>JAZKJV010003204.1:0-656068 GCA_037367405.1 Ottelia alismoides
TTAGAACATGGTTTTGTGTCGTGGTTTCCACCCGCTTGGGTTTCCACTTAAAAATCACTAGGTCTTTATGGTTTGATATTTTTCTATCTCTGTAATTCTTGAATAATCTTTTATTTGGATACTAGTATTGGATAATTGTATATTGCACAATTCATCCTCCCCATCATGTGCCAAATTCACATTTAGTATCACATCAGGTTCAAGTTTCACATGCATAAAAACCTATTTACAAGTCCTAGATGGCACAAGGAAACATATCTACTGGATCACTGGGATTGCCTACTTCATTATAAAGTCATCCAACTTTGATGGCACCAACTATGCCTACTAGGAAAATCACATGGAGATTTACATATAGACTATATATTCCATGACGTAGGCATGCACAACAAAAACCTTAGTGAAGCCAATGATGAAGGAAGGTGTAGAAGAATTCATTGATAATGAAATCAAGGATCTAGAGAGGAATGCAAAAGATGCAGATGTGATGTATTATGTTTCCACAAATGAGTACAATCGCATCTCTTAGTCTAAGCTTACTCATGAGATTTGGAAGACATTTCGGTTACATATGAAGGTACATACAAAGTTAAGAGTTCTAAGGTTACAATGCTAACTAGAAAGTATGAGAGTTCTGAAATGGAAGATGGAGAATCGATCAAAGAGATGTACACAAGGTTCACAACGTACCATCATCAACCTCAAGGCTTTGGAGAAGAACTTCATCAAAGGAGAGATCGAAAAGAAAGTCATCGATTCACTCCCTAGTGAATGGGAACAAAAGGTGGCAGCGATAGAAGAAGCAAATGCCGTGGAAGATATTGAGATGGACGACCTCATAGGGAACATGATGGCCTATGACGTCAAGAAGAAGATCGAGATGCATATCAAGGGGACAAAGAAGAAATCTCTAACTTTCAAGGTCAACGACCAAGACTCATTTTGTTGAAGAAATGAATGATAAAGATCTTACCCTACTTGTTATAAAGTTCAAGAAGTTCATGGGAAACACGATAAGCTTCAAGTTAAAGAAAAAAGACAATGAAGAAGCACCCACATGCTATAAATGCAATGAAAAGGGATGTCTACGAAGAGACTGCCCAATACCAAAACAAAAGAAGGAAAACAAGAAGGAGCAACCAAATATGTTCAAGAACCATCACAAGAAGAAGGCACTACAAGCAACATGGAGCGACTCTGACTCAGACTCCGGCAATGAAGTATCAACATGCCTCGAACTAATGGCTTTGGAAGATGAGATGACTCAAGAAACTTATACTAAAAAATTTTATATGCTTTTCATGAACTTTTTGCAGAATTAGAAAAGTCTAAATTAGATATTCAAATGTTAATTAAAAAGATAAATAAGTTAGTTATTAAAAAATATACTTTTAGTGAAGAGTCATCATGCTTAAAAGATAATATTACATTTATTGAAAGATATTAGCAATCTAAATTAAATTGTGATAAGCTTGTTAATCATCATGTTAGATTTACTAAAGGAGAAGAGAACGTAGATAAATTACTTGGATCCAAAAGAAATCCTCGTGATACAAATGACATAGGATTTACTAGTAACTCATTGTCTCATAACAAGTTGCCTAGTCAAATTGAAGAGAGAAAGTTTAACCCCCTGGACTCAAAAGATGGGTACCAACATATCTTCTTAAAACTCATTTGGTAGGTGGAGATAATATAGATCACAAGAAATGAATATACCTACTATTTCAAACCAGAATAAAGGCATCAAAGCCTATTGGATCAGGAATGACGCCAAGCTCAACTATTGTAGGACAAATGGAAGAAGCCGATGGATTATGGATTCGGTATGTTCAAAGCATATGACAGGAGATAAGAAGCAGTTTACCACCTTAGAACGCAAAGAAGGATGCCTGGTCACATTTGGGAACAACCACATGGGTCGTATCATAAATATTGGTCAAGTTGGTAAGGGTATAGCTATTTTTAATAATGCCTTTTTAGTTAATGGTTCCAAGCATAACTTACTTAGTATAAGTCAAGTTTGTGATAATGGTTTTAGTGTTTTGTTTTCATAATACTTCTTTAAAATACTTAATGATTTTTGTAATAAACCTTTGTTAATTGGAAAAGGTTTTAAATATATATATATATATATATATATATTATCGAGCTTAACAAAGATAATGCTTATGATTGCTTGGTTGCTAGTAATAATGAAATTACTATTTGGCATAGAAGAATAAGTCACTTACACCGTAAATATTTAAGCAGGTTGATTGAGAATAACTTAGTAAGTGGACTTCCTATTAATAGAATAAATCCCAAAACACCATGTAATGCTCGCTCTCTAGGAAAACTTTACAAAGGCTCATTCAAAAACAAAATCATAGTTTCAACATCTAGACCCCTAAAACCACTTCACTTAAATCTATTTGAACCATCAGGAGTAGAAAGCTTGTAGATATTGCATTGTAACAGTAGATGACTACTCTAAATTCACTTGGACCACCTTCCTAACAACTAAAGATCAAACAATAGAATCTTTTATAAACTTTTCAAAATTAGTTCAAAAAGAAAAGAATGAAGAAATCCTTAAAATTGGTAAATATCATGGATAGTTTGAAAATGAACAATTCACTAAGTATTATAAAAAATATGGAATAAAATACGAATATTCTTTTCTAAGAGCACCACAACAAAATCGAGTTGTAGAAAGAAAGAATGGAGATTTTATAAGAATGTGCTAGAACTTTATTGATAGAATCAGGTCTGCCTAAATACTTATGTCCTGAAGCTACTAATATTGCTTGTTATGTACTAAATAGATTATTAGTACGACCAATCCTTAAAAAATAAGTTATGAACTTTACAAAGGTAAATATCCCAAGATAAGACATGTTGAAGTGTTTAGAAGTAAAAGTTTCACTCTAAATGCAAAGATATCATAGATAAGTTTGATGCTAAAAGTAATAAATGCATATTCATTGGATACTCAAATCGTAGTGGTGTTCGTATAGCTTTTAATAAAAATACACTGGTTGTAGAGGAATAAACACACATTAAAATTCGATGAAAATATACAAGAATTAAATAGTCTATAAATAATTAATAAAGATGAAAAGGACGAAGAACAAATATTCATTGATATAACTAAGATAAAAGATACTACTACATATAATCTACCTAAAGAATGTATCTTCAACAATGAATATCCTAAAACTCAAGTAATTGGAGAAATATCAGATAAAGTTAAAACAAGATCTCAGCTTAAGATTAAAGTTGTACTTGATGCTTATGTATCTCAAAAGAACCTCATAAGATATAATACGCGCTAAAAGATGAATACTGAATAACTGTAATGTAAGAAGAACTAACCAGTTTACAAGAAATGAAATTTGGGAATTTGTACCTAAACCATGAAATGCCTTAGTAATTAGAACCAAAGGGTTTATAGAAATATATAAAATTAAGAAAGTCAATTGATTAGGAGCAAAGCCAGACTGGTTACTCAAGGTTACAATCAATATAAAGGTATAGATTTTGATGAAACTTATGCACTTGTAGCCAGACTAGAATCAATTAGGATGCTACTTACTTATGATACACACTTAGATGTAAAACTTTATCAAATGAAGTAAAAAGTCCCTTTCTTAATGATTATATGAAAGAAGAAGGATTTCTAAACAACCACCTGGATTTATTGATAACGATCACTCTGAAGTTGTTTATAAATTGAACAAAGCTTTACATAGACTAAAATAAGCACCACATGCATGATACAGTAGATTAATATATTTTCTCTTATCTGTCAACTTTGAAAAGGGAAAAGTAGACTCAACTTTGTTTACTTAAAATTCAAGTGATCTTTTAATAGTTCAATATATATTAGCGATATTATTTTCGGAGCAACTAACGAAGATTTGTGTTGAGATTTCACCAAGTCGATATATGAGGAATTTGAAATGAGTATCATAGGAGAACTCATTTTCTTTCTAGGATTGCAGATTCAACAGCTACAATAAGGAATCTTCATAAGTCAAACGAAGTACACTCATGACATTCTCAAAAGATTCAAGATGGAACGTAAAAAGGGAAGATGACATCGATAGGAGCTCAAGCGTGACTTGATGTAGATAAAAGGGTAAGGTTATTGATGCGACTCAATACATAAGTATAACCGGTTCATTGCTGTATCTTATTACTAGTAGACCAGACATGCTTTTTACTACTTGTCTGTGTGCTATGTTCCAGTAGATTCCTATAGAAAGACACTTAAAATAGTTAAAAATGATCTTAAAATACTTGAAAAATACTTATAATTATGGCTTTTTTACCCTAGATCACCAAACTTTGAATTAAAATCTTTATAGTGATGATGATTATGTTTGAGGTAGAACTAATCGGAAGAGTACTAGCGTGACATGTCATATCCTTTGGAAATGCATTGGACTCTTGGTTTTTAAAGAAGCAAAACTACAACAAAAGCTGAATACACACACACACACCCCTCTGTTGCATGTTCGTAAGCATTGTGGATGAAGAAAACCTAAAATGATTTTGGATTGAAGTTGAAAAGTGTAATTGTGTGTGATAATACAAGTGTTATCAATCTTTCTAAGAATCTCGTATTCCATGCTACAACTAAACACATTGACATTAGACATCACTTCCTAAGAGACTATGTTCTAAAAGAAAAAATTTTCCTAGACTTTGTAAACACGAAAATAACTTCCTGACACTTTTACCAAACCCATAAATCTTGATAGATTTGCATATCTCAGGAGATACTTAGGTTTATGCCAACCTAATGACATTTCTTAGAACTTTCTTCTAAAATAAAGTTTTACAAAAGAGGGAGTTAATTAACCTTTTCCTAAAATCTTTTGGTATCTGGCAACAGATGTGAGAAAATCTTTTAACTTGGCCAAAAAGGGCAGAGAAAAAGGAGACTCAAGAACTCATTACAATATCGGGAGAAGTAACTGATTAAACTTTTTTTTGACAATCACAAAAGGGGGAGATAAGATTAGAAAAAGATTAAAGAGAAAGAGAGAGATTAAAAGCAAAAACTATAGGGGAGATAAAAATATTAACTAAAATAAAACAAATATAGTTAATAACTTGAAAAGGAAATATACATTTTCTCATTAACAAAAGAGAGATGTTGTTAGTAACTTAAATTTGCTAATGATCTTGTTGTATATTTATTTCGTATCTTGGTTTTAATCTATTCCTAACTCGTCCAATCGACGAGGGACGCCATCCAATCCATCTTTATCGACATTGCGTACAAGTTTGTGCAAATACCCCATATCAAAATCTAAGGAAGATGCCAACATCACATGTAATGAATGATGGAATTGATGCATGTATTGCAAGCTTTATTGTGTATCCCTCTTACCATTATTATATAAAAGGTCATGCATCTGTGTGTATTGAGTTTGCAAATATCTTGCTCTAGTTGTTTCATGATCGTACATGGGTGGTGGTGAGGACAATGCTCCATCTACAATTGTTAGCTTGGTTAATCCTAACACTACTACGGATGCTTGGAACTCATGCATGCTTGGATCCACCAAATGTATACCATTGGGACATGACTCAGTAATTAAACCTCCATAGCTCAATTTCTATTCTTTCATTATGAGTGAACCCCCCTAGAGTATCAGCTAACTAAGTCGACTACTAGGTCAAATGCACCATTCACTTCGATAGTTAGTAGAAGCGTGGTAGTTGGCCCTTCATACAAAAGCGACATTGACTAGAAGCAAAGAGGCATGATAATCATCATCGTGTGGACATTTAGTTCCTTAGCATCTTTGGGTGTTGAAGAGAATGAGAATTGTTATATCTTAGAGTGGTTCTTGTAGAACCTGGCTATCATCAAAACATATAGATTGTGTACAATCAGCAATCAACTTCATGAATTAAAGAATGAAGTAAGAAAACAATTCCCTCCAAGGAATGACCAAGTACATCATTTCTATTTCTATTACATGAAGGTGAACATGCATCACAGTGGACATGTGGACAAGAAAACTTTGCTACCATTGCATGGAAAGAAAATGAGGAATCCCAAAGAAGAATATATTTTGCAATGCATGGATGTAATGGGTGGTCGTCACCAAAGATATAGTTTATGTTACCAAGCCAGATATAACATGGCATCATGTTTGAGAAGAAATGTGAATGGATATATCTTTGCAAATAATGTAAAACATTTTATATAATTATCAATATTTATTTTCATATTATTTAATGTTCAAATAAATGGCAGGGTATGACTTAGTTCCTGGAACTGTTGACCAGAGCGTATTCTACGAATAGGGAGAACATAGATCCATCAACTTTTTTATTATCCCAATAAGTACTCTTGATGCAATTTAAATTTTACTTTATTCTTTATTTTTATTCATTTTTTCATTATAATAATTTGTCTTTAAATATAGTTATCTTGTATATAACATATAAAAAGCTGGAAGAATTCGTGGCAAAAGGAACATTGCACAAGGCAAAAAGCATCTATATATATATATATATATATATATATATATATATATATACCTTAGTTAAAACTGGGTTTTTTGCCTAGCTTATGCCACGTCACCACAGTTCTTCTTTCAAAAAATGGCCACGTATCATACCCCCTTCCTTCCCCACTCCCCCAATGAAGCTTTCCTCCTTTTTAGGTGCTCTCTTTGCTTCCCTGCCTTAGTTTCTCTGTTAGGGCATTCGCCTCCCCCTCCTCGCGACCAACGATCCCCACCTCTGCACTCCCCAATGTCCCTGGTCTTGCTGTCATCGCCATCTGCATGGTTCTATTCCAACAACATTGTCACCTCCAAGGGTGGTCACATCTACACCATCCAAAAGGGAAATGACCCTCAGCTTCATCTTGCGGAACATCATCGGCGGCTTCGTAACCTACTAGGAGTCACCGACTTCAACATCTACACTGTCCAGAAGAGCCACGACCTCGACTTCATCTCTGCTGTAACAACTGAATCGAGTATGCTTCCCCTGTTGTAGATGGTTTTATAGACGTCAGAGATGAGAAAGAACATCGTGAGGCTCTCGAGTCAGAGGATGATCAAGATGTTCTTCCACAACACCCCGTCCTCACTCGTGCAATCGTTGACGTCCCTATCGCACTCGGTTGACGAAATCATAAAATTCACGATGAGGAAGAACGTCGAACTCGAGAAACCAAACGGGTGATCCTCGCAGCGGTCTCCACTGCCAGGCTGTCGTTTTCTCGCTTGCAAGTCTTCAAGCTCCTCTACGATGAGAAGCGAAGATCACAGGTAAATTGACCAGATGGATAAAGTTACAAATTCGATAATATGATGTTGGTGAAAAACAGATAAATTAATTTCTACAAATTGATTTTTTAATCTCTTCGCTGCTCGATGCTCTTTCCTGCGACAATTTACTTCACGAAAGTGCGCACATTGCTAACGGCCGCATCAGAAGAATCACATTTCTATTTCCTGCATCAACGTGAGTGTATAGTGCTTTTTACTAGGGATAAGATCTGTATATCACTGATTCCGGTTAATAGACAAGAATAGCTAACATCACAAAAATGGACCCTCGTGCACAAATTTTGAAAGATGTCCTGTTAATTTATTTCAACTTGCTATTTTTTAGAAAAAAATCAACCTGTTAATTATAAGAGATATAATAGCAAAGTGTGTGGCTTTTTATGCTACTCAACAATTACATACGAACAAGGATGCTAATCGTGTATGTATGTATGTATTCTTATCCAAATTCAATTCGTAATAGAAGCCTTAAATCGAACTTGAATCAGAACTTAAACTAATAGCCTTTTATTTGACATTGCATTCGATTCAATATTTTTTGACGCATGAAATATTAGCTGATGATTTAAAGTACAATCAAATTTTACCAAGAGTATTATAAGTTTATGAGTTTATCTTATAAGTCTATCTTTGGTATAATTATAAAAGAAAACACTCAAAATATATCATATAATGTATGAAAATCCCAAATCATTTGTAAATAAATATGGTTAACTAATATGTTGTGTGTATCAACTAGAATAGTTTCCAATGAATGCATATGGTTCGTTTCAACAAATACACCTACATATACGTAGATCCTTAAATGGATTGATATATGTATCTACATGTATGTGTGTGTAGAACATCTACATGTATTTATATATGCATTTGCCTCCTCACACCTAAAGAGCAAGCATCATCTCCTGCAAGTTGACCCTAAACCGATAAGATCCTCCTCACATAGTTGATTGTGCTGACTTGAATTTTACTAATGAGGCCATCCTCAACTACCCGTCATTGACAGTTTTGTTGGATACTTCCAACAACTACGCTACACAGATAGGTTGCACCTTGACCAATTTTGGGAGCTCGAATTCTTCCTACACCGCGTACATCGCACGTCCATATGGGTGCCTATGGATGTGCGGCCTGCATGGCTAGAATTCGCATCAGTTGGAGAGAAGTAGTCATTCTGTGTGAGCTTTGGGATGAACAATACGAAGTCTGCAGCAACATCCTTTAGAGAGATGAGCATCATCAGAGATCAGGAGCATTTGATGATTGAAAATATGCACATATGTTCAAGATTCAACAGAGAACAACGCCATCAGAGATCATGTAATTATTGTTGGAGACCTGATCGTCATCGATGAACCTGATGCAATCTAGGGAAGAACCCATCCATTCTACAGATCCCTTCACATGAAGTTACAGAGTCGATCCACAATTCAGTCGACATGGAATCTCATCAGTGATCGATTGGTTCATGTCTAGTGATGATCCGAGCGGCACAACATCCAAGAGATTTAACTAAATTTTCTTGGACGAGGATTTTAACTGTTCTTTGTGAAACTCCACTTGCCATTGGATTCACAACAAGTAGTTGAAATTCATTTGAGTACATCTAATAAGAGCCCTCCATCAAGAGCACATATGCAAGCTACGTGGTCAACTACTTTTCCATAGGATTATATCCGTTTGATCAGATTTGAGCCATGCGCTGCTGAAGGTAAATCACATGACACTCACGTGATTGGAATATCTATGCACTAGACCTAAGGTTTTGCTTAATCATCAACTAAATATGAATTTATCATAAGGATTAATGTATTGATGTATAATCTTATTCATTTATTAAAGTTATTCAAATAATTTGACAAAAGTGTAAATACTTGATTTTGAACATCTATACATATATTTCCTTGAATTAATAAAATATATTTCCCCCAAATTTACATATTAAAGCATTACTATTACAAAATAATCAACTATTGTTCCAAATTTACATCGAATATATTTATTATTTTATCAAATTATCTGTACCAAATTATTGTTATTTCATGAAAATAATTTTAGGTTAACTACAAATAAAAGGCAATAAAAGAAGTTACATTTTAAAATATGCTATATCAATAAGAATAACAATGAAATATTAATATTGTGAATGCATATACATAGATATTTCTTTATCATTATAAATATTCGTACATGTCGGAATAATATCTTGGATAGCAAGGTTTACAAGTGCATACGTAACAACATTACAGAAATGTTATTTGATTCATTATTTTTTTCTTTATTATACAAATCATATAATGAAAAAACATATTATGTACATAAAATTATTAATACGCAACTTTCTTTTGAGGAAGTGGAAAAGTTGATCGCAAATGTTAACGTGTACTTTACAAATAAGATATAATTCTTGCTTCAACTATATTATGCTTTATACATGTTAAGCTAAATTCCTTATCAACTGGAATATTTCGAAAGATATCCATTAGAAATTCTAAATAAAATAGTTTGTTTATCCGCAGCGAAGCGCGGGTAATTTTCCTAGTTAATTTAAACTGTTGGTTTTAGATGTGTTTCGCAGTGGTTCAACTCCATGTTTTTAGGGATTTTTATTGATTGTATTTCTTGGACATAATTTAAAACTAATAACATACCATTAATCTATTTTTATTGCAAGAGTTATTTTGTCATATTAATATTTAATGAGGTTTTTATGTGTTTTTGCTCAGGAAAAGAGGGCAAAATTCAAGTATAAAGTAGATGAATCACATATTCATCACGAGTATGGAGACTTACCAAACTTCTTCTAGATTAATCATTAATCTCTTCTTCATTGATTATGAAGGACTAAACAAAGTTTTCATATATTATGATACCAACATGCCACTTTGGACCCACAATGCCAGTTTGGGAATTCATGATAGAGGTTCCATGGCATAAATGAAGGAGAAGGTTGTGGGTTTAAGATCATAATCCTTCGGACACTTAAAGGGACTTGATGATTGGAAATAGCTCACTTTCTTCTTTACGAGAATAACATGCAAGACGGGCGTTCTCCCAATGTCTCGTTACAACGAATCTGGCGTCCTCATTATTATCAATATGATCCATGTTTTTTTACTTATTTTTCATAATTTTCCATTCTTTACTTATTTATATTACTTGCAATTTAAAAAAATTTTGAATTCTTTTCTCCATGTGAATTTCATATGTATGGTTATTAAATAATTCACTATTTTCACTTATATAGCAACATTATAATACATTATTTGGATTTTTACCCGGCAGACCCTATAATCTTTTCCAATTACCTCTACGACATTTGAAACATCGTAATTCCTCCCCCGACCTCGTAAACTTGCTCCGTCATACCCAAAAACCCTGCCGTCAATTTTAACTATATTTGAGTCAAAGACTTGGGTTAGTCTTGAGATAACCTAACCAATTTACCATCGAACGGTTAGATTAGCCAAAATAAAAAAAAGAATAAGAAAAAAAATCAAAATCCAGATGCGCGGCGGGGAGGAGGGCCTCCAGCGTGCGCGTGGGGGGGGGGGGGGGGGCAAAGCGGTGGCGGCCGGGGGGCTCCATCGTCAGCAGGGGGCGTGAAGGGGGGGGGGGGGGGGGGGAGGCGGCAACAGCAGGGGGCGGCATCCACCGTTGGGGGGAGGGGAGCAGCGCGGGGGGTGGGGCAAAGCAGCAGCGCGGGGGGGGGGGGGGGGGGCGAGGTGGCGGGGGGGTGGAGGAGCAGCGCGGGGGGTGGGGGGGCGAAGCTGCAGCGCGCGGGCGAGGGGGGGCTTCACATCATCGGCAGGCGAGGGCTCCATCGGTGGGGAGGGGGGGCGAAGCAGCAGCGGCCGGGGTCTCCATCGTCGGTAGGGGACGGGGGCTCCATCGTCGGCAGGGGGTGGGGGGCTCCATCGTCGGCCCGGGGGGGGGGGGGGGGGGGAGGGGCAGCATCGCCCGGGAGAGGGGAGCGACCCGGGGGTCTCTGATGATGGAGTGGCACTCCATGTAAATTTAATAAACAAAATGGGTATAATATAAATGAATATAACAGAATCTGGTTAATTTAAACGGGTTAATTAACAGGCCTTAACCGTAGGGTCTGTAGGGTAAGGGTTAGCAACTTTACAGGATCGGGGGAGGAATTACGATGTTTCAAAGGTCGTAGAGGTAATTGGAAAAGATGATAGGATCTGCCGGGTAAAAATCCCTACATTATATAGCAGCATTATAATAGAATTCAAGCGGAAAACTATGATGAATGCTCAGAAAGACGTATACTCACGGTGATTCCCAACACTCTTCATGTGGATGCGATAATGAATTAAAATTTATCTAAATGAATGCAAGTTGATGAAAACCACGCCTAAGCAAGAGTTCTATTAGTGGTGAAGAAGTGAGTTAAATTTTAAACTTAATTAGAAAGATCTAAGGTGCATCTTCATTAATGAATCTATTTGATACGTGGCTTACGTTACACAAGCACAATAAATAGGACCTAGGTAGCTCTAAGGGTCACGTGCTTTTCTTTAAATTTTGCCAGCCAAGTTGATCCCCACTATTTGATCAAGAGTGAAATAGGCATCACACATCACAATAAATAGTTGGAATGTCCTTTTTATAAAACATGAGAACTCAAGAGAGATCCACTTTAAAATACGAACTACTTAATTATTACAAATAATCTCACAAATAGTTACAAATAATTCTACACTAGCTAGCTATATCTTTCTACTTAATTAATTAGTTGTATGTCGACTCTCAACGAGTTGCTCTCAAGATCCTCGCCTCCGAGTCACCTTGGTCTTCCCTGGACACACGGGCCCAACAATGCACAACTAGATGGTTAAATATACCGAAGATATCATTACTATGAAGAAAACAACACATGAGAAAATGACAAAGTCAATAAAACTCAACAAGTCAACAAAATAATGACTTAACCTAAATTACACTAAAAATCACTTAATTAAGTATCTAAACCTAAATAGATAGCCTAATAATGACATGTAATTAACAATGATGCCATCTGATGAACTATCAAATGGATAAGATAAAATCGTGTCGTTGTAAAAAGAGCCAATGACAATTTATCAGAGCCGCATTTGATATATATATAGGTGAAGAGATTGTAGTTTTATTCATACCTGGATAAGTCCAAGGTCAAACACAAGGACACAGACTAATCAGGTTATCTAACTAGGGTTCAAATGTCTAAATTAAGTGATCTAATATAATCTTGGTAAAGGTATATACATGCTATTTTTTATTTTTATATGCGAGTGTAATTAAGATGCTACAAAATGAATGATAAAGTAGACAATACACACATAAATGCACATAAGTAGATCATGAATTAATTATTTAAAATCAATCTATAATCAATAGTTAAATTAATCATATATTAATCAGTGTAAGCTCAATTTCTCCTTGATTACACTTATTTCATAAAAGCACCTAAATTACTTTCTGAACATTTAGCACTTAATCAGATTATTAATGATTATTGTGTGAAACTAAGATAGGTCGAATTTATGGCAATAAAATCAATACGAAATAAACAATGAACTTCTCTGATTATTAAATTAAAATTAAAGTGCAGTAGTCACGTCAGAGATCAAAGTATACCATATTTAAAAAGGAATGACATAGCTTTAAAACAAGACCAATTCCACTCAATTTAGATTAAAAAATGCTTAAGTTATTAGGTGTTCATTCCAAGGGAATAAATACAAAGAAAACATAATTAAAATACATAAAATCATTACAAACATATCTAAACTAAATCAAAATACAAATAATGTGAACCCCCAAGGATCTGGGTACCCGTTTACGACACAATTCGCAATATTCCATTTATGACATCGCATTAAAAGCATAATCTTATGGGGAAATTTTTCGCATAAAATTTCCCCATAAGATTATGCACAAAATGTCCATTTGGCACACGTGAGGGGAGTAAGATGCTATCCTCAATTGTAGGCTTGGGTGGCACGGAGGCTAGGGCCATGTGGATTGTGGTAGGTGCTTCGCTCAAGGATCGAGTCCACCAAGGCTGAGAGGCTCGGTGTTAGCCTCGGGTCTGATGTCGATGATGAATCTCATATTCATCACTCTAAAAATGATGAATTAAGCTCAAATCCCTAAAATTCATTGTCATTTCTTCATTTATTCTGCATAATTAGCATTCATGCATGTTTTGATAATAATTGCATTTTATCACTTATTATTGCACAAAATAAGAAGCTAAAAATCCAAGTTCAAATGATTGGTAAATAACCTAAATTCCTCTATTTTTAACTAATTCATGCTAACTCCAAATGACTTGAAACTACTCCACTGTGTACATATTACTAAAAAAAATAAATGAAAAATACAACAAAATCACTAGCCCAAATAAATGGACCAAAAACTCAAACCCTGGTTCTAGGATTTTCATACTAAAATCTTGATATCTTCCCCATCCAGTGTCTGATTTGATCCTACTCACTTTTGAACTAATGTACATTTAATTACCTTCAAAACAAGACCAAGTTCAAGTGAATCGGAGCTCATATGTGAAAGTTGGGTTTTGGGCATCTTTTGTACATTTTGTATTTTAGCAGTTTTTGACCTATTATTTTATGTACATAATTGACTCATTTTATATTATTTATTTTTCATTTACCTTCTTTGATAAAAGTTTTATTAAAATGCATAAAAATCCAAATCCAAACTGAGCTTAAAATCAAAGAGATTAACTGAGTCTGAATCTTCACTAACTGTTTGTACAAAAAGTGTCATTTTCACATTTTACTTTATTTCTTCTTTTTCTTATTTAATAAAAAAATCCAAAAAAATAGATTAATATGTAAATACTTATCTTTGATTTTATCCTATTTTTTCGGATTTTTATCTGGTTTAAAAATGACAAAAATTTTATAAATCCCAAAAATCAAGGTATTCTATGTACATGGAATACCCCCAAAAAACCACTTTGCACAAATGATAATTTTGATTTTGATTTGTTAATGAAAGTTGTAGATCTCATCGAGACGAGCAACTTTCGTTAAGAAAATATTTCGATCCGAGGTCATTTACTATTTTTTTACATATTTATTATTGTATTTATTTTTCGAATTTTCTGGGGGCTGACATGTGGCAGCTCCGTGAGCCGCCACATGTCACCCATTTTTGGATTTTATTTTCGTTTTTATTAAAAAATTAAATAAAAAATTTATTAAATAAAAATAATAAATTCGGGTTCTGCCACGTGGCACAATTTGGGTCATCCGATCTCAACCGATCGGACGGCCCCAGACCCGTCGTCTTCCTCTCCCACTTTCCTCTTTGGGCGGCGCCACCAATCCTCCCCTGCTAGCCCCATCACCCCCGCGGATCTCGCACACCGCCACCTTCCATCTATGGTCGCCCTCCGATCTCGTCAAATCACCGCCAACCCAATCGTCCCTCGTCCGATCTCATCAAATCACACACCTTCCATCTTCGATTACCCCCCTCATCCTATAATGCTCTGCCGCCCTCTTCTACTCGAACCCATCTGCCGATTCACGCAGCTAAAGGGGAGGCTTTATCGACGGCGGTGACAGCACCATTGACAAGGCCACCTTGAAGGCTGGGCGAGACCCGAAGCTTTCAAGCTTCGTTGCAGCGTCGGGTCCTCCGTACAGCTGCTCGCTCCGTCCATCCTTGCGCCGTCGAGCCAACGACTCATCTCCGACACCACAGTTCACTTTCTCCGACATTCCTCGTCCGCTTACACAGCCCGTACCTCCATCGACTTTGTCCCCGTGATTTCACCATCTATGTCCTTATCAACAACCACCAATCTCCATCATCGACATCACAACGGCCTGGGAGCTCCAGCACTCCGTGCTCCATCGATGCTTCCTGATTAGAGGCAGGAACCGCCATACCAGCCACCTTCCCTCGACACCAGCTGCTCCGGGAAGCTTCTCCAGCCACCCCTCCATCTTCAAGGCGTCGCCGACTGGCGTGCCCCACGACTACCCACAGTTGCACGGAGTGCGTCAATGCTGGCCTTCCTCCATCTGTGCTCCGCGCCCCTGACGACCCACGGTCGTGTGTCGGCCAGGAGAGCTTTGCCGTCGCACAGCTATACAGCCGTCCTCAGCCAACCAAGGGCCACGTGGACAGCACGTGACCGCTTGGGTCTTTTGTGCGAAGCCCCCTAGAGACTCTCATATTGTAGAACTGCCCCTCCACGTGATTCTCACGCATGCAAGAGGGGGTTATTTGCGCTAAACCCCCTGGAGAATCACCATTTCACAAGTTACGCCCAGCCAACACGTGACCACTGGGAATTTTGCAGAATTACTCCCTAGATTATAAGTATTTATAGTTTAGTCCCTCCTCTGCATTTTCTGCATTATTTATTTTGTAATTTTGCATCGAGACCCATGAGTTCTTGCTACATTTTTAACCTATTTTGTCATCATTTTATTTATAAAAAAATTGCATGATGTTTCTTAATTAATTCTCTACATTGTGGCATATGCTAGATATTTTTGTGGTTTGTAATTAATTAGTAATTATTATTTTCGTTGAAAAATGGATATATTGCCCACTTTATGCTTCAAAATTCATAATTAATTAAAAATTGCTCTAAAAATCACCAAAAATTTGCGGATTGTAGAATTAGTTGTATATTACATTGTACTCAAAAAAATTTTGCATTTACATGCATAGTCTGCCTTGTAAAAATCATTTTGCCAATTTCGATCTTTAATTTTTAATAGGTATCAAGTCTCATATTTTCAAGGTTTAGGATTTTGTTGAGATCTATCATCTAGTGATAGATCTTAGATAATTTTATTTATTGAAAATAAATAGGTTTAATATTTATTATAATTAAATATTAATATCCGCATCATTTGTATCCATAAATTCATAAAATATTTATCTTACATCCAAAAATTCCAAAAAAATTACAGATCATTTCGTCATATTAACATCTCGGCCAAGTTTCATATTTTTTGGACATCGTTTGATTGATCTTTACTTTTTAGTCCCTAAAATTGGCCACATTTGCATTTTGCATCCCAAATTGCATTAAAATACAAAAAAATATCGTCTAGAAAACTGTGCATGAACTTTCATAGACATTATTCTAGGTTGTTCCTTTACCTTATTGAGTTAGACCTTGGGACTTGTCCAAGTAAAATATACATAAAATCACTTTGACTAAAATTGATTGAATCATTTGTGGTTATTTCTTGACTGATTCTGATTGTCTGCCTACAACGAAACGACATTAATTTAAACACTTGATAATTCATGCAAATTAACAAGGGCATTCTTTAGAATCGTTAGATGGCATCGTTACTAGGGAGGCAAACGTCTTAGATTTTGTCTAAAAAATTTGTGTTCGATTTTCTTTATTCAAGTAGTCTGACCCCCGAATCTTCACTGTATATTTTCCATATTTTTTCCTCTTTTCTGCATTTATTTCCTTATTTTATTTTTGATTAATTTTTTATGTCGCTCTCTTACACAGTCTCTCTTACTTCTCTTGCGAGGTACCCGGCGTACGTGGAGCGGTTTTCGAGAGTCGATGCATCTTCACCGACTTCCGAAAAGCTGCATTAAAAATTAAGATCGAGTCTAGTCATGAGAGAGAGCAGAGTCTAGGATTTATTTCTGCAATTTTAATTTTTGTAATTAATTTCTCATTTATAGTGGTATCTGTTTAGACTCTTGCATGTGTAACAAGGCCTCTAACTTTTTTCTGTGGTGTGTCGTGGCCTGTTTCACTCTCCAGTGAGGGTGGGGCCCGACTTGAGTGGCGCTTAGTATAGACCTGCACATACAACTATTAGAGCTTTTAATTTTTTACGTGTGCTCGTAGAACCTAGGACCACACTGCACTTTGATCGAGATGCACATTAGATCGTTCAATTTAGTCAAAAACTTAACTCAATTCCTCCCGACTAATAGAACTTTCTACTAGGTGCGGTTTTCATCGGCTTGCATTCATATAGATTAATTTTTCAATTTTTGTATTGCATCCCACATAGAGATTGCGAGGAATCACTGTAAGTCTTCTAATTGAGCATGCATCATCGTTTTTCGCGTGCATCGGCTTTTCCCAAATTTCTCCGTACGGTTTTGTCCTATAATTTTAAAAGAAATTGGGACTAGACGGTAGACATGTATTTGTGCTCATCTAATTCTTCAGTGATCACCTAATTAAAATTGGGACTACTAAATATAGCCGACTGTAATTAACCCATAAAATCAAGAATTTTTGCGGGAGAGAAACCCCAACCTTGGATTCATTTATTTGTTTGAGTGAGCGAGAGACGACACTTAAGGCTAAAGCCCAAATCCATATTTTCATATTGACTACTGAATCTATAAAAACGATTAGCTACTTCTCAGTGAGGATCTACGGGTAGCCGGTAAACAGTCTGGATTTCCTTAGCAGAGTGGGTGGTTTAAAGGACATTGTGTAAGGCTCTGTCCTTAAATAACATGGTAACTATTTTACGGTTCGTACTTACACCATATTGGCTGAAAGTATGTGCAACTAGTCGTAAGAATTCGAGCCAGTCATTAAGAAAATTGTCAGTACCTAATAGCTCGCTAATTATTTTCCAAGATTGATTGTCATCAACTTAAAATTGAAAAGATAAATTGCCGAACTCTTGCGGCCTCATTGTATGAGTTGGTGAACCTAGGGTTTGATTTGTGTTTGTATTGGTGTGCGTGGGATCTCGAATATCAAAAACCGCACACTTGTGCCATCACTCTCCTTTCTTGATTTGAAACAGTTAAGATTTCTTTTGTTGAATATCCTAAACACTTGAACATCCTTAACCAAGATCCATTATGTCAACCAATAAACCTCCTTCGAAAATCATGGAACTTTTGTCCAAGTACCTCCAGATCTGTATTATGAAAATAAATTCATCTCGGTCAAACCCAAATTGTCATTCATTATGTCAGCTCTTTCAAAAACGGAACATTTGTCCCAATATCCATCAGAGCTATACTATGAAAATGAATTCGTCTCAGTTAGACCCAAAGCTTCAAAACCTCCTCCAACTAGACATCGTCCAACTTCCACAGGAGACTCTCACCCACAAATAGATCCATCCCTCTCTACAAATTTGATCTACTTCATGAATGACAATCCTTTGTATTCGGATCATACAAACAAAAACCGACTGAGTCTCAACTTCTTCGTATGTCAATCCTCTATATTCTAATCATATAATCCATCCTTCATATTCTGTAAATGTCAATCCATCATTCATGGGAGATTCTAACCACATGATCAAATTTAACACTTCTTCCCATCTTCCACCCTCCCCACCCGTGAACACAAATGAGCAACTACCATATTGGATTGACCCATTACTCATCGGAACTCATGAATCATTTGAACATCAAACCACTTTTGAGACGAATGAATGATGGAGACAACAACTCCAACTGACTTCAATCTCTCCTCACCATATTGTTAGAACAAGTCAATATTCCACAAATCCACAACTAGATTTGACCATTGGGAATAAAATGGAGGTCCGAACATATCAAGAGGATTGGCCCGCACCTGATAATCTTCCATCTTGGATTAACGTGACAATCCCACCTTCAGATATGACACTCACACAGAGGAATGGACTGATGATAGTGATACACATAATCACTGTATGTTGATCCACATTATAAGGATCCAAGCAATCATGACCAAAGGAATGAACTCTACTCAAACCAACTATGCATACATGAATCACACCATGTTGAGTATGAGACCAATAGCGTCCCTCACATCAATCAAACTCCTTCCATGATTTTCGAGGAGAAATTTTCAGAAAATGACAATCATATATTGGATATTTCAAGAGAATCTCCTCTCCGATCATACAAGAAAATGGAAGATGAAATTACTAAATCTCAAATTCAAAGACAAGAACATGCACCGATTGCTCCCATGATTGATCATGAAAAGATTTTAGAGGATGATATTTTGAGGATAAATAAGAGATTTGATTTAGTGGAGGATAAATTTAGAAAGTTTGCTGACCGACTAATTTCACTCTCTGATAGCTCGGATATAAAAATCAATGAGGAAAAGATTGGATCTCATGTTGAAAATTATGAGGATATTCAAAAACCTAGAAAATATGTTCACCCCAGGGATTACTCTGACAGTGACACTCCTGCATATTTCTGATGAGCACACGGGCGATCGAGGCTAAGTGATATCAAAGGTCGTTGCAACCTCAACCACCCGAGCTGAGCTCAACAAGAAAATAAAGACCACGATAAAAACAATCAAAGCACGAAATTGAAAGAAGCTGTCTCTGTTATTTATTCAACTCGGTATAGCGACCAGGGTCGAACACAAGGAACACGAGCTAAGCCTACGAAGTAGTCAAGAAATCATAAAAGAGAAGGGGAATATTTTTGTGATTTTTAATTTGCAAATTTTTTTGATTTTCTAATGAGAAAATGAATAAAAAGATAAAAGGAATCACATTTCTATAAATTTTATTAGGACTAAAATGCTCAAAAATTTAAAATAAAAATATCTTTATATTTTTTAAATATTCAAGTGTTTTTGGTGATTTTATGGAATTTTTCAGATTTTTATATAATTTTATAAAAATGAAAGAAAGATAAAATATCAAGACAGTGTACAACTTGGATGAAAATGTAACTTTAAAATATCTAAAGTGCCCCAAATGTTCTGATTGTAATTTTATGTCAAAATAGATAAAAAAATCTAACTACGAAATTGAAAACTCATTTTTTATTTTTGTGGCATTTTTAATGATTTTTCTAAGATTTTAGGTCTTTTGCATTTTTAGGGGTTTTATAAAACATAACGAAACCAAAATACTACAGAAATTAAGACAAGACATAAGAAGCACACAAGAATTTTTGTAGAATTTTTAGGGGTATTTTTATATTTTTTACGGATTTTCTAAAATAGACAGACACTTTTTATGGGTTTTTGATTTTATAAAATAAAAAAATAAAATCAAATTGCATCGCAAAAATTACCAAAATACTACACAATAGCAGAAGCTATTGGTATTTTTTTGGGATTTTTGGAGTAGATTTAATATTTATTTGATTAAAAATAAAGCACACAGGTTGTAGGACCTAAATGCAAATAACCTAAAGTTTTAGGTTAAACAATAACACGTATAAAAAGTCTATGCGTACAAGTGCAAAATTCCCACGAAAACTGGCACATGTCATTTAATCCACGCACAGGGGCATAAGTGCAATTCCAGAAAATATTTCATTCAAATATGAACCAGCAGAAACTACAGGATAAAATATCAAAAACACCACAGTGCACGTGATCAGGCACGTGTTCTCAGTCAGGGAGGACTAAAGTGCAAGTACCAGAAACCTTAGTGACTAAAGTGCAAATAGTTCAAACTACAACTTTACTTAACAAACTGGGAATAATATATAAAAAGTACAGGGTAAATAATGTAATATACCCTTACAAGCACGTGACGTGTATGTGAGGGACACATGGAGTCCGCGGGTGGGGCGTGAACGTGCTACTCTGATCCTCTGCATATGTCAGATCTGACGCCTCAGAAATGGTCGAGGACGTGGGCACAGATACGTCAGAGCTGCAATCTAACAGTCGAAAAGTCTGCTGGTGTCAGCGGCAGAGATCTGATCTGGAAGGATGGAGACCAATCCGATGGTACTGAAGACCCATGGAAGAACATCATCGAGTGAACTTCACCAGAGCCAAGGAGATGATCCTCAGCTCTGATGGTCGATCGAGGGGCACGAGAATGATCGTGGAGGGCTTCCGCGTCGACTGAGCGGGTCTGATGGAAACGCCACCGACCGGATGTGCGTGACGGTGAAGATGGACTGGAGTTGCTCCGGTGAACCTCATATGGATGAAATAGAGGGTCCCAGCATGCGCAAATACCTGCAAAGGAAAGCTAGGACCCGGGGTTGTGCTCCGGTGCGGGTTATTAAGCTCAAAACCAAAGAAGCGGAGGGGGGCTATGTTCAATCTCCGACAAAGGTGGTAGGGGAGATATAGGCCCTAATCTCAACCCGAAGATCGAGGCTAAGGATGATCAGGTTGCAGAGCAGGATGGAAAGCGAGTGTGCGGATCGATCGAAGCGGCTAGATGTGGAAAATGGGGCTCCGACCAGCTGGTCGGAGCGGATGGAAGTGCGGCGGTGATGGACTGAAAGATCGGATCAAAATGAGAAATGCGAAGGAAGTAAGGGATACCTGGAGATCTGGGTGTGCTCCTAAGCTCCAGGCAAAGACGACCGTCGGGGTGATGGCCTCAACCTCGATGCGGAAGGCGGGGGAGGCTGCTCGCGGTGGAGGTTCGGCCACAAAGGGTAAGCGTTGCCTCTACTGCACCAAACCGAGCTCTGAAGGGTGCTTCGAGCAGCTGTCACTCAGCTGGAGGTGGCTACGGGTCGCCAAGGGAGCGAGGTACAAGCTACTACTCCATGGAGGCAGAAAAGATGATTTATATGCGAGTTGAGGGTCTGGAAAGATCGGAGTGAAGCGCCAAACTCTAGGAAGAATCAAATCGGCCACATGACTTGCGAGAATGTCAGAGGTACGAGGATTATCGTGTCCAGATTTCGAGGCCAAAGGCGAACGGAGTCGGGCTGGAAAAATTCGAGAAGAAGCTCCAGCGAAGAGGATCTGGGTCTGACCCGAGAAGAAGGCGTCGTTGGCCAGCGGTCAACAATCCAGCCGACCAATCACAAATTAGGATTTACAAAAATAGTTTCAAATTCAATAAAAAAATCATAAATGATTTTAAATCAAAAAGTATATAAAATGAAAAATACTTGTTATTTTTCAAACTATTTTTTTGTGATTTTTATTTATTTTTTGAAAAAATAAATTAATCTATATACAATATAGTGAATTATATATAGGTATAATATACCTATGTATTTTGTACAATTATTTTTATTTTGTTATTTTTACACAAATACTCTAATTTTATATTTTATTTATTTACAACATAATTTTTGGAGTACAAAATAATTTTATTGTATTTTTATTATTTATTTACATGTATATAATAAACAAAGAAAAAAGCATATACACATGTATTATGTACAAGGGAGAGAGAATTTTATTTTATTTTTATTTTATTTTATTTTTCTAATTTTTTATTTATAGGATTATTTATAATGAGGTAAAAAGAATCTTCTTATTTTTATTTTGTCAAAAATAATTATCTATTTACACACATGATATGTACAATATGGAGTAGGCCCTATCTCTCTCTACTTGTTTTATTTGGCGATCAGGCCAATGCTTGGTCTTCTCTTCGGGTTCGGGTCACTCTGTATTTATTCTAAATACCTCCTTCCTTTTTCCTTTTCTTTATTCTTTTATTTTTGCACAAATACATGCTAATTATTTAATATTAACAAATGCATGCTAAATGCTAACTTATTGTATTTACATCTATTTACATGATGCTTTGCCAAGATAATTAGCTAAAATAAAAGAATAAAGAGTGATGATCAGGGATTCATTTATTACTCCCCTAGGGATGGCTCTGATTCTGACTTTGACTCGACATATCAAAACCCCTCATCATCTACGAAAAGCACCACATCACCACACCACACAAAAAATACCAAAGAAATTGAAATATTAAAAAACATCTAAAAAATTGAAAATCCAGATAAATACATAAAAATTAAAACTGAAGAAGATCTGAAGAATTTGGATCCTGCTCTGAGGGAAGCACTGGAGAAAAGACTGATTTTTGAACTTCCCTTTATACAAGCCATTGAACACTTCCCCAACCTTAAAGGATTTGTAATGAACAAATTAATGATGAAAAAGCCGGGTAAGATAAGAACAAAGATTGAAAGACATATCTTGTCAACGACCACCTCCTTGGTGTTGAGGAGAAAAACCAAGAGCTGCATAGCGAAGCGGTTTCCCAGATTTGACTGTAGAATTAAAGACATAATTTTTATCCATTCTCGAATTGATGACGACTCACCAATTAATATCCTCCCGACCTCTATATTTAACGAGCTCAAACTCAGACCTATCAGGAATATATGAGAGATCGTTCAATTGGTTGATCGATTGATAAAACGGCCGAGAGGAACCATTTCGGTCATCATTACATTTCAAGATGCTCCGCTCAAAGTAGACTTCACGATCATTGATATTGAGCATCAAGGAGAATTCATCCAGTCTCCAATCATTCTTCGAAAGTCATTCTTGGAATTGGCTAAGGCAATTGTTGAGTGTGAGACTCGGGAAATCAACTTTACATCATTGAGAGTGATGAACCGCGAAATCGGCCCTCTAATAGTGTTTTAACACTTGGAATCGTCATCGCAATCGGGCCGAGATGGGTCATCAAAAGACCATCTGATTGATATTTCAATAAGAATCCGATGGTCGTATTTTTTATTTTTACCTGGCAATATACCAAGGACGAACTCAGGGACACGAGCCTTTCTCGTATTAATCCGATTTTTATCTATTAACTAAGTGATGAGTTAGAGATCTATAGGTCAAAGTATGCAAAAAGACACAACAATGCATTACAAGTAAAGTAAACATGCATTTTTTTAATTTAAGTTTTATCATGCAAATAAATGCCATGAAATACATCAAGAATATGCCCGAGACCATAAATAAACGAGCCATTGAAATACACGTCCAATCAGGGTTAAAATAAGAAGCAACCTTTATTCATGTAAAAATAGGCATAAGGAACAAGACACTTAGTCAATAAAATACTTCTTCAAATTTCATAATGTCTAATGTGAAATGAAAGCATGCCATAAGGAAGACAATAAAGAGAGCTTCAAAATACCACTGAAATCATCTCAATCGGAGTTACGAGGCTCAAGATATGCATGAAAGAAACCAGGGGCATAAGTGCAATAAAACTTGAAAAGATAACTACAAAAAGGTCCATGGGAAGGACTAAAATGCAATAAAAATAAATGTGAGGCCTTCCCTGTAAATATCCAACACGTACGGGAGCATATTTGCAATTATTAAAAATCGCAGGGGTGCGAGAGCAAAATGCCCCAGGCGTGTGCAGTCTGCACGTGACTCTGGACCTATTTGCAATTTTGAAAAATCCGCAGGGCGTCTTTGCAATTTGCCCAGAACTGCACGTGACTAGCACGTGCAATCCCAAGCTCGGTGGACATCTGGGCTCGGCGGAGGTTCGGGATGCTTCGACTAGGCTTGGGGTACACGAGCCTCAAGGCTTGGGGTCGATGAGACTCGGCGTAGGCATGGAACCCCCAGGCCTGCTGGTCTGGTGTCGAGGCTCGGGGTAGCCCAGTTGATGACGCGTGGACGATTGGAGGCCATCCGATCATGGCGATCCAATAGCACATGTAGATGTCGTTCAGGGGCTACGTGGCTGCATCAGGACCGTTGGATGGGCTCCAAGGTGGAACATCCAACGGTGCCTGTATTATCTTCCTCGGCCGAAGGCTGGCGGCGAACTCCGGACTCCGACGAAGGGGCTTCTCCTCTGCCGCTCATTCTCGGTTGCTGGCGACCTCCCCGAAGCTCCTTGGAAGTGTGTCGAGGTCACTTGGAGCTCGGGGAGGGCACCGGGCCTCCTCGATCAGCCCATCGAAGCTCTGTTGACGGTGGCGCAGTGGACGAAATTGACTTCGATGAGCCTACGACCATTGACAGATTTTGATGACCTGCAACATTAGCGCAATAGCTGGAGCGTGGAACGAAGTGTGTGAACGTAGTGTGAGCTCTTGCGGGTGAAAGAGATGGGAGCTCTGAGCTCCTCCGCCGTGGGTGGCGGAGGAGATGGGTCGACGGTGGAGAGGTATGGAAGAGGGAGAAGGGTGCTGTCAGAAAGGTGCGCGTGGAAGGGGGATGCTTGGCGGAGCTTTTGAGAGGATTAATGGAGGAGGGGGTTGACTGAAGTGGCCTAGATAATTACGCAAAAATTAAAGAAAAATACAAGAAGGATCGGAAGGCTTACCTGATAGATGGCGGTGCGATAGGCTTGGGATGGGGCTCGATTCGAGTCCCGGGTCGTCGCTGAACACCTTCAGCCGGTCGGTACAGCTCGAGCGGACAAGAGGTGCCGCAACTCTGCCAAGGAGGTCGGAGGGTCATCACCGGGGGCTTCGGTCGTCTTCGCTCAATCCGACTATCTCCCCCTATCACAGGGAGATGGCGGAGGGCTGGGCCGTGCCCCGCGTACAGATGGACAACATGGTCGGAGGGGGAGGCAATGTTTTTAAAGGAGGTGATGGTGGAACTGGTGATGTGAGGTCGTGGGTTTTGAGGGAAGTGTGGAGCGACTGGAGAAGAATCGGGAGTAGTGGAGACATGCGCGAGGATCATGGAGGAATGGAGAATGTAGTGGGACGGTTGGCGAGAGGAGAGGTGGTTGGAGGAGGTGGAGATAATGGGAAGGGGAAAGTGCGTGCCGAGATGCGATTGTGGGAGAGAGGGGGGTATCCGGAGGTTGACGAAGACCGATGGTCGTTGGATCTGGAGATCCAACGGTTGACGATTGGACTCGAAGTGACGGTCTAAATTAGATCAGGGGCGGCACGATCGGAGCGTCAGAATAGTACCACGTGTCATAATGAGATCAAGGCGCGGGTGGACAGTCGTGATGCAAAGGAGGCTCTGATCGAAAGATCGAGGACGCAGCGGGAATGTGAGGTGTGGATTGCTGCTTCAAACACTGATCTAATGGCGGAGAAGGTGACACTTGACACACGCAGAGCGAGGCGGGAAGGAATGGCGGAGATGAGAGGTGAGGGTAGATCAGATGGCTAGGAACATGGGCGTGCGTGGAAAGAGCTGGGCCGTTGGATTCAAAGAATAATCCAACGGCCAGAGGCGCGGGCGGCTGCTGCAAGGAGGGCGGGCCACGTGGCTCACCCAAAACGGGCCACGTTGCCCAATCAGATTATTCCAAAAGAAAAAATAATTTTTGAGGGTGATAATGGCCGAATTTGAGAAAACTCAAAACATGAAAGTTGTATATCTTGATGAGATCTACAAGTTTCATGTTGACCAAAATTGGAGATGAGATCATCTGAAGATACCAAATATTTTTAAGGGTATTTTTAAGGCTAAAAATACCACGGTTTTTAATTTTGTCATTTTTTTGTAGTTTTTAATTTATTCAAGACTCTGATAATTACAGGACATTATTTGGGTTTTATTGACATAAATTTAGATAAGGGGGTTAATAATGGAAAATTATGATGATGAAATCGGGTTTCATCACCCCCCCTATACTTAAATTATGCTCATCCTCGAGCATTAAAGAGAATGACTAAGCTGGATTAACCCCCTTGTGCATGTGAGTACATGATCCAATTTGTTCAAGTCGACTCAACTTTAGAGGTCCAAAATTCTAGAGTTCAACCCAGCCTTAATCAGGAGGCACCCAATTCCTCTAATTTTCCAGACTCTCTCTGATGTACAATATGCTAAGGATATGAACTTTAGTGTTGACTGCAATTTCGAGAGTAGAGTCAAATCGTCACCCAAAGTTTTGGTCCGAGAAAATCTCCTAAGGACTCGATCCTCAACACTAGGGAGTAAATCAAATCTTGCGTCCAGTCCACCGTCTCTTTAGTTGTCAGACTTAGAAAATGAAGACGGATGGCCAGTAATGGAGGGCATGGGATTGTGTCATTTCTTCTCTCCCTCTCATTGGAACAAGGATTCTCTCTAGTGCCTTTTACGCAACACATATTTTTTGTGTTGATCAGTGCGTCCGTCAAGAGAATTTGGAGCCGTCTGCACCTGTTTTCCTGGGAGTACAGCGGGGTGTGCCTTTTTTGAGTACCTATCGTACCTTCTACACCCAGACTTGTAGCATTTACGATGCAGAGCCCTTTTTTGGTGCAAGCCCGACTCCTGGTCCTAATAGCGGTGGTCCAAGTGGACACTTTGAAAAGTTTGGGAGCGCTCGCCTTTGGTGGAAGCTCTTTGATATGTAACTTTGTGGAATGAGAGCTTTTCTTTGAAATTTCATTGACTTGTATAATTTGTGGCTAGCTCCTCTGCTTTTACCAAGAGTTGGCGCACATTGATCAACATTTTTTATTTATTTCACATCCTGGCACTTAGGTCAATATCAAGAGATTAGTATAAGAACCAAGTTCTCATACTGGCTAATATTGCTGACACTCAGGTTTTATGAAGCCTCCAAAGATTTTATCCCATCCTCGAGAATCATTAGATCGAATCCAAACTTGACTTCCTCATCCCAATTCCTCAAGTGAAAAATCAACTCATCTCATCAAAAATCGCAGTCGTGCATGTGATGTGCTGATCATATTCTTTTTGTCTAAGACTAAGCATGGAATATAGCATGCAAATCTAGAAACCTAGGGAAATGTGGATGATTAAGTCTATGACCTGATGGCTAAGGTTGGTTAACCTAAAATCTCAAAGACCTCATAAAACTAAGTCTCCTTGATCATTTCAGATCCTTGGAGGAAGTGTAAGTGTAGAGGATTAATCCAACTCCTTCATTCAAAAACAAGATTTTTTTTGTTTTTTTCAAGACTTCAAGAGATCTTAGGACTGCCTAAACTCAATTGAGCATCTGCATTCAGCCAGTATGGATGTAAGTATAGGCCGAAGCCCGTTGCTTGAGGACGGGGCCTTACGCGATGTCCTCTAAACCATCTAATCTGCTAAGGGCGAACCCTCACTGAATGTGTCTTACTTAATTGGGCTTAGTAGTCACTAATGGCTCCTAAAGGGTTTTGGGTTTTTCTCATTTTTATGGATTTTAATTAAAAGTTAAAATACAGGTTAGACTCAACTTTCCTTGAAAAGAGATAGAAATTTGTCAAAACCATGTCACACAAATAAAAAGTTTTCAAAACATTTTCAAAAGATTTTTTCAAAACAAGGAAAAATCATTTTCGAAAATATTTTTATCAAAATAGCGTAACATAGTATAGAAAAGCCGTGAAAAACATTTGAGTTCTCTTAGTCCAAAGAATTTTACTTTAGCCAAAAAGTTTTAAATTTTTCAAATTTTTCATATTATAGCTAAAGTAAGTATACTGTATATACGGTATACCCCCCTATCCTTAAACTTTGCTATGTCCTCATAGCACTAGATGTTACAAGTCCATAGGTCCATTTAAATATAAAGGAATATACGGGAGCTAAGAGGGGCTCCCCCTATACTTAGGTTAGAAATAACCTAAGTATAAAGGCAAGTAAAGGAGAGTAGAGAAAATCGTAGGGACTCGGGCCCCCCTATACTTAGGCTGAGATTAGCCTAAGTATAAAGATGGAATTTGATGTTGGGAGGAACCCAAGGTGAACGAAGAAGATGGGTGGATATACAAGCGAGCGGATGAATCTACGGAGATGGATGGAGTGACTAAGGCTCTGGGGAGTGTAGCGAAGCAAACATGGCTCAATCAAGCAAGCAAGACCCTCAATTTCACCAACTCACACATGAAACCAACCTAGGTTGGTTTATTATCTTGTCGGTTTTATTGGTGATAAAACATTTGATGTTTACGCGGAGAAAAATGTTAAGTAAAAAATCAATGCGTAAACGAGGGTTTTGCTCTCCCAAAACCAAATTTTACTCCATTTTTTTGTTGACTTGCAACTAACAGTCCCAGCCATTATTTAAGGTTGTCACTGAATTAAGGTTAGCACGAAATCAAGCAATCATCAACTACCGTTCATTCCCATTTTCCATTAATCCTAGGTGATCAAGCTAGGAAAGAGAAACCGAGAAAAAGCCACGTATTCGATAAAAACCTCGATCTAGGATAAGCGAGAAATCATGCAGTGACTTGGTGATAAATCTGTAAAAAAAACTTGGGCCGTTTTGAAAACCAAAATCAATATGTTTGCAAGTCGATAAAAGCCACACCTATTATGCTTCTATTAGCGAGGAGAAAATATCTTTTAAATTGGTTAAGTGAAGCAAAACTACATGCGTCTTGAATTAAGGTGTGTCCTACCTACGAGCAAGCACATAAAAATGTGAATTTGAAACTAAGCTCGAAGAGCCGCGTGCCTGGTCCTAGGTCGACACTCAAGTGGGGACAATCCCCACACAACCACAATCGTTCGATTACACTTGCGCGTCATCAATCGAAGACCGTTGTAAAAGACGAATTATTACAAGTTAATATGACATGCAAAAAGAAAATGCGAGACATTTTTTCTTTCTTTTCTATTTGCTCCACGTATGTTTTGCGGCTCCTCGCAGCGGGAAGCGCCAGCTCCTCGCCTCCTTGAATCATCAAGGGCCCTGCCACAAAAACAATGGTTAGAGATCGATAGAGAAGAAAATTTTACAATGCAAGACAAATTGATAAATTGACCTATATAAAAGAAACACTAAATTAAATAAACAAAAATCCAAAAAATACAAGAAATGAGCTGTGTCCCCGGCAACGGCGCCATTTAATGAACCGCGAAATCGGCCCTCTAATAGTGTTTTAATACTTGGAATTGTCATCGCAATCGGGCCGAGATGGGTCATCAAAAGACCATCTGATTGATATTTCTATAAGAATCCGATGGTCGTATTTTTTATTTTTACTTGGCAAGATACCAAGGTCAAACTCAGGGACACGAGCCTTTCTCGTATTAATCTGATTTTTATCTATTAACTAAGTGATGAGTTAGAGATCTATAGGTCAAAGTATGCAAAAAGACACAACAATGCATTACAAGTAAAGTAAACATGCATTTTTTTAATTTAAGTTTTATCATGCAAATAAATGCCATAAAATGCATCAAGAATATGCCCAAGACCATAAGTAAATGAGCCATTGAAATACACGTCCAATCAGGATTAAAATAAGAAGCAACCTTTATTCATGTAAAAATAGGCATAAGGAACAAGACACTTAGTCAATAAAATACTTCTTCAAATTTCATAATGTCTAATGTGAAATAAAAGCATGCCATAAGGAAGACAATAAAGAGAGCTTCAAAATGCCACTGAAATCATCTCAATCGGAGTTACGAGGCTCAAGATATGCATGAAAGAAACCAGGGGCATAAGTGCAATAAAACATGAAAAGATAACTACAAAAAGGTCCTTGGGAAGGACTAAAATACAATAAAAATAAATGCGAGACCTTCCCTGTAAATATCCAACACGCGTGGGGGCATATTTGCAATTATTAAAAATCGCAGGGGTGCGAGCGCAAAATGCCCCAGGCGTATGCAGTCTGCACGTGACTCTGGACCTATTTGCAATTTTGAAAAATCTGCAGGGCGTCTCTGCAATTTGCCCAGAACTGCACGTGACTAGCACGTGCAATCCCAAGCTCGGTGGACATCTGGGCTCGGCGGAGGTTCGGGATGCTTCGACTAGGCTCGGGGTACACGAGCCTCTAGGCTTGGGGTCGATGAGGCTCGGCGTAGGCTTGGAACCCCCAGGCCTGCTGGTCTGGTGTCGAGGCTCGGGGTAGCCCAGTTGATGACGCGTGGACGATTGGAGGCCATCCCATCATGGCAATCCAATAGCACCTGTAGATGTCGTTCAGGGGCTACGTGGTTGCATCAGGATCATTGGATGGACTCCAAGGTGGAACATCCAACGGTGCTTGTACTATCTTCCTCGGCCGAAGGCCGGCGGCGAACTCTGGACTCCGGCAAAGGGGCTTCTCCTCCGCCACTCTTTCTCGGTTGCTGGCGACCTCCCCGAAGCTCCTTGGAAGTGTGTCGAGGTCGCTTGGAGCTCGGGGAGGGCACCGGGCCTCTTGGATCAGCCCATCGAAGCTCTGTTGACGGTGATGCAGTGGACAAAATTGGCTCCGATGAGCCTCCGGCCATTGACGGATTTTGATGACCTGCAACATTAGCGCAATAGCCGAAGCGTGGAACGAAGTGTGTGAACGGAGTGTGAGATCTTGCGGGTGAAAGAGATGGGAGCTCTGAGCTCCTCCGCCGTAGGTGGTGAAGGAGATGGGTCTACGGTGGAGAGGTATGGAAGAGGGAGAAGGGTGTTGTCGGAAAGATGCGCGTGGAAGGGGGATGCGTGGCGGAGCTTTTGAGAGGATTAATGGAGGAGGGGGTTGACTGAAGTGGCCTAGATAATTACGCAAAAATTAAAGAAAAATACAAGAAGGATCGGAAGGCTTACCTGATAGATGGCGGCGCGATAGGCTTGGGCTGGGGCTCGATTCGAGCCCCGGGTCGTCGTTGAACACCTTCAGCCGTCGGTGCAGCTCGAGCAGATGCGAGGCACCGCAACTCCGCCATGGAGGTCAGAGGGTCATCACCGGGGGCTCCGGTCATCTTCGCTCAATCTGACCATCTCCCCCTGTCACAGGGAGATGGCGGAGGGCTGGGCCGTGCCCCGCGTACAGGTGGACAACATGGTCGGAGGGGGGAGGCAGCGTTTTTAAAGGATGTGATGGCGGAACTAGTGATGTGAGGTCGTGGGTTTTGAGGGATGTGTGGAGCGACTGGAGAAGAATCAGGAGTAGTGGAGACATACGCAAGGATCATGGAGGAATGGAGAATGTAGTGGGATGGTTGGTGAGAGGAGAGGTGGTCGGAGGAGGTGGATATAATGGGAAGGGGCAAGTGCGTGCCGAGATGCGATCGTGGGAGAGAGGGGGGTATCGGGAGGTTGATGAAGACCGATGGCCGTTGGATCTGGAGATCCAAAGGCTGACGATTGGGCTCAAAGCGACGGTCTAGATTAGATCAGGGGCGGCACGATCGGAGCGTCAGAATAGTACCATGTGTCATAATGAGATCAAGGCGCGGGTGGACGGTCGTGATGCAAAGGAGGCTCTGATCGAAATGTCGAGGACACAGTGAGAATGTGAGGTGGGGATTGCTGCTTCAAACACTGATCTAATGGCAGAGAAGGTGACACTTGGCGCACGCAGAGCGAGGCGGGAAGGAATGGCGGAGATGAGAGGTGAGGTAGATCAGAAGGCTAGGAACATGGGCGCGCGTGGAAAGAGCTGGGCCGTTGGATTCAAAGAATAATCCAACGGCCAGAGGCGCGAGCGGCTGCTAGGGCGGGCCACGTGGCTCACCCAGAACAGGCCACGTGGCCCAATCAGATTATTCCGAAAGAAAAAATGATTTTTTAGGGTGATAATTGCCGAATCTGAGAAAACTCAAAACATGAAAGTTGTATATCTTGATGAGATCTACAAGTTTCATGTTGACTAAAACTGGAGATGAGACCATATGAAGACACCAAATATTTTTAAGGGTATTTTTAAGGCTAAAAATACCACAGTTTTTAATTTTGTCATTTTTTTGTAGTTTTTAATTTATTCAAGACTCTGATAATTACAGGACATTATCTGGGTTTTATTGACATAAATTTAAGCAAGGGGATTAATAATGGAAAATTATGATGATGAAATCGGGTTTCATCAGAGAGCACTTCGATCTCAACAAGCTTTGAGGAACCACGATTTTCTGAGGCAACCCACGAAGCCCTCGACAATCGTAACCATCAAGCGGTAGAGGAGTCCTACCTCGTTGATACACCTGAGATGGTGATTGTTGGTGAGGCTATTGGTTTAGAGGCTCTCCCCACTGTTCCATTTCTCGCCTCTCTCATCATGGGAAATGACCCTGATTATGATCATGAGACTTATGCACGAGCGCATCCCGAGTCGGACGAGATCTCCTCTGACTACATTGATCAAATCAACTTGACACCGGAATGCTCCAACATCAAGTTAATTGAGAACGAACATGCAGAGACTCTCCCTACTATTCCATTTCCCGCTTCTCTCACCATAAAAAAGTGTTTCTTATATGATCCTGAGACATATGCATGGGCTCATCCTGAGTCAACCTTCTCTGATTACCTTGACCAAATCAATCAAACTCAGGAGTGCATCAACATTAAAAAAACTAAGAACAAATACACAAGACGAACACCGACCAAGGAGAAAATTTTCAATGGTTATTCATCTGGAGACTCAAGTGTCAAGACCTCACTCCCAGGATCAAATAAAATGACCGCTCCTTCATCTAATAAGAAAGTCGCTTTCAACCTTCTGAAAGAGGAATCATCTAATGAACCCTCATCAGATTCGGAAAAGGTAATCTACATGAGTGAGGTATGTTCAGTAGTTCTAAAACCATATCTTCGCAAAGATCCAAACTTCGATTCCTGTTGGACGACTCCCGTTCCTCACTATTATTCATCCAAAGCCAATTCTCCTGGTCTCATTGGAATGATTTCTTATGACCTGACTGAGATTGGTGCTTCAGAGTATTCATCCGAGGACAAATTGCTTGATCCCAAGAAGGAACGAATTCTGAGAAAACAACTGAAGAAACTAAAAGACAAGAATATCTGGAGTGCCTCCACTTTCAAATACTATTCCTCTGAGGATAACTCTGATGATGGTTATCTTTCATCTAATTCATATACTTCATCTACTCTCCGGTATGATTTCTCTGAGGATTACACTGATAATGGTTGGGAATCATATGCTTCATATCCTTCTTATCATTACGATCTCCCACAACAGGCTTACAAAAAGATCGGCTGAAAATCGCCTTAATCATCGGCTACCCACCCTCCCTCCCGACCACATTGGTCTCCTTGTACATCTTCTTCCTCTACTTAGGCCAAGTCCTAAGTATAGGGAGGATTGACGCCATCTGTACATACCATTCTCTCCTTCTCACGATCACTTCATTTCCACCCTTCTTCTATACTTAGGCTGACCAGAGACTAAGTATAGGGGGAGCCGATGCCCATCTGTATATACCATTCTCCTCATCAAACTCCTTCTCACGATTGCCTCATTTCCATACTTCTTCTATACTTAGGCTAATCAGAGCCTAAGTATAGGGGAGTCGTTACTCATCTGTATATACTCTCCTCATTCACATATCCCAACCGCCCTCATTTTGCTCTTCTTCTATACTTAGACTGTTCACAGCCTAAGTATAGGGGGCAGACCGATTTTTCTTTTTCTTTTTTACTCTCTTACGCTTAGACTGAGCTATGTCTTCTCCACGCTTCATGTGCTCTGAGGACACAACACTTGCTAAGTATAGGAGGGGGTGTATATATACTGTGTATATATTTTATCCATAGCTCATACTTTCACGTAAGTATATATGTATTTACGTGGTGGGTAACTAACTTGAAAAAAAATAAAATAAAACAAACAAACAAAAAAAGAAGAAGAATACTAACACTGACTGTGTCTGACCAAAATTTTTGAAAAAAAAAAGAAAGACTTCTTATTCATGTTGCATAAAAAATCTCAAAAAAATCCTTTCATAAAAATATATAAAAAAAATATATCTGTATTTCACACACTTGCACTTCATCCAGCATTACATGCATTTGCATCTGTGAAAATCCTTTGGGTTCTGAACCGATTTATGAGCAGAAACCAAGGGTAGTCTGGACTTGACCTTAATCCACGTAATTTTCAGAGGAACTTCACCGAGAAATAGGATTTTAGAATCTTCAGGTCTTTGACTTAATTCTTCAAGTTCTACATGACAACGTGCAGAGTTTGACTCTTAGTGTCTAACCTGATCTCCTTATCCTGGGTATGGCTCTGGAATAAGGAATTAATTTGTACTCTCGTACTATGCACTTAGCTCAACTCAGACGGGGTGTTGGAAGACTGTGTGAGTTTCTTTTATTGTAGCGTGGACATCTAAAGACCGGAGTACGGGTTGAAATAAAGCTTTAGAAAGGGGATGGACGGTTGGGCACAATTTTTCTAAAATCCCAAAACATATACAGAAAAAAAATTCTATATCTGTAGGGGCCCAATAAGATCCAAGCAGAACCACAAAAATCTAAATACAAAGAAGCCACTACCAAATAAACATTTGACCAAAAAGGTCCAAGCTTCAAGAAAACCTACAGATCTTGGTGGAGACTTGGCTAAACTGGCCGGCTTCACAAGGAGAGGTGACTACACTGACCACCCTCCAGTTCTTTTCTCATTCTTCTAATTTCTCCCTATATTCGATTGTGAACACAACACGACAGACCTTGGAAGGAAATACCTGACTACCCGAGGACGAGTTACTGGATAGGAGGTTTGCATGGTAGTCCAGCATTCTGATGGGAAGAGCTAAAATCTTTCACACACATGAGTCGATTATTCAATGTTCATGGAGTATGCTTTGGGAGGAGGATCGATCTAAGATGACTTCTGAGCCGAAACTATGACAATGATGTGTAGAACTTGAAGGCCGTTGATTTTAAAATTCTAAGTCTCACAGAAGTCCCGTCACACCAATAATCCAAAGGTTAAGTCTAGTTTCATTTTCACCTTCAGCTCATGATCTTGGTATGGAACCCAATCTCATTTCACCTCATGGCATTTCTTTTGCTGCTCAGGGATGAGCATGGTTTAAGTATAGGGGGATGATGAATATCAGATTCATCACTCTAAATATGATAGATTAAGCTCAAATCCCTAAAATTCATTGACATTTCTTCATGTATAATTAGCATTCATGCATGTTTTGATAATAATTGTATTTTATCACTTATTATTGCACAAAATAAGCCAAAAATTCCAGTCCAATTGACCTGTAAATAGCCTAACTTCCCCGATTTTAACTAATTCATGCTAACTCCAAATGACTTGAAACCACCTCCATTGTGTACATATTACTAATAAGAATAAATAATAAATACAAAAAAATCACTAACCCAACTAAATGGACCAAAAACTCAAACCCTCATTCTAGGATTTTCGGACTAAAACCTTGATATCTTCCCCATCCATTGTCTGATTTGATCCTACTCACTTTTAAACTAATGTACATTCAATTATCTTCAAAACGAGACCAAGTTCAAGTGAATCAAAGCTCATATGTGAAAGTTGGGTTTTGGGCCTATTTTGTACATTTTGTATTTTAGCGGTTTTTTACCTATTATTTATGTACATAATTGAATCATTTTATTTTATTTATTTTTTATTTCTTCTTTGATAATTTTTTTATTAAAATACGCAAAAATCTAAATCCAAACTGAGCTTGAAATCAAAGAAATTAACTGAGTCCGAGTCTTCACTAAATGTATGTACAAAAAGTGTCATTTTCACATTTTTATTTTATTTCTTCTTTTTCTTACTTAATAAAACTTCAAAAAAATAGATTAATGTGTAAATATTTATCTTTGATTTTATCATTTTTTTCGGATTTTTATCTGATTTAAAAATGAAAAGAAATATAACCCAAAAATCAAGGTTAACTATGTACATAGGATGCCCGAAAAATATCACTTTGCACAAATGATCGATTTTGATTTTGGTCTGTTCATAAAAGTTGTAGATCTCATCGAGCTGAGCAACTTTCATAGAAAATTTTTTGATCTGAGGTCATTTAATATTTTTTACATATTTGTTATTGTATTTATTTTTCAAATGTTATGGGGCTGACACGTGGCATCTCCTGGAGCCGCCACATGTCACCCATTTTTTTATTTTAATTTTTTATTTTTATTAAAAAAATAATTTGAATATTAATTAAATAAAATTATAAATTATTGTTCTGCCATGTGGCACGATCAGGGTCGTCCGATCTCGACCGATCGGACGGTCCCAGACACGTCGTCTTCCTCTCCCACCTTCCTCTTTGGGCGACACCGCCAATCCTCCCCCGCGAGCTCCGTCACCCCCGCAGATCTCGCGCACCGCCATCTTCCATCTATGGCCGCCCTCCGATCTCGTAAACCAACCCAATCGACCCTCGTTTGATCTCGTCAAATCACGCACCTTCCATCTCTGATTACCCCCCTCATCCTATAAAGCTCTGTCGCCCTCTTCTACTCGAACCCATCTGCCGATTCACGCAGCTAAAGGGGAGGCTTCATCGACGGCGGTGACAACCCCGTTGATAAGGCCACCTTGAAGGATGGGTGAGATCCGAAGCTTTGAAGCTTTGTTGTAGCGCCGAGTCCTCCGTACAGCTGCTCGCTCTGGCCATCCTTGCGCCGTCGAGCCAACGACTCATCTCCGACATCACAGTTCACCTTCTCCGACATACCTCCTTCACTTACACAACCCACACCTCCATCTACTCCATCCTCGTGATTTCGCCATCGACGCCCTTGTCAACTGCCACCAATCCCCAGCATCGACATCACAACGGCATGGGAGCTCCAGCACCTCCGCGCTCCATCGACGCTTCCTGATTGGAGGCAAGAACCGCCATACCATCCACCCTCCCACGACTCCAGCTGCTCCAGGAAGCTTCTCCAGTCGCCCCTACATCTTCAAGGCATCGCCAACTGGTACGTCCCACAACTACCCATGGTTGCATGGAGTGCGTCAACGCCAGCCTTCCTCCGCGTGTGCTCTGCGCCCCCGACGACCCACGCCCGTGTGTCGGCCAGGAGAGCTTCGTCGTCGCACAACTATACAGCCGTCCTCAGCTAACCAAGGGTCACGTGCACAACATGTGACCACTTGGGTCTTTTGTGCGAAGCACCCCTAGAGACTCTTATATTGCAGAATTGCCCCTCCACGTGATTCTCGTGTGCGCAAGAGGGGGTTATTTGTGCTAAACCCCCTAGAGAATCGCCATTTCACAAGTTACACCCAACCACACCAAGGTCACATGCGACGCACATGACCACTGGGAATTTTACAGAATTACTCCCCGGATTATATGTATTTTCAGTTTAGTCCCTCCTCTGCATTTTTTGCATTATTTATTTTATAATTCTGCATTGAGACCCCTGAGCTCTTGCTACATTTTGAACCTATTTTTGTCATCATTTTATTTATGAAAAAATTACATGATGTTTCTGAATTAATTCTCTACATTATAGCATATGTTGGATATTTTTGTGGTTTGTGATTAATTATTAATTATTATTTTCATGGAAAATGGATTTTTGCCCAGTTTATGCTTCAAAATTCATAATTAATTAACCATTTCTCTAAAAATTGTCAAAAATTCACGGATTATAGAATTAGTTGTATTTACATTGTGCCCAACAAAAATTTGCATTTACATGCATAGTTTGCCCTGTAAAAATCATTTTGCCTATTTTGATCTTTAATTTTTAATAGGCATTAAATCTCATATTTTCGAGGTTTAGGATTTTTCTGAGATCAATCACCTAGTGATAGATCTTGGATAATTTTATTCGTTGAAAAAAAATAAGTTTAATATTTATTATAATTAAATATTGAAATTCACATCGTTTGAATTCGTAAATTTATAAAATATTTATCTTGCATTCAAAAATTCCAAAAAAATTACAATGCATTCATTTCATCATAATTAACATCTCAGCCAAGTTTCATATTTTTCGAACATCGTTTGTTTGATCTTTACTTTTTAGTCCTTAAAATTGGCCACATCTGCATTTTGTGTCCCAAATTGCATTAAAAATACAAAAAATATCGTCTCAAAAATCATGCACGAACTTTGATAGACATTATTCTAGGTTGTTTCTTTGCCTCCTTGAGTTCGACCTTGGGACTTGCCCAAGTAAAATAAACATAAAATCACTTCGACTAAAATGATTAAATTAATTGTGGTTATTGATGAATCCACATTTCATCATCTTTATTCTATCATTTTGGCCTCAAAAACCCTGATAAATGCATGTAAATACCCTTAATTCCCGCATATTAGCATTCATGCATATATATGTAAATAGTGCATAAAATACAGTTTTTAAAGTCAAAATTATAGAATAAAGAAAAGAAAAGAAAAATAATAAAATATTGTAAATATTTTATGACCCGAAACCCCGAGATCGAGGCATCTCGTTGACTAGGTCGACAAGGAATAAAGTAGGGGGAGATAAGGGTCTAAATACAATAAAAACATCATTGATTTTTTTCATTCTTTATTCATTTTGGGACCTATTTTTGGGTCCACTTTTTATCCCTCAAATAAAGAAATTGTGAACATGAAAGTTGTATATAATTAAATAAAAAAATACAAAATTGATTTCATACAAAAATATTGTACAGATAAAAAGATATGACATGAATAAAAATCCAAAATACCAACTTCTCAGACCTGTATCTCTCAAATAAAAGCTCAAAATGCATAAACTCACCTTTAATTGTATATAATTTTAAATAAGCTATTTAATGAAGGTGTTTCGCATTTGGCGGAGCTACAGTTTGAAAGTTGAGTTTTGGACCCTTATTGTATACTTGTACAGATTAAAATATTTATTTTATTTATTATTCATTACTTTTATAATTTTATATTTTTATAATTTTGCAAATATTATTTATAATAAATATGTGCATTAAAATCAGAATAAAAACCTAAAAAAATACAAAAACAAAATACTTGTATATAAGACATAGGTATAACACATGTATATATACCTATATAATTCATACTTTTATTTTATTAGGTATACAAAATACATCAGAAAAATAAAAAAAATATATTTAAGTGTATAAAAATATTTTATAAATTTATAAAATAATAAACAAAAATAAATAAATTAAATATACAAAATAAAAATAAAACATTAAAATATATAGATACATATACCTATATACTCCATAAAACATAACTTGTAATTATAAACCTCATAAAATAAATAAAAATCACCATAAAATAATTTATAAAATAATAAACATTTTTATTTAATAATCAAAAATTAATTAATTCATTTTCTATTTTTAATTGAATTTATAAAACATTTTTCAGGGATTTTTCCTGGTTGGTCCACATGGACCAACCAGGAGACAGTCCACATTGACCGCGGTCAACTAGCTGTCCTCCCTCCTCTGCCCCTTGTCAGACCTCGTTTCCACCCCTTCTTCTCGATTTTTTCGAGGTCAAACCTTGCACCCTTCCATGTCGATCCCTTCATGACTTTTCTACCTCGATCATTGCTCTTTCACGCCCCCATCTCTCCTAGGGCCGAGGGTCGACGATTCGAGCCATCTCTCTCGATCTTTGGAGCGCCTGAGCCACCCGTCAACACCTACTTAATCGGCCCTCCGACTTTCGAGCCAATTTTGAACCACTCTTGCACAAGCTCTGCTCCCCTTTTCGTGCCCAATCGACAGAGGAAGGTGACAGCTTCCTTCGCCGAGCTTCGGGCTCGAGCGAGCATCGAGGCAGCTCTAATCACCTCCGCCTTTCGCCGGCGTCAAGGTACTTCCCTCTGGTTCCGACCATCGAGGCATCCACCTTCTTTCACCCTTTTCTTTCGTATTTTATTACTCGTACCCTTAGAATCATTTCCCTTCAAGAATCGCCACGTTCGTCCATCGAATCACCCTACACACTTACCCCGCCGGAGTGCACCTCCGGCCACCACCTTGCGCTGTCGCCTCTCGCACCCATTTTGCCATTGCGGGGTCCAGGAAATTTGCCCTGGAGCGTTTCACCCCTTTTTGCAGGTCAAAGGACTTTGACTCGAGCATGGGGCTCATTTTGACTCTCGCCGGACATCTGCAAAGCCACCCAGCTCCGCCACCTCCGTGCGAGAACCTCGACCGTCGCCGAGGTGTTCTGGAGCCACCAGGAGGAAGAGGAAGACCACAGGAGTCGCTCGGTCGATTTTGGAGCCCAGAGACCACTGGAGGACGGAGCTCGAGCTCGAGGAAGCTCGCCTCGCCGTCGTTGCTTCCTTGTTCTTGCTCTGCCCCCCAGCACCGTCAGATCGAGGCCGGGGCTCCAGGTGCACAACAGTCGTTCGATCTTGGCCAGATCCGACCGTCGATCGTCTCACCTGATCTGATCGTGGCCGTTCATCGCCGAAGCGCCATCGGCCGTTCGTATCGCGCCACGTGTCAAGTGGCATCTCCCCCGCCGTTGGATCGCTTAGCTTTGGGTATTTTGCATCTTCTACCCTTAGCATTTTTTTTATTTATTATTTAGTCCATAAACTTTCATGTGTAGTTTAAATATTTTGTAATATTTGCATCTAGGCCCCCAAACTTTCATTATTTGCATTTTGGTCATATATGTGTCACCTCAGGTGACCCGTGCGCGTGAGGGGTGGTGATTTTGCACAGGACCCCCTGCAGCTTCACTTATTTCGCTTTAGTCCAGGAACTTTGATATTAAGTGTAATATTTTTGGATATTTTGCATATCAGCCCCTGGGATTTTTGTATATTGTATTTAGGTCCTTGTCAGGCGAGTGCTAGTCAAGTGTGGGGTTGGGAATATTGCAGGCGTATCCTCGCGGGTTTTGACATTTGTATTTGGTCCTGGAAATATATTTATTAGTTATAATTTTTGTGGAAAATTGCACGTTGGTCCCTGGATGTTTGGATATTTACATATATGCCCTTACTATTAGTGTAATTTCTTTGTGTTGCTTCTATTTATTTCATGTGTCTATAAAATTCTAAAAATCACCAAAAAGTTATGTTAAGCTCATGTTTGATTGCTCTTTCTTGCCATATTTTGTTTTGCATTTTTATTGCATTTTCATATTTATAAAAATTCAAAAATATGCATTTTGCTACTGTTTGCATTAGAAAATACCTAAAAATTAATAAAACTCCTTTAAAAATTACGAATTTTGTGTATTTTTGTGTGTTTTAACTTCTGTCCAAAAATCATTAAAATCTCAAAAGAAAACTCCTAAAAATCACAAAACCATTAAAATCTTCAAAAAAGTCTTAAAAATTCCAGAAAAATCCTAAAAATCTAATTTTTGTCTCTACATTTTCTTTATTCTATTATCTTTTATTTAAATTAATTTGAGAAATTTTGGAATCTGTTTGATATTTTTCATCCTCAATTTAGTTTCAGCTTTTTATTTCATTCACTATTTTCAGTATTTTTGACTTTAAAAATACCAAAAAAAATGAGAAAAATCTAGAAAAATCATAAAAACATTAGAAAAATATAAAAAGACCAAAAAATTTAATTTCCTGAATTTTGGTTATTTTTACCTATTTTTATAAATACCTCATCCTTCTTTTTTCTTATATTGTGTATATTCTATTTTTGAAAAAGAAAATATAAAAAAATATATAATACAAAAAGAAGTATAAAATCAGAAATTAAAAATCAAAATACAAAAATTAAAAAAATAAAATTAAAAATTAAAAATTAAAAACCCACAAAAATTTGCATATTTGTAGGCATTTGATCACATTTTTTAGCATTATTGCCCGATCTATCTTGCTTGCTCCCTGAGTTCGACACACTACACATACTTGCACACTATACACACTTATTGTAGAGTTATAATAAATTTTGACTCCACACTTGTTTCTCATTGTTTGATTGTTATTGCGGGTTGATTGTTGACTTAATCCGGATTTTTGAGTGATCAACGTATCGACTGTTGATCCGCCTTGTGGATCAATACGACTTCTCGACATTCGGGTTAATCAGTTATTTCTTAACCGATTCTGATTGCCTGCCTACAATGAAACGACATTAATTTAAACGCTCGATAATTCACACAAATTAACAAGGGCTTTCTTTGGAATCGTCAATGGACTGTAGGATCAACCCCGATCGGATTGGATTCAATGGTAACTGTAGGCCGAAGGATGTCTCCTTCTCCGGAGAACATGGCTCTAGGGCTACACTTTGGCGACCCCACTGCTGCTCCTTCTTCATCTTCTGGGCTCACTGAAGATCGGAGAAGCTCATTGGAGAAATGACGAAGGTGTACGAGGGTCAGGAGAAGCTCTGTGATGGTTGAATCGGTGGTTCAGATGCTTCTCGTCAGAGGTAGAGCTCGAGACCAAGGATGTTTCACAACTTCCAGTCAATGGTCACAATGGTACCTGCAAGGTTAGATTTATAGCCAAGCTAGGGAGGATCAATTCGGTGGTGGAATGGACAAGTTGGAGAACCGAAGCAAGGCGAAGAAGATAAAGACCTTAATGGGTCTTCTACCTGCAGGTAGGAGAATGTATCAGAGTGGAGAGGAATCAAGAGGAGGGGAATAAGCGATCAAAGTGCAGCGCATGGATCATGGATGTACGGTAAAAATGTAGGACTGCTGAGATGAAGGCGAAGGTGTATGTATGTGCATTGAAGAAAAATGAAAAAATCAAAAGGGTAGAAGTACGTGGATCTACCTAAATATGGAGAAGGAATTAGAAGGTGAAACATCATCCTGAGATCGAAGCTTTGGAGCTTCCGGTCTTCGCTCGAGATGCATGACAAGCACGGAGCTCAAGTGACACTCGGGAAGCGGACTGTGACATGGTTTAACAACTGTGGATCTCACTGGAGGTAGAACCTCAATCTTCACACAATCTCTCTCACCTATTCTATCACTGGAAACAAGGAGAGGGCTCAAGGAAACTTGTATAAAGGCGGATAACCATGAATGACGCCTCGACGATGATTTTGTGACTAAGCAGTTGGGTGAAATGTGGTGCTTTCAACAATCGTTGGCTGGATCACATGAAGAGGAGGATGGATACAGAGGAGTTGGTGTGGACGAGGGATGAGAGAGTTGTAGATTGGCATCAGAATCAGGCTAAGATGACATATGGACCAGGAAAGAAAAATGGTGGAAGTGATACTGATGAAGAGTTGCGTTTCTTGGGAGGTTGATGACAGTCATTGGTTATTGATCGGATGATCAAACGCTTTGATCAAATATGAGCTAACAAGGAGTGTATGATCAAATGATCAGATGCTTCAAATAAGAGCAGATGTGGAGCAATTTGGATTGTCTGATCAATAGATCATATGATTGAGACAGTAGGCAAAAGATAGAAGGGGAGCGGGCCGCATAGCGAAACCTCAAGCGGCCACATGGCCTAATGAAATGAAAATATAAAAAAATCGAAGTAACACAGTTAGTGTTGTCAAATAAAAAGGTCTTCAACATGAAATTGGTATATCTTTTTGAGATCTACAACTTCCATGTAGCACTCAAAATTAAAATCGAACATATATACATAGTATTATTTTTATAAATATTTTATGAATAAAACTACCAATTTTATTTGTTTATTATTTTTTGTACTTTTGAATAATAAATAATTTACAATATATTATTTACAGTATTACACTATTTTTTATGGGATCTTGCATATAAAGAAAATACATATCATAAAGAGAACAATAAACACATATATATAATCACAGCCTTTAGTTATTTACAATAATTAGCCTTAATAATTTATAAGGTGTCAAAAGTTAATTATATTTAATTAATGATTACGTTAAATGAATAGGTTAAGATAGTGGATTAATTAAGTAGAATAAAGTTGATGAATCTAAGATTCATCGATAGGTATCCAAGTTGTAGATTCCTTTCTCTATGAGAGATAAAAACTTCCTTTGGGAGTTATCCAAGGAAGGATACATGTTGTATGAGAGGTTGTGCTACCCTCGGTTTAAAGTAGAATTAGAATAATGGAAAAAGGCTTCGCCGGGAGAGCGAAGGGGACATCTTAGAACATGGTTTTGTGTCGTGGTTTCCACCCGCTTGGGTTTCAACTTAAAAATCACTGCCTTTATGGTTTGATATTTTCTATCTCTGTAATTCGTGAATAATATTTTATTTGGATACTATAATTAGATAATTGTATATTGCACAATTCATCCTCCCCATCATGTGCCAAATTCACATTTAGTATCACATCAGGTTCAAGTTTCACATGCATAAAAACCTATTTACAAGTCCTAGATGGCACAAGGAAACATATCCACTGGATCACTGGGATTGCCTACTTCATTATAAAGTCATCCCACTTTGATGGCACTAACTATGCCTACTAGGAAAATCGCATGGAGATTTACATGCAGACAATATATTCCATGATGTAGGCATGCACAACAAAAACCTTAGTGAAGCCAATGATGAAGGAAGGTGTAGAAGAATTCATTGATACTGAAATCAAGGATCTAGATAGGAATGCAAAAGACGCAAATGTGATGTAATATGTTTCCACAAATGAGTACAATCGCGTCTCTTAGTCTAAGATTACTCATGAGATTTGGAAGACACTCCTGGTCACATATGAAGGTACATTCAAAGTTAAGAGTTCTAAGGTTACAATGCTAACTAGAAAGTATGAGAGTTCTGAAATGGAAGATGGAGAATCGATCAAAGAGATGTACACAAGGTTCACAACGTACCATCATGAACAACCTCAAGGCTTTGGAGAAGAACTTCATCAAAGGAGAGCTCGAAAAGAAAGTCATCGATTCACTCTCTAGTGAATGGGAACAAAAGGTGACATCAATAGAAGAAGCAAATGCCGTGGAAGATATTGAGATGGACGACCTCATAGGTAACCTGATGGCCTATGACGTCAAGAAGAAGATCGAGATGCATATCAAGGGGACAAAGAAGTAATCTCCAACTTTCAAGGTCAACGACCAAGACTCATTTTGATGAAGAAATGAATGATAAAGATCTTACCCTACTTGCTAGAAAGTTCAAGAAGTTCATGGGAAACATGATAAGCTTCAAGTTAAAGAAAAAAAACAATGAAGAAGCACCCACATGCTATAAATGCAATGAAAAGGGATGTCTACGAAGAGACTGCCCAACATCAAAACAAAAGAAGGGAAATAAGAAGGAGCAATCAAATATGTTCAAGAACCATCACAAGAAGAAGGCACTACAAGCAACATGGAGCGACTCTGACTCAGACTCAGGCAATGAAGTGTCAACATGCCTTGAACTAATGGCTTTGGAAGATGAGATGACTCAAGAAACTTATACTAAAATTTTATATGCTTTTCATGAGCTTTTTGCAGAATTAGAAAAGTCTAAATTAGATATTCAAATGTTAATTAAAAACATAAATAAGTTAGTTATTGAAAAATATACTTTTAGTGAAGAGTCGTCATGCTTAAAGATAATATTACCTTTATTGTAAAAGATATTAGCAATCTAAATTAAACTATGATAAGCTTGTTAATCATCATGTTAGATTTACTAAAGGAGAAGAGAACGTAGATAAATTACTTGGATCTAAAAGAAATACTCGTGATACAAATGACATATGATTTACTAGTAACTCATTGTCTCATAACAAGTTACCTAGTCAAATTGAAGAGAGAAAGTTTAACCCCCTGGACTCAAAAGATGGGTACCAACATATCTTCTTAAAACTTATTTTGTAGATGGAGATAATATAGATCACAAGAAATGAATATACCTACTATTTCAAATCAGATTAAAGGCATCAAAGCATATTGGATTAGGAATGACGCCAATCTCAACTATTGTAGGACAAATGGAAGAAGCTGATGGATTATGGATTCGGTATGTTCAAAGCATATGACAGGAGATAAGAAGCAGAACCACCTTAGAACGCAAAGAAGGAGGTCTGGTCACATTTGGGAACAACCACATGGGTCGTATCATAAGTATTGGTCAAGTTGGTAAGGGTATAACTATTTTTAATAATGCTTTTTTAGTTAATGGTTCCAAGCATAACTTACTTAGTATAAGTCGAGTTTGCGATAATGGTTTTAGTGTTTTGTTTTCATCATACTTCTTTAAAATACTTAATGAATCTAGTAATAAACCTTTGTTAATTGGAAAAGGTTTTAAATATATATATTGTCGAGCTTAACAAAGATAATGCTTATGATTGCTTGGTTGCTAGTAATAATGAAATTACTATTTGGCAAAGAAGAATAAGTCACTTACACCGTAAATATTTAAGCAGGTTGATTGAGAATAACTAGTAAGTAGAGTTCCTATTAATAGAATAAATCCCAAAACACCATGTAATGCTCTCTCTCTAGGAAAACTTTACAAAGGCTCATTCAAAAACAAAATCATAGATTCAACATCTAGACCCCTAAACCACTTCACTTAGATCTATTTGAACCATCAGGAGTAGAAAGCTTTAGTAGTTGTAGATATTGCATTGTAAGAGTAGATGAATACTCTAAATTCACTTGGACCACCTTCCTAGCAACTAAAGATCAAACAATAGAATCTTTTATAAACTTTTCAAAATTAGTTCAAAAAGAAAAGAATAAAGAAATCCTTAAAATTGGTAAATATCATGGATAGTTTGAAAATGAACAATTCACTAAGTATTATGAAAAAATATGGAATAAAATATGAATATTCTTTTCTAAGAGCACCACAACAAAATCGAGTTGTAGAAAGAAAGAATGGAGCTTTATAAGAATGTGCTATAACTTTATTGATAGAATCAGGTCTGCCTAAATACTCATGTCCTGAGGCTACTAATATTACATGTTATGTACTAAATAGATTATTAATACGACCAATCCTTAAAAAATAAGTTATGAACTTTACAAAGGTAAATATCCCAAGATAAGACATGTTGAAGTTTTTAGAAGTAAAAGTTTCACTCTAAACGTAAAGATATCATAGATAAGTTTGATGCTAAAAGTAATAAATGCATATTCATTGGATACTCAAATCGTAGTAGTGCTCGTATAGCTTTTAATAAAAATACACTAGTTGTAAAGGAATAACCACGTATAAAATTCGATGAAAATCTACAAGAATTAAATAGTCTATAAATAATTAATAAAGATGAAAAGGACAAAGAACAAATATTCATTGATATAACTAAGATAAAAGACACTAATACACCTAATCTACCTAAAGAATGTAACCTTAACAATGAATACCCTAAAACTCAAGTAATTGAAGAAATATCAGATAAAGTTAAAACAAGATCTCAGCTTAAGATTAAAGTTGTACTTGATGCTTATGTATCTCAAAAGAACCTCATAAGATATAATATGCGCTAAAAGATGAATACTGAATAATTGTAATATAAGAAGAACTTAACCAGTTTACAAGAAATGACGTTTGGGAATTTGTACCTAAATCAGGAAATGCCTCAATAATTGGAACTAAAGGGTTTATAGAAATATATAAAATAAAGAAAGTCAATTGATTAGGAGCAAAGCCAGACTGGTTGCTCAAGGTTACAATCAATATAAAGATATATATTTTAATGAAACTTATGCACTTGTAGCCAGACTAGAATCAATTAGGATGCTACTTACTTATGATACACACTTAGATATAAAACTTTATCAAATGAAGTAAAAAGTCCCTTTCTTAACGATTATATGAAAGAAGAAGGTTTTTTAAACAACCACCTGGATTTGTTGATAACGACCACTCTGAAGTTGTTTATAAATTGAACAAACCTTTACATAGACTAAAATAAGCACCACATGCATGATACGGTAGATTAATATCTTTTCTCTTATCTGTCAACTTTGAAATGGGAAAAGTAGACTCAACTTTGATTACTTAAAATTCAAGTGATCTTTTAATAGTTCAATATATGTTGGCGGTATTATTTTCGGAGCAACTAACGAAGATTTGTGTTGAGATTTCACCAAGTCGATATATGAGGAATTTGAAATGAGTATCATAGGAGAACTCGTTTTCTTTCTAGGCTTGCAGATTCAACAGCTACAATAAAGAATCTTCGTAAGTCAAATGAAGTACACTCATGATATTCTCAAAAGATTCAAGATGGAACGTAAAAAGGGAAGATGGCGTCGATAGGAGCTCAAGCGTGACTTGATGTAGATAAAAGGGTAAGGTTATTGATGCGACTCAATACATAAGTATAACTGGTTCATTGTTGTATCCTATTGCTAGTAGACCAGACATGCTTTTTACTACTTGTCTGTGTGCTATGTTCCAATAGATTCCCACAGAAAGTCACTTAAAATATGTAGAATTGATCTTAAAATACTTGTAAAATACTTATAATTATGGCTTTTTTACCCTAGATCACCAAACTTTGAATTAAAATCTTTATAGTGACGATGATTATGTTTGAGGTAGAACTGATCGGAAGAGTACTGGCGGGACATGTCATATCCTTTGGAAATGCATTGGATCTTAAAGAAGCAAAACTAGAACCGAAGCAAAATATATTTATATATAGATACACACCTCTGTTGCATGTTCGTAAGCATTGTGGATGAAGCAAACCTAAAATGATTTTGGATTAAAGTTGAAAAGTTAAAATTTTGTGTGATAATACAAGTGTTATCAATCTTTCTAAGAATCTCGTATTCCATGCTACAACTAAACACATTGACACTAGACATCACTTCCTAAGAGACTATGTTCTAAAAGGAAAAATTTTCCTAGAATTTGTAAACACGAAAAATAACTTCCTGATACTTTTACCAAACCCATAAATCTTGATAGATTTGCATATCTCAGAAGATACTTAGGTTTATGCCAACCTAATGACATTTCTTAGAACTTTCTTCTAAAATAAAGTTTTACAAAAGAGGGAGTTAATTAACCTTTTCCTAAAATCTTTTGGTATCTGGCAACTGACGAGTCCGGAATTGCCGCGTTAAAAGAGATGTTGTAATTTGTCGTTCGCAAAAAAAATAATGTGATTTGTTATTCATTGTAGGCAGCAATCGGAATCGGTCAAGAAAATAACCACAAAATAATTTAATCAATTTTCAATCACGTGGTTTTATGTTTATTTTACTTGGACAAGTCCCAGGGTCGAACACAAGGAGGCAAAGGAACGACCTAGAATTATGTCTATCAAAATTCGTGCGCGGTTTTCGAGGTGATCTTTTTTGGAATTTTTTATGCAATAAAGGGTGCAGAATGCAAATTCGGTCTATTTTAGGGACTAAAATGTCAATTACATTCAAACGATATCCGAAAAATATGAAACTTGGTCGAGATGATATTATGACAAAATGAATGCACTGTAATTTTTTTGGAATTTTTCGATGCAATATGATTTTTTTATGAATTTTTATTGCAAACAAAAGGAATTCCAATATTTAATTGTAGTAAATATTAAACCTACTTATTTTCAAGGAATAAAATTATCTAAGATCTATTACTAGGTAATGGACCTCGGAAAAATCCTAAACCTCGAAAATGTGAGATCTAATACCTATTAAAAATCGAATACTGAAGTATGCAAAATGATTTTTACAGGGCAATCTATGTATGCAAATACAATTCTTTTTGGGCACAATATCAAGCACAATTAGTTCTACAATATGTGATTTTTCAGGAATTTTTAGAGCAATGGTTAATCAAATACAAATTCCAGAGCATAAAGTGGGTAAAATATGTAATTTTCCATAAAATAATTAATTGTTAATTAACCAATGATCACAAAAATGTCCACAATATGTCAAACAGTAGATAATTAATGGAAAAACGTCATGCTATTTTTGGATAATTAAATAATGCAACGTAGGAGTCTGAAATCACAAAGAAACACAAGGGTATAACTGTAATTACAATAAATAGAATAAATATAGAAATGCAGTGGGGGGGACCTAAGTGTAATTACCAGGAACTTTGGGGACACTTCTGCAAATTTTCCAAGGGGCACATGTTGCGCACGTGCCCTTGGAACGGAGGAACTGATGCGCAATATGGAGAAACTCAAAGGGGCTCTATGCAATTTACCCCGTGGTCACGTGCGAGGCACGTGACTCGGGGACTGACGTGAGATGACGTCCCCCCACGCACGTGTGGGGGTCTCGGGTCCTCCGCCCGGTGATGGCTAAGGTGAGGCGGAGTGCGGAGCTCCGGTCGTGCTCCTGCGGCTGAGGCGAGAGAGCGGCGAAGCTCCTGGCAGTGGAAGGCCAACGGTGGTGCTGGCAGGGTTCCCAGGCGAGGCGGATCTCTGGTGATGCGTAGGGACCGGTGTCAACGGCCTGGCCGTGAGCGAGGCGATGCTGGAGGCGCGGCGGTGGTCAGAGTCGTAGTTGGAGTCGGAGAAGATGGTCGTGGTAGTCGTCGATGTTGGTTGTCGATGGTCGAAGGCGTGGAGGCGTTGGCTCAACGGCGTCGAAGGCGGTCGGAGCAGGGAAGTAAGTTGTCGAAGATGCTCGTCTACAACGAGGGGCGGTTAGCGCCCTCGGATCTCACCGCGAGGGTAGCGAGGCCGGGCTGTCACCAACGGGCTCGCCTGGAGCTTAAGGACTATCAGCGGATGACTTTGTGATCGAGTGGTGGGGCGTCCTTTATAGGGTTGAGGGGTGCAGCCGGCTATGGAAGGAGGTCTTCGAGGATCGGTGATGGAATCGGGGATGAGATCTTTGATTTGTGATTCGATTTGGGGGGGATTTGATGAAAGGATGATCAGGGACGAGGATGGGACGACCGGCAGTGGCCGAAATTGTCGGAGATGGCGAGATTCGCGACGGGCGGTCGCGAAATTGGGGGCAACGCACGCCTGATGGGGAAAGGGATGGATGTAGACAATGATGCAGGGCTGTCCGATCGTCCGAGATCGGACGGCCCCAGTGATGACACGTGGTGGCATAAGGTGGGAAAGGGAGGGCACGTGTGATGCACGTGCAGAGGCTTTTTATTTTTTAAACAAATTAATAAATAAGCCAAAAATGGCTGACACGTGGCGTCCCTAGGGGCTACCACGTGTCAGCACCAGAAAATTCAAAAAATAAAGATTTTGTAAAATGCAAAATAAATAGCAAACGACCTCGGATCAAAAAAGTTTCTTCACGAAAGTTGCTCATCTCAATGAGATCTATAACTTTCATGGACATCAAAACCAAAATCGATCAAATGTGCAAATTGATATTTTTGGGGTGTCCTATGTACATAGAATACCTTGATTTTTGGGTTTTATAATTTTTATGTCATTTTTAAACCAGATAAAAATCTGTAAAAAATATGATAAAATCAAATATAAATAATTACACATTAATCTTTTTTTTTGGATTTTTATTAATTAAGAAAAAAGAAATAAAATAAAACATGAAAAAGACTCATTTTGTACGGTTGGTTAGTGAAGACTCGGACCCAATTTGTTTCCTTGATTTCAAGCTCAATTTGGATTTGGATTTTTACGCATTTTAATAAAATTTTCATCAAAGAAGACAAATAAAAAAGAAATAATCTAAAATAGGTTAAATATGTACATAAACTAATAGGTCAAAAACCGCTAAAATACAAAATGTACAAAAGAGGCCCAAAACCTAACTTTCACATATGAGCTCCGATTCACATGAACTTGGTCTTGTTTTGAAGGTACTTGAATGTACATTAGTTTAAAAGTGAGTAGGATTAAAACAGACATTGGATGGGGATGATATGAGGGTTTTAGTCCGGAAATCCTAGAACTAGGGTTTGGGTTTTTGGTCCACTTATTTAGGTTAATGTTTTTTTTTGTATTTTTTCATTTATTCTTGTTAGTGATATGTACACAGTGGAAATGATTTTGGGTCATTCAGAGTTAGTATGAATGAGTTAAAAATCCGAGAAGTTAGGCTATTTATAGGTCAATTTTGGCTTGGATTTTTGGCTTCTTATTTTGTGCAGAAATTAGTGCTAAATCGCAATTCTTATGAAAACATGCATGAATGCTAATTATGCAGAATAGATGCAGAAATACTATTGATTTTGAGGGATTTGAGCTTAATAAATGAGATTTAGAGTGGTGAATACGAGATTCATCAGCAACAGTTGTGAGAAAATCTTTTAACTTGGCCAAAAAGGGTAGAGAAAAAGGAGTCGCAAGAACTCATTAAAATATCGAGAGAAGTAACTGATTAAACTTTTTTTTGACAATCACAAAAGGGGGAGATAATATTAGAAAAAGATTAAAGAGAAAGAGAGAGATTAAAAGCAAAAACTATAGGGGAGTTAAAAATATTAACTAAAATAAAACAAATATAGTTACTAACTTGAAAAACGAATATACATTTTCTCATTAACAAAAGAGAGATGTTGTTAGTAACTTAAATTTGCTAATGATCTTGTTGTATATTTATTTCGTATCTTGGTTTTAATATATTCCTAACTCATCCAATCGACGAGAGACGCCATCCAATCCATCTTTATCGACATTGCGTACAAGTTTGTGCAAATACCCCATATCAAAATCTAAGGAAGATGCCAACATCACATGTAATGAATAATGGGATGGATGCACGTATTGCAAGCTTGATTGTGTATCCCTATTACCATTGTTATTTAGAAGGTCATGCATCTGTGTGTATTGAGTTTGCAAATGTCTTGCTCTAGTTGTTTCATGATCGTACATGGGTGGTGGTGAGGACAATGCTCCATCTGCGATTGCTAGCTTGGTTAATCCTAACACTACTACGGATGTTTGGAACTCACGCATGCTTGGATCCACCAAATGTATACCATTTTGGACATGACTCAGTAATTAAACCTCCATAGCTCAATTTCTATTCTTTCATTACGAGTGAACACCCCTAGAGTATCAGCTAACTAAGTCGACTACTAGGTCAAATGCACCATTCACTTCGATAGTTAGTAGAAGCGTGGTAGTTGGCCCTTCATACAAAAGCGACATTGACTAGAAGCAAAGAGGCACGATAATCATCATCGCGTGGCCATTTAGTTTCCTTAGCATCTTTGGGTGTTGAAGAGAATGAGAATTGTTATATCTTAGAGTGGTTCTTGTAGAACCTGGCTATCATCAAAACATATAGATTGTGTACAATCAGCAATCAACTTCATGAATTAAAGAATGAAGTAAGAAAACAATTCCCTCCAAGGAATGACCAAGTACATCATTTCTATTTCTATTACATGAAGGTGAACATGCATCACAGTGGACATGTGGACAAGAAAACTTTGCTACCATTGCATGGAAAGAAAATGAGGAATCCCAAAGAAGAATATATTTTGCAATGCATGGATGTAATGGGTGGTCGTCACCAAAGATATAGTTTATGTTACTAAGCCAGATATAACATGGCATCATGTTTGAGAAGAAATGTGAATGGATATAGCTTTGCAAATAATGTAGAACATTTTATATAATTATCAATATTTATTTTCATATTATTTAATGTAAAAATAAATGGCAGGGTATGAGTTAGTTCCTGGAACTGTTGACCAGAGCGTATTCTACGAATAGGGAGAACATAGATCCATCAACTTTTTTATTATCCCAATAAGTACTCTTGATGCAATTTAAATTTTACTTTATTCTTTATTTTTATTCATTTTTTCATTATAATAATTTGTCTTTAAATATAGTTATCTTGTATATAACATATAAAAAGCTGGAAGAGTTCGTGGCAAAAGGACATTGCACAAGGCAAAAAGCATTACTTTAAACTGTTGGTTTTTGATGTGTTTCGCAGTGGTTCAACTCCATGTTTTAGGGATTTTTATTGATTGTATTTCTTGGACATAATTTAAAACTAATAACATACCATTAATCTATTTTTATTGCAAGAGTTATTTTGTCATATTAATATTTAATGAGGTTTTTATATGTTTTTGCTCAGGAAAAGAGGGCAAAATTCAAGTACAAAGTAGATGAATCACATATTCATCACGAGTATGGAGACTTACCAAACTTCTTCTAGATTAATCTCTTCTTCATTGATTATGAAGGACTAAACAAAGTTTTCATATATTATGATACCAACATGCCACTTTGGACCCACAATGCCAGTTTGGGAATTCATGAGAGAGGTTCCATGGCATAAATGAAGGAGAAGGGTGTGGGTTTAAGATCATAATCCTTTAGACACTTAAAGGGACTTGATGATTGGAAATAGCTCACTTTCTTCTTTACGAGAATATCATGCAAGATGGGTGTTCGCCCAATGTCTCGTTACAACGAATCTGGCGTCCTCATTATTATCAATATGATCCATGTTTTTTTTATTCATAATTTTCCATTCTTTATTTATTTATATTACTTGCAATTTTAAAAAAATCTTGAATTCTTTTCTCCATGTGAATTTCATACGTATAGTTATTAAATAATTCACTATTTTCACGTATATAGCAGCATTATAATATATTATGTATACGATAAGTAAATTGCATAAATGTCTCTAAATTATTGACCTGATTTGTACTAGTTGAATAGATCGATTATCGCATTATCATCTCTTTCATTTATCATAGTAAAAAGTAACTTGTTTTGTAGGATGGGCCAACTTCACATAAAACACTAAATTAAAGATCCGATTTCAATGTTGCACTTAATCTCATATTGTAATATTGATAAGCTAATAGAATTAGGTTGATCTAGTTTCCTTTTCAACCTTACACTACACCACTTTTAGACTACGTTGAAAATTCTAATTAGGAGTCAACGATCCGTCATCATCTCCTAAGCAGTATCAACCTTTTCTTTATTTTAATTTTATTTGGATCCTTTATCAAAAAGTTATTTTTTAAAAGAATTAGATACACATTAGTTTTCTTCAATGCCTTTCCCCCCAAGATTTTAGCTTGTTTTCCTCTACCAGGGATTTCACGCACCATGAATCTCAATGGAACATCTAATGTACTGTTAATTTATTTTACTATTTTCAAATATAAATACAGGTTTTTATTGATTGGATATGTTAATGGACTCCATATTATATAAGTCATTATTGTTTCTTACACAAAGGTGCCATTGTAAGTCATTTATATGATGGTTTATTATTTTGAGAAAATTACACAAGTCTTTAAACTATATGGCCAATTTCATTTTCATGTCCGAACTCACGTTACCGCACCCAATAAGGCAATAGAGTTAGATCGTTTTCTTTTCAGTCGAATCGCATAGGTCCCCGACTAAATCGAAAAAAGCTAGAGATCAGTTGAATCTCCTACACCATTCCCTGGATATCTAACCTAGACCAATTCATCATCTGCCTTTCCTCCCATTATCTCAATGTTTTGCGTAAATACTAGATGAAACAACCTAGTATGATATCGACCGGTGAAGCTTAATCAAGAAGGCTTGCCTCGACTTGATCGAGAAGGAATGAACTAAACCATAAGACATTGCATGAAAATTCAATGATGACCGAGGAGATAAGTGAAGGTGTAGAGTGGGAAGCTAATCAAAGGAAGAAGATAAGCATGTATACTAATTTAGCTTGAATCCTGCCTACCATATTCCCTATAATGTGTATATTGTTACATTAGAAAGCTCGCATACATAGATTACTTTTTACCCTTATTAAATATGTCACTTAATTCATTTCTTTATGTATGTGTGTATATGTGTATGCACACATGTCTGTATAATTTAATAAAAGAATCCAAGCTTATTTACTATGGAGTTATGCTTATAAGGATTTTAATCAAATTTGGATTTTAACCTGCACAGTGAACACATTTCTGTTACCGGGTGGAATCACCAATTCTGCAGAATTAGTGATGAATCCCGACACATCCAAAATTCAACATTTTTTGGGTCATGCGAATCGCGAAAGCACACACAAACGAGATCAATCATTCAGTGAGTCCCTCTTTTTGTTGGAGTATATTACATTAGAGGAGATACATACGGGATTCTTCAACATGGGTTAGATGGTTAGGATTTAAGGCATATCAACATTGGGCACATGCATCATTCAAAAGTAATGCATCATTTTTCAATACTAAACATACAAGTACACATGTGGACATTGATAGAATTAGATATTGATACAAAGGCAAATGGGATTTTTGACATGGCAAATATATATCTTTTATAATTACAGAGACATGCATAGTGTCCCCTTCCCTTAAATTTAGATCATTGTTTGCAATGAAGATAAAATCTGACCCGGATTCCTAAAGGGTGAATAATAATTTACGATTTAGGCATGTTGTTACCAGGAACATTAACATGTACATTAAACAACAATTACCAAAATTAATATGAATCAATGCTTTATAGATTAACAAAATAACCAAGCATATCCGATTCACATAGTAATTACAAGATGCACATAGGAACCGACCAAACTATCTAAACAACATTTTAGGGCGAGATCTAGGAAATGCAACGCAATAAACAGTTTGCAAAAAAACAAAATAGTAAATAAATTAAATAAGATATCATCAAAGCATCCATAAATAGACTGTCCTTAGAGAAGATATCGTCGCCATAATATCAGTGCGAAGGGTCCTGGCGATCTGCTCCCAGAATACGACGACAAACGATCTGTGTATGCGCACACCGACGAGATCGTCCTCGAGAGTACCTCCGAGAACTTGCAGCCGAGAAGAAGAGGAAAACACATGTCGCAGATGCGGTGGAAAAACTGAGAGCAAGAGCGACAGCTGAGATTTTTTTTTACGAGTGAAGAAAATGACGTTTAGGGGAATGGTATATGAAGACCTAAGGCGCGGCTTTTCACTTTCTGAAAACATACCTTAACGAGCGCCTCTTCGAATTTTGAAACGGCGCCCAGATCAAAGTTGTTGGAGTCGAGTCAAATTCGTACAATTAATTTATTCGACCTGCTAATGAAACTGTAACACCCACACCCCCAAAGATAGTCCCACATCTAAAACTCACAAAGTGTGAGAGCGGGTTATAAGTGATGAGGATTACTACTTGACAACTTGGACTTAAGCATTTTGGGTGGTTGTCAATGGGTCCAATTGGGCTCGAACCCAACAAGTTGTCAGGGCCAGTATTCCTCGATAACGAACCGAGGACCTAAGCCCAGGACGTTACAAATGGTATCCGAGCCGATTCCCTCTGATAGTGGAAAGGGCTACCCGAGAGGTGGAGCCACCCCTACAAAAAGATAGGAGGAAATGGCTACCCGGAGCATGCAACCGCTACTTTCACTGGGAATAAGTAACGAGCCATGTCACAACGAGGACGTTGCGAATATAAGTGGGGGAGGTTGTAACACCCACATCCCCAAAGATAGTTCCACATCTAAAACTCACAAAGTGTGAGAGCGGATTATAAGTGACGGGGATTACTACTTGACAACTTGGGCTTAAGCATTTTGGGTGGTTGTCAACGGGTCCAATTGGGCTCGAACCCAACAAGTTGTCAGGGACAGTATTCCTCGATAACGGACCGGGGACCTAATCCCGGGACGTTACAGAAACTTGCAGCAAAAATATCAAGATCCAAATTGACTCTCTCGAAGTGGAGCCGGAACAGGAGCGGAATGCACGCACACACGTTTGGTCCTCCATTCCTCCTCTCTACTACTGCTACAAGAGCTTGATGTGTGAACTCATATATAATCTCACAAAAAGTTTAGAAACACTAGATGTGGTAATAAACTTCCAACCAAACTTCATCTTGTTTCAAATTTGAGAATTCTCAACTTTCTCTCCAAAGTCATTTGGTTTCCCAATTGAAACCAAATTAAAACCGAATGTAATTACATAAATTTACCAAATTAAAATCTGGTTACATTAACATTAAATACAACATGCCCTAGAAGATGGAGGCTTGCAGGCTACAGTTCCCAGGTAAGCCACTCTAAGCGTTGCTTGGCGCGAACAGATCCGATCAACAAACACAAGCAGAACTGATGAAGTAGAAAATCACCCACAAAATTAATAGCACAAGGATATACAGTGGTTCGGTGATTTGCCTACTGCACTACTCACCAACCATCCTCTGCTTTCTTTCATAAAAATAGTATAGAGAGTACACGATGAGCATCGTTCTCATGGGCATCTTAAATACCACATATACATTACAAAACAGTCTTCACAGGAGAACCAAATGCTGGAGTCAACTGCTGCTTGAGGTGAGGGCAGAATCCATCAGGTTTCACTTTGGACAGTAGATTATGCAGTTCACCTTCTGTTCTTCGCAAAGCCAACAAATTTTGATGCCTATGTTCTTATCATAATTTCAAACTCCTTCTGAACTCCCATCAAGATCCAGATAGACATCCAGTTAAAGGGCAATGTTCAAAGAAAAAAACAGTAAATAACCATATTAAATAACCAGCATGCTTGATTATATCTCAAGATAGTCCAATATGGAGATTAGTCCTGGAATGAAAACACTCTCAACGCTTAGTTTTTGCAATAAAAGGATGAGATCAGTCCTCTTATCAGTTATCACTGTTGTTTTGAACATTAAATGGAGTTTGCAGTTTTACCAAGAAAATACATACCACGCAAATTCAAATATATCTTCAAATCCATTTTGTTGAGGGAAAAACCGAGATACATTACCATTAACCCTAGAGCTCTCTTATATAGGAGAAAAGCTCTATGGGTAATTTACATAAAGAGGACAAACAAAAACTACATAATAAAGTTACTCTAACACTCCCCCTCAAGCTGGAGCATATATATCCAACATGCTCAGCTTGGAACGACAAAGATGAAATGGACCCCTAGCAAGGGCCTTGGTAAACATGTCTGCAACCTGCTCTCCTGATGATACATGAGAAGTTGAAACAAGCCCTTTTTGAATTAAGTCCCGTGTATAATGGCAATCTACTTCAATATGCTTCGTCCTCTCATGGAAGGCTGGATTATTGGCTATGAACAAAGCTGCTTGGTTATCACATTTCAGATGCATGGGAAGTGGAACATCAATAGTTAAATCAGTTAAAACTGATTTAACCCACATCATCTCAGCACTACTTTGGGCCATTGCCCTATATTCTGACTCTGCACTAGATCGAGCCACTACAGTTTGCTTCTTACTCTTCCAAGCTACTGGTGAGCTGCCAACAAATACAATAAGGCCTGAAGTTGACTTTCTATCATTAGGACACCCAGCATAGTCTGCATCAGCATAACCTGTGACGGATATCAAGGTATCTCTTCTAAACAGAAGACCAGTGCCTGGAGACGACTTCAGATATCTCAAGATCATAAAAACAGCATTCATGTGAGCCTGCCTGGGTTGCTCCATGAATTGGCTTACCCTATTAACCGCAAAGGCTATATCCGGTCGGGTAATAGTGACATACAAGAGCTTTCCCACTAGCTCTCTATATCGTCTCTTGTCTACTTCCTCAGAGTCATCATCATAAAGTTTGACATTAGAATCCATAGGAGTAGCAGCTGGTCTACATCCTGCCATACCTGTCTCAGATAAGAGATCCGTAACATACTTCTTTTGTGTCATTACCATACCTTGCCTGTTTCGTGCAAACTCCAGCCCCAAAAAGTAGCGAAGTGTACCCAAATCCTTCATAACGAACTGCTCGCCAAGAAACTCCTTGGCTGCTTGAATGCCCTGCTCATTGCTGCCAGTAATAACAATATCATCAACATACACTAAGATGATCACAGTACCTTGATGGTCTCTCTTTACAAAGAGAGTATGATCTGCTGTAGATCTGACGAAGCCCTTCTGTTCAATCAACTCCGAGAGCTTCTGAAACCAAGCCCGTGGACTCTGCTTCAGGCCATATATGGCCTTATTAAGACGACACACCATATTGGACTCCCCCTCAGCAGCAAACCCTGGCGGCTGCTGCATATAGACCTCTTCCTGCAAGTCACCATACAAGAAGGCGTTCGTGACATCAAGCTGAAATAGGGGCCAGTCGCGGACAACAGCAACTGCAATGAGAATCCGTAAGGTAGAATGACGGGCTACTGGAGAAAACGTCTCTTGATAGTCCACCCCATATGTTTGGGTGAACCCACGAGCAACCAACCTGGCTTTGTATCTATCAACCGTACCATCTGCCCGATGCTTAATAGTAAAAACCCATTTGCTTCCAACAATGGACGCACCTGGTGGAGGATGCACAACACTCCACGTACCACGTGACTGCAACGCCGCCATTTCCTCTTCCATAGCTAAACGCCACGGGCTGCTCTGTAGGGCCTCCTGATAAGACCGTGGGATGTGTACTGCCGATAACCCACCAACAAACTTGCGAAAGTCCGGGGACAAACGCTCCAACGACGCCTGAGAACAAAAATCCATCCCATATTTGGGATTCATCGTCCGAGCACGCTTCTGCCGTCTATGAGCAATAGGTATATGTAGGTCATCGACTGGAGGAGTGACAGTACCATCAGTACCCTGTACATCAATCTGCGCATTCAAATCTCCTGTGCCATCAGTAGAACTCAAATGATCAGTACATACCTTGGGCGTGCTGGAGGATGGAGTAGGCACATGAGTAGAGGGTCGTCGCTGATAGACCTGAGGATAATAAATAGTAGCTGGTGGTGGTGGTGGTGGTGGTGGTGGTGTAAACTGTGGTGGTGGTGGAGTAGACTGTGGTGGTGGTGTAAACTGTGGTGGTGGTGGAGTAGACTGTGGTGGAACAGAAGGAGGTGGAGGCGGCACATAGATGTCATCTCTTTCCTCTGAGTGAGTGAGTCTGTCACCTGTAGGAGAAAAATACATAATGGACTCAAAAAAGGTGACATCTGCACTGACGTAGTACCTTCGTTTAACTGGATCAAAACACCGATATCCCTTCTGGGTTTTGGAATAACCCACAAAAACACATTTGACAGCTCTGGGAGAGAGCTTGTCAAGACCAGGAGAAAAACAGTGAACAAATGCAACAGACCCAAAAACACGCGGTGTTAGGGAGAAAAGGTCCTTCTCGGGAAACGCAGTCAAGAACGGAATCTTCTCCCCTAACACTGTCGAAGGCATACGATTAAGAAGATAACAGGCAGTGAGAACCGCATCCCCCCAATAGGAGTGAGGGGCACGGCTCTGAATCAAAAGGGTTCTGGTCATATCCAACAAATGACGATGCTTCCGTTCAGCCACCCCATTTTGTTGGGAGGTATAAGCACACGTCGTCTGATGCACAATCCCATGAGACATAAGAAATTTGGACAATTGGGTATTGCACAACTCTAGAGCATTGTCAGACCGTATGTACTTCACTTTAGCAGAGAAAATATTTTTTATTTCAATAAGAAAAGACTGAATAAAATGACCAGCATCAGATTTATTTTTAAGAAGAAAGACCCAAGAAAGTCTAGAAAAATCATCGACAGCAACAAGATAAAACCGGTGCCCTTGAAGATCAGGGACACGACTGGGACCCCAAATATCAAAGTGTAGCAGTTCAAATAGACCATGATGACTTGGACCTATACGACTCGGAAAAGATGACCTGTGATGTTTGCCAAGTTGGCATGCCTCACACTGAAAATTGGACTTGGGAGAAATCTGTGGAAGAATATGGACCATCTTTTGCAACGGAAGATGGCCAAATCGAAGATGCCAAGTGTAGGGTGACACCGATCCAGCGCTCATAGGAGAGACACCAGCATAAGAAGATTGCACCAGCCTATAAAGACCCCCTTGCTCACGGCCAGTCCCAATCACTCTGCCCGTTAATATGTCCTGAAACACAAGAGTAGATGGATCAAATATAGCACGGCAATGTAAATCTTTGGTGAGTTGACTAATAGACAGCAAATTCATCGAAAACTTCGGTGCATAGAGAACATTGGACAGTCTCAAGGTAGGAGTCAACTGCACCTCCCCCTGACCAGTTATAGGGGAATATGTACCATCAGCTATCACCACCGATCGTTCAGATTGAGCAGGATGAAAGACACTAAACTGACCTCTGTCACCACAGAGATGGTGTGATGCACCTGAATCCATGATCCATTCTGATAGATCTGCCTTGTAACCCGTAGTAATGGCAATGGGTGTGGAACCTCTGAAGACACCCGAGGATGGAACATCTACCTTGTTGTCGGACATGATGACAAAAATTTCTGCACAATGCCAAGCTCTGGCGGATTTAAAGTATGGAATACAGAGAAGGTCGGGTGATCCTCGCGCTACGGATATACTAAGGCTGATGACAGTATATCCATCACTCCGTGTAGCCTGAAGATCCAAGTGCAGCCGTACAAAATATTGACCAGGTAATCTATCGTATAAAACTTCCTGGCCCTCCAATACTTGGTGAAGGGAAACCCGAAAATCAAAACCATGCAATCATATTCTGTGCGCAAAGCCCTAATCGCACCGCACCAACAACGGGGCGCTTTTCATAAAACAAACAAACAGCCACGGATACAGTGGCGGTGCAAGAAGGGAGAAAGGTGCCACCTTCGAGCCAAAATCCCGAGAAGCTCCGCAAAACCCTAGTGCCCAGACGACGTGCGAGATAGAGGAACCCAGATCGTCGGCGTTTTAACCTAAAGGAGCGAGCTTTCAAACAAAAAGCCACAACTTTTTGGGCCAAATGCGATCCGGAGGGGAAGGCTGATCGCTGCAACAGAGATATCGCACCACCAACAGAGATATCGCACCACCAAATTGTTGGGGATTTTGGGCCTCTCTCACCCCACCAACAGAGATATCGCACAGAGAGGGCTCTCAGAGGGGCACAGAAATATCGCGCATAGGATTTATATCGCACCACGCTCACAGAGAGATATCGCCAGAGGGAGATATCGCACACAGGAGGATCGTGCGCACAGGAGAATCGCGCGCAGGAAGGCTATCACGCACAGGAGAATCGCGCGCGAGCAGAAGGCGGCAGAGGCGGCGCGTGGGGGCACTCGGGCAGAGGCGGCGCCGGGCCGAAGGGGCTATTGGTGGGGAAGGAACTAGGGTACAGGCTCCGGTCTAGGACCGTCGCTCTGATACCATGTTGAGGGAAAAACCGAGATACATTACCATTAACCCTAGAGCTCTCTTATATAGGAGAAAAGCTCTATGGGTAATTTACATAAAGAGGACAAACAAAAACTACATAATAAAGTTACTCTAACACATTTATCTGTCATTCTCAGGCTTATGCTTCTCCCATGTAAGTTAATATGAGAGAGAATGTGCCTGACCTACAAATAGAGCATTGCTCTGCTTATTTTTCACTTGATGACAAAATGAGCATTACATGACTTCCTAATCTTAGAAATCAGAAAATACATTCTTGTCTATTTTTTGGGCCTTATTTAGTTTTTTTTTTCGTTTTTAAAAAAGTTGTAGAAACCGTGGAGGATGTACATCACATACAGCAGATTTTGAGGAGGTACAGGCATCTGTGGAGGATGTCATCAGGAGGAGTACATATGCCACGATGGGTCAAAGGAGAAGTTGTTCCAGCAATTTGTAGAAGATAAATCAATCTTCCAACTAAATGGAGAGACTTGAACGATAAATTTGCGACATAAAGCATTAGTTATAATCTATAATGATACGGGTTGCCTTGCTCAGATCCAAGATAAATTCGATTTACGAACAGATGCACTGGAGATTACTCAACATAGGATGGGGAGTGGGGACTTTAGTCCCACATCGCCAGTCTCAAAAACCTAACGGGAGACATGGAGATATAAATAAACGGGATGGGCGAACTTTGATTAACATGATCCTTCAGGCAGAGAAAGGGACATGATGAGTGGTAATAACTCGCCTTCCTAATTGTGGGAATAGCGTGCGAGATGGGCGTCTGCCCGACGCCTGTTACGACAACTTGGCGCTCACGTTATTATCAATCTGATCCCCGCATTATTTTTTTTCCTTTTTTGATTTTTTTCTTTTTAATTTAGGAGTTCATTTTAAGTTTTGATTTCTTTCTAGTATTTGATTTTTCTAAGCATATTTCTTTTGGTTGTTTTCTTTTTAATTGACAATTTCTTTTTTAAGTTTTGATTTCTTTTTAGTTGATAAATGTATCAAGTTTTTATAATTTTTTACTCCATGATTAACAGTTATAATAAGAATTAATTTATAGTCAGTTCATCAAAAAATAAGAATAACAGGTAGAAGCAACCCGATCCTACGCATGGATTGGAAAGGAAGAGTATCTACCAGCTGAAACCGAATTGGGCAATTGTTATTTGACATTATATTTTCTTAAAGTTACAATTAAATTTTTAACGTAATCTTTTATATAGAGTCCGAAATTGAAGGAATTATTGTCAATTGTATACATACTTTTGAACTTAAGGAAAAAATGCGGTCGATGGTTCTCATGTCCAATGTTACGAGATTTATGAAAATGCAAATGTAAGTTTTCGGCCTTGCTGATTTTTTATATCTTTAATTAAAAAATTACTTTAAATAAAAAGAAATGAGTTATGGTCATCTAACATCGAAAAATATTTTAATTTCAGAATCCATATTTACCGAATGTGGTAGATAGTTTTACTGATTTATCTACGAGCCGACCATCAATGAGTTTTCTAATAGTGCAGAAGTTGACCGAGACACCATGTTGATTATTTCATTTAGTGGTTACTAAGTCTGATTTCTTGTTTTCAAAGAAGGTGGTAGATTTAGAGTCCTCGTTCGTTTATAGTCCTTGATAAATTTCTTATTAAGTTTCCTTCCAACAACGAGAATCAAACAATGGAACGGAAATACGGTAAATTACAATTTGGGTCTTCGTCTATGGGTCGATCCCAGAATGGGTCCCGATCTTTAAATTGTAACGATTCGGAGCTCAGGGCCATTAATGTAAGGAACTTTTTGAGGCTAATGACTATGTTTAATCTTGTTATTCATATTAGTTCTCTTTATTAGTTATATAAATGTATATATAGAATAGATAAAAAAGCAAGGAAAAATAAAAAATATCTTTTTTTATTCTCCCAACAAGTAATTCAATTTTAATTTTAGGAGGCAAATTATGAGGTATTCTTCATTTCATCAATTCATCTTTTCAAAGGAAACACAGAGATGAAAATCTTCACCTCTTTATGAACATCATTTATTGGGACCCTTGAAACACAGAATATCAATTTTACCCAAATGAGTTCTTAATATTATTCAAGAAAGAATCTCATTAAAATACTCTCTCGACCTAATGGCTTCTTCTCTAATTGGGAGAGCAAATTGGATTTGCTAATGGTGTGAGGAAGGCTCATTGGAATCAATAATAGTCATTTATAAGGCAGGACTGGCAATGATGTATGAAATGAGTACTGTTGGTTTTGCATTCTAAAACGAAAGTCCGCCCTTTGGTTCATCAAAAGAATTGCTGACTATGTGATTTGAATAGACCAATTAAGGATTCATGCAATTTCTTAACATACTCATCACATTGAGGAGACACCATGGGCTCATCTGGATATTGGGTTAGGTTGGATTGGAGTAACCTCTTGTAAATAGTAGATGTTTGGATGGTTAGGAGGGTCAGAATGACAAATGTGATGCTATGTCACATTAGTTATGTCGTGGAATTTCAACCCAGGATTGTAGGAGCTATGCCAGGTTACCCCGAAGTAACCTAGCAACCAAACAAGCCTCATATGTACGCTTACACAACATGTGTAACTTTTGGCTTGCGGAGGTTGTTTTTCTTGGTCGGTTCATTAGAAGAAAATATCTAAACATAGCCTACAAAAATATGTGCTAAGTTTAGCAAGGGAAACCAAAGACGGTGACTGGATATTGTCTTTTCAAGGATTGGCCAACCAATATGGGAGATTATTTTGCAGACTTCTACTACATAGGCTTATCATTGAATATATACACAAGTACATACATTTCATATTCTTCGATAATGAGGAGACCATTTATACAAGCACACAAGAGACCATTTATCTTGAATGCTTAACAAATGATGAATGACCAATGATGAATATGTGATTCATCTACTTTTTACTTCAATTTTGTACTCATCTTCTGAGCTAAATCACAAGAGAACCGCATAAATAAGAAAATAACCAACAAAGTCTCGCAATAAAGATGGGTAATTGTATGTTATTAACTCGTAGTTAAGTCCAATAAATAAAGTCACACAAATGACAAAAAAAATAAAGGAATTGAATCCTATGAATATCGGCATGCATACAAATACAAATTTCACTATTTTTTTAAAAAATCATGCTAATTTAAAATAATATAAAACTAGATCCATTGTGTACATAATACTAACAAAAATCAATGAAAATCCTAAAAATACCAACTTGTATATATGGCAATAAAACCAGACCCCAATTGAGAAGACATAAAGTCGTAGAGCTGAATATCTCGTCCATATAGGAGATGATACTCTACTCACTTTTGAATTATTGTGCATGAAATTACCTAGAAAATAAGATCAAATTCAAAGGAATATGATCTACTATGTCAAACTTGAGTTTTGGGATCGAATCATATATTGTACAATGTTTGTACTATGTTTGAACTTTAACATATTATTTCATGCATAAACTTAACAGTTTTGATTGATTTATTTCTCGTTTATTTTTTAGTTTATATTTTTAATAATCATATAAAATTAAAAATTTAAAAAAAATCACAAAAGCTATAAAAAGATCAAAACCAACTATGTATATATTGAATTATACACACATGCAAAATCACCTTTGACATTTTATTTTCTCATTTTCCTGATTATTAAAGATAAAGATATTTTATGTATATATTATTTAGTAAAAATCAAAGAAAAACATTACCTAAATTCAAGTACATTATACATATGGCCTAAAATCAATATCATGTATAGATGCCTCCTAAAAATGTAAATCTAACCGAGACCCATATTTTTCATGAAGATCGTTTTTTGATTTGAGTTTTTCTTTTATTTTATTTTTAATTATATATTTCTTCTCGTATTGTTCTAAAATTCCATGCCACACGGTACTCAGCCATTGGCCCCTCATCTCGTTTCAGCTGCAACCAACCATAGCCGACCCCAATATCAAAGAAGTTGACCCTAGGGTCAACTTTTTGTTCCAACCTCCTACTCTTCTGTTGTGTACCCACATACACAATCACCAACATTCCCCTCTCGTCATTTCCAACCATATCCGTCCTCATAACTACCAACCACCTGAACAAACCATCAAAGTCATTACCCACGACTACCCGATCCAACAGTTACAAACCACATCAGTAGCCCTCTTTCCTAATTGTCGCCCACTGCATAGAAACCCATTGCCAACCATTATTTCATCTCATCCACCAGCACATGAGGGTTGGCCACTGGCCTCTATTCTTCCTCTTTGTAATTGGGAGAGTGATTGATGGTTTATGTTGTGATGGTCAACATAGACCAGCGAGATCCAATGTCCCAGCTCAAACATTGTTGCAACGGACACATCTTGTTGCTCGATCTCTAGATTTTAACTCATCGGAGTTGATAGAGGTAGTGTCCAAGGAAGATCCTTTGAGTACCTCATGCGAGCAATCCAATGTATAGTACCCACCCTTCTCTCCTTATTCCTTCACCAGTCCTTCTCTGTTTTTTATTCCATTTTGATTCTCTGTTCCTCCCCTACTAAACTATCCGTACCATCTTTTTTTATTCGTGATCAAATCCTACATCCAATCATTGACCGAATCATATCCATCCTCCAGGTCCCGTCGCTCCTTTTTTACCTGAGTATATCAACTGGTCTAGACATAACTAGAGCTTTAGCTCTGCATCACCCACCTAGTGTGGAACGTCCATCCACCCTTTTTAACATCATTGGCTAAACTTTATACTCGAACTTCAGAACTCCATTACAGGTCCCTCGTGGTGAAAACACCGGAGGAGCAACATTGTTTCTGAAATATTCACCCCATACATGCTTTCATCCCTTTTGCTTGATAGCTTTAGCGTCTTCAGCTAGATAATAAGATGAGTTGGATGAGGACGACACCGCTCCCCCTTCGACCCACAACTAATGATACTCACTTCCAAGATTAGAAGCAACAAGGTCGGTCATCGAGGCCTTCAAGTCTCCTTGTTGTTGAGCTCATCCACTACATCGATCTTTAGCAGAGAAATACAACAACCTCCCTACGATTTTGAGGTGGGGTATCTTCGTGCCATGCATCAATAGCACGAACTCCCATTATTATTCGAACCCATTGTCATAAGCAGTTGGATTGATCTTGAGGATTCGTGATGAATCAATGGTTCATCTATCTTATTTCTTGATCTTAGATAAATTCTCAAGGCATATCAACTTAGTAAACCCCTTTAAACACCTAAATAAACATTGAATGCTATGTACTTAATTAGATTTAATTATTAGATATTAATAAAAAAACTAATTTCCCTTGTATATTGTACAATAATACACTTTTTCCTTTTTATTTTTAAATAAAAATCCTATAAAAATTAGTTTAATGTATCATTGAGTTTTGCATATATTCAGTTTTTTATTAAAAACAAAAAATATAAATCACAAAAATTGGCATTCTATACAAATTGAATACCAACAAAAAATTAAAGTTTGTACAAATGAGGTCTTTTGCATTTATATTCTTCATAAACATTGTAGATTTCATTGAGAGGAACAGTTTCATGTTGAACACTTTTTCATTTAAGTATATTTACTATTTTATTTTTTTATTTTTGCTTCTTGAATTTTCTCATTGGGTGACCCGACCCTTTGGGACAATTGGAAAATTACTAACGAATTGTTTTTTCCCAAATTTATTGGCTCTTTTATTCATACAAAATTAATAAGACAAGAACCTTGAGAAAATCATGATATAATCAAATTTAAAGGATGCAAGTATAAAAGTTAAATAAAAAGATAAGAACATTGATGTAAAAATCTTAATTTATTTGAATAATATCAATAAATAAGGGAACCGAATAAAGAAGATTGATATAAAAAAGTGAAAGCATGTATAAAAAAAAATATAAATTGAATGTTTTATTAGACAAGACCAACAAATAAATAAGATTAACAAATTGAATTTGCATGCTATTTTCAAAGCAAATTAAGGACTTGGATTGGACCTATAAAATTTATGAAAATAATAGATGAAAAATTATAGATAAAAAATAAAACTAGAAGCATTGGTGATGGAAGAATAATAGATGGGTGTTCATGGTGGTGAGGCAAGTTGAAGGTCACGTTAGTACACATGTTATTTATATTTGCGGATATTAAAATCCAATAAAAGGTTTACATTTATTCTTACTTTATTTGAGGTATCCCAAAACAACAGATAGTTATTGAACAAAATTTAAATAGATGAAAATTTAATATTTCTTATCTCATATGGGATATATTTTTTTCTTAAATACAAACATTATGCAGTCCTATACTTTGGAGTAAGCCCGTCCAATATCAATTTATGGTCATCTCTCTCAATGCTGATTTAAATACAAAAATAAAATAGCAATTTACAAGAAAACCCTCCAATTTTTAATAAACAAACATATTTTTAGATCATGGAAATTGCTAAGGAAATAGGAACCCCTCTAATAGCTATTAAATAAATAGTTTTTATATATGGAAAACTCTTGAAGGCACTACTCCAAAAATTGGTTATTGCAACGTTTTTTATGCAACAGAATTAAATGTCACAAAAATCGACCACCCTAAATCCATCACCTAAGTGCCCTTTACATGATTTTGACTTTTGCTTGGTTATAACAATAGGCGTAAAATATTTGAGGAACATGTAATTACATGTCTAATAGTTTTTCATTGGTAATTAGATAGTTGACTTTTTGTTATTGATTGTTTTTTTTGTAATGAAGGGGTGAAATGAAATACTAATGTGTCAGAACGTGTGATCAATTAGAACATGTGAAACTAGTTTATAGAATGATCCATTCGAAAAAAGTTTAAGGTGTCAGGTTTTCTGTCACTTAGTTCTATGGCGACGGATTTCTATCGCCAAAGTCTTTGGTGACGATGGTTTTGGTGACCTCTTTTCGACGACAGAATAACTGTTATTGTACTTTAATCTGTCGCATAACTCATAAATCCCTCGCCATACACTACAAGAAAAATGCTCTAAGGCAACAGATGATTTAATATTCGTTGTCACATCTTCCATAGTTAAATATATAGTAACGAATATTATTCGTTGCTTACTTTTTTAAATTCGAAACGAATAATGGTATTCGTTATTATATTCCTAGCAACGAATCATGTAACAACTATTTGTTGTTGTTTTCTTCTAATCGTTGCTACATTGCTAAATTTAGTAACGATTGGTGTGAATTTTAACGAATAATTCAACAAAAAAATTGTCGTTATATGGGCCTTTAACAATGAACATGATAATCGTTGCTAATTACAAGTATAAAAGATGATTTGACAATGAATAATATCCGATGTTATATCTTTAACATCGGAAGATATGACAACGAATATTCAAATTATCCGTTGCCTTAGGCCCAGTTTCTTGTAACATAGCTCCGTCGGCAAAAAACCATGTTTGATGTAGTGAGATGCATATAAAGTTCTAAAAACTCTTTAAAAATAAGGAGGAAAATGATGAAACCGTACTTCTTGAAAATTATTGCGAGTCAATAAATGCTTGTAAGTATTTTTGGGGGAGGTATTACATACATTTGCAAATTTAAAAATTAAGGTTAATCGAAATAAAAAAAACTCAAACGACACTTTGATCATTTTTCATGACCTTTAATGTGACATGTTTACACGTACTTTATTGTGATTATATGTAAATGGATTGTGCGAGATGTTAATGACTTCAAATGCTTTCATTTTTAAATGCTTTGTGATTAATGTGTGCCAAATAGGTGGTTTGCTTTAAAATTATTTTATGCTTAATAAATGATGTGAAACACTTAGAATCTTGTGTTCATACTATAAACCTACCACTTCGGAATGAAAACGATCGGATACAGATATGAATATAGGTGTAATCATATCCTTATCCATTTTAAAATACGAATATAAATGCGGATACGAATGTTGACGGATGTGAAAAATGTGTTATCATATCCTTAGAAATGAATATGAATCGGATACGAATAATAACAGAAATATTTAATAAATTAACTAAAATATACATGTTTAAGATGATTTACACATAAAATAGATATACTAAATATAGTAATTTCATAACAATTATATCAACAATGGTGTATGCAATCATAAAATGTTATCATACACAATTATAAATAAATTTATTATGATACTTATTTACAAAAATGAATATACGAATATGAATGCGAATATTAACGAATGTCAAAATAATATCCATATCCACATCCATTTTAAAATGAATACGAATACGAATGTCAAAATATGTATAAAATGAATATAGTAGTGGATCGGATATGAATATATTCATGTTCGTTTTCATCTCTACTCCCACTACAACACGTCATTCGACATGTAAAATACTTTTATATGTCAAATGAGATTATAAAAGGAAATTTTTTGATTGTTTGAAGCATCAAACACGAACAAGTTGTATAATTATCTCATTTTGATAACTATATTGGGGGCGCTATTATGATGTTGTATTTGTCACATTTTATAAGCTGTTTTAATGTGATTTTCATACTTCCCATTCTTAAATGTATAGCAGTCGATTTAAATGCATGCGAAAGGAATTTTATAATTTTGTTCATGGGGAACAAATCTAATGTGAATTTAAATGGCTTATGAGATGTTGAAATGCATGTTATTTTGCAATGTTGAATATCAAAGCATATATGCTACTTACATGCCATGCTAGTGCTACTACATATAAGATATGATTCACAAAGTTTGAAATTGCAAAATGACCTATCCTAAATGTCATTGCCTTCAATAACATATGTGTATTATTTTATGCAAAGTAGAAGTGGGAACTTAGATGCATTTGAGGTGCATAGAGGGAACCTTGCCGTTAAATTACTTAGGTAACTAAGAGATATATAACTTAGAACTTAGATTATTTAAGTAATTAACTAATCCTCCACTGCTAACATGATGAAAAAGATTAATGAAGGTCATAAAAGTGCTTTTGCAATTGCAGGACATCACAATTTTGGTTGAAGTAGTTTGCATAAGCATGTATATTAACTTAATGATAATTATCCAAGTCATGAATCCAATAAACTTTTTGCAGAAAGAGTGGTGCCTCAATTCAAACTTCCAAAAGGAAATGAAATGAGATTAGGCACACTATGAAGACTTAACGTTACACACATCGTACATCACACTATGAAGATTTGTGTTTGAATTTCCGTATTATTTTATTTTGATTTATGGTTAAATCACATATATACTTTGTGAGCTACTTAATTAGGCATGTATGCACAATGTTGACTATTCCTAGACAACTACATATGGAATTGGATTAAAACCGTGTCAACATGACATGTAATTACTACATTGACCTGTTAATTAATTCTTGCGAAATAACAATCATTGAGTTTTTTAGGCCAAAAAAAAGGGGAAAACTGATAAACCGCAAAATCACCTACTTAATTTGACATTTGTATCGTAGTATAGGAGGCGATTTTGGATCTACACAAATCGACCACATGCTCGAATATGTGGCGATGAATTTTTAATTGGCAAGCATACCAAGGTCGAACACATGAACACGAGCCTCCTCGTCGATTAATTAGAGATTAATTATTAAAAATGAGTGATTAGGTTTATTGATCTAGATCTTCTTGATGCAGACACAATGCACAACACAAAATGAAGATCAATATTATGCAAACAATAATCAAGCAAATACAAGAATGCATGAAAATGAGAAGGGAGCAACGAAAAGGATGCATGAAGTGTATAATAAGAAAACACATTTTAAAATTGATTTTTAAACACTTAAAAGTTGCACATGATGCGACACAATGCAATATATAATTAATACACATCGTGCCCTTATTTATTTTATATTTTTTAATGCAAGAACTTAGTTCGGTCTAACTGAAATATATTAGACTGTACGATCCAAACCAATCTAATTAGGGATTTTTACATCATGAGCCCTATCAACTTTGTAAATTATCTTCTCGATCTTTGAAATAATGTAATTCCCTCTCGACCCCGTAAACTTACTCCCTCTTATTTTAAAGACCCTATAGTTAATTTGAGACTGCTTGGATTAACTAGCTTGGGTTTAAATTGAATTAATCAAATCCTAGCAAAATCCAATGTTATGTTTGTTCCACTCTCTCTCCTTCTTCTTCTATCCTATTCCTTCCTCTTCCACTCTATCTCCTTCCTTCTTCACTCTTGCAGGAAGAAGCCTCCTCATTCAACTCGACTCAGGTTACAATGACAGACGTGGAGGAGGAGGACGAGGGTGCAGGAAACTGGAGGGCCGCATGCGGAACTAGAGGGCGAGAGGGTGAGAGCGGATGTCACGGAGGAAGATGCCGGGGGGGGGGGGGCTGTACATAGAGGAGGAGGGTAAGGGGGGAGGTCGAGGGAGGTGGAGGGTAGGGTGGAATTCGGGGAGGAGAAGGATGAAGGCGTAGGTCTGGGAGTTGGAGGGTAGGGTGAAAGTCGGGGAGGAGGATGGTAAGGGCGCGGGAGGAGGAGGGTGGAGGTCTGGAGGGCCGCATGCGAAACTGGAGAGCGAGGACGAGGATGGAAGGGCGAGGGAAGAGGCCGAGGAGAAGGAGGATGAGAGTGCGGGAGGACCCGAACTTGGAGGAGGAGTGCAAGGGCAGAGGTCGAGGAGGAGGAGGGCGAGGGCGTGGGAGGATAAGGGTGATGGAGGAGGTCGGGAGGAGGAGGGTGAGGGCGTGGGAGGATAAGGGTGATGGAGGAGGTCGGTGAGGAGGAGGGCGTGTGTGATGGAGGTCAATGAGGTGGGTATTGGGTGGGGAAAGGGAGATGAGGTGGGTGAGGGGGAGGGGCACTTAATGGTAAATTTGATAAACAAACTGGGTATATAAATGTAAAAGAATGTAACGAAATCCAATTAGTTTTAACGGGTAAATGGATAGGGGGTTAATCACAGGGTCTGTGGGAGTAAGGATTAGTAAGTTTATGGGGTCGAGGGAAGAATTACGTTGTCAAAGGTCGAGAAAACAATTTACAAAATTTATAAGGTTCGTGGGGTATAAATCCCATCTAATTAATTGATTATATATATTTAAGTCTTTGAATCGATCAGACCTATCTATTCCTGGTCGGTCCATACCTCAACATGTCGCATAGGCAGGGTGCGCTTCCACTTAGGGTCTGTTTGGTTACTGGAATGTGGTGAGTTGGAGTAACCTCCTGTGAATAGTAGCTGTTTGGATGTTTATGAAGATTAGAGAAGGCTTTAAATAAGAAATGTGATATGATATTACCTTAATTTTTGATGAAATTCCAACATAGGAATGCAGAAGGATACACCACAGAGATTACCCCAAAAGTAACCCGATAATCAAACAAACCCTAAGGGTGCGTTTGGTTGGTGGGTTAAGGCGGGTTAAACCGGTAGAGGGTAACCCGTTTTTGAGTTTTAGTGTTTGGATAGAGGGTTAAACTGGGGGGTGGGTTAGAAGTGGGTTTGTTGTGATATGATTATATTGGAGTTTGAAAAAGTGAGTAGTTATTGTGATGCGATTGTATTGAAGTTTGAAAAAGTGAGTAGAAGTGGAGTAGTTTATATTTTTTATATGATATTGATGATATAATATATTATTTTTTGATAGGATTGATGATGTAAAATTTATTTATTTAATTTTTTTAAAAAAGAATAAAGTGGCCCACATGAGAGAGAGAGAGTGAATTAAGAGGGGTAAACTCCCCTAACCCACCGGTAACCCGGTAGCCAAACGCTACCTAAGGAAGCTTAACATGTTTGAAGCTATCCGAAATATATATAATTCTTCCCGAGACTACTATTAAACTAATTTCATCAACCGGCTTACCGAAACCCTTCTTCCCCCGACCTCCACCACCTCCTCTCCTCGGAGGGTGAGATGTCGTACGACGACGTGGAGATCGAGGACATGGAGTGGAACGAGGAGCTTCAGGCCTTCACGTACCCTTGTCCCTGCGGCGACCTCTTCCAGATCACCAAGGAGGAGCTCCGCATCGGCGAGGAGATTGCCCGCTGCCCCAGTTGCTCCCTCTACATCACCGTCATCTACAACCCCGAAGACTTCGCCGAAGATCGCACCAAACCCGACCTCGCTCCCGCACCGCAACCCGTCGCCGTCGCGTGAGCTCGATCCCCCTCCACGAACCAAAGGTCATCTTTTGTTTTTTTTAAACTTTACTCTGATTAAGTTCAGTGCAATGTGCTTATGCATTTTTAGATGCTCTGTTTCTGGCATGCTATTCGATTATTCGATATAATTTGTTGAGATATTAACTATATCTAGTATTATTTTTATATTTTATATTTCCCTTTTCTTATTTTTGTAATTTGCTTAATAGGTTCTTCTCCTGTATATAAGAGAATCCTTGGGTCTCTCATAATGTATCTCCATTAGTTTTCCTTAACATGTTTTCGGAGCGACAATTCTAAAACCGGACTTCCCGTATCTAATAATAACCCTAACCCTACCCTATTCGCCTGCCCCCGCCCCCTGCACGCGCGCGCCCCTGTGCCCCCAGCGCGCGGCCATGCCCCCCCCCCCTCCCCCCGCACCAAGCCCCTGCATCCCCGCGCCAGGCCCTGCGCCCTCATGACTCCCCCCCTGCACGCAGGCCCCCGCATCCAGGCCCCTGCGATCTGATTTTCTACCGGAGAGCGTGATTTCATACCTCTAAGTCACGTTTTCCGGCCCTAGCAAGCGACGAGGATTAATAAGAATGGTTGTATGAGTCTACACATACAACCAATCATTCGTATGATTTTGTAGACTCGTTTATATTGGTCTATTCCCCAGTTGAATTCCGTTATTTGGATATTTTATCATAATGTCAGACAACAAGGGTGACATCTTCTCGTCCGGAGCCTTCAAGGGCCCGGCTCCCATCGCTAAGATAGATGGGCCAACTATGAGTTGTGGTCCATGCAATTTCTCACCCTCATGCAGTGCAACAACAAGGAGCACATCTTGACAGATCTAGAGCCAACGGATAAGACTGGGGCAAATGCTTCTTGGAAGCAAGATGATACGTATGTGCATGTTTGGCTTTGTAGGACTCTTACTACAGAAATAACCAATGATATTCTAATTCATCCCAATGCCAAGGCAATGTGGGACACTTTGGCATCCACCTACGAACATGCGAAGAATGAGGCCAAGATCCTTCAACTACAGTTTGATATCTACAATACCAAACAAAATGAACGCCCCCTGCATGTTTACTACTCTTCGCTGCGTGGCATTTTTGAAAAGCTTCATAGCCACATGCCCATTATGACGTCTACTGAGCAACAAAAGACGTATAGGACTCCAGGATGGTTGGAGTTTTCATGGCTGGACTTGATACATAGTATGGTGCTGCACGTACTCATCTCCTTACCGGAGCTAACATTCCCCCTATAGAGGATGTCTATAGCCGTCTCATCTGGATCATCATCCCTTCGACAATCACGTCTTCGCACTTTTCAACGATGGCCGCTTCTCGTGGCTGAGGTGAGACAATCAATCTAGAGGACGCACACCTCGAGGAAGAGGCGGTGGACGCCAACGTGGTCCCTGCACCTACTGCCACAAGCCTGGACATGCATAGGATACATGTTATCAAAAGCATGTATATCCTGTTTCTGGTCGAGCAGCAGAGCAGATTGTTTCTTCAGAGACTTCAGCTCTCCAGTCCGATCGTCGCCTGGATGACATTGTCTCTCGTATTCGAGAGATCATGACTCTTACTGCTGACACCACCACTACATATACTGCAGCAGCCAGAGCCTCTTCGAGCTCCTCATGTATCACCCATGCCTTTACTGGTAGTACGAATGCATACATGATAGAATGGATTATGGGTTCTGGCGCTTCTCACCACTTGTGTGGAGACAAAATGCAACTGAGGTCCTACAGGGCTATACCACCTGGTAAATAGGTTGTCATTGTTAATGGCGACCCCTTACCCATTATAGGATAGTGGGAAATGCATTTAATACCGTCCATGCGCCTGAAGAATGTTTTATATGCTCCTTCCTTTCCGATGAATTTACTTTCTATTAGTCAGATTACTAAGAATATGCATTGTCGTGCCATCTTTGATCCTTCGTCTCTTGTGTTTCAGGACATACTCACGGGCAGAGTGATTGGGTGTGGTCGTGAGCAGCGAGGACTCTACAGACCGGATCAAGTTCCTCCTCATGCGAGTGTTTCTGATATACCTATTGGACATGTCTCTCCTTATCTGTAGCACCTTAGGTTTGGACATCTTCCTCTGCAGAAGCTATGTCATGTTCTCCCTCAGATTTTTACGAGATCCTCCTTTCGGTGTGAGGCATGTCAACTTGGGAAGCATCACCATTCCTCTTTTCCATCCCGTCAGAGTCGGAGCATTTCTCAGCTATTTGAGCTCCTTCGTTTAGACATTTTGGGGTCTTAATCGTGTTCCTGATCACCAAGGACACCGTTTTTATCTTGTCGCTGTTGATGATTTTTCTAGACTTTCCTGGGTCTTCTTATTGAAGAATAAGTTTGAGGCTTGATCCGTTATCAAGTATTTTATTAATGAAATAAAGAATATTTTTCTGTCAATGTCAAGTATCTCCTTCTGATAATGTTTTGAAATTTTGCACCTTACAACTTTCTGAGTTTCTTTGATCCATGGCATTGTTTACCAGACCTCATGTGCCTACACTTTCCAGCAGAATGGTGTTGCCGAGTGCAAACACCGTCACTTACTTGATGTGACCATAACATCGTTGATACATAGTCGTGCTCCTCATGCTTACTGGGGTGATACTGTCCTTACTGCCTGCTATTTGGTAAACCGTATGCCCTCGTCCGTGTTAGGAGAAAAGATTCCTTTCTCGATTGTGTTTCCCGAGAAGGATCTTTTCTCTCTTATACATCGTATGTTTCGATCTGTTGCCTTCGTTCATAATGTCTCTCCAGGGCGTGACAAGCTCTCTCCTAGAGCTGTCAAGTGCGTGTTTGTTGGCTACTCTCGTACCCAAAAGGGGTATCGTTGCTTTGATCCACTAAGACATAAATATTTTGTTAGTGCTGACGTTACTTTCTTTGAGTTTGTCATGTATTTTTCTCCTACAGGTGACAGACTTGCTCCATCTAACTCTGATGATAATATATGCATGCCACCACCTCCTACAATTGGTCCTTTACCTTCACCACCTCCACCACCTCCTCCTTTGATTCAGTTTTTGCCTCGTCTTTTTCTTCGCATGTCTCACTCTGTTCGCAATGCTCACAGGCCTTGCCCATCATCCAACACACCACAGGTATGTAATGAGCATATTATTTCCACTTTTTGTAATTTGAGAAGCGAAAGCAAAATCGATAAACAAAATAATAAACATCAAGAATACTGATTTAACATGGAACCCTACTACCTCAAGAGCAGGATGAAATCACGGGAGAAGCCCTCAAAGGGACGGATATTCTATTAGAATTCTCAATGAGTACAGGGGGTGTGGGGCTCCTTATATAGCCTCGCAGACAGGTTGGAGTCCCACCGTTCATCCATGTGGGACTAAACATGAGTTGGGTAATTGGATCTTGGTGAGATCCAATTACCCACCTATTACATTCTCCAACACTACTGACGGCAGTACTGAGTTGACTGTGCAACAAAGTTCTAGACAGGATGAGCAGGTGCCCTCTCAAGAGGGAAATTTACAGGCCCCAGACTTGGCAGATGATCTTGACGTGTCGATTGCTCTGTGAAAGCAGAAACATGCGTGTGCTACTTACCCTCTTGCAGCCCAAGTTCGGAGAGGAGCTTAGTTGCAAGTTTCCCATCCCTTCAAAAGAATATCCTTCCTTCCTTTCTTTTCGAAGTTTGACTTTTCCATAAATTACTTTTGGTGGAAGGGCTTTCATGCAAATATCCTAGGACCATTGAATATCACTAATTTTATGGGACTGAGATGTGCTTTCCTGGAGAGAAACATCGAGTTTTCGTCTTTCCACTCCCTGTGGTGGTGCCAAACCCTATGGCTAGGTTCCAGCAACGACTGCGGCGTGGAATCATTTTTTTTGAAAATCAAACTCAGGTAACCTCTCAAGGTGGGAGCTACCGCCTTTTAAATTAAAAAGGAAAGTGAGGATGGGGTTACTGCGGCATGGAATCATGCGAGGGTGGTGTTGAGTGTATCTTCCCTGGCAACATCGGATGGTGATGGGTCTCCATCGGTAGTGCTTTCCACGATGGCGCCGATGCCCTATTCGATGGAGGCCATAGGAAAGGTGGCGAAGGCTGGTGGGGATTTCGATGAGTGGATATGAAGAAGGGGGAAAAGGCGACGATGGTTGTGCCTTTGGTTGAGTTGGTGGCAACATCCATGATGGTGTGAAGATTATAGAAAGCGTTGATGGTGTGAAGGTTTGACCGGTGGTAAGTGTGGGGTTTAGGGGAGGCGGTGTCACCAAGGCAAGGGGGTCGTCGTGGTTTGGGAGAGTGTGATGGTGGTGCGACTGGTTTGGTAGGAGGGGATCGTGGCGGGGTTAGCGTGACGGAGGGTGCTCACAACAGGTTTGGGCGACTCGATAGAAGGCTTGGGATGGCTAAAGCAGGTGATGGCGGGGGTTGTAGCATGGCTAGTGGCATCGGTGGAGGTGCGGAGGCCACAATATGGGTTGGCAACAGGACTGTGGTGGTGGAGGGAGTCTACGACGGGCTTGGAGGAGTTAGTGGAGGGATTGTGGTAGTGGGATGCCTGACTTGTAACCTCAAGGAAGGTACTGGAGGCTCAAGAACCTCTTGGACAACGGCTGCAACGACGTCTTGTTCTTACATTTCTTGCTTAAGAGACTCTCGAATCCTCAGATCCTGTAGTGATTTTGACAGATTTTCTACTGGATCCGGAGCAGCATAGACATCATTTTTTCATCCTCAGCCCATGTTAGACAGCTTGTTGAATGGGATGCTTTGACCTTATGCCTGCGCGAATGCATGAAAGGATTGTTTGATCGTGGGGAAGATATATAGGCCATGCTCTGATACCAATTGATGCATTTGAGCATAAATCTGATGCATTTGAAACCCTAGTTGAAAATTAGACATTTGAAGCTGTAATGTCTCGAGTCAGATGGAGGGGAGGTGGATATCATTTGAATCTCAATGTCTAAGGAATATGGTTATGAGATTGAAAATGATCCAAAGAAAGCTCAAGCAGAATGTCGTCATCAAATGCAGGAGCAAAACCTTCTACAACTTATAAGAAGCATGGCAATGCATGTTGAAAAGCTCAAGCAGAATGCGTCATCAAATGCAGGAGCAAAACCTTCTACAACTTATAAGAAGCATGACAATACATGTTGGTCCACTGAAGGAATATTGGGTTAATGCATAAGGAACCCTTCTAGATCCTGCGAGAAGCACGAGAATACATGCTAGTCCACTAAAGCGATGTTGGATTGATGCAATATACATTGCAACAAGAAAACATAAATTCCTGAACGACTCACATCGCAACCAAATGTCGAGAGTGTGCAGTTTATTTCACTTTGTAATCCAAAAACTCTAGTATCGAGGAAGTCTAATAGAATCAACAAATCAACTACAATGTAAACCTTTATTGAATTATATATTGTTGATTGACAATGACGAGTCCTAATGCTTTTGTTGAAGGATTATAGTGTGAGACAAGAAAGTAGTAGGAGATAACGACGAAGGATGAGATGGATTTCCTCATAAGTAACAATATGTGGGATTCATTCCCTCTGCCCGTGAAGGCCTTGCACAATAAGTGTGTGTAAAAAGTGAATGGAGATGCTGATGGCATCATAAGATACAAGGCCCAACTAATGGTAAAAGGATTTCAACATAAAGAATGAGTTGACTTCACATACAATTTTGCACTCGTTGTGAAGGACTTGACCACTAGACTATCCTAAGCATTGTTGTTGGAGACCCAAATCTAAAGTAGTTGGATAGCAAGACAATATTTCTCCTTATGTTATGGATTTTGAGGAAGACATCTACATGCAACCACCACATTGTAGGGTAGTTACGGGAAAGAAAGACATGTAATGCAAGTTCAAAAAAGTCTTTATGGCTTGAAGCATGAACCAGGGCAATGGTATACGAATTTTGACTAAGTTCATGTCATATACCTGATTCCTTGCACCATTGCTGCTACTTCAAGAAGCTGGGAACATCTTACATTATTCCAGTGTTGTAAAAATCGACCGACTAATCCGATTAGTCGGTCCGATTAAGCGACTCGGTGGGGTAGCCGAGTCGACTTTCAATACTCGGGCATTAGTCGGGCATGGCCGATTACTCGGCCGCTTAATCGGTGTAGGCGGGCGACTAAGCGGGCGTTTTTTGCAACACGTATTCGGGTCCCCATGTTTTGCAAACCCGCAAGTTACTTTTGAGGGGCTTACTGTCGCACAGTAAGTTCCCATTTTTCGTAACCCCCACGCCCTACGAGTCCTGCGACCCCCCACGCCCTAAGACCTCCTGCTCCATCGCCGCTGGACCTCCTGCTCCCCGCTCGCGAGCTCCTGCTCCATTGCGGCTCCTCCAGCGCCTCTCCGGTAGCCACCTCGCCACTCCTCTCTCGTCGCGCCGCCTGAAGGAGGTTCCTCTGGCTCCATCTCGCCGCTCGTCTCTCGCCGCACAGGACCTCAGGTTAAGGTTTTTGTTTTTGTTTTCATTTTTCGTTTTTGTATTTTATTATATGATCATAGCATTCTTGATAGCTTATACCATTCACTAGAGTCTAGAACCCTAATGACAAATTATTTAGGGTTTTTGCTTGCTTTAGGGTTTGTTGCATTAAATATCATGCCACTGATTTTTGATATATCATGATGTTTATGGTTGTATGCAATTACAATTATGTTGTATGCTTGATGTTTAGATCTTGTTGTATTGTTATGTTGTATGTAATTATATTTTTTTAGTTTGTATGGAATTATAATTATGTTGTATGTTTGATGTTTAGGGTTTGTTCTAGTATTATGTTGTATGCAATTATAAATATTTAGGTTGTATGCAAATATTTATGTTGTATGCAATTATGATTATGTTGTATGCTTGATGGTTATTGTATTGTATATCATGCCACTGATTTTTTTTATATTATAATTCATCATTTTTTTATTATGTAGATGGCTACACCACCAACGAACGTCGCTTCCGGTAGCGACTCGTCTTTTTATGTGCCACCGGGATCATACTTGTCTTACTTTCACTTGTATTATTTTTTGAGCATGTTGTAATTGTTTTTTTATTTTTGAACATTTGCTTGTACTATGTGCCAAACATTTTGTTCTTAACTTGCTTCTTTTTTCAATCTCTTGCTATTTTTTTATGCTCTTAAAAATATTAAAACTGCTAAATATATGAATATAAATGAGAGTATATGCTATAAAAATTGATTTATATATTTAAAATAATAAAAAAATTCCAAACGACTAATGCCCGACTAAATCCGATTACTCTCCCGACTGCCGATTAATCCTTAGTCAGTGTCCCTGCCGACCGAGTACCGACTGCCGACTTCTGCAACCTTGCATTATTCTACTATTATATGTAAATGACATGCTTGTTGTACGCTCAAGCAAGGAGGAGATACCAACACTCAAGACAATGTTGTCTAAGGAGTTTGATATGAAGGACTTAGGTCTAACTAAGGAGATTTTTGAAATGTTAATTAATAGAGACATGGTGAAAAAGAAGCTGGTGTAAAAGTCGCCCGACTAAGCCTACTAGTCGAGTCGGTGGGTGGCTGACTTTATTGACTAATTGGTCGATAGTCGGTCAACCAACTACTCATCCCAATTAGTCGGTCGATTTTTACTTGGAAGTGCCTTATTTTTTATTTTTTAAAAGCAAACTTAATCTAAGATGCTTAATATTTTATTTAATGTAATTATTTATATTATTTCATGATGGTAGTATAGAAAATATACATTATCTATGTAAATTTAAAGAATATATGTATGAAAAATAATTTATAGATATAAGATAATTAAAAAACACATAATCGACTATTGTCGACTAATCCGACCAGTCGCTTGACTACCGATTAATCCTCAGTGATCTGATCGACTGAATACTGACTACTAACTTTTGCAAGCTTGATTCTCACAATATAAAATACATAGAAGGTTCTAGAAAGGGTTCACATAAAAAATGCCAAACATGTTCACACCTAGGGACACTTCAGACTTTCAAAGGGCTAAGAAGTTATCATGAAGGAGGAACTTGAGTACATTTCTAAAATGTCTTGCCAACCTATTGTTGGCAGTTTTATGTATGCAATGGTTTTCATTGAACAAGATATCTATTATGCAACGAGTGAAGTAGATACGACGATATCTACAAAGTATCTTTAACATGTCATTGTGTTATAGATCATTGAAATACGCTAGGTTCAGAAATGTGATATGCGGTATTCATTCGGCCATGCGATCTAAAGCAAGTAAGCGAATATGCGGATGAATATACAGAAGTATATGCGGTTTATACAGTTTATAATATTTAATTTAAAATATTATAAAATACAATAATATAGGATTATATAAAAAAGTTGATCTAACAAAATCCAAAATCAAAAATTTCAAATAAGATAATATAATCAATAAGATATATAAGCATGATAGTATAGCTTGATTATTTTTTAGTATGTATTTTGAATATAATGCATATATGTATACACACATGCACATTTGGATTCAACAAGGGACATAATACATTAATGATATCTATAAGAAAACCTTTAATGTATATATAGATCCTGGAGATAACAAAAGCTAAAGAATAATCATATGTACACAAATCATGCACCCAAAATATACACATATATGGATCTTCAAAAGACAAAAATTGCTGACACAAAATATAAGGAAAAATTATATTTGCATATAAAATTTATTAGAAGCACAAAAATGTAAAGTGCCATACTGTTAGCCAATTATTTCATGTTTTATTGGAAGAATTAGAATGAATTTCATTAGATAGAAAATTCAAAAGCCAGTAAACAATCCATTAATAAATGTTGAGAACAATGAAAAGATATAGATATGAGAGAAAAAATACCTTAGATTATATTCCCAAATGCGACATATATGATAATAATGAAAAGATGCGTCAATGTAAATGATAAGAGTTGATCGGAAAAAAACTGAGTTAATGTGTTTATCAAAATATTATGGATTGACATGAATCCTATATGCAAGTCCCTTGTTCAGATGTGGCCGCATATGCAGTCGCATATGTCGCATATTCGGACTGCATATGCGTTTTGACTACATATTACCGCATATGGCATATGCGATTCGGTCAAGTGACCGAATACGCATATGGCGACCACATGGGCCGCATTTCTGAACACTGAAAATACGTGCTCAATGTTGTGTACATTCATATTTTGCAGGAGATCAACGACGTGAAAAATAGGGGTGTCAGGAAAATCTCGAGTTCGATATTTGCTCAGGTTCGATTTGTTAAAAGTTTGATTCAGATTAGGTTTGAAAATAAACGAGCTGAACCTTGATATAGGTTTGGGCTCGTTTATTTAAGCGAATCGGACCTTGAAATGGTAGGTTCGCTCATGTTCGGTTTGTTAAAAGATCGATACACAATATATATATATTAGGTTTTTTATCAGTTGTGCCCCTTCGAGATATTGCAATTTCAGTTATGCCCCTCCCTTTCTGAGAATATCAGTTGTGCCACTGACTTCTTGCCGTTCTATCACTTGTGCCCCTCGGGTTAGTGACTGTCCATAACCAACACAAATAGACGTTAACTTTGAGGATACAAATGGAATTAAATTTAAAGAAGAGGATTAAAAAGTCCTCATCCTCTTCCTCCTCCCTCATCTTCTTCCTCTTCCTCCCCAGCTCCTCCCTCCTCCCCCACGCATCCCCCTTTGCCCCCGCTCATCCGCCCCGAGCTCTCCTGCAACCTCCTCTGCCTCGAGCTCCCCCGACCAAGGCCTAAATGTCGGTTTTGGTCACCATTTCGGTGATCGATCGAAACCGAATTTTGGTGGAACTTCAGTCGAAATTCGACCGAAATTTCGATCATTTTGGTCATTTTTTGTACTAATACCCTCATATTTCGGTCATTTCGGCCATTTAGGTCGAATTTCGATTTTGACATGATATCGATATTCGACAGAAATTCGAACGAATTTCGCTGAAATTTGAGGCCATGCCCTCGCTCCCCTGCTCCTCCCCCATGCCTCCCCCTCCGCCCCGTCCTCCTCACCCTGCTCGCAACCTCCTCTGCCCCCAGAATCCTCCTTCGCCCTCGACTTCCTCCTCCTCCTTATCCCTCCACCCGCATCCTTCCCATCCGCCCCATCCTCCTTACCTCGCCTGCAACCTCCTCCTCTGCCCGTGCAGCCTCCCCCTTCGCCCCTGTTCTCCCCACCTTGTCCACAGACTCCTCCGCCCCCAGCATCCTCCTCCTCCTCATCCATTCGCCCGCAACCTCAATCTCCTCCTCTGCTCGCAGCCTCCCCTTTCGCACCCATCCTCACCCCGCCCACAACCTCCTCCTCTACCCCCATTCTCCTCCTCCGCCAGCAACTTCCCCCTCCTCCGCTCGCAGCCGTTCCCTCCACCCCTGACCTCTATCTCCTCCTTCCCCTCCCCCGCCCTCCTCCTCCTACCCCCTCTGCCTGCAACCTCCATCTCCACCCCCGTCCCCCTCTTCCCTCCGCCCAGAGCCTCGTCCTCCTCCTCCTCCGGCCTCTCGGACCTCCTCTGTTCGACGCGCACCACCACGCAACCCTCCCTCCACCTCCTCCCTAGGCCCTCAGGCCACCTCCTCCGCCCCCAGCCTTTGATCAGAGAAGAAGGCGTAGCCCCCGACCGAGGAGGATCGAGGAGGATGACCGTGACTCGTAGTTGAATTATCTCTGGCCACCGACGATGATGAACTTGGAGGGTGATGTGGCCGGATGGGTTTCAGTGCTTCATCGTCTTCTCCATCTCTGATTGTGGGTTTCAATTTTTGGGGTGATCCTTTTGATTTCTAGTTTTAGCCCTCTTACCCAAACCATGGCTTGAAAAAATCATGGTTAAGTTCAACTCATTGACGGCCAAAGTAATGGAGGTGCACAAGTGATAGAACGATAAGTCGGGGGCACATCTGATATTCCCAAAAGGGAGGGGTATAACTGATATTGCAGTATCTCGAAGGGGCACAACTGATAAAAATCCTATATATTATATCTATATATGTATTTTTCCTCAAAAAAATATGAGGAATGAGGAATCTGCACCATGATGGAAATAAGGTATACGCATAAAAGTTCACGGCCCTTGATCACGACATACTGAATGGCTGTGATCATTCCACATTCCTAAAATACTTAGATTCCAAAGAGTTTTACTGCTAATCGAACCTTAAACGAACCGAACTAAACCTTCACGAATCAGGGTCGAGCGAACCGAACTTGGACATCATTTTCATCTTATCAAATCGAACCGAACCTGGACCTCTAAAATACTAAACGAACCGAACCGAACCTGGGCAGGTTCGCTCAAGTGAGGTTCGTTTACACCCCTAGTGAAAAACATAACAATATGAGCCTAAAAAAACATAACAATATGTTTTTATCTTGGGATTGGATCTGTTAGGTAAGTCTTTCATATTATAGAAGATAATGATTATCTCAACCACAGAAATAATATGTGATAGCTACTGAATCATGTAAGGCTATGATATGGGTGAATGGTGTGATATAGGAACTGAATAAGTGACTGAAGGTTGTTAGGTATTCAGCTACTTATAGAATAGACCAACACATTAATGTAAAGTATCAATTCCTTGAGATAGTTAAAATAAGATCAGTTTGACTAGAAGAAAATCCACATATTGAAAAATCTTGCAGATATATTGACCGAATGTGTTATGGTGGAGAAGCTGAATGCATATTCAGCTTTTGTTGGTCTTCAAATATGGAAGACGGGGGAAGTCTTACAATGATACAAGTGATGATAAACAAAGCATGGAGAGTCAATTTGCACCATCTATTACAAATTAACCTTCAAGTGGGAGATATCATCTCCTGGAAATGATTGATGTATACGCATAAATCAATCTTGTCGAACTTTTAAATGTAAGGGGATATATTGGTAATTTCATGTAGCCCTCCATGTAATCTTAATTCTAGCATTGCGGTATGAGTGCTCGTGGGGAAAGTGACTCTTTGTACTTCCAATTGTTTTCCGTGTAAGAGAAGAAGAGAGCGTGGTGTTAGCATGGTTATTAAGGCGGCAAGGCGATAAGGCATTAAATCTGGGCGCCTAGGCGCGCCTAGGCGTTTTCCCGAGAAACCTTTTTTTATCATTATTTAATTATCATTCTAATATATAAGTTTTTGTAATTCTATTATGATCATTGGAACCTGTTAGTTTAAAGAAATGTTTTAGACTTGTGAAATATAAAGCTTACATATAATTATAATGAATTGTCTTATCCATATATATATTATTATTAGATATAAGTTTTAGATTTGTAATGGTAAATTATAATGGATATTATTATAAAAGAGTAAGAAGGTTATAAGATTTAAAAATGAGAAAGGGAAATGTGTCAGATAAATGATACTTTCGAGAAAGGGTCAAAAATTATTTATGAGGATTATAAAGGTAATATACCTGAATGGAACTAAAAAATGGCATATATTCAGTGTAAAATAAGGAGGATCATAAACAATATTTTTTCACAATACTCATGTTATTACTTCCTTAAATTACGGTAGCCTTTAACTACTGAAAACTTAAGAAGAGATATTTGTTATAAATATCACAAAATTATAACAAAGTTGCAAATGTCAAGACAAGGCGTTATACATGGGCGCCTAGGCGGCCCAAGGCGTCGCCTTTTTTGATACAAGCAAGGCGCTTTTTCAAGGCGTACGGTCTGGGGTGCCTGTGCGCCTAGGCGGCCGCCTAGACGTGCACCTTAACATCCATGGGTGTTAGCAGTGGACATATGCACTTTGCTTAACCATTATATTCTTGTGTTGATTGATTGTGCAGTTTGTGTTTCTTGATTGTTTTCTGCTTGTGGATTTGTACTCAACGACTATATTTATCTTTGTGCCACTTAATATGTTTTTATCTATGTTGATGATACTGTATTATTTCTGGGAGCTGAGGAGAAGATTCAGAGAGCGTCTCGAATCATGGATATATTTGGGGATATTTTCGAGCTTCGTATCAATAGGGAGAAATCAGCGGTGGTTCCTTTCGGCCTTTTGGAGGAGTTTCGACACGTGGCTGCGGTGCTGGGATGTCCTACTGTCGCTCTGCCGATCATGTACCTAGGGCTCCCCATTGGTGGCGGGGAAGTCGAGAGCTGAGGATTGGAGGGTGCTCTTGGAGAGATCGGAGGGGAGATTGACATGCTGGAAGGCGTTGATGCTCTCGAAAGGAGGGAAGTTGGTGCTTCTGAAACATGTTCTTTCGACCATCTCGTTTTTTTCTGCTCCACGAGGACGTTGCCTGCATGGATGCATGCTAGGATCGAGGCTCTGCTGAGTAGTTTTTTTGGTCAGACGGACGCCAAGGTAGGAAGGGTTTCCATCTAGTTGACTGGGCCAAGGTGACGAAATCGAAGAGGAAGGGCAGTTTAGGAGTATCGCGGATGGAGGAGATGAATAAGGCATTTATGGCCAAATGGTTTGGATATGAGAGAAGTTCGAGGACCTGGTTTGTCGCTTGCCGAGGAAGATCTATGGGGTCACCATGTCATTGGAGGTCATCCCAGGATGCCTTCCATCCTCGTTGTGGAAGGGGATTACCGCGGTCATTTCGGAGATTGCCTTGAAGTTGAGACCGATGCTTTGGGATGGAGCTGTTTTCCAGTTCTGGAGAGACGACTGGATGGGGGATGGTGCGTTGGGGGACCGCTACCCACACATCCTGGGGTTGGCCCGTGAGGGTGAGGCATGTATGCAGCATGTGTGGGACGGTGGGTCTAGTCTCCAATGTTCCCTTCGCTGCTGTCGGATCAGAGGGTGGAGGAGTTCCTTGCGCTTCAGACGGAACTGTTGTAGAGTGAGAACCCAACTTCATGTAGAGATCTCTACATTTGGGGTGATGACAGGTTCACGACGAGAAAGGCGTATCGTTTTCTGGTTGAGGACAGGGAGGAGGTTCAGGATGGGGTCAGAGTGGACACTGATCTGATTGGGAGATGTAGGGTGCCGAACCTGGTTAAGGTTTTCCTTTGGTTATTCAGGCTTGGGAGGATTCTAACTAAGGGCTGCCGGAGTCAGCTGCTGGGCTTGGAGAATGTGACGTGTGACAGGTGCGAATCAATTGTGGAGGATGCTGACCATTTGTTTTTCTCATGTTCTTTCTCTGCCGAGGTATGGAATCGGGCCAGCATCTCTTGGCTTGGGCGGCATGATTGCTCCTCTTTCTGGAGAGATGTTAGATCGATCTATGGCTTCGGGCATGAGGACATGCACAACTCCTACCCATTTGCTATGGTGTGGTCGATATGGTGCATCACGAACAAGGTCATCTTTGGGGGACATATTATATACTGAAAATGTAATTGAGCATTGTATGGCACTTTGTTTGTTATGACGAATGTAATATGATGTAATTCCTGACTCTTATATATATTATATATATATAGTGACCCTTTCAAATGAGGTGGGGTCTCACCAATATTACGGTGAGCCGTCAGTCAGATTCGTCAGATCTCAATCTGACGTTAGCATCAAAAATTGTGTCCGAAAGGGTATTTCCGTCTGCTCGTTTTTTTTGTAAATTCGAATTTCATTTAATATCTTTGAATTACCATTTATAGTTATTCTAGATTTGGTATTTTCATTAATACCTTTATTAATATATTTCCAATTTTGCTTTGAAACGAATTGAGTTCAACCATATCTTTGTAAACTTTCGCAAATTTTTGTGAAAATACATTTTCTCTTTGTAATTTCGTTAATAATTTTTTACATTATCATTCAATGATTTTCGTTAATCAATGTGTATCATTTTGTAAAATTAGTTTTGCTCTTTGTAAAGTTTAAGATCTTTTTGTAAGTATTTACTTGTAAACCCATCAATCATGTCTTTTTGTAAATGTGTGTGTTCTCTTTGTAAAATTGCATGGATCTTTATAAATTTTTCATGTCTCTCATTCGCACCCTTGTGATTTGTAAGATCATTGTTACATTTGTAAAACATATGCTCGGTTTGTAAGATCTATGCTCGGTTTGTAAGATACTCATTACATTTGTAAAACTTATGCTCGGTTTGTAGATTTCACGTGGATCTCTGCAAAATAAGACATTGATAATGGGATTTTTTTAAAAAAAGAGAATCAATATGTAAAACAGAATGTCGATGATGTAAAAAGTATATACCGCAATGTAAATCTGCTCCTCTTCTACTACTCCTCCTTCATCGTCTTGGACCTTGTCGTCCTCATAGAAGGCATTGACACCCTTGAATGGACCTTGGACCGTCATCGCCTATGACGTTGTCACATCATGCATTGCTGTTGAAAGAGAGGGGGATCTACCATCATTGATGATGCAGCCACACGTAAGATGCATCGCGTCTCCTTCCTCTGCATCTTCTATCTCTTGGACACATCCTCCATCGTCGAAAAGCTTTGCATAGAGTAGGATATTGGTGGCGCTGACGGTCGATCGCGCGCGCGCGCAAGAGAGAGAGAGAGCTGCTGTTGGACGATCGCGCACGCGAGAGAGATGGCATATTCATTGATTAATCGAGAGAGAGGAAGGGAGATTAGGTCGAATAGTTGTCACATTCTATATTTTGAATGTGACAAAATGACGAAAAATGTGTATTCGGCCATTTAAGTATTATAATTAATATACCATTAATTCCATCCGTGCGATTGAAAATGGACGAGATTGGAGGCTCACCATAATATTGGTGAGACCCTGACTCATTTGAAGTTTCTCATATATATATATATATATGGGTAAAATGGGATGCCCCATGGGGGGAGCTAACTTGGCCCCCCCCGCGTAATTTCACCCGTGTTTTTATTTTTTTTTGAAAATTTCTTCCGTGGATTTTCTTCAATATATCCATATATTATGTCATTCAAATTTCGCGCGAAACAGAGACTCCTACGGCCTCCATACAGGAGGGTCGTTTTTAGCAATTCTGTTACCATTAAAAAATGACTGTCTGGATGGAGGTCGTAGAAGTCTCTGTTTCGCATGAAATTTGAATAGTATAATATAGGGATATAGTGATTAATATTTACGGAAGAAATTTTCAAAAAATAAAAAATAAAAACACGGCGAAATTGTGCGGGGGAGCCAAGTTAGCTCCCCCCCGGGGGCAGCCCCATTTAACCATATATATATATATATATATATATATATATATATATATATATAGAGAGAGAGAGAGAGAGAGAGAGAGGAAAGGGAAGCTACAACATGATGTAGCTAACCTTAGCTACATCAGGGGCAATTTCGTCCTCTTTTTTTTTTTATTTTTTTTCGAAATTTCTACGATGGATTTTCATAACTATATCTCTCTAATATGTCATTCAAATTTCGTCGGAAACAGAGACTCCTACGGCCTCCATCGAGACAGTCATTTTTTAACGGTCCCAGATTTGCTGTATTTTACCTGTTCTGGATGGAGGCCGTAGGAGTATCTGTTTCCGACGAAATTTGAATGACATATTAGAGGGATATAGTTATGAAAATCCATCGTAGAAATTTCGAAAAAAATAAAAAGAGGATGAAATTGCCCCTGATGTAGCTAAGGTTAGCTACATCATGATGTAGCTTCCCTTTCCTCATATATATATATATATATAGGTCCATATTGGGATACCCCATTTTTCCCCTCAAAAATATGTTTTTATCTATACAGTAGTCTCATTCCCCCACCCATGGCCGAGGAACCGCTTATCAGTAATATTGAAAACAGACATGTTCTGTTTTCCCCACCAATCTTACTAGAGGACAAAACTAAATGGACTAACTTCTTTATAGGTAATGTGTTAGCAAGTGGCTTATTGGCAGCAAATGTATCGATTGTTAGCTTCCAGTGATCCGAAGGCTGTAATATGTATTCCATAACGCGATAGAGCAGGAAAGTTGGAAGGTCCTCTCCTCTTCCCCCGTGAGCTGAAACTCAATGGAAAGTGTCGATCCTTGAAGCCTCATCCCAGGTAAGGGCTTGTTGCGGTCAGAGACTCAGAACCAAGAAGTCATGTGTGTTGCTTCAAAGTGGTTGCTTAGCAAATTCCCTCGCCAGGATGTCTCCATCAGCTTTCAAGGGGATAGTAACTTTTAGTGGAGGGTAGAACTGCTCCCAACACTTGGAGCTTGCGTTTCAGAGCCTTTTTTTAAAGAATTGCATTTCAGAAGCTAATTAGAACTCTACTTGGTTTCAATTTAGTTTATTATCTGTTAAGTAAATATTTGTGCCGAACATTAATAATAGTTTGTGATGGCATTCTCGTAATAGAAATACACTGTTCGTCCGTGAGACTGTCATTAGTTACTGCAAAATGTCAATGGATGGAATCTCCTCAATATGATCATGTCATTAGAATTCTTTCTCCCAAAAGCAGTCATTGTTTTTCCCAAACTAAATGGAGATGTAGGGAGTTATTTCAAGTTCTGCATTTGATCTTCTTCCCATCTGAAGATGGGAATCTACCTGTAACTTTTATCCGCTCTACGAGGAGATTGACGATGATTACATCTTTGCAGGTCTGGTAGTTTCTCATAGGCGGAGAGAAGTATGACGAAGGCACCACAGGAAAAGATGTGTAAGATCAAGTAATAAGGGGTTTAATTTAGTGGGTAGTGCAGTATTCTTTCTGGATGGTCATGGAGTTTGCTACGAAGTTTATGTCTAAATGTATGTCTGAATAGAGCTGATCCATTTTTGTCAAATGTTTTGGATGTTTTATACATTCTTGTGCTGTTGGAATGATTTCTTCAGCTGATGTCCAAGAAAAGAGAGTAAAATTTTGAAAATAACAACTAATGACCCTGGTTTATACATTTTGCAGTTCTGGCCGGTTATGAGTTTATGAATGGAAAATCGGAGATGGTTACAGCACACCGCATGCATGTACGTTCGCACCTGCATATGCCTGAGCGATGTACCTTTAGTCTACCCTGAGGATCATGGTTTAAACTTTCTTAATTACCTTTCCAAAAAATGGTGTTATGCACTTACATATGCTTATTTTGTTAACCGATCTGTTGTGATGGTATCCCTTCTAGGAAGGTACGGTAATTCCATAATCTATATATCTATTAATCTGTGTTTGGATTAGGCTGGTACTTTTAGTCGTACGATTGTGTCTCAGATATTTTTTTCATCAGTTTTTTTGATAAACAAAAACAGGTAGCAGGAGTTCAAGCGACAGAACCGAAAAGACGGAGATCGTCGGGGGAGAGCTGATCAATTCTTTATAGAGTAAATTGCAGGAAATGCCCTCAAATTTGGGGTCTGATGTGAAAATGGTTCCTAAAAAGTCAAAATGTAATAATCTGGTAACTGATATCAGGCACCACTGTCACTTTCCATAATTCTGTTAGTTGAATATGCCCATGCGGTCATATGGTCTTGAAGAAGATGTTATTCCAAAAATACTCCTCTCTCGTCTCCTCGGCGAAGTCTTCAATTCTTCCTTGCTCCTCTTCAACTCCTCTTCTTGCTCCTTCACTATGGACCTCGACCTCCAACTACGTCTAAAGCTCCTGTGCCAGGAACCACCTCCCTCACGTGTTTTGCATGGAAAACCTACAACCCTTCGTTGGAGAGAGCCCACTTGGCCTGGGGAAGTTAGTGGGTGGATACATACACGTGTGCTGAGAGCTAATCCTGTGAGAGTCAAAATCTGTGAGAGTATAAGAGCAGTAATTTTGGATCACTAGATTCTGTCTTCTCTCATTGATTGCAGTAGGAGAGAGAAGAGCAGAATTTAGTGGTTCAGATTCACTGCTCTCATGCTCAGATTTTGGTTCACATGATCATGCCTCTATGTGTGCTATCATATCTTTATTTATTTTAAAGTGTGTGGATATAGATAGAGAATTTCATGAATATTAACATTCGCAAACTATATCTTCAAATATAGACATGGAATCAGATAGGAAGAATTAAAAAAGGGATGAGGACTATCCCGCGGATAATAAATGTATCCTAACATTTTCATTCAGAATAAATGATTTCGCAAAGTTCAAGTTAATAATCGATTAAATCAAAAAATTATATACATTACAAATATAACGAGACAAAACAGAAAATAACATAACATGTTAGATTAAATAAATTCTATAACGAATAATTATACGTATATATAGATATATTTCTTCACGCATTTGAAAATGACTCATAATATAATAGGTTGCATGCAATCTTGTAACATATTTACATTTACGTCTATATACACACTGATAGATATATACGTAATACACATACACTTAGTAATATAATTATCCATATTTGCATCTGCAAAAAAAAATATAGATAGCCTTATTGGTATCCGCATCTTTAAAACACGTTGAAAATTCTGTCCATGCCTATACCCATAAAAAATGCATGTCCTATGGCTATCTATATCCATATCCATAATAATAAAGAATACGTATCCATCTCCGCTTAGAAACATATATAATAGTGGGAAAGTAGGGACATTCATATCGTTTGCATCCCTAATTAACACGGGTATGAAAAAGGTTTTAAAAATCGGATCTGACATTGAACCGGCCAGTCTTCGATTTGGGTCAATCGGGTCGAACCGTTGATCCAAATCGGTCGGACCGGTGATGACGTCAGCATGATGTCATCATTCTTATTGACTCGGAAAAAATCAGATCGGGTTTAATTTACTGGTCAGACCGCTCGAACCGGTTTTTTGAACCAATAAAACTGGATACATATATGTAACTATGTATTTATATATTAATGAATTAATAGTTAGAAATTTCAAATATTTAAATAGAATAACATGATTGCCTATTTCGAGTAACACTCTACAAAATTAATAGGATTTTTTAGAATTATATATGGATATAATATTGTAATCATTTATTTATAGTTGTTTTAAGAAAATTACTCTAAGAAAGTATTGACATAACACATATTCCAAAAAAAGAGGGACATACCTTATATCGCAGAAGTTAAGAAGGGCATACCTGATAAAACCCCATTATTTTATTATTTAAACCTTTATTTTTTGAAAATTACCAAACCATCAAAACTGGGTCAATCCGGGTCAACCCGGTCTGACCAGCCTGGTCAACCGGTCCGACCACCGGTCAGACCTGATTTTTTATTTTTATTTTTTTTAGAATTACAAAGAACCGGCCGAACCGACTGCGTCGGGGCCGGTTCCCGATCCAACCGGTCCGACTGAACGACCCGGTCCGATTTTTTAAGCCCGGTGTGAAAGACCCCCAAGCTTCCTTCTGCTGCAAAATGCAGGAGATGCAAGACCATGCTAAAAATGGCAGCTACCTTTCTCAAAGTGCAAGAAAGATGTCTCTCATGTAGAGATGAAAATGGTCAGATACGGATATGAATAGAAGCATAATCATATCATTATCTACTGCCAAATATGAATACGAATGCAAATACGCATGTGCGGATATGGAAAATGTGTTACTATATCTTAATAATCGAATACGAATGTAAATCAAATATGAATCAAAAGAATAATATGTATTAACTTAAATAAACAAGTTTACGATGGTTTACATATAAAACAAATATACTAAATATATACATTTTTTAACAATTATATTAACAATAGTGAGTGAAACCATAAAGTTTTGTTGCACAGAATTACAAATAAAAATATAAGTATATTTTTATATTAGAAAGGATATACGAAATGAATATGAACATTCGAGATGTCAAAATAATATCAAAATGTATTATAAAACCAATGCAAATTAGAATATCAAAATCGATAATAAAAAAATATGATAACTCATCAGATACGAATATATATTTGTTTTCATCTTTATCTTCATGCCATCACTTAACCCATCGGGAGGGTTCGTTTGATTCAAGGTTGAGGTGGGTTAGGTTTGGGCGGGTTGAATAGTAGGTGTTTGGATGGTTATGAGGGTTGGTAAAGAGTTGGAATAAGGAATGTGATGTGATATCACATTGATATGTGATGGAAATCCAACCCACTAAGGAAAAAGGGGGATAAATCAGGTTACCCAAGGGGTAACCCACTTTCCAAACGGGAGCGTGTTAGGCATAAACGGTGCCCGAGGATCACCTTAGAAATTTGGTGGGATCTTAAACATTGACAAATATCATATGCATCAAAAGTGTTGCATTTTAGTATGCAGGACACATTATAATATGGATCCAAATCAGATTTTTATACTCTACGCTTTGTAAGTGGTGAACTCTCATAGTTTGATCATAATTTTTTATTTCTATGTTAGAGTTCTCTTGATTTTTTTGGAAATGGTGAGTTGGGGCATTAACAATGAATGTCAACTCCCCAAGTCAATTTATTGATGATGGTCAAAGACAACAAGTACAAAATGCCCTGGACAATCACAATTTTATCTACAGAGGGATCAACCTCAGGTATGCAATAGAGATCATTCCCAAGGGGCTTTTATCATGCTTCCAATACCAGAAGTCTCTGTTATCTCCCGAGCCTACTAGTACAAAGCGACCTCATTCTCCCCAACAACATCAGCAACTCACTCTAGAAGCTCGATGGAACACGAGCAGGGATCCCTCCAAGGTCTCAATCGATCGTCTTCCCCTACGGGGCTCAAAGAACCCACTTTTATATCGATGTATCGAGCACCATAAGCCCTTGTGTCCACTTTTCCAAGAGTGTATCATTCAGCTATCACAACCCCTGCTCCGCCTCGACAAACATACCTTAGTCCATGTTACCTAGGGGGTCATGCCTGGCTAGAGGAAATGCTTCCTGAGTGTATCGATTCTCTCTAATACTATCTTGGGATCCTTGACATGATAAACTTGAGATCGATCCGAGTTCAAGGGTAACGGAACACCCGATGCTATTGCTTTGATGTTTGATGTTGGCGTTGATCAACCCACTGAGGAGCCCCGGATTTTCCTCACGAACGTATGCCTCTCTCGCTCTCTCTCGTCGACGGAAAACAATAGAGAAACGAACATACATCGTTTGGAGACCCTTGACCTTATTTTATTTGGCAATACAACCAAAACGGTTGCCAATTCACCTTCTTTTGTCCATCATAAAGAGATTTTGTTCTCTAATAACGACAATCAAAGGTGCACTGATGACAATTTTAATGTCCATATTAATGAGATTTTTAAATCCTAACAATCTCCCACTGGACATTAATAATGATCATATAATGTGCCCACTTTATGAGCTCAAAAATTATTGCCACCAATCGAGATATAACTGAACGATCTTATCCATTAGTTATGATAACATGAGATCAATGAGGTATTCATCGTATTGAGCATGATTAAACCCATCAATAGTCACAATATTAACACAACTAAATGACATAGATCAATGCCAAATAAATGAATAAATTTGGATCTATATAAAAAGTTGCATTTATAATGAATGGTCCATATTCTTAATGGAGACCATTTAGTGAGAGAACGTGGAAGCAACATCAAATACTTCATTCTGCGCAGAAACTATTAAACTTCAAATGTTTCAGAACTATAAAAGGCTGAGCAAAAATAATACAAACTCCCACTAGAAGTGTATATCTTTACTTGATACAACACCCATACGAATCATATTTTCATGAAATATATTGGGTGTCATTGCTTTGGTTAGCGGGTCCGTCACTATGGAATTTGTCCCAATATGCTCTATGGAAATATGTCCACTTTGTAGTCTCTCTTTCACAAACAAAACATTTATGTCAATATGCTTTGACTTGCTTGAGCTTCTATTGCTGTTGGAATAAAGCACTGCTGAATTGTTGTTACAAAATAACTGCAATGGTTTTTGGATACCGCTTACAATACGCACCCATTGATAAAGTTCTTCAGCCATATTCCATGATTTGATATCTCATAACATGCTATGAATTCAGCCGCCATAGTGGAGGATGCTACAATTATTTGTTTAGCACTCCTCCATGATATGACTCCTCCAGTCATAAAGAATACTAAAGTGGATCTTCTACTATCTTGACATCCAGCAAAATCAAAGTCGAAATACCCAATGATCTCCAGCTTATCTGATCTTTGATACGTAAATCTGTAGTCTTGTGTTCTCTGAAGGTATCTCATGACACGTTTGGCAGCTCTCCAATGATCCATACCCGGATTCACCATGTATCTGCCTAGCATGCCCACAATAAATGCTAGATTCGAAGGTGTGCACACTTGTGCATACATAAGACTTCCAATTGCAGATGCATAAGGGATCTTACCCATTTCTTGAATTTAAAGATCATTCTTAAGACATTGATTGAGACTGATTTTTTCTCCTTTAGCCACCGGGGTATCAATTGGTTTGCAAAACTGCATGCCAAATCTTTGAAGCACCTTATGGATGTAATTCTCTTGTGATAATCCAAGTATACCTCGAGTTCGATCTCGGTGTATCTGGATTCCTAATACAAAAGAAGCATCCCCAAGATCTTTCATTTCAAAATTATTTGAAAGATTTTTTTTGTTTCATGCAAGAAATTCATATCATTACTAGCAAGCAGTATGCCATCCACATACAAAATCAACAGAATGTGTTTACTCCCACAAAACTTGTGATATACACAATCATCCATTGGATTAGTCTCAAAATCGAATGAGATTATTATTTGATGGAATTTGTGATACCATTGAAGGGATGCTTGCTTGAGTCTATAAATCGATTTCTTTAATTTGCAAACCATATTCTTTGCATCTTCATGAACAAAGTTTTCTGATTGCACCATATAGATCACTTCCTCAACGTCTCCATTGAGAAAAACAGTCTTAACATCCATCTGATGAAGCTCGAGATCAAAGTACGTAACTAATGACATGATAATTCTAAAGAATCTTTACTAGAAACATGATAAAAAGGTTTCATTGTAATCAATTCCATCTCTTTGAGTAAATCCTTTAGCTACAAGACGTGCTTTAAACCTTTCAACATTACCATTTGAACCCCTTTTAGTTTTCATTTGCAACCAATGGATTTCACACCTTCTGACAATAGTACAAGGTCCCAAACTTGATTGTCTCGCATCGATTTGTATTCCTCATTCATGGCTTCAATCCATTTTGCAGAATCAGAACATTTCATGGCCCGATGGAAGTTGATTGGATCATCTTCCATAATTCCATCTTGTTCTTGCAGAAATACTATATAGTCATCCATAATAGCACTTCTTCGTTCTCTAGTGGATCACCTTAGAATTTGAGGTTGTTGATTTTGATCTTGCATAGCAAAATCCTGTATGAGGGATTGTTAGATATTGTCATCTTGAGGTTCTTAATTTGTTTCTTGCCCAATGATTGGAATGCATTCTTGTACATTTTCAATCACAACATTAGGAATCATGATTGATTCCTTCTCAAAGTCAATATCCCTAATATGCATCTTCCCCTCCAAATCAACATTCTTAAAAAAGGTTGCGGTTCCCGTTTCGAATATTTTCTTGAGTGCGGGATCATAAAATTTGTAACCCGTTGATCGCTTTGAATAACCAATAAAGTAGTTGCTCACTATTTTGGAGTCCAATTTTTTCTCATATGGCCTATACAGTCTTGACTCAGCTGGATATCCCCATATACGTGAATGCTTTAGACTAGGTCTTTTACCAGTCCAAAGCTCATACGGTGTTTTTGCAACTGCTTTTGTTGGCACTCTATTCAAAATATAAGCTGTTGTTTTTAATGCTTCTAGGACTGTGGTAAGGCAGAATGATTGATCATACTCCTCACCATATTTTTAAGAGTCCTATTACGTCTCTCAACCACACCGTTCATGCTAGGAGAACCTGGCATAGTATACTGAGGACTAATTCCACATTCTTCTAGGAATAAAGCAAAAGCACCTGGATGTTGTTCACCTGAACCATCATATCTGCCGTAGTATTCATCACCACGATCAGATCTGATTCACTTTATGCTTTTGTTGAGTTGGAGCTCAACTTCAGCCTTAAATGATTTGAACATGTCTAGAGCTTATGACTTTTCATGAATGAGATATAGGTAATCGTATCTTGAATAGTCATCTATGAATGATACAAAGTATTGTTGACCAATCCAGAATGCCGTAGAGAATGGATCACATATATCAGTATGTATCAATTTTAAGACACTAGAAGCTCTATTGGCACTTGATCTCCTAGATTTGATTTGTTTTCCCTTAATGCAGTTGACACATACATCTAAATCTGTAAAATCTAATGAATCTAGGATGTTATCAGATACAAGTCGTTCAATTCTTGATTTGGATACGTGACCCAAACACTTGTGCCAAATTGATGCTGAATTTTCTGAGGTGTTTTTTCGCTTAATGCCTCTTGATTCAACAACCATACATTCATTATACGAGGCAATAATATGAAGCAAATAAATCTTATCACTAGAAATTAAAGATCCTGTACCAATTATCATAGAGTTAAAAGAAAGACTAAATTTTCCATCTCCAAAATTTAGAAAATAAACCTAAATTGTCCAATGCAAAATGAAAACTAAATTTCGTCTAAAAGGCGGAACAACAAAAGTATTCTTTAACTCTAGATAATGACTAGTTCCTACTAGAAGCTTAAAAACTCCAACTGCCTCGACTTCTGCCTTCTTTCCGTCGCCTATGTAGATGTATCTTTCAACATCAGTTGGCCTTCAGTAGTTAATGCAGCCTTGCATAGAAACACTTATGTGAGTAGAGGCATCAAAATCTAACCACCAAGTGTTTCTTGGAACTAAAGCTAAAATAACATCAGAACAAACCAAAGTATGAATTGTACCTTTCTTCACACACCATGCATGATATTCGGCACAATCTTTCTTGACGTGTCCAGTTTTCTTGCAGAAGAAGCACTTAATTGCATCCTTATTCTTCTTTATTGGACCTATCACAACAAACATTACTCCTTTCTTTTCTTTTCTTCCCCTTATCCTTAGAGGACACAACTAGATGAGCACTTTCTGGCTTATCTTGCTTCAACCTATCTTCCTCTTGAGCACAGTATGAAATGGGCTCGTTAAAAGTCCACTTCTCCTTTTGGCAGTTATAACTGACCCTAAACTGGTTGTACTGTGGTGGAAGAGACAACATAAACAAATGAACTAACAATCATCAGATATTGTTAATTCTAATTCCCGCAGCTTTGAAGCAAGATGAGCCATTTCAAGAATGTACTCCCTCATATTTCCGTTACCGGTGTACTTCATGGAAATCAAGCATTATAAATAAGTGCTTGTTTCTACCTTATCATTTTTCGCAAAACACTCTTTAATTTTAGCAAGGTATTCTTTAGACGTAGTTATCTTTTCTTCAGCAATCCTTCTAAGGGCTTCCTGAATACTGCGCTTTACGATCATGAGATACATGCGATTGGAGAGCTCCCACCTCTCATAGTGCTTCCTTTCATCGGAAGAACTATTTTCTATAAGAAGAGCAGTAGTCTCCATTCGAACTGCAAGGTCTAGATCCATGCAGCCAAGCAATATCACAATGCTCTCTTTCCATGCCTTGAAATTTGTGTCCTGAAACACATGAATGGAGTTCAAAGTGGCAGAGATAGTAGATGCGAAAGTGGAAGCTATAAAATAAAGAACAAAAGAAAGGAATTAATTTATTGTTCATAAATGTGAATATACGTATACAGTCATAAGAAAAGCAAGATAACAAGCACATCACTAACTATTACGTCTTTGCACAATAATGTTAGCTGTAAGTAATACTCTTGATATGCTGATCAATTGCCAATGATAAATCCCGTCAAGTAGTGGGACCATCTTTGGATGTATCTCATTACTCGCATGTAACTTTATAATCATTGCTCAATTATCATCAGAGGTATGCGATACTCTTAAATAAATATCGTCTCTCCTTTGGGAAGGATAATATTTATAATGCATATAAAATCCGTCCAAATATTTTTAATAATACAATTTTGACGGTAAAGGTCACTTTGGTGTCTTATCTGCTTCAATTGCAACATTAGAAATATTGTAAGTACATCTTATGGCTGATACTGAAACAAAAGTTAAAAAAATTATAATATATTTTCTAACGCAAAAGAAGCTACCAGGCATACGTAGTTATAATAATTAATACCATTTTTATAAACTAGAGTATATATTATTTACTCAAAAGGCAAGCTACCGTGCAAATTGACATAACCAATTCTAAAAGGAATTCAGATCCCCCCTTTTTTTAAACAGAAGTATACAAAGTGATATATTAAGAAACTAGTGATATGTGAATTACACGCATACAAAGGATGTGAATGAGAAACAACCTCCCCTTTTATCTGTCATTCCTTAAAAAAAAGGTCCGTATGTCCAAAAACAGGAAGTAGTTTCCTTTATTTGGATATGTAATGATGGCTCTATATGGGAATACCAAAAAAATCCAAAAGATATTATCGATTGCGATTGATTATGTTGTAGTTGCATAATCTCAATATAAAATAATTAGATCAGAGAGCATCTAGTACACATTGGGTATGCCGAATCTATTTATTGGAGGGATATATGTACATTTGATCTTGAAAAAAAGAAGTGATGCAAATCCTAATTAGAAATGGATTTGATTTAGAAGTTAGAAGTATCAAGTAAGAAAGCAATAATCTCTTTTTAATCGTGTACCCAAAAACTCATTCGATTTTGAAAGGAATGCATAATGATTCAACCACATCTTAAAAGAGTATGCATGGAAAAAAACTTTTTCGAGAGAGGAAAAAATGAATTTAATCTAAAGTTATGCACTTTAGTAGATGTTATTATCCGGTATCAAGAACTCCACACCCACAAAGATAGGATACATCCATCAAATTGAAGAAAAGGTTATTTCAAAACTATATCATGGGTGTAAAAGAAGATAACATCAAAATTTAACATACACGAAAACCCCCTATAAATCAGAATCGAAATGGCTCTGATACCACTTGATAAACTTGAGATTGATCTGAATTCAAGGGTAACAAAATACCTGTTGCCTTTGCTTTGATGTTTGATGTTGGCGTAGATCAACCCACTGAGGAGCCCCATATCTTCCTCACGAATGTATGCCTTCCTCGCTCTCTCTTGTCGATGGAAAACAATAGAGAAATGTGAACCCCTCAGGACCCGGATACCCTTTAATCACACACTCACACAATTATTCACATGAGATCGCATGAAGTTGTAGAAAAGCAGGGAAAATTTTCGCGCAATTATGACATTCATTTCCATCACATAACCACAAAGTAAAAGAGACAAATGGTACCAAAATTCTTTTCATTAATATTCATATCAGTTTACAACATGTACAAGGATCTTCCATTTTACAACATATATCCCAAAGTGTGATACAAAAGAGATAGCATTTACATCATTATCTGAACAAAAACTGAGACAAAGTAATTCATACCGTCTAGTGTATACTCTGTCTCCAGGAAGCATGTATAGCTACTGAGCTGCTACTAAACTGCAGACTGTTTGCCTGCCAAACACGTTAGGAAAGAAACGGAGTCACACATGTGAATACAAACCCGTAGTTTAAAATTAAATAATAAGTTATTTATAATGTGCAAAAGAAAGCAAGTAGAAAGGTAGAACAAGCACATTTTTCATCTACTTGCATAAGTAAAAAGGGGTTTCAAGTTGTTTGTAATGTATTTCTAATGATTTCTCCAGAACCCAACATTTCCCACATATGACATATTTATATTGTAGTTAAATATTCATGAGTATATGAGTGTAAACATATATATCATTTTCTAGCAATCTCAACTTTTGATCATAACATCTCCAATTCTTAACTTCAATTGATTCACATATAACTCCAGATGATGTAGATATAGATATGGATGATCTAAATATAGAATCGTCATTTCTGTTGGCGAAGTAAACTCAAGCGGTGAAGAAGCCTACAAATGGCTCTTCCGTCTCGCCCTCTAATTGGAAGTGCGGTCCAATAGAGGGATAGGTCTACTCCCAAACTACGCCACTGAGACGGGTGAGAGAGACTCTCTAGAAAAGTCGCTCTAGAAACCTGCCCAACTAGTACGGGCGAACGAGTTCGTACGAAAAACTGAAAAACAAGGATCCCCGCCTGGGTATCCTAAAAGATAGGGTCAGCGGAATGGTCTAAAGTCGGGATCCCAACGAGGGCGTAAAAACACTGCGAGCTCGCGTAAAAACCGAAAAGGGACTGGGATCCTAGGCCCGCGCATTAAGCGGCCGCTGCCCTAACTGGGCTTCCTTTCCTCCGCTCAGGTGAGAGTCACCGCGCTCTCGCACGGTCAAGCGTAAAAGCCACCATGACCGGCACTATGATTATAAGTCATCACTGATTTACCAAGATTTGCGTAACTATACATTTCTTCTCAGTTCTTTTTGTGATTGACTGTACAGATCTAAGTTCTTTAGTCAACGATCTTATTGATAACATTAATTCATTCTCAGTTGTACTTATTTGACTACTTCATCTGTCTTAATTTCTTTTATAAGATTATAAAGATTAGAAGTAGATCCTTGAATTTAGATGTAAGTTCCATTAGATACAATTTCTCCATTTTTTTAGTTGGTGGCTAAATAGGCTATCTTAAATTAAGTCTAATTCCCATACTAAACACATAATAATTTATAACTATTTTTCCAAAATAGAACGAGGGCTACACAAGATTACAATCCAACTGTAGAGAATTATCAAGATACCTTATCATGGATGTAAATCTATATATCTTATAACCCTTTAATGATTTGAATATGTAATGATGTCAATATGTGAAAACTATTACAGTCCCTCTTATTATATATATGTATGTATGTACATTCCAGATTTTTTTTTGAAATAACAGCAATACCTAATCTACACCTATTTCCCCTGGATTATCTTATTATGACTCCATGCAATGTATATATTCTGTTTTTGATGTAAACCAAATGTATATATTGAATCTGTGTTATTGCAATAATTTATCTAATTGCACCATTTTGGATGTGACAGTTGACATGTAGACAAGGTCAGGGTTTTTAACATTAACGGTGACATCCCCATTTTCCTATGATAAGGTCTTATAGCATAAATTATATATATATACACCAATCAGGGGTAACTTATAAGTCAAGATGAACCCATTGTTGGAATGAGGTCTTTTGTCCTGAATTAACACATAATTTTTTGCACCCATTTCTCTTTCTTCTCCGCCTTTAACTACCAATTGTTAAAGATTGAAGGTCCTTCCTTTTGTAGCTCCAAGCAGAACTATAGTCCGCATATATGAATAGGCATTGGATTGTGGTTTAGTATGTTTATTATTAATTGGTATCGTAGTAGATTCCCTGCCCTTTCCTTAGATATGCCAAGGTCATATATAGGTTAAATTCTATCACTATATCAATTTCATGCAGAGACAATACCCAATATACAACCTTATTATATATATATATATATATTTAAAATGTACTTTCCTATTTGGAATTATACCAGAGTGAGTATTTCAATTATTTAAGTAACTTCTAATAGCAAAATTTTTCTTTTTTTAAAAAAATTTACAGAACCAGACCGTTAATAATTGAGAATTTGAAAGTAATATGCAACTATGAACTTTAACAATTTGGCTATTAATTTCATCAAATTATCTTTCTGGAAATGGGCATCTAATAATACAAGTAATTCACACGGTGGATAGGAGAAGAATGAGTTGTTAATCCGAGACATGCATTAATGATTTTCTTTTTAAACATTTAGAATATGCACACTATATGAATGGGCATGATTGTTCATATAGAGATGTTCTTATATGGCAACAAAGAGGGAGGAAGAAGGGATGTACATGTGATTAGTCTAATAATCATGCATGGCAGCAAGAAGATAGGATAGGAATGTACCTTAATAATCTCTAATTCAGAGATAAATCAAGAGGCTTTCAACAACTGTGCATGGACTGTAGCAGGGAAAACACCTCAGTTCTTGAGGCTGGAAACATAGCTCCAGGTTGTAGAAAGTTTGGAAGGAAAGGGTCTGTGGTTGGCTCCTTCGGTCAGGAGGAAACGAGACATCTGAAATAGGTTTTTGGATGTCTATTTATAGGAGATGAGGAGATACTAAGTGTGGCCAAGTGGAACTCTTTGGAGTCCAAGTGGATAAAATATGGATTAGGTGTTTGTAGCAGATTTTATATGTATATATGCTACTGTTACTGTACTGTAGCAGAGAGTTTTAAATTTTTATTTAACCGAGCATACTGTGCAACATTTAATTTAATTAATATATATTAAACTTTCTTCATTTACAAATTTAAAGTTGACCATATTCGTGCGTCGAGCGTCGGATTTCGATGCGCAATATCTCATTTCGATCGTCTCAAAATGACGGTCAATATGAGTGTAATATTGATATACTTTCGGTTGGGTTTTGAATACCCGAAATTTTCGGATACGGTTTTTGTTTAAGATTAAATTTTGTGATTTAAAAATATCAAACGACCTCCGATTTACGAACGGTTAATTCTGTTGGTCTTCTTTCGTCGAATCGGATCTAATGACGGTCTTGGTTCCTTTTGCGGTTTCCGAATTTGCGTCGCGGCTTTTTCGGACACGCATTACGATGCGACCGATTTTTGGTCGATTTTGCCCGAACGACTTTTGATTTACGATCAATTGATCGTTTTAAGTTGTTTAGTATTGACCAACAACTTTATTGGGTTTATCGGACCCAAATCGGGTCGGGTCCGGGTTTGTTAGGATATGGACGTTACAAATATAAAAACCTCAAAGGGAGTCTCGTCCTCGAGACTCGAGTTAAGGCTATTAGGTGTCTTGTTGGAATTTCCTATGTCCATAAAAACCTCAAAGGGTTTTAAACCCATAAAAACCTCAAAGAGAAAACAAGCCATATATTTATCATGTATCTAATTACAAAAGCTTGTTTTGATGATTACATCAGAAAAGCTGCGGGTATCGTGCCCGCATGTCGGCTTCGGTCTCCCATGTCGCTTCTTCGACGCCATGTCGGTGCCACAAAATCTTGACCAATGGAATCTCTTTGCTGTGAAGCTTCTTCACAGCACGATCAAGTATCTGGATTGGCTTCTCTTCATAAGTCAGATCTGGCTCTACATCAAGATTCTCATAACTGATAATGTGCCGAGGATCGTGCACATATTTCCTCAGGTTGGATATGTAGAAAACGTCGTGAATACCAGAAAGATGTGGAGGAAGGGCTACTCAGTAAGCAACCTTCCCTACTCGAGCAAGAATCTCGAACGGTCCAATGTATCGCGACGCCAACTTGCCACGAACACCGAATCTCTGCACTCCCTTCATGGGGATACACGAAGAAATACCCAATCTCCTACCTGTAATTTACAGGGATGTCATTAATATGAGATTAAGTTAATTTTGTAATAACGGAAAGAGAAGAAGATTGGATACCTGAAACTCCAAATATCTTCTCCTACGATCTGCATAGCTCTTCTGGCGGCTCTGTGCCGTCAGAAGCCTCCGTCTCACAAGATCAATAGCTCGCAGTCTCCTCTAAGAGATCTACGGAATATAAAGCATGATCACATACCTCACGCCAACTGAGAGGTGTGAGGCATCTTCGCCCGTATAGGGCTTCGAATGGTGCCATGCCAATACTGGAGTGATAGCTGTTATTGTACGTGAATTCCACCAAAGGCAAATGGTCCTTCCACGACCCTTTCCACTCCAAAGTGCATGCACGAAGTAGATCCTCAAGCGTCTGAATGGTACGCTCACTCTGCCCGTCTATCTGAGGATGGTATGCAGAACTCATCTTCAGCTCTATCTGTAGTGCTGACATGAACTGATGCCAAAAATGTGGCATAAATCTCGAATCCCTGTCAGACACCACCTCTCGTGGTATACCATGCAGTATGATGATGATCTGCACATAGAGCTTGGCCAATCTGGATGGAGTGTAAGTCGTGTTGACAGGTATAAAATGGGTTGACTTGGTCAACCAATCAACAACGACCCAAATAGAATCATGTCCACCCAGTGTCTTCGACAGACTTGTGACAAAATCCATAGAAATGCTCTCCCACTTCCACTCGGGAATGGGGAGAGACTGCAGTAATCCTGGCGGTCTCCTGTGCTCAGCTTTGACCATCTGACAGGTCATGCATCTGCTAACATGTAGCGCCACATCGCGCTTCATTCCATCCCACCAGAAATGTTGACGTAGATTACGGTACATCTTCGTACTGCCTGGATGGATAGATAACCGTGAACTGTGTGTCTCATCAAGAATATCTCTGCGTAACTGCTCATCATTGGGTACAACGACCCATCCTGCCTTCCATAAAATAGACTCTGTCACAACAAAATCATCAAATTCATCCTTGATGGTGCGCATGTATCTATCTCGGATCTAAAGATCTGTCTTCTGGCCCTCTACAATACGATCCCAAAGGCTGCTGTATCGAGGAGGCACGGCGGTAGAAATGGATGCTCTCTCCTGAGGATGCCAATCGGTCAAAGCGGCAAGCGTATCCCATGTATATAGCCAGTTCGTCGTTCCATCAGCATGCGCTCTCCTGCTGAGTGCATCAGCCACCACGTTTCCCTTACCAAGATGGTAAGAGATCGTGCAATCATAATCCTTCAACAGCTCGAGCCATCTGCGCTGCCTCATGTTCAGCTCCTTCCGATCAAAGATGTACTTTAGGCTTTTGTGATCCGTGAAAATCTCGAAGTTCACCCCATACAGATAGTTGCGACAGATCTTCAAGGCAAAGACAACTGCCGCCAACTCCAAGTCATGTGTGGGATAGTTCCGCTCGTGCGGTCTCAACTGCCGTGATGCATAAGCAATCACCTGTCCTCTCTGCATCAACACTGCTCCCAGACCTTCCCCAGATGCATCTGTGTATACTGCATAGTCCTGAGAGCCTGAAGGAAGAGCAAGAATAGGCGTTGTAGTCAACCTCTCCTTCAGTGTCTGGAAGGCCTGCTCACATGAATCGTCCCAAATAAATGGGACTCCCTTCCGCGTCAGTCGTGTCAGAGGAGGAACAATGCGTGAAAATCCGCTGACAAAGCGTCTGTAATAGCCCGCTAATCTGAGGAAGCTCCGAATCTGTGTAACTGTCTTGGGCTGCTCCCAAGACATAACTGCATCTATCTTCGCAGGATCAACTGCAATGCCTGCTCCAGAAATGATATGCCCAAGAAATGAGACCTGGGATAACCAGAACTCGCACTTGCTCAACTTGGCATATAGCTCGTGCTCCCGCAATGTATCTAAGACAATCCGTAGATCATTCGCATGATCCCATTCATTCCGTGAGTAAATGAGCACATCATCGATGAACACCACTACAAACTTGTCCAAGTATGGACGGAAGATACGGTTCATCATATCCATGAAAGCCGCAGGTGCATTGGTGAGCCCAAACGGCATCACCACAAACTCGTAATGTCCATAGCGAGTCCTGAAAGCTATCTTCAGAATATCTGACTCACGAATCCTCAGCTGATGGTAGCCTGAGCGAAGATCGATCTTCGAGAATACCGAAGATCCTTGGAGCTAGTCAAACAAATCATCGATACGTGGCAAAGGATAACGGTTCTTCACCGTTCTCTTGTTCAGCTGCCTGTAGTCAATACATAACCTCATGGATCCATCCTTCTTCTTGACAAATAGGATCAGAGCACCCCAAGGTGAAGTGCTCGGCCTCACGAATCCCAAGTCAAGTAACTCCTGCAACTGCACCTTCAACTCCCTCAACTCGGCTGGTGCCATGCGATAAGGTGCCATAGAGATCGGCTGTGTATCTGGTAGCAAGGTGATCTCGAACTCGATCTCTCTCAGGAGGTAATCCTGGTAGCTCATCAGGAAATATGTCAGGGTATTCTGATACCACTCGGATGTCCTGAGTCATCGGCTCCTGATCGGATATCTCCCGAACAAATGCAAGGTATGAATCACAACCCTGATCGACAAGTCGTTTTGCTCGCAACACTGAAATGTACTCCATGGTGGAGTCGTGTATAGTACCCTCAAAGGTGAACTCCGGTAAATTTGGAATCCTGAAGACAACTGTCTTCCTAAAACAATCAACTAGTGCATGATGAGTAGATAGCCAATCCATGCCCAAAATCAAGTCGAACTCATCAAGCTGCAGAAGTAGACAATCTGCGATCATCTCGTGACCGCCAATCAGTACGAGCAAGTGCCTGACTATCAGGGATATGACAAATAACTGGACACCTGGCCCTCGAATGTAATATGGAGACGATAGCGTCTCTGCAACTCTATCTAAAGAAACAAGCAACCTCGAAGCAAGGAAAGAGTGTGTTGCACCGGAATCGAATAAAACATGGAAAGGTCGGCCCAAGACTGAGACCATACCTTTCACCACAGTGGCGGCTGAACGTGCCTGCTCCTCAGTAACTGCATGTAACTGCCCCTGTCTGGCTGATGCAGCACTAGAACCTGCCACACTCTGCGTCTGTCTCTGCTGCTGTCGCCTAAGGTTGGAGTTCCTGCCACGGAAACTCCCTGAATGCTGTGTCTGAGGCTGTGACTGTGAAGGCTGTGGCTGAGGTTCGCCAGAAACATGTGGGCACTGTGAGCGATAGTGTCCCCACTCGTGACATCGGTAACATCTGACTGGCCTGGTAGGTGGAGTGGCAGTATCTGTGCTCCGGGCTGGTCCGGCTGGTGGTCGGTCTACTCGCTGCGACCCAGATGGTCGAGCGGACTTTGTGCCACGTCTGGCGAGTGCTCCTCCTAGAGTACTCGATGGAGAAGAGCGAACACCGCCTATGAAGGACGAACCTGTGGGTCAGAATCGTCTGTCTGACCTCTGGTGCTGAAACGGTCGACGTATCGGTCCAAAAGATCGTCGCGGTCTAGGCGCTGCTCCAGACGAGCTCCCGAAATGTCTCCCTCTAATGTCCTCGAACTTCTCTACAGCATCGGTAGCCTCGGAAATGGAAGTGATGTGTAGCCCTGCCAGTTTCTCCTGCACTTCTTCTCGCATGCCGCCAATGAACTTCTCCAGATTCTCCTCTGGAAATGCGCCAGCTGCTCGTGTATGTCGTGACAGCTCTGTGTATCTGATAAAGTAATCCCTGGCTGTCATCTGTCCCTGACGAAGATATGCAAACAGTCGGCGTTGGGACTCCTTCCACTTCGCAGAAAAGAAGTGGGCTCTGAACCTCGTCTCGAAATCATTCCAAGTAGGCTCTCGGCCTAAATCGGACACTACGACCTCCCACCATCGCTCGACGAAGTCTATCAGTGAATACTCTATGAAAGATAGCCACGTGTTTCGTGGCGCATGAATCGTCCTGAGCACCTTCATTACTGTCTTCATCCACTGCTCAGCATCATCTGGTGGACCTGTGCCCTCGAACAAGGGTATGTTGGCCCGCTGATAAGAAGTGAAGACCGACTGGTGCCTGTGAATGGCTGAATACTCGTGTGCATCCTCATCAGCAAAGTCAACAGGGTCCTGCTCCCTGTCTAAGTCTACATCCTCCTCAGCTCCATGCTCTAGAATGTCCTCTAGTGGATCGTCAGGATGAGGCTGCTCCACCTCAACGGACTGGTGTTGGTCCTGTCGTATCCCATCCTGGGATGGATGGTACGTGAAATCTGACAGGACCTCAAATCTCATCTCTATGTCCGTCTGCCTGTCAGCAATCTCGGTCTGCTAGGCCAATATCTGCTCCTGCTGGCCTCTCATAGCAGCCTGCTGCTGCTGAAGATCGGTAAGTGCGCTCAGTATGCGTGCCAGCTGATCAGAAGTATCCTGACCTGGTCGAGATGCCATGGCTCTGCATGAGGACCATAATTAGTCATAAGGATGCCCTAGATATTTATCATAAATGCTTTTCTCTTCTTGGGATATAAGATGAAAATTAATGAAATTGGTGACATTTGTGGTTATTGAATAAGAATGTCATATTTTCCTTCTCGAACTCTCGACAAGTCGGAAGATTGTCGCTATTCGAGAACTTAATACGATCGGAGTCGAAATACTGCGAATGTGCGTATTGGGGTACCACTGCTCTGATACCAAATTGTGAACCCCTCAGGATCCGGATACCCGTTAATCACACACTCGCACAATTATTCACATGAGATCGCATGAAGTTGTAGAAAAGTAGGGAAAATTTTTCGCACAATTATGACATTCATTTCCATCACATAACCACAAAGTAAAAGAGACAAATGGCATCAAAATTCTTTTCATTAATATTCATATCAGTTTACAACATGTACAAGGATCTTCCATTTTACAACATATATCCCAAAGTGTGATACAAAAGAAATAGCATTTACATCATTATCTGAACAAAAACTGAGACAAAGTAATTCATACCGTCTAGTTTATACTCTGTCTCCAAGAAGCATGTATAGCTACTGAACTGCTACTAACTGCAGGCTATTTTCCTGCCAAACACGTTAGGAAAGAAACAGAGTCACACACGTGAATACAAACCAGTAGTTTAAAATTAAATAATAAGTTATTTATAATATGCAAATGAGAGCAAATAGAAAGGTAGAACACGCACATTTTTCATCTACTTGCATAAGTAAAAAGGGGTTTCAAGTTGTCTGTAATGTATTTCTAATGATTTCCCCAGAACCCAACATTTCCCACATATGACATATTTATATTGTAGTTAAATATTCATGAGTATATGAGTGTAAACATATATATCATTTTCTAGCAATCTCAACTTTTGATCATGACCTCTCCAATTCTTAACTTCAATTGATTCAGATATAACTCCAGATGATGTAGATATAGATATGGATGATCTAAATATAGAATCGCCATGTCTGTTGGTGAAGTAAAATCAAGCGGTGAAGAAGCCTACAAATGGCTCTTCCGTCTCGTCCTCTAATTGGAAGCGCGGTCCAATAGAGGGATAGGTCTACTCCCAAACTACGCCACTGAGACGGGTGAGAGAGACTCTCTAGAAAAGTTGCTCTAGAAACCTACCCGACTAGTACGGGCGAACGAGCTCGTATGAAAAACTGAAAAACAAGGATCCCCCGCCTGGGTATCCTAAAAGATAGGGTCAGCGGAATGGTCTAAAGTCGGGATCCCAACGAGGGCGTAAAAACACTACGAGCTCGCGTAAAAACCGAAAAGGGACTGGGATCCTAGACCCGCGCATTAAGCGGCCGCTGCCCTAACTGAGCTTCCTTTCCTCCGCCCAGGTGAGAGTCACCGCGCTCTCACACGGTCAAGCGTAAAAGCCACCATGACCGGTACTATGATTATAAGTCATCACTGATTTACCAAGATTTGCATAACTATACATTTCATCTCAGTTCTTTTTGTGATTGACTGTACAGATCTAAGTTCTTTAGTCAACGATCTTATTGATAACATTAATTCATTCTCAATTGTACTTATTTGACTACTTCATCTGTCTTAATTTCTTTTATAAGATTATAAAGATTAGAAGTAGATCCTTGAATTTAGATGTAAGTTCCATTAGATACAATTTCTCCATTTTTTTTAGTTAGTGGCTAAATAGGCTATCTTAAATTAAGTCTAATTCCCATACTAAACACATAATAATTTATAACTATTTTTCCAAAATAGAACGAGGGCTACACAAGATTACAATCCAACTGTAGAGAATTATCAAGATACCTTATCATGGATGTAAATCTATATATCTTATAACCTTTTAATGATTTGAATATGTAATGATGTCAATATGTGAAAACTATTACAATCCCTCTTATTATATATATGGATGTATGTACATTCCAGATTTTTTTTTGAAATAACAACAATACCTAATCTACACCTATTTCCCCTGGATTTTCTTATTATGACTCCATGCAATGTATATATTCTGTTTTTGATGTAAACCAAATGTATATATTGAATCTGTGTTATTGCAATAATTTATCTAATTGCACCATTTTGGATGTGACAGTTGACATTTAGACAAGGTCAGGGGTTTTAACATTAACGGTGACATCCCCATTTTCCTATGATAAGGTCTAATAGCATAAATTATATATATATATACACCAATCAGGGGTAACTTATAAGTCAAGATGAACCCATTGTTGGAATGAGGTCTTTTGTTTTGAATTAACACATAATTTTTTGCACCCATTTCTCTTTCTTCTCCGCCTTTAACTACCAATTGTTAAAGATTGAAGGTCATTCCTTTTGTAGCTCCAGGCAGAACTATAGTCCGCATATATGAATAGGCATTGGATTGTGGTTTAGTATGTTTATTATTAATTGGTATCGTAGTAGATTCCCTGCCCTTTCCTTAGATATGCCAAGGTCATATATAGGTTAAATTCTATCACTATATCAATTTCATGCAGAGACAATACCCAATATACAACCTTATTATATATATATATATATTTAAAATGTACTTTCCTATTTGGAATTATACTGGAGTGAGTATTTCAATTATTTAAGTAACTTCTAATAGCAAAATTTTTCTTTTTAAAAAAAATTTTACAGAACCAGACCGTTAATAATTGAGAATTTGAAAGTAATATGCAACTATGAACTTTAACAATTTGGCTATTAATTTCATCAAATTATCTTTCTGGAAATGGGCATCTAATAATACAAGTAATTCACAGGGTGAATAGGAGAAGAATGAGTTGTTAATCCGAGACATGCATTAATGATTTTCTTTTTAAACATTTAGAATATGCACACTATATGAATGGGCATGGTTGTTCATATAGAGATGTTCTTATATGGCAGCAAAGAGGGAGGAAGAAGGGATGTACATGTGATTAGTCTAATAAGCATGCATGGCAGCAAGAAGATAGGGTAGGAATGTACCTTAATAATCTCTAATTCAGAGATAAATTAAGAGGATTTCAACAACTGTGCATGGACTGTAGCAGGGAAAACACCTCAGTTCTTGAGGCTGGAAACATAGCTCCAGGTTGTAGAAAGTTTGGAAGGAAAGGGTCTGTGGTTGGCTCCTTCGGTCAGGAGGAAACGAGACATCTGAAATAGGGTTTTGGATGTCTATTTATAGGAGATGAGGAGATACTAAGTGTGGCCAAGTGGAACTCTTTGGAGTCCAAGTGGATAAAATATGGATTAGGTGTTTGTAGCAGATTTTATATGTATATATGCTACTGTTACTGTACTGTAGCAGAGAGTTTTAAATTTTTATTTAACCGAGCATACTGTGCAACATTTAATTTAATTAATATATATTAAACTTTCTTTATTTACAAATTTAAAGTTGACCATATTCGCGCGTCGAGCGTCGGATTTTGACGCGCAATATCTCGTTTCGATCGTCTCAAAATGACGATCAATATGAGTATAATATTGATATACTTTCGGTTGGGTTTTGAATACCCGAAATTTTCAGATACGGTTTTTGTTTAAGATTAAATTTTGTGATTTAAAATATCAAACGACCTCCGATTGACGAACGGTTAATTCCGTTGGTCTTCTTTCGTCGAATCGGATTTAATGACGATCTTGTTTCGTTTTGCGGTTTCCGAATTTGCGTCGCGGCTTTTTCGAACACGCATTACGATGCGACCGATTTTTGGTCGATTTCTCCCGAACGACTTTTGATTTACGATCAATTGATCGTTTTAAGTTGTTTAGTATTGAACAACAACTTTATTAGGTTTATCGGACCTAAATCGGGTCGGGTCCGGGTTTGTTAGGATATGGACGTTACAAGAAAAGAACATACCTCATTTGTGGACCCTTGACCTTATTTTATTTGGCAATACAATCAAAGCGGTTGCCAATTCACCTTCATCTTTTGTCTATCATAAAGAGATTTTATTCTCTAATTAACGACAATCAAAGGTGCATTGATGACAATTTTAATGTCCATATTAATGGAATTTTTAAATCTCAACATAACATTTATAGGAATTAATCATAAATAGAAGAAAGAATAAATGAGAGAGGCACCGGTCTAACACCTTCTAAAGTAATTTTGCACTATGTTCGTACAGTCTTCTCTATCAAAGTTTTCCAAAACTGGCTTCTTGTCCTTGAATAGAATTCTTCTTCTGGATAGAGGAATTCTCAGGTAGGTAAAAGGCAATCTTAACCATTGTGGACCCCAAGATATCATTGCAAGACCTCTCTACCCCATTCTCATCCGAAAAGTTATGACTCAACTTCCAAAGATTTACCTTTAATCCCAATGCCTCCCCGAACAAGTAGGATCCACACTTCCTTATCCTCCACAAAGCCCCCCATAAACAAGATATTATCATATGTATATTGTAACAGAGGGATCGTTTCCCTATCTTGTCCACTTCAAAGGCATGAGATGGATCCCTTAGCCACCAGCATCAGACAGTACCGGTATGACAAACAAAAAGGCTGCTAGGCCATATCCATGCTTAACATGTTGTATTTAAAATTAATGTAATTAGGTTTTAACTTGATAAACCTATGCAATTATATTAGATTAACAAATTGGTTTCAACTGCAAAATCAAATGATATTGGAAGGAAAGTTAGGAATTCTCAAATTTGAAATAGGGAGAGTTTAGGTGGAGCTTTTATACCACATCTAGTAGTTCTATAATTTTGGAGGACGTGGATACGAGTTTATACTTCAAGCTTTTTCAGAAATAGTAGATGTGAGGAATGAAAGACCACACATGCTCACACGCTTTGATCCGTCTCCGACCCGGATTCGAGATCGGGAGAGTAATTTCCGATCTCGTTATTTTTGCTATGGGTTTTATTAGCTGGTCGATTAAATTAATCATATATATCAACTGTGATGAGACCACTATGGAAATTCGACTTGATCTAACGGCTCAGACTTAGATGTCATTTTAGAATCCAAAAGACGTCCGTTGAAGTGCATTCTTGAAAATCGAAAGGTCGTGCATTAGATCTTCTTAACCCATCCCCAGATGCTCTTTTCTTCATACACAAGAAAACTTCCTCCCTCTCTCACGATCTCCGTTCTTCCACCGCGAGACGACGTTCTTATCTTCTCTCGATTGCAGTTCTATGAGGTACTTTTGTGAATGATCTTGTCGGCGTGCGCAAACGACGATCATTTGCCGTTCTATCCTGGAAGCAAATTACCAGTATTCTACACATCGGTATTGTAAGAACGATATCTTCTCTAAGGTTAGTCTATTACATGACACTTCGGTGATTTCTAATCTAATCTGTTTACTTTTGGTCTGTCGTAATTTATTTATTGCTTTACCTTTCTTAGATATCACACTAATATATTGTTCTACATACTAAATCAGTTCCTTCTTATATTCTGTAATTAGATCCTGAATCGAAAATACATGATTATCTATTTATTAATATGTAATGCTTTTATGTTGATTGGTATGGATCCGGATAATTACTATTCACCACTTGCTATGTTGAATATGGTAACCACACTCTTAGAGAAGATATCTGGAACCAATATTAAAAATATGTCGAAAATAATGTTTAAATCTAGGGTGGACATGACTGGAATGCTTGAAAAATTTCGTGGTTAGAATTTCAAGCATTGGCAACAATGCATGAAAATCTGGTTAACCACCATAGGGTTAATCTCGATACTTGAAACTGAATGCTCTACGATAGAAAAGGAAAACCCTCACCCGATAGTCATAAGCACTAAAAAAATAATTTGTAATTTGTCCATAAAAGATTATTATTACAACGAGCCTCTATACACATGAGCCTACAATCCTCTACCCACATGAGAATATGTGGGCCTACCATCCTTCATCCACATATGGAGATGCTTCACTGAGATATTCACTTGGAGAAGATTCTAGAAAAGAGAGAGGTGAAGAAAATATCTAGAGATTTCTCCACTTTCCACCAAAATATCTTCCAAAAAGAGGATCATGGAAGATAATTCTAGATCCTTCTTCCAAAATATATCCATCCTTTTGGATGACCTATAAATACCACCCAAGATGTCCTCATTTGATGTCACAACACAACAAGAAGCACAACACATCTACTACTAACACAAGAGTCCACAAATGTCCTCCTACCACCCAAGAGATCCTCATTTGATATATCAACACATGTACCACCACCGCAAGAGTCCACAAGTATCCTCCTCCTTCCAAGTATTGTAAGTCATTCTTCTTTTATTATAAACATGGTGAGTCCTCTTCTTCTAAAAGTTTAAGTCTTGTATGCGGTTCAAGTTTTAATCAAAGGAATACATATATCTTGTACATTGATACATATTCACTCACCTTAATTTACTTCTGATCCACCACCAACCTTCCATTTCCCTAACAGGAAGGCATAATATATGTGGAAGGAACGCGGCCGTATATGTCATGGCTGCATCTTGTTGTCTTTTTCCAACACGTTTGATATGTATTATTCGTCCACTTACACTATGAAGGGATTATGGGAAGAACAAGATAGGAAGTCTAACATTGAGGTCTCAGTATAGAGAAATAATCTGTAGCAAAGTTCTTAAAACTTTTTATGATCGAAGGGAAGTCGATTTTTGAATAGACACGTGAGTTTTTACTCATACTCAATGGATTAGAAGATGTTGAAATGAAATTTCCAGAGAAGTTTCAAGTCATGCGCATCATAGAAAAATACCCTAAGACTTAGTAAGACTTCGGTATGAACCTGAAACACATAAAGGAGAAGATTTTATGAATGACTTGATGATGTCAATCATCCTAGAGGAGGAACACATGAAACAAAAACCTGTGGATCCTGTTGATGTTCAAGCTACAGTCAATTCCATGACCTCGAATTTAAAGAGAAAAAGGGAAAGGGTAGCAACAACAATAAAATAACACCAAAGGGTAAGATTTAAAAAATGTAAAGAATAAACCCTACTTACACGTTAATCAGGTTGACCATTGGAATAAAGACTGTATATCCTTAAATGCTAAACCAAAGACTGTAGACCGGAGTCCTCAAGTGCATGATCACCACGGGACTTGAGGCTAGCGTTGGGCATGTCTTTGTCAAATCTAAACTATACCATATCTATGATCCTAGTGAGTGGCTTGTGGATATGAGAGCCAATGTATATATCTGTGTTAACATAACCTTGTTTTCATCTTATCAGACTTGCCGTGATGGGATTATGAAGATGGGGAACAATTCTGCAGCTAGGATGCTGCGGTCGGGGCAAGTCAACTTGAGGTTCTCCTCTGGACATATCTGGACTTTGCACAGGACACTACGTGTCCCTGACGTGAAGAAGAATGCCTTATCTTGCTCTGTTTTAGTTAGAAAAGGTTTTGAATTGAGCTTTAAATGTAATAAGTTGTTATTATGAGACATGCCATTTTATGGAAAAAGCTATTTGACAGATTTTGATTTGTTGTTTATAATTAAATGCAATTTAATAAACATTAACTCAGTGAATGTTTTGAGTTCTAAATATTCTAATTATATATCTCATGTTGTTAAGAATTTAGAATCTTGTGATCTGTGGCATGGTAGATTGGGATATATGAACTTGAATTCAATTAAAAGAATGATGAATTTAAAGTTGATCCCTAAACAAGCTGTTGATAAACTAAAAATATGTGAAATTTGTGTGCAAGCTAAGATACCTAGGAAGTCTTTCATTTTGTCTCTAGAGATAGTGAGATCTTGGATCTAGTGCACATGGTAAGTTTAACGGTTTGGTGACAAAAAATAATAAGAAATACTTTATTACATTTATAGATAATGTTAATAGATACTACTATATGTATATAATGAAAACCAAGGACGATGCCTTAGAGAAATTTCTTATCTTTAAAAATGAGGTCGAGACATAAATAAGAAAAGTGCTTAAGCACCTTAGGTGAATAGAAAAGGTGAATATACTTCTAACTTGTTTGATGAACAATGCAAACTGTTTGGCATAGTTCATGAAGTCACTGCTCCATATTCATCATAATCACATGAGATAGCAAAATGAAATAATATGACCTTAAGTGACATGATAAGTGCTCTCCTATAGAGTTCTGAGCTTCCAACCTATATGTGGGGGAAGGGCATGAATAATGCTTGCCATATTTTGAAGGGTTTTTATCAGTTGTGCCCCTGTGAGATATTGCAATTTCAGTTATACCCCTCCGTTTTTTGAAATATCAGTTGTGCCCATACCTTCTTGCAAAATTCACAGTTCTACCATTTTGTAATATCAGTTATGCCCCTACTTTACCTTAACAGAAGGGCAGAACTGTGAATTTTGCAAGAAGGTAGGGGCATAACTGATATTCCAAAAAAGGGAGGGGCATATTTGAAATTGCAATATCTCAGAGGGGCACATCTGATAAAAACTCTATTCTGAATATGATCCCTCCAAGACACATGGAAAAGTATTCTTTTGAATTTATAGGAATAGAAAATCAAGTTTAAGGTATCTCAAAATGCGGGGTTGTCTCGCTAAGGTTTAATCTCAGAACACAAATGTAAGAAGTTAGGTCTTAAAACTGTTGATGAGGTCTTTTTAGGTTATTTGCAAAATAGCTATGCATACAGGTTCTTGGTAATTCGTCCGAGATATTTGACATAGATGTCAATGCCATTGTTGAACTCTGTGGTGCTACCTTATTTGAGGATGTCTTCCCTATGAAAATTGAGATTCCTTAAAATTTGACCAATGATGTTGGATCTCCATCAGGCTCTATTCCAAATCAATTGGAAAGGATAACAAATATGGGGGTTGAGACTAAACCCGAACCTAATGATTTTCAGAAGAAATTGAGTCAAGGAGGAGTAAACGAATACTGATAGCCAAGGATCTGGGTAGACTATCAATGATTTTTCAGAAGAAATTGAGACAATGATTTTTTTTGCTCAAGCAAGTAGGAAGACTATCATGTATGACTATTGATAGAAATAGGGAATGATAAAATACAATAATGATTTTTTAAGAGTGAAATACTTCTGGAATTATGATTTTTTGTCAAGCAAGTAAGAAGCCCTAGTTGTCTTAATATATTAAAGAGCTAAATAGTATTGCTGGGAGTAGGGAATCATGCATAATAGAATACAATCTCTCATAAGTCTATCAATTTTTTATTATTGCCTTATCTCACTCGCCCTTCAGGTTGAAAAGTTTGACTCGAAGAGGTAGTCCAGCAATGCCAAAAGAGAGCGACTCTTTCCTTTTCGCCCCAAGGACTTGGATCTTCTTATTCCGACAGAAGCTCATGAGTTGATTCTTCTAATGTCCAAAGTCAGATGTATTTGAAGATGATAAGTTGACCTGCAAGCAGTGTTAAAGCAAAAGAATGACGGAGAAGCATAAGCAATCCCTGGAGATATTGATCCTAGCATTTTTTGGGGCTATTTTGGAATGAAAGAAATGCTATAGTATTCGTCAAGATATGTATAATGTAGAGAATGTGTTGTATGTTGCAAGGGTGATTTATGTTGTAAGGGTATCTTTGCCATGTTAAGAGATAACAGCATGGTTGAAGACAAATATTTCTAGACTTGATTTATATAAACTATATAAAAGGGGTGAAGGGTCAAAAAATGAGGGATTCTTGTTGTTTTAGTCCGAAACCATAAATTTAAATCTCATTAAAAGAAAAAGATAACAACATTATAAATTAGAATATTCTTTTAGTGCATGGATTAGCTACACAAGAAAAAACCCAAACAAATAGATTACTAAAAGTTTACAAAAAAATATATCAAGCAATTGCAAACCAACATATGGTATTAATCGATATCAAGGAAAAAGTTATATTAAAAATCTCCAATTTTGACCGATACAGATCAACACATCGATATTTCATTGATCGATATCTCATTGATATCTTGCAAGATATCGATCAATATTTTCTAAAAAGATACATCTGCTAATATCAAACCCTCTCCCTGTAGATAGCTTGAAGGTTCGAATATGAATACAACGATAGTTTTTAGGCCAGAATAGGATATACATCAACAACAACTCCATGCATTGCCCAAGTCCTAACTCATTTATTTAACTCCAAAATACAGTTATTTAATATAGCTCTAAAATTCCATAATTTTGTATATCTTCAAAATCAAGCATCTATCTTCCAACTGTTATTTTCATATACTGAAAATGTACAAATCTAAGTAAATATATAAGTATATAAAAATAATGATGCATTCTCCCACTTTAAGTAGAATCAACTACATGAATTCATGCTCAAATCTATATTGAAAGATCCCACTATTTTTACGCTGGTTGTTAGCTACCTAATGCAAATCCCACAAGGAGGGATTTGAACCCCGGTCTTTTGGGTGGTAGGCACACAACCATTAAAGCGGATGTATGTATCAAAAATGATTTATTAATGTTTTTTGGACTGTGGGCACACTACACTACAAGCAAACCATTGAAGTGGGTAAATATATATGAATATATGTATAAAAAAGATTTGTATAATGATTTTATATAAGGATATATGTATAAAAATGACTTATATATTCAAAATAAATTTGCTTTCCACCAATGCAAAATATCGAAGATATCGATTTATTCATAAAAAACCAGAACTATTATGCAAATACATATTAATATATGATTTTCCAATTTCCAACCCAACCATTCTCTTTCTTTTTCTTATAAGATTCAATTTTGAAATCTTCCCTCTTCTTTCCCATAGCAAATCAATCAGTATTATCACTAAACTTAAAGGTAAATATGATTTTGAACTTTCAGTAACTATTATTGATTGAAACCAAGATAGGTAATTGAAATAGCAAAATAATCCCAAGAGTGGTCTTACGGCCCCCACGAGGTGGGACCAATAATCGCTGTGTCAACCACTCTCGAAGACAAATGGCTAAATCAACAATTAACCCACACAATAATAATCAAGCCATGAAAAAGCAAAGGTGTGAATCAAAATTTATTATACCGTACAAACAAGTGTATAGTGGACAAGTAGGTATCGGTTGAAATCAGGGAACAGACTGGCAACATAGAATAATATTTATAATTAATATGTGTGTAGATGTATATAGATATGCACATGATTTACTTACATTTTTGTGGGTTTTAGTTTTTTTAATTTAATTTTTAATATATTTTTTTTATAAAAATAATTTTATTTTTAAATTTTTAATTTTATCATAATTTTTCTTAAGGGGTTTTAAATAATTATAAATATAATAATTAATAATGTTATAAACTATATATGACTATATATAGATTATAATACAATATATGGTATTATAATTATAAATATAGATAAAAATAATAAAAATTATAGAGTAAAATGTTTTTGTGTTTTTTATATTTTCTACTATTTTCGTAATTTTACAAGTATTTTTTGCTAATTTTTAGGTATTTTAAAGTCCAAATATCCCAAAATAGGTATTGAATAAATATGCCGAATTAATTTGGGGTTTAAAAGCAGTAGAAAACTCAAATTTTTTCCAAATCAATTTTAATATATACTAATATGTATAAATAAAAATACATAATAGGAAGAAATATTTTTTGATTTTTTTGTAAATTTTTGTAATTTTTATCGGGATTTTGGAGTTTTTTTTTATTTTTTTTACCTTTTCTTCTCTTTTAGGGATTTTGGCCTGGGGTACTAGATACTATAATAAATAAATACTATTTTTTTGGAATTTTAAACATTGTTTTAATTTTTTTTGGATTTTTTAAAGCAAACAGGGAATATCCTAACTTCGTTGATCTTGGAAAATAGGAAAAATGCATGAAATGTAAAACGAAAAATATAACATCAAAGAATAAGCAATCATGCACCTTATCCTATTTTTTCATAATTTTTGGAGCACGGATGATATTTTTAGAAAATAGAAAACAAACACAAAAATATTTAAACTAGAAAGGGTATTTTTGCAATTAAAATATAAGAACATGTACTACATTGCAAAATACCCAAAAGTTTGTAACTAGGAATTAAATTTTAAATACTAAATTATAATTCCAAAAATCACATGGATACAAATGCAAAATGCCATCTTACGTGGGGTTCCACATGAACTGAGCTGGTAAGGACCTAAATGAAATATGCAATAAGCTCGAGGACCTCTCCACAATTTTTACACAAAAGCGTGCATGAGCACGTGCCTAGCAGGGACTCAACATCAATTAATGTAATCCATGAGGTCTAAAGTGCAAAATAACCTAAAATTATTACAAGCAAAAGAAATTTTACTGTATCGAACTTTAAATAAAAAATAATGGAGGGCCTTCATGAAATTTACCCAATATCAGGCGGGAGTGGACGATAGAGAGCGAGACACGTGGGCTCACTTAAGATGATCTGACGACGGTTGGCACTTCGATTCACCTTCTATCGAGCGGCTAGGATTAGACCTGGAGGTATTCCTTGACATAATGACTTTGAGCAGTGGAGGAAGAACACAAAAGAACTTCATGTCCTCCTCGCTTCGATCATCGATTCCGGCCAACACAGGCCATGTCCTTCCCAGTCAATAAGTGCAAAAGGAACCCAAGGCTCCTCCTCATCAGCAGACGGAATCAAATGGCCTCCAAATCCCAACGATGGGGATCTAGTGGTGGATCCTTCTCGCATACCTTCAGGTGGTTTCGCGGGTCGATTCCACTCTCCAAGTATCCTTGGAAGCTCGATCCCCGCACTAAAAGTTGCAGTGGCTCGAGTGTAATACTCTTGGCCAAAAATAGCAGCTGAAGCTGCGTGGATGATGAAGGCGATGAGACTCTTATGATGCTGAAGAACAGGGGTCTCAAAGCACTTCGATTCAGGTCGAAACAAAGGGGGAAACGAGTGTACGCTATGTAGAATGCGTCAGGGGTTGAAGTGGGGTGGTCAGCAGGTCGGATGACATGTTGGATCGCGATGAGCAAGACCTGGAGCTCAAGCTCTAGGCACACAAGATTTTTGGGTTTTCTCTAAACCTATGAATTATAACTTAAAACTAAATACAGAATCAAAGTCTACGCTATAGAATTACCTAGGAATTGAAGATAGGACCTCGATTCGATGTGGATCAAAGAGGCAAGTCCTTGCATCGTAACTCCACCGCAGGTGGCTGGATCAGCTCCGACACCTCTCCTCCTCGCTGTAGATCGAAGCTACCCACTCCTGTCACCAACGTGCTAACCTGGGAATGATCTGAGGGGTTAAGATTGGCTGAGAGAGATCAAACGTTCAGAAATGGTAGTGGTGAGGTATATATAGGCAGTTAATGGGTCGATTTGGAGGCTCGATTGCGTGAGAAATTGAGGGGGTTGGTGAGTCGGAGATGGACGACGTGGAGGATGATCATGGGGGATCAGAAATGTGGAGGGGCTCAAGGCGAGGAAGGCATGGTAGGAAGCATGGAATTTCGGTGAAGCATGGAATATTTTACACATTTTACAGAGTGCTTATTTTGACAAATTAAGGATATATACATGCATTTAGCTAGGGTTTGAAGGCCAAAATGAAAGAATAAAGGCGATGAAATGGAAATTCATAAACCCCTATACTTGCCTTTGCTAGTCCCTAGCACATACTTATGCCTATAAGTACATGAAATAGAAATAAAGGAAAGAAAAAGAAATAACGTGGAATAATTTTCGACTTTTAAACTTGCCTTAATAAAGTCGAAGTTTGGAGCTCAGAGAAGGCCTTTGGATTAATGGTGTGTTCGAAATCACTTGGAAGTCAGGAAGTGTGACACAACAACCTTTAGGTTACATACTCCTATCAACCAGTCTAATTCACAGTCAGGTCAGAACCATCCTCTCAGTCTCATACTCTTGCTACGTTGAAGTAATAGAACCATGTGTGTGAAATTGTTCAGCTCTTCCTAGACAAAACCTTTGAACTATCAAGGCGTTTGCTCTTCTAATAATTCATCCTCATGGAGACAGATATTCTCTTCTAAGGTTAGGTGCTTCTGATCTTTACAACCGAATGGGGAAGAAGTTATAAGAATGAAAAAAGAAGTGGGAATGAACTAGTGTAGTCTTCATACCCTTGTGAAGTCGGTCAGTGTAACCGATCCTTCACCAAGAAGCATGTTTTTTCTGTAGCTCAAATTTTTGTGGAATTTTTGGGTATAGACTTCTTTGGATATTTTCTTTTACTTTGATAGCTTCTGCATTCTTTCTTGTGCCCCGATGGATATAGCATCTTTTGTTCCACTCATTTTTTAGGGTCTTGGAAAAAGCTACGCCGGTAGACCATTCTTTATCCGAAGCATTGTCTCAATCCATCTCCGGTCTTTATATATCATTGTTATCAAAAGAAGTGGGTTATAGTACCAGTGTTGACAATCTCCAAGAATGGTTCCTGAGACGCTCTTGACGAAGCGACCTTAGATCGTCCTGACTTAGAATCAAAATTTTTCAATAGTCCACCTGAGTTGAGCTAAGTGCTAGGTGCGAGGTTTCCAATTAGGTCACTATCTCAAGAGTCTTATGGATGATATGAAGGGTTCTATTTAGGCATATTGAATGGACTCACGAACATAGTCTTATGGAACCTAAAGAATTAAGTCAAGGTGACATGAAATATCTCTAATTCCCGTCCTCAATGAGTTCTTCTGAAATTAAAGTGTATTAAGGTCAATTCCAAGCTCCAATCTTTAGACTTTATTTGGACTTGTCCAATTGCCTACGTTATTCCAAAAAATGTAAATGCTATGTACAATACAAGCAAGCATTTTTACGAGGCAATTTTCAGATTTTAAATTTTTATATATTTTTTGAAAAAGTTTGCAAATTTTTATGTAGGTTTTCCAAAAGATTTTGCAAATATTTTTGGGATTTTTAATTTTGCACTTTTTTAGGGACTTTTCAAAACAAAAAGTTTTTAGGTAAAGAAATATGTGCAGTTATTTACATGGGAGTGCATCTTATTATTTACAAGAGTTGGGTTTTAGGAATTTACACTATGTATTTACAATGATGTAGTTATTATTTACAGGTTAATGTGCTAAGTTTGTAAAAGATTTTTATTTTCTTGACTATGTACATAGTTCTCAAAATAATTTGAAAATATTTTCACAAACATTTTGAAAACTTTATTTTGCAAACTCGTTGACAAATAATTTTTACGAACATTTAAAAAAAATTGAAAATCATTTTGCAAAGATTTTTAAATATAGATTTTTCAAACTATTTTTGCAAATATTTTCCAAACCATTTGCAAGTAGATTTTCAAAATATTTTATTCAAACAAAGAAAAGAAATTTTTACAAACAAAATATTTTTACATAGGTTGAAAATGTTTTATCAAATAGTTTGCAAATAATTTTTAAAAGATTTTTAAAAAAGATTTTACAACTATTTTTCAAACATTTTGCAAAATATTTTTAACCAATTTATTAATCGGTATATACAAAGAATTTTAATGTGTATTGATTTCTTATTATTGATTAACCATATTATTAAAAATACAAAAGTACAAATTATGACTAAAACATATATAACGTTTATATAGCTTGAGCTATGTCCTCATAGATTGATGAGAAAAGAAAGACAAAAATCGTACTAAGTATAGAAAAGTCCATACTACAACGACTCAATAAAGAAAGTTAACCACCCCCTATACTTAGGATCAATTAATCCTAGGTATACTGTATTCTACATGGAGGGAGGGTCTAGGGTGGGAATGAATAAATTATCGGCTCGGCCTGTCTCCTCCTCTACTTAGGGTAAAGTTTTCCTAAGTATAAACTGAAAGTCAAGAGTTGAAGAGACAGGAGAGGGATCTAAGAATGGATAACCCGAAGGCGCTCACCCTGATACTTAGGATAAAGCATATCCTAAGTGTAGCACAGATGAATGTGGTGAGAGAAACACACAAGAAAGAATTTGAAAAATGAAAACGAAAAGAAGAAAAGAAGAAAAATATTCACTAATCAAAAATGTTTTTCTATGCCTTGTCTGCTTGTACTGATGTTGCGATGTTGATCTCTTCATCATAGACCACCTAAATCGAATCAACCACTGACATGAACGTATCATGTTCAAGATAAGGCTTCAGAAGCTGTCCATTGACCACGAAAGGTTGTGCATTCTCTGACAAACCAGCTATCACAATGCTTCCATTGTCACACACATGCTTCACTACAAAAGGTCAGATCCAGTTGCTCTTCAACTTCCATGGGAATAATTTGACCTTTGCATCAAACAACCAAACCTTCTGACCTGGTTCGAAAGTCTTGCGGTGGATGTGCTTGTCGTGCCACTTCTTGACCTTCTCCTTATACATCAGGCTATTGTCTTATGCATACTCACGAACAAGAAGTCGATTTAGATCCAGCTTTCTGTTCTTTTCGGCCTTCTTGGAATCCAAATTACAGACATTAATTGCTCATAAAGATTCATGAATGAGTTCCATGGGAAAATGGCATGGCTTGCCGTATACCAGGCAGTATTGAGACATTCCTAATGGTGACTTGTAGGCGATCCGATACGCCCAAAGTACGGAATAAAGGAGTTGTGACCAGTTTTTCCTATCGGGGCACACAAGTTTCTGCAGAATTGTCTTTATCTCCCTATTTGAACATTCGACCAAGCCATTGGATTATGGGAGGTACGGAGATGCGATATGATGTTCAATGTAGAATTCCTGTATCAACTTCTTCACCTCTCTATTGGTGAAATGGCTATCCCCATATGATATAATAACTTTGGGGATCATGAACCTTGCAATGATGTGATCTCTCAAAAACTGGCAGATAGTACGACTATCGTCGACTCGGGTTGGGATAACCTCCACCCAACGACTAACATAGTCGACAACTAGCAGAATATACTCAAAGCCTTGACTATTGGGAAATGGTCCCATAAAGTCAATGCCCCACGCGCCAAATACATCTGAGATCTAAATGTACTTCATGGGAATTGTATCTCTCATTCCTATGGTACCGCTCATCTTCTGACAGTTAGTGCAGCGTTTGACGAAGTCTTTTACATCTTTGAATAACGTCAGCCACCAGAGGCTGCATTGAAGTACTTTAGCTATCGTACACCTTCCAGAATGGTGTCCTCCTAATTTTCTGACATGACAATGCTCGAGACACTTTAGACTTCCTCATGTGGAATGCACCTCGTCCAGATGCAATCTGAACCCTCATGAAAGAGATATGGATCCTCCCACTGATAGAAATGAATATCCAACAGAAATTTGCACCTTCAGCTTTGGCCAATCATGTGGAGTTCTCTTGGACACAAGATAATTCACAATATCGGTGAACTAGGGGAGCAAGGTGACTGGTATAATGGCTTCATCTTGGAAAGTTCTTGTAATTGGCAATAAACGCAACTCAGAAGTGTCAAGATCTGGTTATCTTGATAAATGATCTGCCACCATATTTTTAACTCCACATTTGTCATGGATTTCAAGATCGAATTCCTAGAGCAGAAGGATCCATATGATGAGTCTCGATTTGGCATCCTTCTTGGCTTAATTTTCTGACATGACAATGCTCGAGACACTTTAGACTTCCTCATGTGGAATGCACCTCGTCCAGATGCAATCTGAACCCTCATGAAAGAGATATGGATCCTCCCGCTGATAGAAATGAATATCCGACAGAAATTTGCACCTTCAGCTTTGGCCAATCATGTGGAGTTCTCTTGGACACAAGATAATTCACAATATCGGTGAACTAGGGGAGCAAGGTGACTGGTATAATGGCTTCATCTTGGAAAGTTCTTGTAATTGGCAATAAACGCAACTCAGGAGTGTCAAGATCTGGTTATCTTGATAAATGATCTGCCACCATATTTTTAACTCCACATTTGTCATGGATTTCAAGATCGAATTCCTAGAGCAGAAGGATCCATATGATGAGTCTCGATTTGGCATCCTTCTTGGCTTGCAAGTAATTGATAACAGAATGGTCTGTATAAACGATAACTTTGGATCCGAATAGGTGGGATATGAATTTCTCTAGGGCGAAGATGACTGCTATCAGCTCTTTTTCAGTGGCATTGTAGTTTTTCTGAGCTTCATCTAGTGTTCGGATAACATAATGAATTGCAAATGGTAGATTGTCTCTTTGTTGTCCTAGAATCACTCCAATGGCGTAATCTGATGCATCTGTCATGATCTCAAATGGGGAGAGACCAATCTGGCGGTTGAAGGACAATGGCGTGGGTGATCAGTTCTTTCAACTGATTGAATGCCTAGAGGACTCTTTCATCAACAATAAAGTCTACCTCCTTGCCAGGACGTTCAGTCAATGGTTGGGCAATTTACTGAAATCTTTAATGAATCTTCGGTAAAAACCGACGTACCCTAGGAATGATCTGACTTGCTTCAGATTTGTAGGTGGCTCGAGTTTTGAAATGACGTCCACCTTTGCAGGCTCTACCTCCATGCCACATTTTGATATGACATGGCCTAGCACAATACCCTCTATCACCATAAAATGGCTCTTCTCCCACGAGAGCACAAGGTTCACTTCATAGAATCTCTTCAAAACTCGATCCATATAAGATAGGCATTGATCAAAGCTGTCACCATAGACCGAGAAATCGTCCATGAAAACCTCAAGGAAACTTCCAACCATATCTGCGAATATAACCAACATGCATTGCTGGAATGTCGTTGGAGCATTGCACAAACCGAACAGCATTATGCGGAAGACGTAAATCCCAAATTGACAAGTGAAGGTTGTTTTCTCTTGATCTTCAAGGGCAATGGCAACTTGGTTGAACCAAGGTATCCGTCCAAGAAACAGAAGTATTCATTTGCGACCAGTCTTTCGACTATTTGGTCGATGAAGGGGATTGGAAAATGATCCTTCTTGGATGCTAAATTCAGTCATCTATAGTCCACACAGAGGTGCCAAGATGTTGAAACTCTGGTTGCGATCTCCTCTCCTTTGTCATTCTTTATCATGGTGATCTATGATTTCTTTGGCACAACATGTAAGGGACTCGCCCATTTCGCGTCAGAGATGAGATATATGAATCCCGCATTACACCATTTTGTGATTTTATTCATCGCAACCTCCCAGAGATTTGGTTTTAATCTTCGCTGGAATTCTCTAGAAGGCTTGCTGTCCTCTTCAAGGTATATGTGATGCGAACATAATGAGGGGTTGATCCCATAGATATCTGAATTTTTCCAACCTATCTCCTTGCGATTTAACTTTAGAAGCTCGAGCAGACGAGATTCTTGTTCCTCAGTTAGCTGTGAATTGATAATCACAGGGAACATATTCTACGTACCATCAAGGAAGGCGTACTTCATATTTGCTGGAAGTGTCTTGAGCTCATGCGGGGTCTGGTTCAGCTCGGTGGTGACTTTAGCTACTGTGCAGGTGATGGTGTCAGATCTTTCAACTGTATGGTGTCCACCATTGGCATTGTTGTCTCTGCACTCAATATTGTACAGAAATTTTCTATTACAGAATCTTATTCACAAAAGTTTTCAATGATTTCCTCTTGCTTTACCAAAGACATGTGACCATAGATGTATTCATCAGGAAACTCAGCAAAAATCTCAGCATCAAGGACATCTGTGAACGTGATTGTGCTATTCACTCGTTCCTCCATCGAGATAAATCCGTGGGTTTCAATATCATTAATGAAAAGATTTGTATCACAGATTTCAGCCAGAAAGTCACAGTCTTTTGTTCGCTACTCTGCTGACTCACTCTCATCTGATGTAGATGTTGAAGGTTTCGGCACTTGGATCGTCTCAATAGGTAGGCACATTGTCACTACTAGAATGGAAGGTGATCTTCCCGGTGCCATAGTCCATCACTACTTCAGCTGTTTGAAGGAATGACCGTCCAAGGATTATCACAGTATGTAGAAGAGGAGCTGAGGTATCCATTTCCAACACAATGAAATCCACATAGAACTACATTCGCTAAATAGTGACGATGACATCCTTCAAAATTCCTCAGGGCCACTTGATGGATGTATCTGCGAACTGCAGAATCATTCTAGTAGACTTGAGCGGTCCCAACCCAAATTCTTTGAGTAGTGATGGGGGCATCAAGTTGACTGAGGATCCACCATCGAGGAGAGTTCGGTCGAACTCCTGATCGAACATCTGGCATCTGACTAGAGGCGCTCCCATATCCTTCTTTTTCGTCAGGAGACCAGCTCACTGCAGATGTCTCTTTGAGGTACATGATTCTTTCAACCCTTTATTGATGTTGGCATGTACTTGATGGCTTTGAGCAGAGGCATTTAAAGAATAAGATTTTGAATAATCTCAACAACATTGGGATCAAACAAGTCAATTTTTAGATTTTTTTATTTTTTTGGATTTTCTCATTGCATCAGGAAACAAAATATTTACAGAGTCAAAAGTTGAAGTAGAAATAGTGTTCTTGATTACATCAAAATCAATGCCCACATCTGGCTATACATATGGATGACTAAAAGGAACATGATCATCCAAAGAAGGTGGACATCCAAAAAATGCAGGCGAGGCTCCATTGACTGGTGCTGGATCGACTACAGGTGCAGTCTCCTCCAAGGCTAGATGGTGCTCCGACTATTGCTACCGATGCTATATTTTTGGTTTTTTTTGATTTTTTGGTATTCTCTTTCTAGTGCTTCTCCTCCGTCTTTTCCTTCCTCATCTGACCCTGATGTTGGATTGGTTGATGCAGAAGATGATGATTTGCCTATCGAAGCTTTATTCTTCCCCTTCATTGCGGTAGTCAGTTGCAAGGTCCTACTGCTCCTAAGAGTGACAACATTAGATAAGAACAAATCATGCATATTTGTCTCTGTTAGACCGGAAAGAACATCACAAACTACATGTTCTTTCTTCCTGAAATTATTGGGGTTGGCCTCCACTTGAGCCGAGACTGGGGTTTTGTACGCGGCGAGGTCATCAAGCTTCTGGCTCATATATGCCAGGCTTTTCACTTGCTGAGCCAAGGCAATCCAAGCCAGGGTTCACAAGAGAATCCTCGGATGGTTCAGCGTGTCGGCCACACCGATATTGGGAATGGTGTGGAGGTTGTGAGTGGGAATGCTGGTTTTGGTAGTGAGGAGGAGGCTGGTGTTGTTGATACTGCTGAGGAAGTTGGTTCTGATATGGAACAACCGAGTATTGTTGATTCTGTTGGTATTGAAGGTACTGCAGTTGTTGGTACTGACCGTCTCCAATTGCCTTGGTACGATGAAGACTGCTGGTGGTACTGAGGTTGTGGGTTCTGAACAAGTCCCCCTCCTTGCTGCTGAGGGAACTGGCGATTGCCTGACTGCTGGCCCTAGTGGGGTTTGCCTGGACAAGCCGTCCGTGCATCATTTGCCCATACGCCATTTACCTATTGAATGAGAGGTGGAGGAGGGAAACATGGATCTCACATGGGCTGGGGCTCAGGATTGTAGTCTACCAGCTGTTGTTGTGGCCGCTGTGGAGATGTAAACTCGGGGGGCCTGCACGTAACATACGTGTTGGACCACTGGCTGGGGTTAACTCAGCTGAGGAGGCCGTGGCGATGCTGACTCTTTCGACTCAACAGAGTAGTGGTCGATGCTGACACGGAATTGCAAGAGCTGCTCGTACTAACCAACAACTTCAATTGCTTGGTAAATTGGTCCAACTTGTCCAGATATTGTGTCCTCTGTTCGATCATAAAAAGTTTCTCCAGGTCCTGTGATCGCTTTTCTATGATATCTACCTTGGATAGGTGTCTCCCTATAATGCTCAAGTTGGAGCTCTCGTCCCTGTTCAGCTCGTGAGAAGATGCCATATGAACAATATTCTGGAGGTTGTTGGTTTGGTGCTGATATGCTCGGGACAAAGATAAGGAGGCCTCTCCTTTGACCATTTCCTTGAAGATCTGCCAGACGACATCCTCATCTTTGTTGAAATGCGAGCCACTACAAGCGACTTGAATGAGCTTCTGACTTTCAATTGTTAGTTCCCCCTAAGAAATGTTGGATCAGGCTGGTCCTATGAATGTCATGATGGGGACATTTCTCTTGCAATTCTATGAATCGCTCCCAAGCCTCATGAATGGACTCGTGGGCTGCTTGGGAGAAATTAGCAATGCAGGTACACATCTGATTCAAGTGATCGAGAGGGTAGAATTTATGCAAGAAGTTTGACTTGAGCTCCTTCCAGGTTGTGACGACTTTCCGTAGGTGGTTGATTCAATGAAGTGCTTTGTCCTGAAGACTGAATAAAAGTGCCATCATCCTGACTACGCTTAACGGTATGCTAGGGTAGTGAGTTGTATGACAAATGTGCCCAAATTGTTGCAGATGGATATATGGTACCTTGTTTGCATTATCGTGGAAGGTGGGTAGGAGCGCCAAGAGTTGCAGCTTCAACTCAAAATGTGCGTGGATCGCTAGGATTTGGATCCACTCAGTGACTTGCCAGGCTCTGGATTATAGGTCTTCTTGAGAGTTGGCTTGGGCCGCTCTCCTCTAGGCTTGTCCGCTGGGCCTCCACGACCTCCATCTGCTCTCTCTTCGTCTTATCCTCCTCCTCCTGGTTGTCTCTCCTTCTCCTCAAGTCATTAAGCATGTCTTGGAAGGCGACACGGGCCAATGTATGGTCGATGGGATGTTGTTGTATCGCCTGAATGGAGGCAAGAAGCTGAGCATTCACAACATTTTGACATGGTTGGCCCTGCTCTGATTGTGGTTGCGGCGGGTGCTGCAGTCCCTTCCCTTTTTCTGAAGGAGCCATCTCTATATCTCTTTGTGAATGTCTGGCTCCATACCGGGCTCGTGATCTGTACATGGAATGATGCCCCAATCAGTCTGTATTGAAGCACCAAATGTAGATAATCGTTCTGTTTTAAGGTCAAACATAATTTCATTATGGATGGCGAGGTGTAAGGGGTGAAATCAATTGCCATCCAAAATGGATAGAGTTCGGGATAAGAGTGATCTCGGATTATTGAAGAAGGTGGAGAGTCTAGAGATCTGTTCGCAAAGTTCCAATCGGGTTCTCGAGAATTGCTCCGAATTATTGGAGAAGGCGGGCACATGGAATCGATGTTGGTGTTGATGGAGTCCTGACTAAGCCATCCATGGGTCACCATCTCGAAGGTGAAGAGGAAGATCGAGTTTGGATGAAAGATACAATGGTTAATGAGAAATAAAAAGAATGCAAAATAGTAGAAGGGCTCAAAATGAGAAGGGGATCAAATGAGGATGAAAAGAGAAAATGAAAGGCAGAATGTGCACAAGTGTGCGGGACTTGATCTTGAACCTTAATCTAATCAAACAAACACCATACAAGTTTTGGATTCACTAACACAACCCAAGTGAAGCCGTAAGTATTCTGTTATTTTTTATCTTTTCAATTTTATGGTTGTATTGCAAGCAAATCTTTTAACAAGTCCTTAAGTACGCTAACCCTATAGGAGCATGTGTACTGCCAAGCAAGCGCCTCATACTTCTTCCACCTCCTTTATAACACGTGATCTACACACTAAAAGGTCTTTGATCCCGTGCTTAAGGGGTTATTCAACCAAAGAAGAAGAGAGGGGAAGCCGACGATGGCGAATCCAATACTTCAGACCAAGCTCGCAACAGAATCATCCGTAAGTGTGCAAGGCCCTACTCGGACACGAGACGATGAGACAGACACACCTGTAAGGGCGTGCCTAAGCTCAGTACTTCAAACTAGGTCGGTGTTCTACACAAGGCGGGAATACTGTCGTCGACCAAGTCTTACTCGTCCACGTACGATAGAAGCACCAATACTTTGCCATACCCATGTGATAATCAAAGCACTACCGATCGGGATTTGGGCTCTATCCTCAGGGGTCTTGCTTAGTATGGAGTGTACCTGAAAGCAATGAGGGCTTTATGAACCCAAAAAAATGATGTCAATTACCGAGTTTAATTAAGGTCAAGTTTATTTAACAGTCCCCTAGTTTTATTTTTTGGGACTTCAATTTTTTGAGTATTTTTCAGAGGAAGCCAACTAACGATTTTTTGTATTTTTCCTTTAATCCTAAGTGATACAAAACTGGGGGGAAGTTGGAAAAAGTCGTGCAACACATCACTAAGATGGAAATCTCACCTTAGTGACTAATGATGCATGCAAAGTTAGAATTACTTCTAGTGCTCCCCAGCTCTCTCCACGCGAGATGCAAGGTAGAATTGAAATATTTATACTATATGGCGATATGAAAGTGATGAAATCATCCTAAACAATACTTGCTATCATCAGGAAGAACAAGATGCAAATTACTCATAAATAGATCCTAAGTGTCTGGTCGTGGGGACTCATCGGTGCCTGCTAAACGGGTCCTACAAGCCCTATATGGAGTTCCTCACGGTGCGCGGTTCCAAATTCAAGAAATTTGCAATTAATTATTTGACTAAGTCCAAACGTATATAACTGAAAGTACATGCTTCTATTAGGTGTTTGGACCTAGCTACTGATGCAAGCATTCCTATATATAGGGGCTCCAATCACATAAAACAAGTGAAAATAAATGCGAAAAGCTCAAAGTACAAGAAATAAAATAAAGGTGAGAAAATACGGAAAATCACGACGTGACCCAAGGTGAACAGACACCCAGGTGCTGGACCTCGCTAAGTGTGGCAGTGTCCAAATTATTACAAATTAATTTAGAAATAAAATCACACACTCTCTCACAAAGTAAAACAAAAATGTAGCTAAGTATGCTTCTTCTCCTCCTCTATTTGCCTCTCTCACTGCTCTCTCAAACTATCCCAACACGAGAATGGGCTCGTCTCCTCGCAGCTCAGGTGCATCCACCTCCTAAGAGATACCGTCACCATGTGACCCCTCGTAAGAAAAGTCAACAAAGACAAGTGATTAGAAATAGTAAAAATAGTATCAAAAATAAAATAGACGAAAATAAAAGAATAATAATGAGTAATATATACGACACAAAATGCTACAACAAGTTGCTCCCAGGCAATGATGCCATTTGAAATAGCAAAATAATCCCAAGAACGGTCTTGTGGTCCACAGACTCCACACTAGGCGGGACCAACAGTCGTTGTGTCAACAACTCTTAAAGACCAATGGCTAAATCAACAATTAACCCACACAATAATAATCAAGCCATAAATAAGTAAAGTTGTGAATCAAAATTTATTATACCCTACAAACAAGTTACAGTGGACAAGCAGGCAGGGGTTGAGCTCAAGGAACATACATGGAAACATAGAATATTATTTATAAATAATATATGTGTAGATTTTTAATTTAATTTTTTCACCTATCCATAAATGTAATCACAAAAAACAACCACTCAAACATGTACCCTTTTAATTTAATCATGAGCCACAAAATAAATAAAAAATGCAACTGCCATATAGGAAATTTATATGGTAAATCCAAGATTCACCCACTTGGCTCATGTAATTAATTCGTTGCTTTCCGTTTTTCAAGTTAAGGTCTCCTAATATGAATCTTGGCAGTAGATACCTTTCAATTAGATATATCATTCCAAGCATACAATACAAATAGTTTGCTTTTCCTAACAAAACTCCATGTGTTTAGTATCTAAATTTTAACATGGGTACTTACTTTTATGTCTTTTTATAAATATAATCGAAAATAAGCAAATGGATCATCATAGAAAACTTAAGGAGTAGTCATATGGATGTATTGGTATTATTACAAGGTACTAGATATGACCATTTTAGTTACATGATTGATGAATACATTAGGCGATAATTCCTTTGTCATAGGGTCTGCAATCATGAACTTAGTACCTATAAATTTAAATCAATACTAGATGATCTCTATCTTTCTCTTTAACAACAAGATATTTAATGTCAATTCTCATTCTGGCATACATATACTTGTTGTTAGCAAAACGTACGGCTGCAGAATTTGAATCCGTGAGAACCCACAATGAAATTCTTTAACCAAATTGCTTGGGTAATAGCCTCATGACATGCCACAAACTCAGTTTTCATAACACTTGATGTGATAAGTGGCCGCTTCACACTTCTCCATGAAATAGCACCTCTAATAAGTAGAAAAATGTATCCAGAGGTAGATATCCCATTCTCCCTACTACCTGACTTCTAAGGAATATGAATGCTGGTAGATTAGCATTAAAATCTTTAGTTTATTGTAGATATTGTAAGATCTTTTTTGCCTCTATCATATGGTCCGTGCATGGATTTCTTTGATATCTAACCAACATTCCAATTGCAAAACATATATCTAGTCTAGTGCACGTTTGTGCATACATTAGACTCCCGATGATATATGTATATGGAATGTCCTCCATATGTTCCTTTTCCAAATTATTTTGGGGATATTTGAATGAATTTTTTTCTCCTTTTACCATATGTGTGGGACAGGAGAATAATATCTCATCCCAAATCTTTCTAATAATTTTTCAATATAGACCTTTTGAGACAATCCAAGTAATCTTTGAGATCCATTTTTAAGAATTTCAATGTCAATGACATATTTAACATCACACATATCTTTCATTTCAAATTTACTGGAAAGAAATATCTTTGTGTCTTGCAACATACCAAGGTCATTACAATCAAGCAAAATATCTTCTACATATAGGACTAGAAAAATATATTTATTCCCACTCATCTTAAGATATATATATATATAACTATATATAATTATCAACAATTTCTCAACAAAATCAAATGAAGTTATTGCATTGTTGAACTTAATGTACCATTGACGAGATGCTTGTTTTAGTTCATATATAGACTTCCTTAATTTGCAAATCAAATGCTTGCCATTATATGAAATAAATCCCTCAGGTTGTCGCATGTAAGCATGTTGATCCAAGTCTCCATTAAGAAAGGTCGTTTTCACATCCATTTGGTGCAACTCTAAATCAAAATGAACTACTAATGCCATGATAATCCACAATGAATCCTTTTGAGATATAGGAGCAAAAGTCTCACGGTAGTCTATGCCCTCTTTTTCAGTGAACCCTTTAGCCACAAGTCTGGTCTTATACCTCTCAACGTTGCATAATGAATCTTTCTTAGTTTTAAAGATCCATTTGCAACCAATAGATTTTGCTCCTTTGAGTAGCTCTACCAAGTCTTATACTTAGTTTGTACTCATAGAATCCATCTCCTCCCTCATGGTATTATACCATTTATTAGAATTAATTCCACTCATGGCATGTGAAAGTGATGTTGGGTCCTCTAAAATTCCCGTGCCATAGTCGTATTCTTGTAAATATGTCACAAAATCCGAAGAGATTGTATATTTTACTACCCGACCAGATCTAGTTATTACAACACCTTATTGATGATTGGTGCTATTTCAACTTGATTCTTTGGTAGCAGAGGATTCTCCATTATTTCAACTAAAGGAATATCTTGAGGTTGAGGAACAATGATATCAGGATGTTGCCCTTCAACCAAAATCTCCAATGGAGTAGCATGCTTCTCCTTATCCTGTAGTGTAACAAGATCATGTAACTAATCAAAGATCATACGATTAAATTCCATCGTGCTTCCACATTCTCATCAATTTCAAAAAATATGATGTTCCTTGATTCTACAATACTCAGTTACCTATTTGGAAAATTGAATCTATAATCCTTACATGCTTCTGGATATCTAATGAAGTATCCACTAGTGGTCTTCATATCCGACTTCCTCTCATGTGGATTATTGATCCTAATTTCAACTTGACAACCCCAAATGCGTATATTTTCCATTCTAGGTTTCCATCCTTTCCAAAGTTCAAATGGAGTGGATGGAATTGTCTTTGTAGGAATTTTATTTAATATATACATGGTTGTCTTTAGAGCTGCACTCCATAAGGTAATTGTAAGGAAAAGTTACTCATCATGTCCCTTCTAATACTTGGTGGATTGACTACGGTACTTCAATCCATATTTTCAACACCATACATGGCTTTTTGAGCACAAGAAGACCAATGAAATATGAGAAAAACCTATTTATAGGAATCACATATCTTCAAATATAGAAATGATTGAAACACAAAGAATCATTTTATAATCTGGCTATGTTCTTGATTTGAAAAATATTTTTTATGTACCTAAGTTCTCTAGAAATTTAATTTCTATATCTATACTTTACAAACTTGGATACACATTTTTATTTGATAAAATATTTTTTCAAATGTTCAAGAATGATAAGTTGATTGTCACAAGTGAATTGGTCGATAATTTGTACAAAATGCTTTTAGATTCGTATTTTGATAATAATATCCTTGTTTGCAATGTTGTTGGTAAAAAGTGAAATGTAATAGTGGTCGGTCATAAATGTTATGGCGTAAAAGATTAGGACATGGCTCAATAAAAAGAATAAAAAAGTTAATAAATGATGGGAAAATTAATGCTTGTGATTATGTCGATCCAAGTGTTTGTCTGGGATGTATTAAAGGGAAACATGCCAACAAACGTGCTAAAGGATTAAAGAGAAGTACATGTCTTTTAGAAATTATACATACCAATATATGCAATCCATTTTCTATAGATCACTTAGGTGGTAAAAAAAATACTTCATTACATTTATTGACGATTTCTCACGTTACATGTATCTTTATCTTTTAATTGAAAAATCAGAGGCTTTGGATGCTTTTAAGGATTATCAAATGAAGGTAGATAGACAATCAGAAAAGATAATTAAAATTGTGAGATCGGACAGAGATGGTGAGTATTATGGTAGATATGTCAGAGGAGAACAAAAGCTTGGATCATTTGCGAGATTCTTAAAGATGAAGGCATTGAACATCAATTTTCGATACTAGGTGAACCGAACCAAATCGTATTGCCAAAAGATGAAATCACACGCTTACGAATATCATTCGAAGGCAATGAAATTAGATTCATGACATACATGACATCGAAGTATACCTTTCTTGACGAGCCATTCCTTAAACTTGATATATTTTTTAACATGCCCTAGTTTCTTACAAAAGATGCACTTACTTTCTTAAATTCATTTGGCTTATTTTTTGGATGCCTCAGCTCCCTTTTTGATTTATTCTCTTTCTCAATATTTTCTTGCTTGAGCTTATTTTCCTCTTGAAAATATATCACTAATAACTCATTTAGATTCCTGTGATCCTTTTGTGTGTTAAAGGAAATCTTATATAGCTCATATTATAAAGGTAAAGTATTAAGAACTAACTGAACAAGTAAGGGCTCAGAGATATCAAGTTTAAGAACTTCAAGTTGAGCAACGATGTTGCTTATTTTCATTATATGCTCTCTTATCTTAGTACAATCATTATACTTCATAGAAGATAATTTTGTTTGGAGTATGATTGTAATAGTCTTTTCCGAAGTTTTAAACTATTTTTCAACAACTTCTAGAAATTCCTTTGCAGTCTTACGTTCAGGAATTGAACCCTTGATATTCTTGGCTATGTTAGTTTACAAGAGCATTAAACTTTATTGGTTGGATTTCTCCCACCATTCATACAAATCCTTGATACCTTGACTACTTTCCTCCGTAGGCTTTGCTGGTTCCTCAATGTGAAATGCATAGTCAATGTCCTTACATCCTAAAGTAAGAAGAATATTCTCTTTTCATTCTCAGAAAATAGTTATTAAGAATCAGAACATAATTCAAATTATTAAATTGAGTAGACATGAAAGATGAATTATCTACAATAATTTCATACTGAAATAAGGCTACTGTAACAAGTAATAATTCAAGCATAAAACCTTGTTCAAAACATTAACTTATTTAACATTTTGAGAAATCAACATGCTATCATCACAAGACTTGTTGTGGCTAAAGAATTGTAACATACATTTGATTTCCTTAGGTGAGACAATTGATTTCTCAAAAGATTGTTACATATTCCTTACATGTTGGTATTTAGAATAACAAACGGATAATTTATTTTCTCCTTACATCATTTAGAGGCAATTTTTTTGATGTTCAATTAAATTAACTCTATAACTTGATGTAATTATTGATGTTATAATCCTAGATGATGTGACTACTCTAGGGTTAATTACCCATTGTCAAGAAACAATATGTATAATATCAATTGATCGGATTTTGTGGCTACTTCTCCCGATTCAATTGTAGACATCAACCCAGATGACGCTAATAGAAGTTATTTAGTCAATTTCCACCATGATTATGATAACAATAATATCATTGAAAGAGAGGTGTTGGTTGTAACTTGTGATAAAAGGAATCAAACAATATGATCATAAGAGATACAATGTAACATCCAGATCCGATTAATCCAACTCCGACCTAATTAAGGGTCTGTACGACCAATTAAAGTTAAATTAATATTAAATAAACCCAGTCGATCCATTGATCGTATATCGAAATTTGTTCGGGCGAAATCAATCAAAAATCGACCGCATCGTAAAGCGTGTCATAAGAAAAGAGGCGAGACAAATTCAAAAATCGTAAAACAAATCGAGACAACAAAAAAATCCGATTCGATGAATAAAGAGCAATGAAATCGACCGTTCGTCGATCGGAGATCGCTGTGATATTTTAAAATCACAAAATTTAATCATAACCCAAGATCATATCTCGAAGATTTCGAAAATTCATATCCAATCCAAAGTATATGAATATTATACTCATATTGTTCGTCATTCAGAGAAGATCAAAACGAGCTATTATACATCGAAATCCGAGACTCGAGGCGCACTTCCGAATGACTTTGATATATCAAATAATAAAATAAAAATAAATTCTATTTTCTGCTGACAACTGTAACTCTGTCCAGGCTCCACTTGGCAAATCCCTTCCCCATTTGGAAACTTCCCAAGGACATCTTATTATATATACACCAAACCTTTTCCGTCTTTTTCTCTAACTTTTCCCAGCCGTGAGAAATAGCTCTGGCCCCATTTTTTATTTTCTTCTCTGCAACATCAACTGGAGTTGCTATCTTTGGTTGCTGATCCGGCAGTTGTTGAAGCCCAGCTTGCTGCTGCAGCCTTGTTGCAATTGCTGGACGCCCCTCCCCTTCTTCTTCTCCAATCGGCTGATGCATGCATCCATAGTTACTGTTTCTCCAGCAACAAAGCTGCATCCAAGCTATTGCAAATTGGAGGATCAGGTGCCGCAGTTCTCATCCCTTCCTTTGGAGTTGCTGCATGTTGAATTTAATATCTAAATATTGGAGATTTTAGGGTACAATCCTTAGCCCCTCTTTTGCTGCCATGCATGTAGTTACACAATTATTTTTTTGATTCCCTCTTGATACCTTTATTTCTCCTGAGACCATCTCTTAGATTTGGTTATCTTTTTACAAAGGATATTAAGTTTTTAGCATTGAGTTTTTTTTAGCATCGAGTATGCGTTGTTGTTATGTCAAATTATGGCATCTAGGAGGTTTGATAAAGAACCCTTGTTAATATATCCTTTTTGCTATCCGTATATAGTAAGGAGAAAAGCAAGAAAGAGCTCATTCATATTATTTACATATAGTCTATTTCTGGTCATCATTCTATAACTTGTGAAATAACTAATATCTTCCTTCATAAAGTACAAGGAAAAGATACTCCTGTAGGTTTCCGAAAGCAATGGGTATTAGGGTATTTATATTTTTCCAAAATTGCAACTCTCTATAAATATTATATATGACCAATTAATCGCAAATCTCATGGATTTGATTATTAGTTACACGTTGAACTAAATCTATAAAGTTCCTGATCTTAGTAAGAGGCGGATTTCCAACATGCAAGAGTTCTATACCAGTAAGAGTAGCGGTATGAAAATGTGCAAAAGAAAGTTTGCCCTTAAACGTATGTATAGATGCAAAAGAAAGTCCATCTCTCAACAATGCATTTGTTTATAACAAAGCATGCGGTTGTTTTCATATTGAGAAATATTTTTTAAACTAGTTGTATTTATTGTCTGGTCAATATTTTTTTACTTTAAATGAGAAGCTTGAGGTTTGGAGACATGCATTGGAGACTAAAGGTTTTCGTATAAGTAGGGCTAAGACGGAATATATGGAATGCACCTTTGATGGAAGCAATGGTGAATGAATCGAGGTGAAGATTGATGACGATAACATTCAGAAGAGAGATTCTTTTAGATATCTGGGATCTATTTTGCAACATGACGGGGAAATTGATGGAGATGTTACTAATATAATAAATGCAGGCTGGCTAAAGTGTAGAGGAGCCTCCGCTGTTCTCTGTGATAAAAAAATTCCTTTAAAAATTAAAGGAAAGTTTTACAAAGCAGCCGTGAGACCTGCTATGCTTTATGGTTCTGAATGTTGGCCTATGAACCATAGACATGTGCAGAGGATGGCTGTAGCAGAAATGAAAATGCTAAGATGGATGTGTGGACATACACGTAAAGATCGGATTCGAAATGATGCAATAAGAAAGAAAGTTGGTGTATCTCCGATCGAGGATAAGATGCGAGAAAACCGCTTAAGATGGTTTGGTCATTTACAAAGAAGGTCAACTGATGCACCGGTTAGGAGATGCGAGTGTTGGGATGTTGAGCCGGCTAAGAGAGGGCGAGGACGGCCCAAGAAGTGTTGGAAAGAGACTATACGAAGGGATCTTAATTTTTTGGATTTAAGTCCGAGATTGACCCAAGATAGATCTAAATGGAGGCGAAGAATCCATGTAGCCGACCCTACTTAATTGTGGGAAAAGGCTTTGTTGTTGTTGTTGTTGTAAGCCAGTCGTATCCAAACATGTACTATTGTCATGAGAACAATCGGGAATAATGTTTAAGATGAAATCTAAACCATCCACATCCAAAAATGTACGTAGGTCATGAGATCAATAAGGAAAAATATTTAAGTTGAATATACTAATCGTAATTGGTAAAGTAAATAACAAGGTTTTGAATATTATAACTGTTATCTTTTGCTACTTTAGGACATATACTGGTGAAAATTATACTCTATTCTGGATGTTATAGAATTTATGTTGAGGGTGATTTGTAATTTACTTTCAAAAATCATAGGCTAGATGCTACGAGAATCTGTTTCCCTCTCTTTGCTGCCATCCATTTTCCAAACACCCAAGTTTTAAATTCTTTATATAGTCATTGATCCTGTGCCTTTAAAAACAAAATATTTGGGGTGAATACATGCATGTTAAATCCAACTCCAGTCCACTGTTTTTTTAGAACATTGGGATTTTCATATAAGTGACTTACAAAATCTAGATCAAAAATCATTTTGATAAATTAAGTGTTAATTGAGAAAAGATGAGAATTTTACATTAAGATGAACTTAATTCAAGGAACAGTATCAAATCTCATGATTTTAGAAATAATATTTTAAAACCTCAAGGATCGACCATCTCCATAAATAAACCCTTTATGTGTACTCTATTATCTATGGATCACTATCAATAAGATCATTGACCAAAAACCAAGATCTGTATAGTCAACCACATGACTAAGAATGAGATGTGTAATCAAGGAAGGAAAGATAATGATGAATCAATGATAACTTATAATTATTAGTACTGGTCAAGGTGACCCTTACAGCTGACCGTACGAGGGCGTTGTGACCCTCAACTGGGCGGAAGATAGGAGGCCTAGTTAGGGCAGTGACCGCCATGTGCGCGGGTCTAGGATCTCATTCTTTTTTATGGTTTTACGCGAGCTCGCAGTATTTTTACACCTCATTGGGATATCAACTTTTGACCAGTTCTATCGACCCTCTGTTTTATGGTACCTAGTATGGGGGGTCCTCAATTTTAGTTTTCTTTTTTGCCGTACCGATCAGGCCCGTCTAGAGTAACTCAATCCGAAGAGTCTCTCTTACCTGTCTCTGTGGCACAGTTTTGGAGTGAACCTATCCCTCTACTGGACTACACTTCCACTTAGAGGGCGAGACAGAAGGGTCTCTTTGGAGGCTTCCTCACCGCTTGAGTTTTGTCTACCGTTCCGCTAATAGGTTTTGGCGAGGAGAGGGTTACATTTGAGTTTGGTTGCAGTTGTGTTGGCTAGAGTATAGATCAATTACAGTTGAGTTGGTGACCGTTGAGCTTGGTACAGAATCGTTAATCATCGCCAATCATCAATCATCGACAATTGATTGGATCTCAGAACTACTACTATGAGCGATAAGATAAGCTAGTGGACGTGCTGAAAACTTAGTTAGGACGCATTACACTCCAACGCATGCCCACAGAGGCACCCCAAACCTAAGGTACTCTTCACGCCTTAAAGTCATAGTATGAGGTCACACTCAGACCAAGACCACAAACTATCCACTAGACTTGAAAATTAGATAGAATCAAGAATCAGATCAGAAACTCATCATTCTCAGAAATTCATCATTCTCATTATCAAGATCCTTCAACCTGATCTCTAAATGATAAAAGATATTACAGATAGGTCATTAACTAATACATATATACATGTTATATATAAAAAGTTATGGGGTGATGGGTGATCATGGGATTTGCATTTAGAGCAACTTAAAAATCATATTCCACGCAAGTAGATTGTAAAAGTTAAATTTAAATGTCTATCTACTTGCCTTTTTTTGAAAGCACTGAATAATCTATTATATGTGTTATATGCTAGATTGTACCGACATTTGTTGACATTCTATTAATCCTATCATTCTTGGCGGGCAAAGCACTTGCATCGCAATAACCAGTAGATTATGTTGAGCATCCGCTGTTATACTCGACGGTACACATTTTGTAATTTATGTACAGTTTATAATGTAAATGCTTTTCTTCTATTCTGTCACATTATGGGAAGTATGTATACATTGTCAGCTTTTTTTGTTACACTTAAACTTTAGGGAAATTAATGTAATGAAAAATTAGTGTCGCTTCTTGTTGGTTCTGTGGTTGTTTACATTAATTATGAATGTCATTCCAAAACGTAAACACGAAAAATTTCTCCTCAATTTCAACAACACAATACGATCACTTATGAATCTGATACCACGAGTGCGGTGTAAATGGGTACCCAGATATGAGAGCATCATACACAACCTTAAAAAAACCTTTAATTTATGAAATAGGAGTAGTCTTAGTCTCGGATAAAAAAATCTTGAGAACAAATGAATTAGAAAATCCAGTAATAGGTAAAAGTGAATCACTCAATCAAGATTAGTGGTTTATCTATTAACTCAGCGGTGATTGAGCACGGATTTAACCATAGAATGATACTAAGTAATTCGAAACAGATGAATAGTGAGGTTACATGGATGGATTGAAAGTTATGATCATACAATCAATCTTTATATGCATGCTTTATTTCATAAGGTTTGGCTATTATTGATTAACAAAAACAATTATTCACCATTATTTGACATGTCACCTATTGATCCTTAATCGTGAACTGTCGTGAATTCTGGTCAAGTGATATTTAATTAACCCAAGTTTCATTTATAAAGACTAAATCTGATGTATCATTAACCATAATATTACAAAAGATGTACTAAATATAAACTAAATTTTCAAAGTTTCACGGATTTACAAAATTCTGGAAGGAGATAGACATGGTTGACATCTCCCTTGACAATGGGAACATCCCTTTATGCTTCTCTGTGACACATAGGATTAAGGCTCTCTACTTATGTCGATATTACTGTTAGGATTAGAGTCAAATTAGGATTAGGAATCCTAATGGGATTGGATTCCTAATCCTAATAGTTGTTGAGTTGTATTCTATTTATATTCTTATTGGGAATATGACTATGGGGTTGTTACTTGGCTATATCTAAAGGGGTGTGGTGGTATTGCCTCAACATCACCAACAAGAATAATGTAACCTCTAGAGAAAAAGGAGGAGAGGGAGAGAAGAGAGAGAGAGGGAACGAGGAGAGTTGTACTCGTTCTTCTTATAGTGATCTTTCTTCTCCGGTGGTCGCGAGAGGTGACCGACCACAGTTATATCTGGTTTTTCTTTTCTTTACATGCTTCATAGTGGTGGTCGATTGCACATCTGCATCTGTATACAGAGGTTCATTCAGTGTCCGAGAGGAGACGATACCAAATCATATCCCAACAAGTGGTATCAGAGCCGGGTTTAGTGTTGTTGGGACATGACCTGGTACCAACTCCGCTTCTGTATATGGAGAGGTTCATATCCCCGACAACCGGTATCCGAGATGAGACAATAACGACGGGTCATGTTCCCATCAATTGCCCCCAATTTAAAACAAAAACAACAAGCATGATCTAGTTAATCAAGTACAAATAGCAACTATAAGCACCAATTTACCAATTCTCTAAAAGGTGTAAAACCTAACATGGAGAATGGAAAAAAACAACTTAATATCAACAAATAAATGAAATTCATATCTATGAATCCCCAAAATCGAGTTCCATTCCCGGAATGCTCGTGTTTCGATTGATCAGACAAAAATCATAAAATAACGACATATTTGTCAACTTCATGATTCAAAATCTAGTCAATACAAACACATAGTTGTGATACCAATTGATAGATCTTAAAATTTTAAACAGTTAGCAGAAGTCATTGCAATGGAAATGAAGTATGAAGTAATGAATATGGGATTTCCTTCTCTTTCTCAACATTGCTCAAAGTGATTGAGTAATGGATACTCTTGCAACATTAGTTGAGGGAGAGGGGACCACAATTGCATATATAAAACTTAATGGTTACATATCCATTAAGGTAACCACAAAAACCAATGATACAACCTTTCAATTTAATCATGAGCAACAAAAATAAATAAGAAAAGGATATTTATATGGTAAATGAAAGGTCAAGAACATTGAGAGCATTAGGCAATGTAAAGCAATCACCTATCATGATATATCATTGCTGTACACTATAATATCGGACAAATATGCCACTCCCACATGATTACAATCTGATTTAAGTTTGTATTTCTTAAAGTAAGCATTTTATCATATGATAGTATCAGTACTTTAATTAGAGGAACCTTTTTTTTCCCTTTGGAGTCCTTTTTATACCATATATGTATCTAATTTGACTACGTCAGCAATTCAAACGTTAGCGAAAGCATCTCGTAGAAGATAGTTTCTCATATGAGTCTGGCAAAGGTGATATAGTTTCCCATATGAGTTAGGCAAATGTGATACTTAGACTCATGCGACCAGACAACTTCGTGAAAGATATGTCGTTCTCTTCTCCAGCATCGCTCATTTTATCAACCATCACAATAATCCTTTCCCTTTCGATTACCAACTACCAATAGGAAAATGATCGATCATCATAGTGTAAGTGATCTATTGTGAAGCAATGGAAGATAGAGTTTTATCGATCAATTTTAGTTAGATGATCAATCAAAGCCAGAGACACTACTAATACTTGATCAAGATGGATTAATCAAGATAAGACCATGTATGGGACTTTAAACAAAAGCAAAGTTTGATCGATCAGATGAATCAAATGTAATCAATCATTTAAGGAAGACAATAAATCAATACATATGATCAACAACCACAACATAGCCTGCCCCACATTAAGTAGGGTTGGCTACATGGATTCGTTGCCTCTATTTAGATCTATCTTCGATCATTCTCGGGCTTAGATCCGAATAAACAATATCCCTTCAGATAGTGTCATTCTAACACTTCTTGGGCCTTCGTCACTTTTCATGGCACGTTCAACATACCAAATCTTGCATCTTCTAACTGGTGCATCGACCGACCTCCTTTGCAAATAACCAAACTATCTTAAGTGATTTTCTCTCATCTTATAATCTATCAAAGTTACACTAACTTTCCTTCTGATCATATCATTCTGAATACGATCTTTTCATGTATGACCATACATTCACCTTAGCATTTTCATTCCAGCTACTGTCATTCTCTGCTCATGTCCATGGTTCGCATGCCAACATTTAGATCCAACGAGCATAGCAAGTCTCACGATTGCATTGTAACATATTCAGTCTCAGCCCTACTTAAACGAAATCTTTTAGTCTCGAAAATATGTTTTCAAATCTCAAGCTTCTCATTTTGTGACTAGATCACCATCGGTTGACAGCTATTCCCAACTTGATGCAAAACATCGAATATTTTGCTCGAGGTAAATAATTTTTGGACGTGATTTTTTTAACCCTCACCTCTGTATGAAGTTCAACTTCCTCACCTTTGTTTACTAAGGAAGAGATATCCAACCCTCAAGGGGCACGCCAAGGTCCACCATGCAGGTAGTTTTCCTCTTCTCATGGAAGAGGATTTCCACCATATATCTTGTGTGATTTTTTCCTGTTTCTTCACCATGTTACTAGAATAAAAACGCAACTGTTCCTAGTTCATGGTCAATCTTCCAATCAATAAAAGGGAAGTCCAGTTCGTAGACAGTGGAAGTAAGATGAACACAACTTGTTCCTGTCAGAACATTTACAACAAAGCAATTCCGGAGATCCACACACATTTATAATATAACTCCACACATCAGGAACCGGCACTGTTTCAATGGGCAGCTTATTTAGAAAAAAACAGTATGGGTACACCTAGAGGAAATTGTGTCCCTATTTGGTGTACCAGAGAAACACAAACAAAGCTGTGAGATAGGGAAGCAGGGGTGGCACAGTACAAGATTGTGCATTTTTTTATACCTGGGGAGCTGGTGAAGGGGGGCTTGCTGCCTTCGCCCGCATCACAACAGGAGGCAATGGTGGTTCCAACACATCGGAGTCTTTCAGTGGCGGTAAAGGAGCTTCTGTAGGTGGGAAAGAGGACATGGTACCAGAACCAATCAGGAACCCAGGCTCAAGAATAGGTATGTCTAAATTCATGGAACAGTTCCTACCTGCATAATATGTTGAAGTTATTTCAAGGTAAATAATACTGTGTCGATTATGTACTATAATTCTATTGAGATACTATGCAAATTGAAACTCAATGAGGACGAATATAAGTATTGAAAGCTAGATTATGGAAACTAGTACACACAAGAGTTCAGGAAGCTTACTTCTGTATAGATGTGATGTACCAGGAAAATCTGTGATCAGTCCATCAACATTTGCTAAAGCAACTAAATTGTGGATCTCCATGAGGGCATCATCAAAAGAGTCCCAAGGGACACTTACGAACTCATTCATAAGGAGGTATGCATAAACTTTAAGTTTTACAGACTGCAACTTAGCAACGATTTTGGTTTGACCGGTGATAAAGTGATTTGCCAGCGGAAATATTGCTCTTTTCTTTACAGCTACAGCATCTGCAAATGACTGAATGTCCTTGAGAGCAATGGGATCCACATCGCTAACCAACTCATCAAGCTTATAAACCGTGCTATACTTAGTTTTCTGCCTGAAAGGTATCAGTGTAGATCTATTGGAAGACTGGATCATAACTTGCAGGCTGGATTGATTGTTGTAACCAGCATTATCCAGGGACTTGATGACCAAATTGATTATATCAATCCCAAGCCTCTCAACCAAAAAGCGGGCATTCTAAAAAAACAAAAAAAAAACATTAACATCAAAAAAAGTATTGAGTTTACTAGCAAGTAGTCCTCTGAAGCTTCACACTTCAAGTGCAAGCAAGATGCTTGTCAAAGTCGTTCTTAGGAATCGGCAATATAGTACAATTAAACATTTATTGTTTACAAAACATACAACATCGTTGCCTTCTTCCACTAAAACCAAAAAAAGGCAACATGGTACGGTCACTTGAACCTTGCTGCAGCCAACACTACTTTTTGAAATTTTCATTTCGTCCTTCCAGGAAGGATATGATCACATACAACCACCACCACGGAACATTTTCCTACTATAAGAGGGAATGGAAATAGTGTGATGACATAGCTTGAGATAAATGAAAATTATATAATGGAGCAGTAGGCTTTACAGGGAGCAATAGTATTTTAAAGAAGGGATTTTTACACAAGCATTATTGTTGGAGTATTAGTGGTATGCGCTTATTGTGTTGTAGCAGGGTAAATGGATCCTGGAGGAGATCCATTTACCCCACCCAGTTGTTTAGTCCCACATCGTCTAGTGGTGGGACTTGGAGGCTCTGGAGAGGCTATATAAGGAGCCCCAGACCTCCTGTACTCATTGAGAAAGTCAATAGACAAACACGCCCCGTTGAGGGCTTCTCCCGTGGTTTCATCCCGCTCCTCACGGAGTAGGGTTCCACGTAAAAATCTTTTGTGTTCTTCATGTTTATCTTTATTTTTATGCTCTGTTTATCATTCCGCTTCCGCTTCCGATTTTCTAACATGGTATCAGAGCGGGTTCGATTCTCAGAGTTTTTTTGAATTGTTGTTTATTCGAGAGTCATTTTTTGATGAAGATTTACATATGAGTTTGTTCAAGATCTGTTGCACCAGATCATCTGGGAACATACTATTATTGCTAGGTTTTTCGTTTTTTGAAAACCTAGATGTGCTGTCAAGAAATCCTCTACATCATGGCGTCGATTCCTGTCAACCAGGCCGCTATGCGGCGATCTGAAGCTTCTGGAGTTTCTCCAAAACCATGCGAGCCCTCCATCGCCGCTAGGAGCGAGATCTGATCTCCTGACCTCCAGCCAGCACAACTCCAGGCCGCAGCCCTGGAAGCTCCATTAAAAAAAAGGAGACGAAACCCTCGTGAATCGATGATGTTGAAGACCCTTTGAAGGGCGCAGGTGGGCTCTTCTAAGGCCGACGTAGGCCCAGGCAATACCCTCTTTGCTCGAACTCCAACACTCGAGCGGCGTACCTCCTCCCTGTGCGCGAACAACGCGCGATGTCGCCCTCCTCGCGCGCGCAAGCCGCGTGACTCCGGATCCCCGTTGGCCCTGGGCGCGGTTCCCAGGCACGACCCTTGCTCCAGATCCTCGCGCGCGACGAACTCCTTCCCCCCGCGCGCAATGGCCCTCCATCTCTAGGCGGGCGAAACCCATCAACCGCGCATCACACCCCAAGTAGCAGTTCAACCCGCATACTCGCGTGCGCGAAACCCATCGTCGCGCATCGCGCACTCCAGTTTCATCGGTCTGTAGGCGACTCCTCGCGTGCAAACGCATCCGTTCCGCGCGCACCCTCCCAGGCGGCATCTTCACGCGATGGCGACGCCGTTGGAGCGTTGGCGACAACATTCCAAGGGTCCCACGATGGAGAACCCTAGGCCCGCTGGCTCCATTTAAGAAAAAGATATGTTTGGAGTTATTTGTTTAAAAAGGCCCTGACATGTGCTGTGTTAAAAAAAAATTGGGGGGCCGTAAGATGTGAAAAAAAAGGAGAGTGCTGCAATGAAAAAAAAGGGAGGTTGCATAAAAAAATCGTATGCGAAAAAAAAAGGAAGTCAAGTTTTGCAAAAAAAAGAAGAAAAAAAAGCGCGTACAAAGAAAAGTCGTACGCAAAATATTCGAATTTTTTTTTGCAAAGCCGTAAAAAAAAATTGAACGGCTTACAAAAAAAATAAAAAAAGGAGAGCCGAGAAAAAAAAATCAATCGGCCAACTGTTATTCATGTTTTTGAGAAGCCGGAAAAAATTGTTGTAATCGGCTTATTGATATTTTATACCCCTAATTTCTTTGTCTTCTCCCAACTTGGTCGACGTCCATGATTTCCGACAAGTATGGGAGAAAGGGGGAGTATATGTAGAGTCACAGGTCTTCTTCCAGCCATATTCAGATGCTCCAAATTCACGTGCAGAGACCATTCAGATTCCAGACTCTACAGTTCGGTTTCAGACTCGACGATTGTCTTCCGAGTCCAGTTTCAGACACGCACGAGTGTGCGGTCAATTTTCAGATGAGCATATGTTGCCATCATTGTCAGAGGTCCCCATCATTCTTTTAGTTGTCAGGCCAGAGTTTTCATGTGAGCCATAGGGACTCCAGAGTAGAGGACCATTCCCTATGCCATTGAGGGCAAGGGTTTTCATGTTGTATCATAGGTACACCAGAGCAGTGCACCATTCTCTGAGCCAGATGGGAGAGACCTAGTTCTCCGACGAGGAGACTTCAGGCGCAAGTTCAGACTCGATGGTCAGATTCCGAGTCTTCAGTTGACTCACACTCCAGCCCGTTCGTCCTCCTCACCTGCATGGCATGAGAAGCAACGTCCTCGACTGCAGCATGTGCGCGTTGGGTTGATATTGTCCGTAGTGTCTTGTAGCGTTGAGTTGAGTCTCTTTATGTTTGTCCAAGCTGAGCATTGCATGCTCCATCTTGAGGGGGAGTGTTGGAGTATTAGTGGTATGCGCTTATTGTGTTGTAGCAGGGTAAATGGATCCTGGAGGAGATCCATTTACCCCACCCAGTTGTTTAGTCCCACATCGTCTAGTGGTGGGACTTGGAGGCTCTGGAGAGGCTATATAAGGAGCCCCAGACCTTCTGTACTCATTGAGAAAGTCAATAGACAAACACGCCCCGTTGAGGGCTTCTCCCGTGGTTTCATCCCGCTCCTCACGGAGTAGGGTTCCACGTAAAAATCTTTTGTGTTCTTCATGTTTATCTTTATTTTTATGCTCTGTTTATCATTCCGCTTCCGCTTCCAATTTTCTAATAATTATAATATTATCCAATTAAACCACAACCCCTACAATAAAAAACTCTATAGTTACCTAACGACCCATGTAATCTTACCTCCATTAACATGATAATCACTCTGTTAGTCAGACAATAATATGTTAGCCTAACCCTGGTAATTGGTTTTAGCTGCAGTGAACTCATACATGGTGGATTAATGGTGGGATTAATGCGGAAAGATCTCTTATCAAGAATCGCATCGGTGGCATCACCCTAAACCATCCTGAATCACACCCCGCTTCTTTGATCATCTCCATCCACCTTCAGTACTCACCACTACTATCCACCCATCTCAGGAATGATATGTCAATAAAAAGATGTAGTACCGCTTTGATTGAAGGAAGATGCCATAATATAAACTTGCCTCAATGTTTATCAAGACTCCAGTTAAATGTCGGTCCTTAGCTAAGCCCAAGAATTGATCTAAACTCACAAATTCCCCTGCATTTGTGTTTGCAGGATTTCGCTTCAAAGGATATATTGAAAGCCAAGGGCTGAACATTTTAGCTGCAGAAACAAAATAAATATGTAAGAAGATATATTATAAAAAATGGATGAAACCAACAAGTTAAATATAACGATTCTTTTCCTCCGCATACTAACAAATTGTAATTCAGCAACCTGACAAACTCTGAATCTAAGGGACAAAGAAGGCAGATGGGAACTGGGAACAATCCAGGAGAAGCAAGTGGTTAGTCCTCATTTATCAATAAAAATGTCTAGGACACCTCCATGTCATGTCAACATGACGTGACAATTCATAAGGAAAACTCCTTAGATCGCCCAGATAGAGTCTATGGAAAGGTATTTATATTGACCTCAATATTGCCCAGCTTGTAAATGGATAGTGTAGTACAGAGTAAAAATTACAGCTAGGTTTTTGCACAAGTACCAAAAAAAATACTAATAGGAGAATTCTCAAACACTAAGTAGATTAAAATAGTTAGTGTTTCAAGAAGGAATTCAATTGCTCAGTGGTGATATGGCATGGCTCTATAACATACTGCATGAAGAGTCGGTAAGAATATAAGCTTACGCTTCAAATTCTTCTGAATTTCTTCCCAGGTGAAATTGAAGGAATATATTCCAGGTTCGCTCTTTATTTCACCAATAGAAGAAAATCTAGTTGCAAAAGGTGATTCGGATACGGTAGTTGATCTCAAAAGATCCACGGATTCCAAACAAATAAGAATGCTGTCTTTAGTGACTTGTACGGAGCAATCAAGAACATCTGTACCGCCACTGATAGCTGTTTTATAGGCCAAATCTGTGCAGGCGGGGAAGTCACCACTATTCCCATTATGAGATATTATTAAAGGCTTCTCTGAAACATAAAATATAGCATAACATTACTAGGTTGGCTCAGAAAACCAGCAAAAAAAGTTGTCTGCAGATATATGAGAGGTTAACTTACTCAGTTTAGAAACACCGTCACCCAAGTGAGAAAAGCAACCTGATAAAACACTGTAGTCAATATCATGGACAACATTGCCTCATTTACAGTTATAATCACATCTTACATAAGCATCAGTAGTATAATGAAACCACCTTTAGAAAAAAAAACATTTTATCGATCTTTCATGAGTATTCCTCTTACACAAGCATTAGATGGAGTCTTCAATGAGAGTTTTTCTGGTATGGGAAGCAAGCGAAGATGGGGCTCCATTTAGTAGATTGGGGTAAGATTACAAGTGCGAGAGAAAGGGAGGTTGGGGTGTTGAGATTGGAGGAGATGAACAAGGTACTTGTGGCAAAATGGGTGGTTCGGATTTGGGGAAGTTCGGAGAACCTAGTCTGTCGACTCATGAGGAGGATCTATGGGGTTTCTTTGTCTGCAGGCTGTTCATATACGTGCCCCCTCGTTGTCTTGGAAGGCTATTGTGAAGATCCTCTCTGAATTGGTGGTCAAGTTGCGACATTTTGGGGGATGGAGAGAGATTTAGATTCTACATGATGATTGAACAGAAGACGAGCCCCTAAGGGAGCGCTTTCCCAGGCTCTTTTCCTTGGCATGTAATAGAGAGGCATCAGTCTGTCAGGTTTGGGAGCAAGGATCTTGGGCTCTCCACTTCTCTTCGTCTCTGTATGACCAAAGAGTGGAGGAGCTTCTCAATTTGCAGAGTTATCTTGCGGGTCTGGAGGGGCCATCAGCTGGCAGTAACCACTTGGTGTGGGGTGATGGACAATTCACTATAAGGAAGGCCTACCGCTTCTTCACCAATGACGGTGACCAGGTGCACAACGAAGCCAGACTCGATGCTCGAATCATATGGAGGAGCAGTATCAAATCGAGTCAAGGTGTTTCTCTGGTTATTCAGGTTATGCACGGTTCTTACCAAGAGCTGCCGACGTCGGCTATTAGGTGTTGAAGACTGTGAGTGTGACAGATGTGGATTTGCTTTCTCTTAACGCAGGTTTAGATCATGGCAAACATTTAATGGCTCAGGGTAGAGAATGGCTCCATCTTCTGGCATTGTATTAGATCGGTGTGCGCCAATGGCCACAAGGATAGCTCTTACACATTCACAATTTTCTAGGCAATTTGGTGTAGTAGAAACGAGGTCATTTTCTGTGGCCAAGTGTTCTACTCGGAAGTTGTTCTCGAACATTGTAGGACGTTGTGTGACTCTTGGAGACGTGTAGTGTGATTCTTGTACTCATCTTAGTTTTTTATTTAATTTAATTTTCACTTGGTGGGTCCCATCTTGGGAGGCCACCATCTTTCTTCTCAAAAAATGATAGAAGAATATGAACTTGATTAATGTTCAGGGTTTTACAAATAATTGGGAAAAAACCCCATTTATCATGAGTCCTACGAGCTACGACCACTTGTATAGTAGAAGACATGAGACAAAAGTTATGCAGAGACTCAACACATGAATAATAAATCAAACATCAAATATTTCAGTTAGATAACATTGATACTCAACTTGGAGACATATTGATCACACAAGAGTTTACAAGATGTTTGGTAAAGAGGTCTGCAATATGATTAATAGATAATACATGTGGTGTCCGAAGGAGTCCTTTTTGAATCACTTCACAAGTCTTGTGATGATCAACCTCTACACATTTGGTCCTCTTATTAAATTGGCAATAAAAATGACAGCCTAATTATCGCATTACATTTCCATGGATGGTGTGATTTTAATGCTCAAGTTCTATATAACGAATTAGACACCACGTTATTTGATTAGTGTGCTCTGATTCTGCACTTGATTGAGCAACAATACTGGTCTCTTGATATGCCACATAATAAGATTGTTTTGAAGAAAGGCATTGAATCATGAAGTAGACTTCCCGATAAGATGAGTATAAAACATACTTATTGAGATAACCCTCGGTTTCAGACAGAGAGAGACCAAATGAGAAAAATATAGAGAGGACAGATAGGGGCTTAAGTGGAGAAAATACAAAAAAAACCCGCTAGACATAATATAAAGATCTATATACTCTTCCTCGTAGTTTGATCTTTTGAAGATACATGTGAGGTAGCAACATGAACCTTCTGAATCATATCTCTGGTTTGATGGCAATCCACCTCATAATGCTTAGTTCTCACACAAAAGGTAGGATTGACCACAATGGACAAATTTTGCATGATTTCCACAATATAGTTGTACAAGAAGAGGCACATCCAGTAGAAATATAGTCATGATTGACATGAAATACATCACATGTGGGATAGCTTGAGCCATCACTCAATACCCAGTTTCGAAGCTAGCCGTAATAATTTATTCCTTATTTTTCCTGGATCAAATCATTTCCTGCATGTTAGCAGAGTATACTCCAAGTAACCATTTTAGTAATGGCACACAATTATCAATAACTGTAGAGATATTATTAATTATATGTACTATTTTCACAGTTTATATTTACTCCCTCCATCTTATGTAATTTACCCATGGGTCTCTCCTCTATATAAGAGAGCCCTAGGGTTCTTTGGAATAGTGAATTTCATCTTTTTCTCAACATGGTATCAGAGCGGCGGTCCTAGACCAAAGATCTCGTACCTAAGGAAAAAACCCTAGCCCCCCATCCCTCCCCTCTCAGTATGCCACCAAGCAGCACCCAATGTCGTTGCTGCCGCCTCCTGCGGCAGCCACAACCACCGCCAGCGGTCCCCGCTGCCGCTTGCTATGGCTTTTGTGCCTCCTCTGCCGCTCCCTATGGGTTTCGTCACTATCCGCTGCATGTGACTCCATTTTGTAGCGACGATCGTTGATGGGAATGGTTGCATCCTGAGTCTTCATTTGCAACCACTTCCCCGTGTATTTGGGTAGACGAATCTTCTTTTAGTCTGCAAATCCTAACTTTTTTTATTCCGGTAGTATGTCAGAAAATAAGGTCAACATCCCTGCTACAGACGCCTTTCGAGGTCCATCGTCGATAGTAAAGATGGACGGGACAAATTATGAGCTATGGGCCATGCAGTTCATGAGCCTCATGTAGTCCACTGGTAAGAAACATATTCTTATCAAGAGCCGGATGAGAAAGCTAGGGTGAATGCCTCGTGGGAGGCGGACGATGCCTTGCTTGGTTGTTTGGTACATTGACGATAGAGATCGCCAATGATGTTTTACATTAGGCCACTGCCAAGGCGATGTGGGACATTCTTGCAGCCACATATTCCCAAGCAAGGAATGAGATGATCCTACAACTACATCATGACATTTTCACAGTTCAGCAGAATGGGCGCCCTCTTCATTCTCTATACAAGTCTCCCAGCGGTATGTTCAAGAAGCTCCACAGTTTTATACCTCTAGATGCTACCCCTGAGTAACAGAAGGCATACAGGAATGCCACCATGGTTGGTGTATTTATTGCAACACTTGATCCAGAGTATGATGCTGCTTGATCGCAGATTCTTAGGAATACTAACATTCCTCCCATAGAGGAGGCTTACCGCAGACTCAGTATGATCATTGCCCTTTGTTTGTCTATAGCCAAACCTCTTCTGCGATGGCCGCCTCCCACCGTAGGGGAGGATATTCTCAGTTTTTTAACACAAGAGCCATTGGGTCGAAAGCAAATAGATACAATAGAATTTTTTTTGTTGGAGCCCAACATGGGCCCAAAGCTTCTTTATTTAGAGTTTCCTGATTGAAACCCTCTTCACGAAAGCTGGATCTTGCTGCCATGAGAAGTATCGCTGCTAAGAGAAGTATTGTGTGAAGTGGGAGAACTGTCGCCAGGAGAAGTATTGCATGACTGCAGGTGCGTATGCGAGAGGTTTCAGATGTTGTTCTCGCACGAGAGAAGGGTGATGAATCCCTGCTGGATCATCATTATTCTCTCTTTTTATCCTCAAAAAATAAGAACCTCATGAACATTGGATCCAGAGAGGGGTAGACGATGTCGGAGGGTGACCCGGGGGGGGGGGTGGCGACTGGTGGTGGCTCGCCGAGGAGCGAGGCGTGGGTCTGTGTCTCGGCTTGGGAGCCCCCTTTCGGTCGTGGCTGCTTCCGGTGCGGCGGTTTCGATCATTGGGCAAGAACCAGTCGTTAGCCTTTGAGGTGCTTCGAGTGCCATCGTTTTGGCCACTCTAGGCGGAGCTGTCCAAGGGCGGTTGTTTACCCATCTATGTTGATCGACGAGGGTGGTGGGGATGGCGCTCTCTTCTTAGCGACCTCCGACGTGGGGCTCGTCTCTAGGGCTTCCTTTAAGGGAGACGTGGCTCGTCTCTCCCACTGAAGGGCGCTTACGAGGGGGCTCAGTGCCTCTGAGGCGAGGAATCTGCTGCGTGGCTCGGTGGTTGGGCCGCTGCAGCTGAGGTGGCACGCGCCTAGGGACTCGGATGTCGCGGTGAAGCCAGAAGTGGTGACGAGGATCGTCGTCAGGGGACTTCCCCTGAGGGCGAGATTGAGGCATACCATCTCTGGCCTCTTGCAGGGAGTGGTTATTGTTCTTTCCGTCGTGAGCACTGGGTGCATTCCTGGTCAAGCGTTGGATGTGGTCCTTCGGGTTGGGCCGGTGGAGGTCGACAAGCTTGGGTGGTGGAAGGTATCTCTGGATGGCAGGCGTGTGTTGCTTGAGCTGCTGAAGGCAGGCGCGATGCCGGTGGTGCCCACAGCTGGTGGTCGGCGGTGGGAGGTTCAAGCGGGGCAGGCGGAGCTTGCGGTCAAAGGCGAGGGCGAGGAGCGTCCTTCCGATGCTCGGCCACGGGCCGAGCGGGCACACTCCCCGAAGAGGTCGCAGGCCTCTGGCGGTGGGGTGGGTCCGAGCATGGTGAGTCCTTCGAGGGTGGTGATCCGTTTCGGCGCGATATCCGTGGTTGGGTTCTCAAGGCTGGCGACGGTCTCCTTGTCGTGGTGTAGGGTAGATGAGACGGTTAGCGCGGTCAGTAGTGGCGGGGCCCTGCTTGGACGGACTCAGGGGGGGGGGGCGTCTGTCCTTGCGGTTTGGAGCTTCGTGGAGAGCGGGTTGTTGGGTCTGGTCATTTTCCGGGTAATCAGGTCGGGAGATCTAATCCGAGCCCGTTGGTCTTGGGGCACCCTTCGGTGGAAGATCCGTTTGCCGCGGCTTTTGCGGGCCCTTCCGCGGTTTCGGGGTCGGCGGTTGGCGGCGAGTCACGTGGCGGTCGGGTCCCGACTCCCCTGGACCCTTCTCAGCCTCCTGCGATGGTGGAGGCGGGTGGAGGTCGTTCCGTGACGTGTGTGGATCCGTTGGAGCCTTCGGGCGAGGCGAGCTTGGTGGCGCGGCAGGGCGGGCTGGCTGGGGGTGGCCCTGTTGTATATGGACCGGGTCTGAATCTGCTGAGGAGGGGTGTGGGTCTGTCGGCAGCTGTGGGGGGGCAGGGGCCTGGTGGTGGTATGGCCGTTTCTGAAGGGGAGGGGGGCGCAGGGGGTTACTCTGGGCCTGTGTGCGGGTCTCCGTCTGGGGGGGGGGGAGCGTCTATGGACCGGTTTCCTTGGAGGGGTTGGGGTATTTGCAGAGGCGGTTTGGGCTGGCGTATGAGAGGGGGGAGGGGGGCAGAGGGTGGCTAGAAGATTGGTGAGGGCTTCGCTAAGAGCAGCCTTGGAGGCGGAGTCTCCGGTGGTGGCTGGAGGGCAGGGGGGTGCGGCCGTGGTCCAAGTGCGCAACCCTTTTACGACTCTTGATAGAGATTTGGCGTGATGTTTGGGGGTCATTCCTCCAGAGAAGAGGGCGTTTGCAGTGCTTAAATGAAGTTGCTCTCTCTGAATGTTAGGGGGCTGGGCTGCCCTGATAAGAGGCTCGGAGTGGTGAACCTGGTGAGAGAGGCAACTACAGACATTTTCTTGCTGCAGGAGACGAAGTTGCAGGCCGTGGATGACTCGGTGCGTCACGATTTGACTAGGGGGGACGTCTTCGCGCTGGCGGAGAAAGGAGCGGTTGGCGCCTCGGGGGGAATCATGTATGGGTGGTAGGCCGATTCCTCGCCTTGTTGGGGCGCTTCGTTTCTGTGTTCTCATTGACGGTCAAGCTGTTGCGGAGGGCGGATTGTGTTTGCTTCTATATTACCAACGTGTATGGCCCGTGTAGGTGGGAGGATGGGAACTAGGCTGTGGATCTGGAACATGTTGCGCCTGAGGTGGGAGATGATGCATGGATTGTTGGAGGTGACTTGAATGTCACCTTGCTTCCGGGAGACAGGCCGGGGGAGGCCGGGGGCAGAGATCCGGGTTTTGTCGAGCTCAGGCAGGTGGTAAATTCGTTGGGGCTTCATATCGTGGACGCGGCCGGGTGTAAATTCACTTGGAGGAATGCGAGATCCAGATCTAGAATTGACAGGTTTTTCTTGTCCGTCAGGGTTGGGGAGATGTTCCCGCTGGCAAGGGCTTGGGCTCTTACGAGGACGCTTTCTGACCACACTCCCATTCTCTGGAGCTCGGGAGAGGTCAGACCGGGCCGTTTCTTTTTCCGTTTTGAGAAGAAGTGGCTGCTTGAGGAGGGATTTCGGGAGTTGGTATCTGAACAAAGGTGGGGATTTGTGGGGGAGGGGTCAGTGGTGTCGCGTTTCGCGGCTAAGCTGGATTCCCTTAGGCGGGTGCTCTTGTCTTTGGGAAGGAGGCTGCTCGGCGGCGGAGGGCTGTTAAGGCTGAGGCTGAGGCGGGGATTAGCAGATTAGATGGGCTCGACGATGAGCGGGGGTTGACGGAGGCGGAAATGGAGGAGTGGGCTACGTGGCTGGAGGCGGCTTACCTGGAGGACAGGAAAGAGGAGGTTCACTGGCGGCAGAGATCGAGGCAGAAGTGGCTAAGGGAAGGAGATGCAAACACACGCTTTTTCCATTCCGTGGCCTCTGGGAGGAGGAGAAGGAGCTTTTTGCATGAGGTGGAGGTGGGAGGTCGCACGGTGTCGGGTGATTCGAGCATCGGTGCCGCTTTGCGGGAGCACTTTGTGAGCGCCTCGAGGAAGGTGCGGGACGACACTGGCTGGGGCTGGACGGGTCTGGGTGCTGGCTCTTTGAGTACTTCTCAGGCTGATACGTTGGTGGCCGCGTTTTCCGAGGAGGAGGTTCGCAGAGCAGTTTGGGATCTGAATGGGGATGGGGATCCTGGCCCCGATGGTTTCTCCATCTCTTTTTACAGGGAGTTCTGGGAGCTGCTGAAGGGGGACATCTTGGTGGTTTGGATGAGTTCAGGATTGCCAACAAGGGTTTTGAGAAAATTAACATAGATTTGATCTTTCTGCTGCCTAAGAAGGAGAATCATGCGGGGGTTGGGGATTTCAGGCCTATTTCTATGTCGAATGGCATTTATCTTATCGTTGCCAAGGTGCTGGCGAGCAGACTTAGGGGCCGTTCTGGCTTCTGTGGTTCTGCCCGCTCAATCAGCTTTTATTCCGGGTCGATGTATGCGGATGGGATTGTTGCTGCGTCTGAAGCCTGTCTTGAGTGGAAGAGGTCCGCAAAGAAAGGAGCCATTTGGAAGATTGATTACGCCAAGGCATATGATTGCGTTAGTTGGAAATTCCTATGGGTATCGTTGCAGAGAAGGGATTTTCTACATGAGTGGATTGGTTGGATCAAGAGGTGCGTCACTACTGCCTCCTGCTCTGTCTTGGTGAACGCTAGGCTGGAGGGCGGTTGGTTCCAACTGCAGAGGGGGGTTCGCCAGGGTTGCCCCCTAGTTCCCTTGTTGTTTGTGCTTGTGGCGGACTGTCTCGCCGTACTGTTTGCGCGGGCAGTTGGCGAGAGGTGGTGTGAGGGCTTCCGGCTAGGAGACATCTCCATTCCGATACTACAGTATGCGGATGACACGCTTATATTCTGGGGGGGGGGGGCTAAAGAGCAGAATCGCAATGCGGCAACTCTGGTTGACTTATTTGGGTGCTTATCTGGATTGAAGATTAACAGGCAGAAGTCGGTCCTTGTTCCTTTGGCGATGGACGAAGGTGAGGGAGGCAGGCATGCGGAGTAGGCGGGGTGTTCTCGAGGGCAGTTGCTGTTAACCTACCGGGGTTTGCCTCTGGTCGCGGGCAGATTGAGGAAATCTGATTGGGATTGTGTGCTGCGGAGGATGGAGGAGCGGTTGGAGGGGGTGGAAGGCTACCACCCTGTCCAGGGGGGAAGCTTGTTCTGCTGAAGCATGTTCTGTCGGCAATTCCGGTTTTCTTCTACTCTAACGAGACTGATGCCTGTTGGGGTGAGAAGGAAGGTGGAGGTTATGATGCGTGCCTTCTTCTGGTCAGATGGGAGGCAAACAGGTAGGGGTGTCCACCTGGTCGCTTGGAAGATATAACTGTACCCGTTTCGGAGGGGGGGCTTGGTATTCGAGATGCGGAGCTCATGAACAGAGCTTTGATTGCTAAATGGGCGGTGCGGGTCTGGGGCACCTCCGATTCGCTGGTCTTGCGGCTGCTGCGGGCGATATATGATGTCGGTGGGGAGTTGGTGGCGGCGCGGGTCCGTCTTGAGTTACCTTTGTGGAAGGGAATTTGGCGGTGCTTCCGGGGCTCGGGCAATATCTCCGCCCGAAAGTTGGGGAATGGCCACCGGTTCCAATTTTGGCAGGACGATTGGATTGGGGAGGGGGCGCTGGCCGCTCGTTTTCCTAGGCTGATGGCATTGGTTGCGGACAGGGGGCTCGTGTGCAAGAGGTGGTCGACTCGGGGGCGTGGGCTCCGCGGTTCCACTCCGATCTATCAGATCAGAGGATGGAGGATTTTTGGCGACTGCTCTCCGAGATTCCATCCGTTGGGGAATTATCTGGTGAGCCAGACCATTTTGTTTGGATGGACGGGAAGTTCTCAGAGAAGAGGGCTTACCGTAAGCTGAGAGATGGAGATGAGCATGTTGATGAGGACCTGCGTGCGGATGTAAAAGTGATTTGGGCGGCTAAGATTCCTGCTCGTGTTAAGGTGTTCCTCTGGTGCCTAAGGAGGAACCGTCTCTGCGACAAAGTGAGGAGAGGGAGGATGTTGAGGGGACAGATCTGCAGTGTGACGGATGTGAGGAGGAGATGGAGGATGCGGACCACATTTCTTCGGTTGCAGAACGTCGGCGCAGATTTGGGAGGCTTTGGGGCTCTCTTGGGTCCAGTCTTCCGGGCTCGGTCCTTTCTGGAGCTCCATTCGGGCTGGGGTCCTCCGGGGATGTCTCTAAGCCCTTCGCCGTGTTATGGTCTCTCTGGCTGGGCCGAAACGACTATATATTCAAGGGACAACGCTTCTATTGGGAAAATATCGTTGCTCACTGCAATGCTGTATACAAGTTCTGGATTTCTAAATGATGTATCCTTTCGGTTTCTAATGAAAATTTTGGTGTGGTGACTCCCGACTCGGCAGGGCTCCCCCTTCTTTCTACTAAAAAAAGAACCTCATGAGAAATCTTCATTAATTCCACACCTTTGGCAAAAATATCAAACACATAATTAACACTAATCCTAATCTTATTGTATTTATCACCAACATTTTCTTTATTATTAAAAATCCTTAAAATTAGGTTAATTATTGTATATATTTATTTGGTTTCAATATGAAACTAAAAATACAAAGAAATCACAAAACCATTACAATTAAAGTGTTTCTAAACATTAAAAATGCTTGTAAAGTAATTCTTTATTGTACAAATGACCTCTTTTGACTTTTTGATCAACAATAAACTTGTAGATCTCATCGAGATCTACAACTTTCATGTTTTGACTTTTTGTTGATTCATCCTCCAACTATTCTTTTGAAATTTCTTTATTTTTGTCATTTTTGAATTGTCTGGAGCGACCACATGGCGCTCTCTGTAGACGCCATGCGGCCGCTTCTCCTTGCGCCACCCGCCACCTTTCTACGCCATCTGATCATCCCTCTGGGCGCCTTCATTCTTGGATGTTCATTGCCGCTCTTCTTTCAACCATCTGATGAGATCTCTGGATCTAATCAGAGCCACCCTTCCCCGCCTTCCCCTCAACCGTTAGATGGCTGTGCCATCCAATGGCTTTGCGACCTCCACGTCACCTATTCAACCTCCGCCGCTGGATGAAACCCCTGGTTCATCACAACCGCTCCTCTGCGCCTTGATCTAAGCCCTTGATTACTACCCTAGATCTAATCCTACCTGCTTACAAGCGCCCGCTTCTTAACCGTTGGATCTACAGATCCAACGACCATCATCCCATCTCCTACCACCAGCGCCTCCTTACCCAGGCATTACGCCTGCTTTTCCTCCGCCTCCTTCCTATTTTTTCCTTCGCTCCGATCACCCTCTCCACAACCCAACGGCTTCCCCACATAGCTACATCCCCTCCGCCTTTTGCACCGCATTCAATATCCCCGTCCATCACTCCTTGCCATCACTATAGCCAACTCCGTCGCCTACCTTTGTAACCAATCTCCACCACCTCAAATACCCCCACTCTGCCACCATCTCATCACCCTCGTCCACCAACTCTGAGCAAGAGCCCTTAGCCGTCCTCCGCCTCCCTATGACAGAGGAGGTCGGAGGAGGGCCATCATGGTCTCCCCTTGCTCTGGTGTCGACCCATGGCGTTGATCGCCGTGTTGCGGCGCCCTGGCCCACTGAGCACCGAGGCATGGTCGCCCTCGTCTTGCGACGACCGGAGGCTCCCAAGGAGTCTCATCCCATACCGCATCCTCCATGAATTTCCATTTCGACCAGGTAGCCTCTTCTCTTATATTTTTCTCTGAATTACTTCAATTTTCTCGCTGCACATGATATGCTTGCCGCCTCCCACCTAACCATCCCCTCATCTTCATCACACAACCACCCTCCACGCTAGCCATTCCGCTCATCGTTTCCCCTCTCTAGAGCCCTGATCACGTCACCCCACCTCTCTTCGGCTCGCCAGAGAGAGAGAGAGCCATGTCCTCCATTCCCTCCGCCTGCCTGGACCTCCACTCATCTCCTCGCACACAAAGCAGCTTCGACTATTAATAACCTTGTAGGTATTCATCATTTTTAATGGCCGGAGTTCTATCACCATCTCCAATCTTGAGCTGCAACTTCGACGATGCTGCACTGCTCCGCTTCTCCAGTCAGCACCGCACCTCCGCCCTGGAGTTCAGCTCCTTTGCCCGCACGTCAGTGACCTTCTCTGATCCTTGGAGGATCTCGGGGAGCGAGGCGGAGCTCCAGGACATTCACTGGGCGCAACCCTCTCGGCGAAAGAGCACAACAAGATGAAGCAGCCACCGTCCAATCAGATTGATCGGACGACCCAGATGAAGGCCCGAGCCTCCATGCCTATCCTATAGGCTCGTATTGATCAAGTTTGTTCCCTGAAGCATCCATGGCAGCTACGTGTCCCGGGCTTGGATCGGTCTCCCGAGCCTAGCCCCCTCGCGTGCCATACATGTGAGGGGCTGGGTTAATTGCATACAGCCCCAAGACTTTCAAGAACTACATCCAGGACCTCTAGGCGTGTACCTCACGTGCATGCCTGAGTTAAATTTCAGGGAGGCCCTGTCGGTTATGTTAAATTACAGATATGCCCTCGCGCTTCATGGAGAATTTACAGGGAAGCCCCTCCGGGTTTGGTTATTGCAAATAGATCCTCCATGGACCTATTTGTGACTATTTATCTTTTATTTTCACACCTTTTTATTGCATTTATACCCTTACATTCCATTAAGCATATCTTGAGCATATGAACTCCATTTCGGTTGATTTCAGTTGCATTGTGTTGATAATTTCATCCTCTATCCAATGGCATCATTTATTTCATGATTTGATATTGAATTGAATATGATGATTTCTGATAATATATGGTGTCTCCTGCTCTATAAATATTTGCCATTAATAGATGCCTGACCTCTATTTTTATGCTCCATTTACCTCTGAAAATGACCTGTAATTTGCTGCTCAATGATTCGATAATAATTGTACTTACTCAATAGTTTGCAGTTTACTTTACATCTCATTTAAAATGCATAAAAGGAAAATAAAAATTGCATGCAACATGTTAATTCATCTCTTCCATTATGTTTGCATTATGTATTTGCATATCATTTTGCATGCAATGAAGACTTAAATTTAGAATTTAATCACTAAAGAATTAATCGATAGTTTTCGATAAATAGATGAAGAGGCTCGTATCCTTATATTCGACCTTGGTATCTTGCCAAGTAAAAAATTGTTCCACAACATTCAATGTTTATGGTTTTTGATCGATGGAATTTCACCTCGTATACTACAATTATCGACAATTAAAGAGGTAATCTTCGTGTTCATCATATGGCACAGTTGCCAGGGACACGACTCATCTTTATTTGTTTGTTGAATTTTATTGAATTATTTTTTATGTAAATATTTTCAGGTCTTCTCATTGTGTTGTCTTTGCATCATGAGCTGATAATTTTTCTTGATATTTTTCTGACAATTTCTTTATGGCTGGGCCCATGGAGACCGAGGACGCTTGAGACTTATGGACGCATGGAGTTGGGAGCTCCCTCTGCGAGGAGTCGCAGAGAAAACTTAGAAGGATTCAAGGAAGATTTGTCAGCATTGTATTCATGCAATTTTTTTCTATATCAAGCGTATTTCTAGTGGTCCTCGTTCGAGGGCTCGTGTGTGTAAAAAGAGAGAGAAGTAGATCACTCGATGATCTACCCCTCCCCCATACACACATCCATCTCTGTATATTCACTCACCCCCTCTCCACACCTCCATGTATTCTCCTGTAAACATTCACACCCCTTCCACTCTAACCTTAACAAACCACGGGTCCCCCAGCCCAAAATCCACATCCAATACTTTAGGCTATTTTCAGCCTAAGTATAGGGGGGACCCAACTCAATCAATATTCCCTCTTCTCATCTTCTTATACTTAGGTCATTTTTGACCTAAGTATAGGGGAACCATCTGAGTCAGTTCCGCTATATCACCTTGTATTTAACCAGAGCTATGCCTTCATATCACTTGTGCTACGAGGGCATAACAAAAGTTAAGTATAAGAGGGATATACCGTATATTATTGTATATTTATTTTAGCCATATCTCGTATGTTAAATTTTTTGTAAAATTTTTGGGCTAGGGTTTAGGTATACATGTGAACTGATTTTTGTAAAAATCTTTTTAAAAAAATTGAGGGACGAACTTTTGTAAATAAAATTTACCTTATTCAAAATTTTCATAAAAATCCGAAAAAATTGAAAACTTTCTTTGGATGAGACCCTGACTACTAGACTTAAAAATGAGTAGCTACTATTCAGTGAGGGAACTACAGTCTCCTTAGCAGAGTAGGTGGTTTAGAGGATAATGTGTATGGCTTCGTCCTCAAGTAACACGGGTAGCCGTCTAACGGTCCGAACTTACACCCATACTATACTGACTGAAAGTAGATGCAACTATTCATATAAGCTTGGGCCAGTCATGATCTCTCTGAAGAACTAAAAAAATGAAAAAAAAATAAAATTCATAAAAATTTACAAAAACTAAAAATCACAAAAATTCATTAACTCTGGAGTTGGTGTATTCCTGACACATTCACTATCACGCAAGGCTAGAGGATATAAAGGCACTTGATTTCTGAGATCTTGAGAGGCTGAGTTAGCCAGCCTTAGTCATTAGGGTTTTTGAAACTTAATAATCCATACTTCCCAAGTTTGAGTATTTGAGCGCTATATTGCACTCTTCATCTCTACCTTCTAAAGAATATGATCAACACATCACTTTCACAACTGCATGATTGATGAGATGAATCGAGTTATCACTTGAGGAACTAGGACTGTTGATTTGAGTTTAGACCCAATTTAATGATGCTCGAGGATGGGATAAAGTCAACGAAGGCTTCATGAACCTGAGCGTCAGCAAAACCTAGCCAGTATGTGAACAAGGGTGTGACAAAACCTAATTAAATTGTTAATCAGTGTGCGCCAACTTTTGGTAAAAGCAGCGGAGCTAGCCAAATAATGAAATTCAGTTCGAGAGAAGTTCTCTCATACAAAGAAATGCTCTATCATTACACATACAAATTCAAAAGAGCTCCACCCAACGGTGAGCGCTCCCAACCATTTCAAAGTATCCACTTGGACCAAACGTTATTAGGTCCAAGGAGTCGGGCTAGCACTAAAAAAGGGCTCTGCATCGTATAGTGATACAAGCCTAGGTATCTTAGATACTCAAAAGAGACACATCCCGGTGTACCCTCAGGAAAACAAGTACAGATGACTCCGAATACTCTTAACGGACACATTGATCAACAAATAAAAAATATACATATGTTGAGTAATAAGGCACTCGAGAGGTCCCTTGTTCCAATGTGAGGAAGAGAAGAATTTACACAATCATATGCCCTCCATCATCTGGCCGTCCATCTATACTTTCAAGTCATACAAACTAAGGAGATGGTGGATTAAATGCAAGAACCGACTTATTCTCTAGTGTTGAGGATTCGGTCTAGAGGAGAGTCTCCTGCATTGGAACCCTGGGTGACATCTCGACTCGACTCTCATCATTGTAGTACACTAATTAACATATCCTTATATTTTATGTACAAACAGAGAGTCTGATAAATAGAGAAGATGGATTCCTTTTGACTAGAGCATGGTTGAGCCCAGAATTTTAGGATGACTCGAATTGAGGATCTTCAATAAATTGAGCCTTGTAAATTTCACATGCACTGACAGGAATTAATCTAGCTCCTTCATTCTTTAGATGGTCGAGGACGAGCATAGTTTAAGTATAGGGGTACGATGAATCCCTACTGGATCATCATTATTATCTCTTTTTATCCTTGAAAAATAAGAACTTCATGAGAAATCTTCATTAATTCTGTACCTTTGGCAAATAAATCAAACACCTATAATTAATACTAACCCTAATTATCGCTAACATCTTCTTTATTATTAAAAATCCCTAAAATTTAGGTTAATTATCATATATATTTATTTTGGTTTCAAAAAGAAATTAAAAATACAAAGAAATCACAAAACCATTAAAATTAAAGTGTTTTTAAACATTAAAAATGCTTGTAAAAATTCTTCATTGTACAAATGACCTCTTTTCACTTTTTGATCAACATGAAACTTGTAGATCTCATCGAGATCTACAACTTTTATATTTTGACTTTTTGTTTATTCGTCCTTCTACTATTTCTTTTAAATTTTCTTTATTTTTGTCATTTTTAAATTGTTTGGAGCAGCCACGTGGCGTTGTAGGCACGCGGCCGCCTTTCCTTGCGCCACCCGCCACCTTTCTACGCCGTCTGATCATCCTCTGGGTGCCTTCATCTTGGCCGTCCACTGTCGCTCTTCTTTCAGCCGTTTGATGAGATCTCTAGATCTCATCAGAGCTGCCCTTCCCTGCCTTCCCCTCAGCCGTTAGATGGTTGTGCCATCCAATGGCTTTACGACCTCCACACCACCCATTCAACCTCTGCCATTGGATGAAACCCCTGGTTCCATCACAACTGCTCCTCTGCGTCTTGATCTCAGCCCTTGATCACTGCCTTAGATCTAATCCTACCCGCTTGCCAGCGTCCGCTTCTTAGCCGTTGGATCTGGAGATCCAATGGCCATCACCCCATCTCCTACCTCCAGCGCCTCCTTCCCCAGGCGTTACACATGCTTTTCCCTCCGCCCCTTCCTATTTTTGCCTTCGCTGTGATCACCCTCTCCACAACCTAACAGCTTCCCCACGTCGCCACATCCCCTCTGCCTTTCGCACCACCATCAATACCCCCCTCCATCACTCCTCGCCATCACTACAACCGTTGTAACTCCGTCACCCACCTTTGTAACCGATGAATCCACCATCTCAAATACCCCCGCTCCGCCACCGTCACCCTTGTCCACCAACTCTGAGTAAGATCCCTAGCCCACCTGCGCCTCCCTATGACAGACGGAGGTCGGAGGAGGGCCATCATGGTCTCCTCCTACTCTGATGTCGACCCACGACGCTGATCATCGTGTTGCGGCGCCTCTGGCCCGCTAAGCACCGAGGCATGGTCGCACTCGTCGTGCGATGACTGGAGGCTCCCAAGGAGCCTCAACCCATATCGCATCCTCCATGAATTTCCATTCCGACCAGGTAGCCACTTCTTTTATATTTTTCTCTGATTTACTTCAATTTTCTCGCCGCACATGATGCTTGTCGCCTCCACCTAACCATCCCCTCACCTTCATCGCACAACCACCCTCCACGCTAGCCATTCTGCTCATCGTTTCCCTTCTTTAGAGCCCTAATCACCTACGCCCTACGTCCTCTTCGGCTCGCCGGAGAGAGAGCTCAAGTCCTCCATTCCCTCCGCCCGCATGGACCTCCACTCCATTCTCCTCGCACAAATAAAGCAGCCTCGGCTATTAATAACCTTGCAGGTATTCCTCATCTTCAATGGCCAAAGTTCTATCGCCATCTCCAATCTCAAGCTGCAACTACGATGACGTTGCATTGCCTCGCCTCTCCAGTCGTCACCGCACCTCCACCGGGAGTCCAGCTCCTTTGCCCGCACGTCAGCGACCTTCTCTGATCCTCAGAGGATCTCAGGGAGCGAGGCGGAGCTCCAAGACCTTCACCGGAGCGCAGCCCTCTCCGGCGGGAGGGGTGGAGCAAGATGAAGCAGCTACCGTTTGATCAGATTGATGGGACGACCCAGATGAAGGCCGAGCCTCCACGCATATCCTATAGGCTCGGGGTGACCAAGCCGTTCTTTGAAGCATTCGTTGCAGCCACGTGTCTCGAGCCTGGACCGCCTCCCGAGCCTAGCCCCCTCACGTACCATGCACGCGAGGGGTTGGGTTAATTGCATGAAGATCCCAAGACTATCAAGAACTACATCCATGTCCTCCAAGCGCGTGCCTTACGTGTGTGCCTAGGGTAAATTTCAGGGTGGCCCTGCCGGTTATGTGAAATTGCAGATGTGCCCTCGCGCTTCATGGAGAATTTACAGGGAAGCCCTTTCGGGTTTTGGTTATGGCAAATAGGTCCTACAGGGACCTATTTGTGATTATTTATATTTTATTTTCATGTCTTTTTATTGCATTCATGCCCTTGCATTCCATTAAGCATATCTTGAGCATATGAACTCCATTTTGGTTGATTTCAGTTGCATTGCATTACTAATTTCATCCTCCATTCAATGACATCATTTATTCCACGATTTGGTACTGAATTGAATATGATGATTTTGATGATATATGGTGTCTCCTGCTCTATAAATGTTTTCCATTAATAGATGCTTGACCTCTATTTTTATGCTCCATTTACCTCTGAAAATTGACCTGTAATTTGCTGCTCAATTATTCGATAATATTTGTACCTACTCATTAGTTTGCATTTTATTTCGCATCTCATTTAAAATGCATAAAAGGAAAATATAAATTGCATGCATCATGTTAATTCATGTCTTCCATTCTGTTTGCATTATGTATTTGCATATCATTTTGCATGCACATGAAGACTTAAATTTAGAATTTAATCACTTAAGAATTAATCAATAATTTTCGATGAATAGATGAAGAGGCTCGTGTCCCTATGTTTGACCTTGGTATCTTGCCAAGTAAAAAAAATATTCCACAACATTCAATGTTTGTGGTTTTTGATCGACTGAATTTAGCCTCCTATATTACAATTATCGACAATTAAAGAGGTGATCTTAGCGTTCATCAAATGACGATGTTGCCGGGGACACAACTCTTCTTTATTTTTTTGTTGAATTTTATTGAATTATTTTTTATGTGAATATTTTCAGGTCTTCTTATTGTATTATCTTTGCATCATGAGATGATAATTTTTCTTGATATTTTTCGGACAATTTCTTTGCGGTAGGGCCCATGGAGACCGAGGACGCTTAAGACCTGTGGAGGCGTGGTGTTGGGAGCTCCCGCTACGAGGAGTCGCAGAGAAAACTCATAAGGATTCAAGGAAGATTCGTCAACATTTTATTCATGCAATTTTTTTTTGTATCATGCGCATTTCTAGCAGTCCTAGTTCAAGGGCTCGCGTGTGTAAAAAAAGAGAAGTAGATCACTCGATAATCTACCTCCCCCCCCACACACATCCACACTGTGTATTCACTCACCCGCCCCCTTCTCCACACCTCCATGTATTCTCATGTAAAAATTCACACCCCAACCCTCAAACACTAATAAACCACGGGTCCCCCAACCCAAAATCCACATCCAATACTTACACTATTTTCAGCCAAGTATATGGGGGGACTCGACTCAATCAGTCTTCCCTTTTCTCGTCTTCTTAAACTTAGGTCATTTTTGACCTAAGTATAAGGGAGCCATCTGAGTCAGTTTCACTATATCACCTTGTATTTAACCAGAGTTATGTCTTTATATCACTTGTGCTATGAGGATATAGCAAAAGTTAAGCATATGGGGATATACCATTCATTATTGTATATATATTTTAATCATAGCTCGTATGTTAATTTTTTTGAAAACTTTTTGGGCTAGGGTTTAGGTATACATGTGAACTGATTTTTGTAAAAATCTTTTTTTTTTTAAATTGAGGGGCAAACTTTTTGTAAATAAAATTAACCTTATTCAAAATTTTCATAAAAATCCGAAAAAACTGAAAATTTTGTTGGGATGAGACTCTGACTACTATGCGTAAAAATGAGTAGATACTCTTCAGTGAGGAAACTACGGTCTCCCTAGGTAGAGTGGGTAGTTTAGAGGGCACTATGTATGGCTCCATCCTCAAGTAACACGGATAGCCGGCTAACAGTCCGTACTTACATCCATACTACCTGAAAGTAGTTGCAGCTATTCATATGAGCTTGGGCCAGTCATTATCTCTTAGAAGAATTAAAAAAATTAAAAATTAAAATTCATAAAAATTGAAAAAAAATAAAAATCACAAAAATTCACTAACTCTAGAGTTGGTGTATTCCTGACACGTTCACTATCACGCAAGGCTTAAGGATTTAAAGACACTTGATTTCTAAGATCATGAGAGGTTGAGTTAGCCAACCTTAGTCATTAGGATTTTTTAAACTTAATAAGCCATACTTCCCTAGTTTGAGGATTTGAGCATTATATTGCACTCTTCATGTCCACCTTCTAAAGAATATGATTAGCACATCACTTTCACAGCTGCATGATTGATGAGATGAGCCGAGTTATCACTTGAGGAACTATGACTGTAGATTTGAGTTTAAACCCGATTTAATGATATTCGAGGATGGGATAAAGTCAATGAAGGCTTCATGAAACCCGAGCGTCAGCAAAACCATAACCAATATGTGAACAAGTTCGCATGCTATCATTGATATTTACCTATGTGCCAGGGTGTGATGAAACCTAATTAAATTGTTGATCAGTGTGCGCCAACTTTTGTTAAAAGTAGTGGAGCTTGCAAAAAATGAAATGAAATTCGAGAGAAGTTCTCTCATACAAAGACAGTCTCTATCATTACAAATACAAATTCAAAAGAGCTTCCACCCAAAGGCGAACGCTCTCAATTATTTCAAAGTGTCCACTTGGACAAACACTATTAGGACCAAGGAGTCGGGCTAGCACCAAAAAAGGGCTCTGCATCGTATAGTGATACAAGTCTAGGTATCTTATATACTCAAAAGAGACACACCTCGGTGTACTCCGGGAAAACATGTGCAGACGACTCCTAATTCTCTTGACGGACACATTGATCAACAAATAAAAAAATATACATGTGTTGAGCAATAAGGCACTCGAGAGGTCCCTTGTTCCAACGTGAGGGAGAGAAGAATTTACACAATCCTATGCCCTCCATAATATGGTCGTCCATCTACACTTTCAAATCTGACAAACTAAGGAGATGGTGGATTGAATGCAAGAACTGACTTATTCCCTAGTGTTGAGGATTAGGTCTAGAGGAGTCTCCTGAACTGGAACCCGGGTGACATCTCGACTCGACTGTCATGATTGCAGTATACCAATTATCATATCCTTATATTTTATGTACAAATAGAGTGATTGATAAATAGAGAAGATGAATTGCTTTTGACTAGAGCATGGTTGAGCCCAGAATTTTTGGATCACTCAAATTGAGGATCTTCAATAAATTGAGCCTTGTAAATTTTACATGTATTGGCAAGAATTAATCCAGCTCCTTCATTCTTTAGATGCTCAAGGACGATCATAGTTTAAGTATAGGGGTATGATGAATCCATACTGGATCATCATTATTCTCTTTTTATCCACGAAAAATAAGAACCTCATGAGAAATCTTCATTAATTTCGCACCTTGTGCAAATAAATCAAACACATATAATTAACACTAACCCTAATTTTATTGTATTTATCACTAACTTTTTATTTATTATTAAAAATCCCAAAAAAATAGGTTAATTATTGTATTTATTTATTTTGATTTCAAAAATAAATTAAAAATACAAAGGAATCACAAAACCATTAAAATAAAAGTGTTTTTAAACATTAAAATGCTTTCAAGAATTCATCATTATACAAATGACCTCTTTTGACTTTTTAATCAACATGAAACTTGTAAATCTCATTAAGATCTACAACTTTCATGTTCTGACATTTTGTTGATTCGTCCTCCTACTATTTCTTTTTGAAATTTCTTGATTTTTGTCATTTTTGAATTGTCTGGAGCGGCCACGTGGCGCTCTCTGTAGCTGCCACACGCCCGCCTCTCCTTGCGCCACCCGCCACCATTTTACGCCGTCTGATCATCCTCTGGGCGCCTTCATCTCGGTCATCCACAGCCGCTCTTCTTTCAACCGTCTGATGAGATCTCTGGATCTCATCATACCCACCCTTCCCCGCTTTCCCCTCAGCCGTTAGATGGTTGTGCCATCCAATGGCTTCGCGACCGCCACATCACCCATTCAACCTCTGCGCTGGATGAAACCCCTGGTTCCATCACAACCGCTCCTCTGCACCTTGATCTCAACGCTAGATCTAATCCTACCCGCTTTCCAACGCCCGCTTCTTAGTCGTTGGATCTGGAGATCCAACGTCCATTACCCCATCTCCTACCTCCAGTTCCTCCTTCCCCATGCATTAAGCCTGCTTTTCCCTCCGCCCCCTTTCTATTTTGCCTTCGCTTCGATCGCCCTCTCCACAACCGAACGACTTCCCACGTAACCACATCACCTCTGCCTTTCGTGCCACCTTCAATGGCCCCCTCCATCACTCCTCGGCATCACTACAGTTTTTGCAACTCTGTCACCCACCTTTGTAACCCATGAACTCCCACCTCAAATACCCTCGCTCCGCCACCGTCACCCTCGTCCACCAACTCTGATCAAGAGCCCTAACCCTCCGCCACTTGTGACAGACGGAGGTCAGAGGAGGGCTATTACGGTCTCCCTCTGCTCCGATGTCGATCCACGACGTTGATCGCCGTGTTGCAGCACCTCTGGTCTACTGAGCATCGAGGCATTGTCGCCCTCGTCGTGCGATGACCAAAGGCTCCCAAGGATCCTCAGCCCAGACCGCATCCTCCACGAATTTCCATTCCAACCAAGTAGCCTCTTCTCTTATTTTTCTCTGATTCTACTTCAATTTTCTCGTTGTACATGATGCTTGCCGCCTCCACCTAACCATCCCCTCACCTTCATCACACAACCACCCTCCACGCTAGCCATTCCGCTCGTCGTTTCCCTTCTCTAGAGCCCTGATCACCTACGCCCCACCTCCTCCTTGGCTCGCCGGAGAGAGAGCTCAGGTCCTCCATTCCCTCAGCCCGCATGGACCTCCACTCCATTCTCCTCGCACACACAAAGCGGTTTCGACTATTAATAACCTTGCAGGTATTCCTCATCTTCAATGGCCAGAGTTCTATCACCATCTCCCATCGAGCTGCAACTTCGATGATGTTGCATTGCCTCGCCTCTCCAGTCATCACCGTACCTCTACCGTGAGTTCAACTCCTTCGCCCACACGTCAGCGACTTTCTCTGATCCTCGAAGGATCTCGGGGAGCGAGGTGGATCTCCAGGATCTTCACCGGAGCGCAGCCCTCTCCGACGGGAGGGGCAAAGGAAGATGAAGCAGCTATCGTCTGATCAGATCGTTTGGATGACCTTGATGAAGGCCCGAGCCTCTACGCCTATCCTATAGGCTCGGGTTGACCAAGTCATTCTCTGAAGTATCCGTTGCAGCCCGGTGTCCCGAGCCTTGGCCACCTCCCAAGCCTAGCCCCCTCGCGTGCCTTGCACATGAGGGGCTGGGTTAATTGCATGAAGATCCCGAGACTTTCAAGAACTACATCCAGGTCCTCCAGGCGCATGCCTCACATGCACGCCTAGAGTAACTTACAGGGAGGCCCTGTCGGTTATGTGAAATTGCAGATATGCCCCCACGCTTCATGGAGAATTTATAGGGAAGCCCCTCCGGATTTTGGCTATTGCAAATAGGTCCTTCAGGGACCTATTTATGATTATTTATCTTTTATTTTCATGCCTTTTTATTGCATTTATGCCTTGCATTCCATTTAGCATATCTTGAGCGTATGAACTCCATTTTGGTTTATTTCAGTTGTATTGCATTGCTAATTCCATCCTTTATCCAATGGGATCATTTATTTCATGATTTGATACTAAATTGAATATGATGATTTTTGATGATATATGGTGTCTCCTGCTCTATAAATATATGCCATTAGTAGATGCTTAACCTCTATTTTTATGCTCCATTTACCTCTGAAATTGACCCGTAATTTGTTGCTCAATGATTCGATAATAATTGTACCTACTCATCAGTTTGCATTTCACTTCGCATCTCATTTAAAATGCATAAAAAGAAAATACAAATTGCATGCATCGTGTTAATTCATCTCTTCCATTATGTTTGCATTATGTATTTGCATATCATTTTGCATGCACATGAATACTTAAATTTAGAATTTAATCACTCAAGAACTAATCGATAATTTTTGATAAATAGACGAAGAGGCTTGTGTCCTTGTGCTCGACCTTGGTGGCTTGCCAAGTAAAAAATTGTTCCACAACATTCAATGTTTGTGGTTTTTGATCGACCGAATTTCTCCTCCTATACTACAATCATCAACAATTAAAGAGGTGATCTTCTCGTTCATCAAAGGGGTTGATGAGGAGATATGATGCTATCGTGCGAAGTTGCGTGTTTGGCAAGAATGATGCCAGGAGATCGTCGACTTTCTCCTTCTTGGGCAGGAGGATTTTATGCATTCATTAGGAGTCAGATATTCCGCTGTTGGTCGAACACCACCGCATATAGATCCATGGTCATTACCGTCATTTGTCTTAGAGATGGAGACATCATGTGTTGCAGGATTGAAATGCAAATTTGGGGATCATCGCCATTTGGAGGAAGGAATTGTGGCCATCACCACCTGAGGGCATAACTGGATGTGTTGTTATTACCACTTCTCGTGTGCGCGTGGTCGATACCAGAATGTGATGGAGATGCCATGCATGTTGGAGCTCTGTCGTGGGATGTAGCTCGCACGTAGGTACGAGATCCCTGCAAGGTTTTCCAGAACAAACTGGAGGTGTTGACAGCTTGAAAATCCCAGAAATATGAAACAATATGGTGTTGTTGATGGTGTGATCTTCATAACGTTGCCCAGAACTAGGGTTCTAGAAAATCAACATTGGAGATCGTGTGTGTTCTTAATCAGAAGATCGATATTCAAGCAACCAATCAGATCTGCGTTGTTCGTGATGGCAGAGAATTAGGATTTCAAGAAACCCTAGAAACGAATCTTAAACTTGATCATAGACATGAATAAAATTACATAATAACAACTTTCAAGAACGCACAAGAGCCGAACCAAATAAATCCACGAGAATCGAGCCCGTTCTGATACCATGTTACAAAAATAGAATGCGGAAGCGTAATCAAAATAAAGTATAAAACATGAAAAATATCGGATTTTATGTGGAACCGTACTATGTGAAGAGCGGGATAAAATCATGGGAGAACACCTCAAAAGGCTTGTGTTTTCTATTCGCTTTTCTCATTTGATAAAATGGGTGTGGGGCTTCTTATATATCCCCCGCTGACTCTCCAAGTCCCATAACTAGTAGATGTGAGACTAAACAACTTGATGTGGCAATTGGACCCTGGATGGATCTGATTACCCATTTACGCATAACGCATATACTCCAACAGATACAAAGCACACAAACCATTCATCCCAGATTTCTCTCTAGATCATCATTTGCACTCCAACTCTCAAGTTCGTTCGCACTTGCATGATATGGGAGGCAACATCCTCAGTGGTAACCAGCAAATTATGCATTGAGTTGATATTGTTTGTAGTGTCATGTATTCAGGGTGTGAATGAGTGTCTTCTTTTTATTTGTCCAAGTTGAGCATCACAAGATCCATCTTGAAGGGGAATGTTGAAGAATGTCTTAGGTGGGTAATTGAATCTCTCCAAGAACCAATTATCACACCTCATGTTTAGTCCTACATCAAGAGTCCGGCATCCATGTACTCCTTGAGAGAGAATTGAATAAAAGAATCATCACTTTGAAGTATTATCTGTAGTTTCATCCCGCTTTTAAGTGAGTAGGGCTCCACATAAAACCCTAGATGTTCTTATTATATTGTTTTCTATGATTATTTGCTTCCGCATTATATTGTTACAATTTCAAAACCCAATCCACCCCGCATAAAGTATCAGAGCCGTGGTACCCAGATATGCACATTCGTAGTATTACAATAACAATCACATTAAGTTCTCAGATAACGAAAGGTTTCCGACTTGTCGTAAGTCTGAGAAGGGAAATATGACATTCAAATTCAATAACCATAAATGTCACTAATTTCATTAATTTTCATACATCCCAAGAAGAGAAAAAGCATTTATGATAAGTATTTGTGAATGGCACTTTTGATGACTAAAAAATGGTTTCCATGCAGAGCCATGGCATCCTGACCAGGACAGGAGACGACTGACCAGCTGACACGCATACTGACTGCTCTCACCGACCTTCAGCAGCAACAGTCTGCTATGAGAGGCCAGCAGGACCAGATTCTGGCACAGCAGACTGAGATTGCAGACCGACAGACTGATATAGAGATGAGATTTGAGGAGCTGTTAGATTCTACCTACCGTCCATCTCACGACGGCACAAGCCAGGACCAGCGGCAGTCAATACAGGTACAACAACCTCATTTCGATGATCCACTTGAGGAGATACCTCTTTGACGCTGTGTCGATGCGACAACACCTTAACTAATGGGATCTCCTTGCTGCGAAGCTTCTTCACAACGTTGTCTAGTATCTGCAGTGGCCTCTCTTCTATATCAAATCTAGTTCCACATCAAGATTCTTGTAGCTGATGACGTGTCGAGGGTCGTGCACATACTTCCTTAGGTTGGATACATGAAATACGTCGTGGATGCCTGAAAGATGTGGAGGAAGAGCTACTCGGTAAGCCACTTTCCCCACTCTAGCCAGAATCTCGAATGGACCAACATATCGTGGCGCTAGCTTTCCACGGACACCGAATCTCTGAATTCCCTTCATGGAAGATACATGGAGAAATACCACTCTCCCACCTGCAATTACAGGAATGTGTTCAAATTAAATTAAAACTTATTAAGTCATATTTGCAAAAGGAGTAAGAGAAGAGGATTGGATCCCTGAAACTCCAAATCTCTCCTCTGACGGTCCGCATAGCTTTTCTAGTGGCTCTGTGCCGTCGGAAGCTTCTGTCTCACAAGATCAACAGCTCTCGCAGTCTCCTCCAAGAGATCTATGGAGTAGAGAGCATGATCACCTACCTCACGCTAACTAAGAGGTGTAAGGCATCTCCGCCCGTATAGGGCTTTGAATGGTGCCATGCCGATACTGGAATGATAGTTGTTGTACATGAATTCCATTAATGGCAGATGGTCCTTCCAGGACCCTTTCCACTCCAAAGTGCATGTGCGAAGTAAATCCTCAAGTGTCTGAATGGTGTGCTCACTCTGACCGTCAGTCAGTGGATGGTATGCAGAACTCATCTTCAGCTCTGTTTGTAGTGCTGACATGAACTGATGCTAATAGTGAGATGTAAACCTCGAGTCTCTATCAGACACCACCTCACGTGATATGCCATGAAGTCTGATAATGAATTGCATATATAACCTGGCTAGTATGAATGGAGTGTAAGTCATGCTGACAATTATGAAATGGGATGACTTGATCAACCTGTTAACAACAACCCAAATAGAATCATGACCACCCGGTATCTTCGGCAATCCTGTGATAAAATCCATAGAAATACTCTCCCACTTCCACTCGCGAATGGAGAGAGACTGCAATAGCCTTGGTGGTCTCATGTGCTCAGCCTTGACCATCCGACAGGTCATGCATCTGCTAACGTGTAGTGCCACATCACGCTTCATTCCATCCCACCAGAAATGTTGACGCAGATCACGATACATCTTTTGCTGCCAGGGTGAATAGATATCATGAACTGTGTGCCTCGTTAAGAATATCTCCATGCAAATACTCGTCGTTAGGCACAACAACCCGATATGCCTTCCATAAAATGGACTCTATCACCACAAAATCGTCAATCTCGTCCTTGACAGCACGCATGTGTGATGAATCTTTGATTCATTACATTATTTTAGCTCATTTGCAGTCTTTTGCGGGAATTAGAGGACCGAGTTTGCATGATTTTCGGCCTTATCTTTGTGCCAGTTGATTTCCAATGTGATCACATATTTGAGCTTAATCCTTTAAATTGAGGGCGGAATTTTGCATTCATATCGGTTTCTATTCCTTTCACTGTTCCCAAATCCATCTTATCCAAAGCCCTTTGCATTAAAGCCAAAATAAATGGGTATACATGTAATCCATCCACATGCACGTAGATAGCTCTCTACGTGTAATTTTTTTGGGCCCTCTTGCAAAAATCTCTAGAAATTTAAGGATCTTTCCATAAATCAACCTATTCTCTTGGACCCTAATGCTAAAATCCCTTTTTCCATCCAAACATTCCACATTTTCATGCACATGCACCTCATGTACATGATGGTGATCCAAAGCATGAAAGGGTACTCTTACGTAACATCTTGCATGCGAAATGCATACAGGTTGTTGAGAATATTCAAGTATTTCTTCCCGATCGTGAAGACAACAACGCCCTTGTATACCTTTGATATGCATCCTACGAACAAAGAAAGCTTCGGTGTTATCTGCTGGCCCAAATCAGGATCCGTTTCTATTCCTCTCTCCCTCATGCGCATAACGTTGGTGTAACCTTGTTATTTGTTGTGCTCACCCTGTCAATCAAAACACGAACTTCATGCTCTTGGATCAAGTAACTGTGAGATCAACGCCAGCTGGGATTATGCGAGATCATCGCCAGCTGGGATTAGGACCAGATCTGGGACATTATCGGCCTCTCTTCTGTAGCACGATCATTCCCTTGATGCTGCTGCTTTCTTTTTCTTGTTTACGAATTTCATGCAAGGCGTTAAACCCACCCAGAGTTTTTATCTGTTAGGCAATATTCGGCAACCAAATTAAGGAGATTACAGGTGATCACGTAGAGCCAGCTACCAAACAAAGAAGAGATAAATATCCACACATCAGAGGTCATGAAGATGCAGTGGGTTTTGGGTAGTTCGAGTGGAGAAAACGCATACAACTAGGGGCATCAGGAAGCTTTCTTTTCTCCAGGAAGAGAAGTTGTTCTCTCCAAGTTTAGCAGCACCTTCATACGGATCCCAACTCCACGTTCACCTTCTCTTATTTTATTACTGAATTTCTCTGTCTTTTATATTGGCAAGTCATTTCGTTTTTGTTCTTCTCTATTACAGGACACATAGATGAAGCCAACATGTGCTCAAACCATTCTTGCTATCTGAAATAACAACTACAAGGACCACAATCTTGCGCTCATTTGTGATCGTGATCAAGCAGGTTGGACAAGGCGAAATGGGCATACATTTTCGGGAATACCATCAGGACGAGAAGACCATCCTTCTCCTCGAGGAATGTTAGCCTTCTTATGTGGGAGTCGTTCTGATTTTCACACCTGACACACATAGCAAAGTATGCACGACCAAGATTTGACTTCGGAAGACCAGAAATCAACACTAATATCACATCATCTGTGATGGATTCGTTTCCTATATTTCACATTATTTCAGTTTGATCCTTAGAACTTTCACTGTCATTATATTTGATTGATCATTCCCCTTCATCTTACGTGATTTCTTATTTCAGTTTCATCTTTTATGCTTAACTGCATTAACTTTTGTTGACCCATAATGCACATCCTACGGTTCATTGTCGTCGTGTCCTTTCTGGATTGCATTTGATTCTGTTGATTTAGATATCTCGGTTGTTATATTATTCTGTTCCCCACGAAGTTCTTTTTTTCTCATTTCAAGCAACGAAAGAAGTAACTTGATATATCAAATCTGCCTCCCTGTGTTCGACTCGTTGCTCGCTACTATACATGCACACATCTCACGTGTGCTTTATTGATTTGAGTTTCAGATATAAATTTTATTATTGATCCGTCCTCTATCTGGTGAACAACAACTCGATTTTATATCGATTTACGCACTTCGATTTTCGACGATCAATGTGTCTATCTCGAATCCAAAGATCTATTTTCTGTATGCGATCCCACCAACTGCTGAATCGTGGAGGTACGAGAGTAGATATGGATGCACTCCCCTGAGGATGCCAATCGGTCAAAGCTGCGAGCATATCCCATGTGTATAACCAATTCGTCGTACCCTCTGCATGAGCTCTCCTACTAAGCGCATCTACTACCACGTTTCCCTTATCGGGGTGGTAAGAGATCATGCAGTCGTAATCCTTCAGTAGCTTGAGCCACCTGCGATGTCTTATATTCAACTCCTTCTAATTAAATATGTACTTCAGGCTCATGTGATCAGTGAAAATCTTGAAATTAACCCCATAAAGATAGTGGCATCAGATCTTCAAGGCGAAGACAACTGCCGCTAACTCCAAATCATGGGTAGGTAATTTCGCTCATGCGATCTCAACTATCGTGACACGTAAGTAATCACATGACCTCTCTGCATCAATACTTCTCCTAGACTTTCTCCTGAGGCATCTGTGTATACCGCATAATCCTGAGTACCTGATGGAAGTGCAAGAATAGGCGTTGTCGTCAATCTTTCCTTCAGTGTCCTGAAGGCCTGTTCACATGAATCATCCCAAATGAATGGAACTCGCTTCTATGTCAACCGCATTAGAGGAAAAACAATGCATGAAAATCCACTAACAGAGCGTCTGTAATAGCCCGCTATTCCAAGGAAGCTCCGAATCTGAGTGACTGTCTTAGGTTGCTTCCAAGACATGACTGCCTCAATCTTCGCAAGATCAACTGCGGTACCTGCTCCAGAAATGATATGCCCAAGAAATGAAACCTGGGATAACCAGAACTCACACTTGTTCAACTTAACATACAACTTGTGCTCTCGCAAAGTATCCAGAACAATCTTGAGATCATTCGTATGATCCCATTCATTTCGTGAATATATCAGTACATCATCAATGAATACCGCCACAAACTTGTCCAAGTATAACGGAAGATCCTATTCATCATATCCATGAATGGTGCAGGTACATTGGTGAGCCCAAATGGTATCACTACAAACTCATAATGACCATATCGAGTACTAAAAGTTGTCCTCGGAATATCTGACTCTCAAATCCTCAACTGATGATGACTGGACCGAAGGTCAATCTTCGAGAATATCAAAGATCCCTGTAGCTGATCAAATAAGTCGTCGATGTGCGACAAAGGATAATGGTTCTTCACCGTTGTTTTGTTCAGCTGTCGGTAATCAATGCATAATCTCATCAATCCATCTTTTTTTCTGACAAATAGAACTGGAACACCCCAAGGTGAAATGCTCGGTCTTACGAATCCCAAGTCAAGTAACTCATGCAACTGCACCTTCAGCTCTTTCAACTCAGCTGGGGCCATGCGATATGGTGCCATCAAGATCGGTTGTGTATCTGGTAGCAGTGTGATCTCGAACTCAATCTCTTTCTCAGGAGGTAATCCTAGTAACTCATCAGGAAAAGCATTTGGGTAGTTTGATACTACTCTGATGTCCTGAGTCATCGGTTCGTGATCGGATAACTCTCGAACAAATGCTAAGTAGGAATCACATCCCTGGTCAACAAGTCTCTGAGCTCTCAACACTGAAATATACTCAATTTTGGAGTCATGTAATGCACCCTCAAATGTGAACTCAGGTAAATCTGGAATCCTGAAGACAACTATCTTCTTAAAGCAATCAACTAATGTATGATGACCTGGCAACCAATCCATGCCTAAATCAAATCGAACTCCTCAAGCTGGACTAAGAGACAATATGCAATCATCTTATGACCACCAATCAACACTGGTAAATCTTTGACTATCAGTGAAATGATGAAGAACTAGCCACCTGGTCCATGGATGTGATATAGAGAAGATAGAGTCTCGAGATGCATGTTGAGAACCCGGCCTTGATATCCAACTCCTCCGACAAAAGGAGGATGGAGCGCTGGTGGCGAGTGAAGGCGAATGGAGGGACGAAGTCGGCGAGGTCGAAGGCTGGTGCTCCTTCGTGTGGGGATGATGCGGAGGGGAAGGGGGCGGTTCCTGGGTTCGTTGCTGGGCATTCGCTGCTTGGAGAGGGTGGCGAGAGGCGGCCGGTGGTGGAGGCAGAGTGGGTGCAGGTCTCACATAAGAAGTTGGGAAAGAGATGTTTTAGGTGCGGTGTGCATGGCCATGTTGCCTCGTTATGTCGGCTCCCCCCTCGTTGCTATGCTTGTGGTAAGGTGGGTCATCGGAAAGCGTCCTGCTGGTCCATTGGTGGTCATCGTGGCTCCTCTCTGCCTGGGATGAATGCTCGGTCGGGGATGCATGGGAGCATTTTGACGTCGGAGAAGGTTCGCTTGGGCCCTGCTGGTGATAGGGGGTCTCGCTCTTATGTGCAGGTGGTGGGTGCATCCACCGTCGCGTGGTCTGGTGGTGCTTTTGGTGATGCGGAAGTCGGGGTGGTTGCTGACGGTGCCACGGCGATTGTGAACGTTGCGGGGGAGGCATCGCCCTCGATTCTTGGTTTGCATGGGAAAGTGATGCTTGGGGAGGCCGTGCATGGGAAGGCGGTGCATGGAAAGGCGGTGAGCGAAGTGGGGATGCACGATGAGGGTTGCTTCGTCGCGGCTGTGGGGCTTGCACGCCGATCTAGTGTGGTTTGGGATGCTGTAAGGTCCCACCTTCTTGGCTTTCTGGGCCCTCGCTTCATCGGGGATTTCCAAATTCTTGATTCATCGTGATGCTGCGTTCGTGGCCTCTCCCCGGAGCAACGGGAAAGGCTTATTCGTAATGGCGATTCCGAAGATGTTGTTTGGAGAATGCTGCAGGTGGCTGATGGTGCTTCTTCAGATGCTGAGGTCTGTGTGGCGGAGCTGCGTGGTGTGCCATTTCTCTCTCGAACTGTCCCCTCTCTATCCAAGGTGCTTAGACCATAGGGGGAAGTTCTGGCAATCATGGATGATGGTCTTTCGCCGGGCGCGGATTGGAAGATCACTCGGATTCTATTGGAATGTTCAACGGGTTTTCTTCGCGATGCGGTTGGAAAGTTCTTCTTCGGCACTTTGAAAATCGGCCGGTGGCGATTCAAGGTGGAGCTCTCCGTCCTCGCCCCGTCGCCGGCGCCGGTGGCTAGCCCTTCGCGTCCGGCTACTTTCGTCGATTCCGATGGCTCAGGGCTTGGGGATGCCGCCTCGTCTTCCGGTTTCCAGGTGGCATGTGTGGGGGGATATTCCAAAGCGTCGCCTCTTGGGATCAACTTTTCTTGTCCCTTCGAGATGCATCATCGGGTGTTGTGTCTGGCGTCTGAAAGGGCCGGTTTCTTGGATTTGGCCCCGGTCGAGGACGATTTGCCTCCTCATCCTCGTCCGATTTTGTCGGCTAATGCTGTGCATTTGCGTTTCTCGGGGCCTGTGTCTGCTACTCGTGCGATGGGCTTTAACGGATCCCTTAACTTCGGGTCTTGGCCAACGAAGTGGTGGCCCAATGACCCGTTTATGGTGCCCGACTCTTCTATTTTGTTGCCCGACTCTTCTTTTATGGGGCCCGACTCTTCTTCGGGTTTGGCCCATCGGATCCAGTTGGAGGAACTTGGTGCGCGCTTGGACTTGGAGGTGCTTCCTTCGTCCCCTATTGCTCCGCTTATGGCCCGCTCCCCCTCCCCCCCTCTCCGATGGACCGGGGGGCTTCTTCGGTGATGGCTCCTTATGGTGGCTCCTTGGGGCTCTTTTCTGACGGGGATGCTCCTTCCGCGGTGGGGAGCCTTTCAGACAAGTGCTCAGGGAAGCGCTATCGGAGGCGTAACCGCTCTCGCCTTGGCTCTTTGGTGAAGCATTCATGTCCGACGTTGCGGGAATCTATGGCGGAGGTGGCTGATCTCAGTGTTCTTGGGGGGAGCTCTGCTGGTCTTTAATGAAGGTTCTCTCTTGGAACGTTAGAGGACTTGGGGAGGCTGACAGGCAGCGCTCTTTGGGTTCGCGATTCTCCGAATGGGGCTGTGATATTGCTTTTATCCAAGAAACAAAATTGAGGGGGATGGATGATACTATCTGGCGATCTTTCGGTGTGGGTACTCTGGACGAGTTTAGGGCGGTGGTTGCGACTGCGGCGGCGGGTGGCTTCTTGTTGGCGTGGCGCTCTGTGGCTTTCTCCTTCTCCTCGATGCGGGTGGGAAGGCATGTACTGTCGGTGGTGCTGAATCGGGCTGCTTCCCCTGTACCTATTGCTTTCTCATGTATCTATGCGCCTACATGCCACATTCTTAGGAGGAAGCTTTGGGAGGATCTTCGTGACGCGGCTTCCGCTTTTGAGGGGTTTCCTTGGCTCTTGGGGGGGATTTCAATGTGACTGTTCACTTGTCGGATCGTCCCCGGGGCCGGGGGGGCCAGGATCCGGGTTCGCGGGATTTTATTGAGCTTTTGGATGAGCTAGCTCTGGAGGGGTTGGCCCCTGATGATATTTCCTACACTTGGAGGAATAACTCGTCTCGATCTAGGATTGATCGATTCTTGGCTTCTGGGAAACTTATGGAGGCTTTCCCTCTGTGTTCGGTGTCTTCTCGTCCCCGCTCCTTTTCTGATCACAATCCTATAATGTGGGTCTCTAGTGAGGACCTTCGGCCGAGGGGTCTTTTCCGCTACGAAAAATTCTGGCTCTTGGAGCCTAACTTCAAAGATATGGTTAAAAATCACTGGAACCAGGCCTCTTTTGCGGGGTATGCGGCCCATAGACTTGACCAGAAGCTTGCCTCTTTGCGGAAATTACTTGCGGTGTTTAAGAAGGAGTCGCGGTTAGCGCGATTGGCCGTAAGGGCGGCGGCGGAGGATGGCATTGCTCGCCTAGATCGGGCGGAGAATGATAGGGACCTGGGGCCTGAGGAACTTCATGAGCGCATTGCTGCGCAAAATATGGTCTCCGCGGAGGACAAGAAAGGAACTTTGAGTGGCGTCAACGATCACGTCTAAAATGGCTCAAAGAGGGCGATGCCAATACAGCTTACTTTCACCGGGTGGCTAGCGGTAGAAGGCGCTATAACTCAATTCACTCTCTTTATATTAATGATGCCCTGGTTAGTGGGGAGAGGGTGATTGGGCTTGCCATTGTGGATCATTTCAAGTGTGTCTATGCGAGCCGTCCACCACGCAAATGGCGCTGGTTGGGCCGTGGGGCCCCTTCTTTATCGCCCTTGGATTCTGTGGCCTTGACTAGGCCGATCTCCTTCGATGAGCTTAAGGAGGCCGTTTGGGATTTGAATGCTGATGGTTCCCCGGGCCCTGACGGGTTCCCAGTGGCTTTCTATCGTGATTTTTGGGAGGTGGCGGCCAATGATGTTATGGAAGTTGTTAGCGAATTTTGTGATGGGAACGCTGGTTTTGATAGGATTAATAGGGCCATCATTGTTCTGATCCCTGAATCCCAGCGGCTAATCGCATCGAGGGCTACCGGCCTATCTCCATCTCGAATGGGATTTATCTTATCATTGCTAAGGTCTTAGCAAGGAGGCTTGCTCGTGTTCTTGACACACTTGTTTCCCCGGCCCAGGCCGCCTTTATCCGTGGAAGGCAGATTTCGGATTACATCGCGGTGGCTACCGAGTTGGTCGCGGATTGGAAGAGCTCTGACAAGAAGGGGGTACTTTGGAAGATTGACTTCGCCAAGGCTTATGACTGTCTGGATTGGCGGTTCTTGTGGTCTGTTTTGAGAAGGAGGGGATTCCCTGAGGTCTGGATTTCTTGGATGCGTCGGTGTGTGACCACGGCCTCCCTCTCCGTCTTGGTTAATGGCCGGCCGGTTGGGGGCTTCTTCCAGCCGCGTAGGGGGGTGCGGCAGGGGTGTCCCCTCGCTCCCCTACTGTTTGTGCTGGCGTCGGATGTGCTGGCACGTATGTTGGATTGCGTGATCGAGGCGGGGCTGACCAAGGGTTTCACTTTGGGTGCCTTGCGCGCGCCCTTAATTCAATTTGCGGATGACACTATTTGCTTCATCGAGGGTGGAACTTCTGAGGTCTCCGGTATGGCGATTACTCTGGAACTGTTCAGTGAATTATCGGGGCTCTTGATTAATGGAGCTAAGTCTAAGGTGATCCCCTTTGGGATGTCGCAGGCGGAGGCGCTGGAGTGTGGGCGGCTGTTGGGCTCTCCTCCGAGTGGGCTCCCTATTGATTACCTTGGCTTGCCATTGGTCGTGGGCCGGGTCAGGCTCCGGGATTGGCGTTTGATAGTGGAGAAGATGGAGACTCGCCTTGCTGGTTGGCGTGCAGCGTTGCTATCTAGAGGGGGTCGTCTTGTTCTTCTTAAGGCGATGCTTTCCTCTATTCCTATTTTCTTTCTCTCGGTTCGTCGAATGCTTAAGGGGATTCGTCTGCGACTTGAACGTTGTATGCGAGGTTTCTTATGGGATAAGAAGGGGGAGGGGGTAAGGGGGTTTATCTGGTGGCCTGGGATAAGGTTACTCGGGTCAAGCAGGATGGTGTCTTGGGGGTGCGGACGCTGGAGGTTGTTAACGATGCTCTTTTGCTCAAATGGGCGAGTAGAATTTGGGGTCAGGAGGACAACTTCTTTATTAATGTTCTACGGGAATTCCTGGGTGAGGCAAGGATGGGCTTGGCACGGGGGGCTGATTTCGAGCCCCACTCTCCGTTCTGGCGTGATGTGCTGGAAGTTTTTACTCGTAATCTCTCCCTTTTTAGGCCGGTGCAGGGAAAGGGGGACTCTTTCCGATTTTGGATCGACAATTGGTCGAGAAGGGGTACTTTGAAGGAACGCTTTCCCCGTTTGTTTGCTTTGGCGGATGATAAGGAGGCTTCGGTTGCTTCGTGCTGGTGGATGGTTGCTGGTGTCCGCGCTTTATCGCCAATTTCTCGGATCAACGACTTGATGATTTTATCCCTTTGTTGAACGTGCTTGCTGATTTTGATCGACCTAATGATGGGCGGGACCACTGGACATGGAAGGACGGTCCTTTTTCCACGCGTAAGGCATATCTGACGCTGGCTCCCCATCCTCAGGCTGGGGCCGATCTTCTCTTGCATGATTGCTGGTTCCTTTGGGGGTTGAAGCTTCCCGAGCGCATTGGAGTCTTCCTTTGGCTTCTTCGCAGGGGGAGGCTCTTAACGCGTGACCGATGTGCCAGATTCTTTGCTAACGTTGGGTCTAATTGTGGGCTATGTGATGAGGAGACGGAAACTATTGATCATTTGTTCTTCGGCTGCAATCTGGTCCGGGGGCTTTGGGATGATCTGGAATGGGTGAGGTCGGATGGTCTGATTTCCTTCTGCGAGAGTTTGTTTTGCAACAGGAGCAGGGAAAGGAGGGACTTTTTGGCTCCGCTTGCCAGGTTGTGGTGCATCTGGCTGGGGAGGAATTTCACTGGCCAATGCTTCTACCGGGAGAACGTTCTTTTCCTTTGCTCGCGTCTTCTGGATGACTGGTGTATAGGGTAACCCTCTGGTGGCTTTTTGGGGGTGATCTTTTTTTGTTGCTTTCTCGGTTTCCCTATATGGGTCTAGTTTCTTTTTTTATTGTTCCCTTTTTGTAACATTCTTCACTTATTTTTTCTCTTAATATATTGGGGCGAACACCGTTGAGTGTCTCCTCCTTTTTTGAGCCTAAAAAAGAAGAAGATAGAGTCTCAACAACTCTACCTACTGAAACTAGTAATCTCGAAGCAATGAAAGAATGCATCGCTCCGGAATCAAACAAAACATGGAAAGGTCGACCCAAGACTGAGACCATACCTTTCACCACAGTAGCTGCTGACCGTGCTTGCTCCTCGTTCACCACGTGTAACTGTCCCTGTCTATCTAGTGGTGTACTCAAACCTACCACACTCTATGTCTGTCTCTGCAGCCTAATGAAGTTGGAGTTCCTGCCACGGAAACTCCCAGTATGCTATGGCTGTGGCTGTGTAGAATGTGGTTGCGATCGAGGCTCTCCAGAAGCTTGTGGGCACTGAGCTCGGTAATGTCCCCACTCATTGCACTAGTAGCATCTCACAGATCTGGTAGGCGCAGTAGTCGTGCATGTGCTCTAAGTCGGTCCCGCTGGAGGTCTGTCAACTCTTTGCGACCCAGATGGCCGTGTTGAACTCGTACCACGATCGACAAGTGCTCCTCCTAAAGTAGTCACTGGATACGAGCGAGCACTACCTAAAAATACCGAACCTGTAGGTCGAAACCGCTTGGCTGACCTTTGCTGCTGAAACTGTCGTCGTATCGGCCCAAACAATCGTTGTGGTTTAGGTGCCGCTCCTAACAAACTCCCGAAATGTCTCTCACGGATATCCTCAAACTTCCTCGCTGCATTAGTAGCCTTGGAGATGGAAGTGATATGTAGTCCTGCTAGCTTCTCCTGCACCTCCTCTCACATACCTCTGATGAACTTTTCCAGATTCTCATCTGGAAATACGGTGGCTGCTGGAGTATGTCGAGACAGCTCGGTGTATCGTGCAAAGTACTCCCTGGCTGTCATCCATCCCTGACGAAGCTCTACGAAAAGACAGCATTGGGACTCCTTCGACTTCACAGAAAAGAAGTGGGGTCTGAACCTCGTCTCAAAGTCATCCCATGCGGGCTCATGGCCCAACTCAGAAACTACCGCCTCCCTCCATCTCTCTGCGAAATCTATCAGTGAATACTCTATGAAAGATACCCACGAGTCTCGTGGCGCGCGAATCATGCTCAGCACCTTCATGACTCTTCAACCACTGCTCGGCCTAGTCTGACATCCCGGTGCCCTCAAACATGAGCACATTGGCTTGTTGGTAGGAAGTGAAAACTGACTAGTGCCTGTGGATAGCTGAGTACTCGGGTGCGTCCTCGTCTGCAAAGTCTATAAGGTTCTGCTCCCTATCATAATCTCCATCATCTGCTCCAGGTGCTGGCATTTTCTCATGTGGATCATTGAAATGAGGTTGTTTTACCTCAACTGATTGAGGTTGGTCTTGTCTGGTCCCATCCTGAGATGGATGGTAGGTGTAATCTGACAGTTCCTTGAATCTCATCTCCATATCTACCTATTGGTCTGCAATCTTTGTCTGTTGTGCTAGAATCTGGTCCTGCTGACCTCGCATGACGGCCTGCTGTAGGTGGAGGTCGGTGAGAATGGTCATGATGCGATCCAATCGTTCAGTCATCCCCTGGTCTGATCTGGTCGTCATGGTTCTACATGAGAATCAAAAATCATTAATCATAACCGTTAATGTTTGTTCATCATACTTTTCTCTTCTTAGGATATTATATGAAAATTAACAAAAATTGGTGACATCTGTGGCTATTGAATTTGAATGTCATATTTTCCTCTCGGACTCACGGTAAGTTGGAGGACTGCCGCTATCCGAGAACTTAATACAATCGTAATATAATACTGTAAATGCGTGTAACGGGGTACCACGACTCTTATACCAAATTGTGAACCCCTGAGGATCCAGGCACCCATTTACACTACATTCAAAATATGACATTCACAAGTGATCGCATTAGACACTGAAATTTGAGGGGAAATTTTTCGCGTTTCTGCAATGACATTCAACATCAATATAACAACCACAGAACCAACAATAGAATGTTCCACCAAAATTTCATTTTATTAAATTTTCCATATATATACAACATGTATAAAAGAGGCTAACAATACATACATGTATTCCCAAAAATGTGACTGAAGAGAAAGAAATCTATTAACATCATAACTGAATAAAAACTGTAACAACTGTAACTGTACCGCCTGATGTAGCAACGTATGTCAGGAATCATCAATCAGCTACTACTGCAGTGAAAGCTCCTTGCTTGCCACACATGAAAGGAACAAGAGACGTCAACGGGCTCTGGTACATCCCGAAAACTTATTAAAATAAGCAGGCATCTAAGGTGATTGCAAAAGAAACAAGTATTAAGGAATAAACAACTAAGAGTTTAGAACTACTTACTATGAAACATGTTTTCAAGCTACTCTGAAGGGATGCCCCAAGTTTTACCCATTATCTTTTATATGTCATACTCTTATATAGTAGTTAGTGACTCATATGTAATTATAATAATCTCTTATTATTTAGAGATCATAATTGAAGATTTTGATGATGTAGAAGATGAGGTTTTGAACCGATTCTTGATTTTATCCAAATTCTCAAGTTTAGTGGATAGTCTGTGGTCTTGGTCTGTGTGTGACCTTACACTATGACTCTAAGGTGTGACAAGTGCCTTAGGTTAGGGTACCTCTGTAGGCATGCGATGGAGTATAGAGCATCCTAACTAACTTCCCAACACTACTACTAGCTCAGTATATATTCATTCTAGTAATCTAAAGATCCGATGATGTGCTGATGATTAATGGTTTATAATGATTAATAATTCTATGATTGATTTGATCGCAATCAACTCTAAATAATACCACCTTAACTGATTTCAACTCTTAGTCATATTCTATTGTAACTCATTTAAATCTTAATTTGTAACTCCTCTAAATTTTTAACTTTAATTGATTCAATGTAACCCTAGATGATTCAGATGTAGCCATAGATGATTCAGATGCAGCATCGCTGAAAGTAACCAAAACTCAAGCAGTGAAGAAGTCTCCTAAGAGACTCTTTCATCTCGTCCTCTAGTTGGAAGTGCGGTCCAATAGAGGGAAAGGTCTATTCCAAAACTATGCCACTAAGACGGGTGAGAGAGACTCTCCGGAAAGTCACTCTAAAAATTGGCCCAACTAGTACGGGCTAACGAGCTCGTACGAAAAACTAAAATCGAGGATCCCCCGCATGGGTATCCTAAAATAGAGATCAGCGGAGATGGTAAAAAATCAGGAACCCAACGAGGCATAAAAACACTGCGAGCTCGCGTAAAAATCGAAGAAGGGACTGGGATCCTAGACTCGCGCACTCGGCGGCCGCTGCCCTAATTAGGCTTCCTATTCTCCCTCCCAGTAGAGGGTCAACGAGTCCTCGCACAGTTAGGGGTAAGGGTCACCTAGACCGGCACCATTTGTTTATCAATCACCACTGATTTCCAACATTTTTATTTCTTGATTATACCCTCTTATCTTAATTTCTTCTGAACCAACTTTAAGATCTTGGTATCATTTCAATAAATCTTCTTAATGATGATCAATATTTAGTGGAGTGTATTTAAGGGATTATTTCGTGTAGATAAACAGATCATGTGATCAGATCTTATGATGCCGGGTTATCATCATTTTTCTTTTATACCAAAAGATTTGAAGCTACTTAATGAATCTAGATCAAGAATAAACACCATTAGATGGATATTACATGTAATTGATAGTCAACTAGTGTCATTATTTTTATTAAAAATTTTGTATTAGAATGGTGTAACAATATTTGGTAGACTGTTGTAATAATCAATTGATTTGATCTTGTCCAATTACTTATGATGATTATTTATAAAATATAATCAGATGGAATTAGTACCATATGTATATTCACTCTTAAATGCTACACTCTTTAAGTGTAGCATTTAAGTTTCTGACATTATTTTCTTATCATTGCCTCGTAGTTGAACTATTTGCCTTCAATGCAATAGTACACACCCATTGCCATATATCGGTTATATTTTGCTATCTCTAGTATATCCTATGCTACAAGTGTTTTGGATTCATTTGTGCCATTAAAGTTTAAAGGACCCTAGCAAAGATGCCACGACATAAATGTTCTCCCATTTTGATAACTTGATGTGATAGGAGTCTTCTGCTCTAGTTAGTAATAATACTTGTTAGAGTAATTTTATCATTTAGTATTTGTTTATCTTCTTTATGTAAATTACCCATAGAGCTTTTCTCCTATATAAGAGAGCTCTAGGGTTAATGGGAAAATCATCTGTTTGGTTCCTTCCAACATGGTATCAGAGCGACGGTCCTAGGCCGGAGTTTTGAAACCTAACCCTAACCCTACCCCACCCGCCGCCCTTTCTCTCTCCTTATTTCTTGATCGGCGCCGCCTCCCACGCCGCCGCACGCGCGGCTGCGCCAATGCTCGCGCATTCGTTCCTGTACGTGCGGCACTCATCGTGAAGTCTGGCGTCTCGTGAAGAAGATCCTGCATCTCCCCTTTTTTCCTAAAAAGGTTTGATCTTTCCCAATTTCTCCTTATTGGGTACCTGCAGTTTCCCCCAAAGATTAGGGAGAGGCCCTGTTCTAGTGTGTAGATCTTGGTTGCTGTGATACGAAAACAGAAGCTCCTGATTTTGATACTTCCAGAACCAATCTGGGCGTCTTTTATGCATAAAGATTCGATTTTTATGCAAGAAACTGGAGAAGGATCGCACTGAATCACTTCCCAATTCGATGCTGAACTTAGTTATGAATCTTAGTTATGATGCATAAAGATTCGATTTTTACGCTTGAATGTCGATCGAGGATGAAATCCTTGAGTCATTTGTTACTTCAACGGGTCATATAGTGAACCATCCGGAGGAGAATTGGAGCATCGCAACTTGAAGCAATATCCATCATCGGTCCGAGTGGCGCATCATATTCGAGCAGATCTGCACCGACCTTCTGAAGAGCATCGCATCGAGGTTCCCACCATAGATTATCCTTGAATCGCCTTCAAATGGAGATGAAACAGAGATCACGTATTCAAGTAAGATTAAAAAGCCCGGAATCGAACTAAGCATCCCGTGAAGAACGCACCGCTTCAGAGTTAACCTCTCCGTGAATCTGCACCGAGAAGCTTCACTGTCATCTACCGCTTGGAGCCGAGCAATCATCCAAACCACCTGCAGTCGAGGAACGGTCTCAGCCATCCTCCGATTCAGAATCCGAGCGCCCCCTCTTGATACATCACCGCATGACCTGCATGTATCTGATTGCTTAAGTGATCTGCGCCCAGGTGACCATATCGAGATACAGTGGAGAAGGAACAAAGAATTCCCTTACAGCAACAAACATCTTCAGCAATGGCAGCATCCACGACAGGTACGGCATTTGCCTTTACTACGTGTTACAAGGCGGATCTATCAGAATGGATCGTGGATTCAGGTGCATCACACCATCTCTGTGGTGACCGAGGTCAGTTTAGTGTCTTTCATCCTGCTCAATCTGAACGATCGGTGGTGATAGCTGATGGTACATATTCCCCTATTACTGGTCAGGGGGAGGTGCAGTTGACTCCTACCTTGAGACTGTCCAATGTTCTCTATGCACCTAAGTTTTCGATGAATTTGTTGTCTATTAGTCAACTCACCAAAGATTTACATTGCCGTGCTATATTTGACCCATCTACTCTTGTGTTTCAAGACATATTAACGGGCAGAGTGATTGGGACTGGCCGTGAGCAAGGGGGTCTTTATAGGCTGGTGCAATCTTCTTATGCTGGTGTCTCTCCTATGAGGGCTAGATCGGTGTCACCCTACACTTGGCATCTTCGATTTGGCCATCTTCCGTTGCAAAAGATGGTCCATATTCTTCCACAGATTTCTCCCAAGTCTAATTTTCAGTGTGAGGCATGCCAACTTGGCAAACATCACAGGTCATCTTTTCCGAGTCATATAGGTCCAAGTCATCATGGTCTATTTGAGCTGCTACATTTTGATATTTGGGGTCCCAGTCGTGTCCCTGATCTTCAAGGGCACAGGTTTTATCTTGTTGCTGTCGATGATTTCTCTAGACTATCTTGGGTCTTTCTTCTTAAAAATAAATCTGATGCTGGTCATTTTATTCAGTCTTTTCTTATTGAAATAAAAAATATTTTCTCTGCTAAAGTGAAGTACATACGGTCTGACAATGCTCTTGAGTTGTGCAGTACCCAATTGTCCAAATTTCTTATGTCTCATGGGATTGTGCATCAGACGTCGTGTGCTTATACCTCCCAACAGAATGGGGTGGCTGAACGGAAGCATCGTCATTTGTTGGATATGACCAGAACCCTTTTGATTCAGAGTCGTGCACCTCACTCCTATTGGGGGGATGCGGTTCTCACTGCCTGTTATCTTCTTAATCGTATGCCGTCGACAGTGTTAGGGGAGAAGATTCCGTTCTTGACTGCGTTTCCCGAGAAGGATCTTTTCTCCCTAACACCACGTGTTTTTGGGTCTGTTGCATTTGTTCATTGTTTTTCTCCTGGTCTTGACAAGCTCTCTCCCAGAGCTGTCAAATGTGTTTTTGTGGGTTATTCCAAAACCCAGAAGGGATATCAGTGTTTTGATCCAGTTAAACGAAGGTACTACGTCAGTGCAGATGTCACCTTTTTTGAGTCCATTATGTATTTTTCTCCTACAGGTGACAGACTCACTCATTCAGAGGAAGGAGATGACATCTATGTGCCGCCTCCACCTCCATATGTTCCATGCCCTAATCTACCACCACAGTCTACTCCACCACAACCACAGTCTACTCCACCACCACCACAGTCTTCACCACCGCCACCACCAGCTATTGTTCATTATCCTCAGGTCTATCAGCGACGACCCTCTGCTCATGTGCCTCCTCCATCATCCAGCACGCCCGAGGTATGTTCTGATCATTTGAGTTCTACTGATGGCACAAGTGAGTTGAATGCGCAGATGGATGTACAGGGCACTGATGTGTAGGGTATTGATGGTACTGTCACTCCTCCAGTTGATGATCTACATATACCTATTGCTCATAGACGGCAGAAGCGTGCTCGGACAATGAATCCCAAATATGGGATGGATTTTTGCTCTCAGGCGTCGTTGGAGCGTTTGTCCCCGGACTTTCGCAAGTTTGTTGTTGGGTTATCGGCAGTACACATCCCAAGGTCTTATCAGGAGGCCCTACAGAGCAGCCCGTGGCGTTTAGCTATGGAAGAGGAAATGACGGCGTTGCAGTCACGTGGTACGTGGAGGGTTGTACATCCTCCACCAGGTGCGTCCATTGTCGGAAGCAAATGGGTCTTTACTGTTAAGCATCGGGCAGATGGTACGGTTGATAGATACAAAGCCAGGTTGGTTGCTCGTGGGTTCACCCAAACATATGGGGTGGACTATCAGGAGACGTTTTCTCCAGTAGCCCGTCATTCTACCTTACGGATTCTCATTGCAGTTGCTGTTGTCCGCGACTGGCCCCTATTTCAGCTTGATGTCACGAACGCCTTCTTGTATGGTGACTTGCAGGAGGAGGTTTATATGCAGCAGCCGCCAGGGTTTGCTGCTGAGGGGGAGTCCAGTATGGTGTGCCGTCTTAATAAGGCCATATATGGCCTGAAGCAGAGTCCACGGGCTTGGTTTCAGAAGCTCTCAGAGTTGATTGAACAGAAGGGTTTCGTCAGATCTACAGCAGATCATACTCTCTTTGTAAAGAGAGACTAGCGAGGTACTGTGATCATCTTAGTGTATGTTGATGATATTGTTATTACAGGCAGCAATGAGCAGGGCATTCAAGCAGCCAAGGAGTTTCTTGGCGAGCAGTTCGTTATGAAGGATTTGGGTACACTTCGCTACTTTTTGGGGCTGGAGTTTGCACGAAACAAGCAAGGTATGGTAATGACACAAAAGAAGTATGTTACGGATCTCTTATCTGAGACAGGTATGGCAGGATGTAGACCAGCTGCTACTCCTATGGATTCTAATGTCAAACTTTATGATGATGACTCTGAGGAGGTAGACAAGAGACGATATAGAGAGCTAGTGGGAAAGCTCTTGTATGTCACTATTACCCGACCAGATATAGCCTTTGCGGTTAATAGGGTAAGCCAATTCATGGAGCAACCCAGGCAGGCTCATATGAATGCTGTTTTTATGATCTTGAGATATCTGAAGTTGTCTCTAGGCACTGGTCTTCTGTTTAGAAGAGATACCTCGATATCCGTCACAGGTTATGCTGATGCAGACTATGCTGGGTGTCCTAATGATAGAAAGTCAACTTCAGGCTTTATTGTATTTGTTGGCAGCTCACCAGTAGCTTGGAAGAGTAAGAAGCAAACTGTAGTGGCTAGATCTAGTGCAGAGTCAGAATATAGGGCAATGGCCCAAGGTAGTTCTGAGATGATGTGGGTTAAATCAGTTTTAACTGATTTAACTATTGATGTTCCTCTTCCCATGCATCTGAAATGTGATAACCAAGCAGCTTTGTTCATAGCCAATAATCCAGCCTTCCATGAGAGGACGAAGCACATTGAAGTGGATTGCCATTATACACGGGACTTAATTCAAAAAGGGCTCATTTCAACTTCACATGTATCATCAGGAGAGCAGGTTGCAGACATGTTCACCAAGGCCCTTGCTAGGGGTCCATTTCATCTTTGTTGTTCCAAGCTGAGCATGTTGGATATATATGCTCCAGCTTGAGGGGGAGTGTTAGAGTAATTTTATCATTTAGTATTTGTTTATCTTCTTTATGTAAATTACCCATAGAGCTTTTCTCCTATATAAGAGAGCTCTAGGGTTAATGGAAAAATCATCTGTTTGGTTCCTTCCAACAATACTAAATAACTCTCCCTTCCAATATCACTAGCTATTGCTTATCTTATCTATTTTGTGCACAAGTTGACACAAATATTGGTTTGTTTGGAACTGCATAAAACATGCTTTAAATAGCTACACAAATAATATTCTGCATAGGATTTGGAAGGGGTACTGTAAAAGTCTATGTGTTGTCAGACTAGTCCTCAGGTGGAAGTCTTGATATTTCTAACTTAAAAAAAACATGAAAACATGCTTTTGGGAGTAAAGAAATTGAAAATGAAATACTCCAAAAAGGCCATGAGTATTTCCTCATGACAAATTATTATAACAATACCTTACAATATCATTTCCAGGTGGAGTATGAAAATGTGTTGCCCCTAAAAATTTTAGGGAAAAGCTTAACCCTGTGACCATTATTCAGATCACATGACTTGTTACTAGAAGTATAAGACATGATAGTCTAATATGCTTAAATTACCATCACAAATCATCATTTGGTATTAAATATAAAATCAATTCTTGTGTAAAACTTCATGCATGGCGGCAAAGGAGTTATAAAAAATGATTGTACTTTAAATTTTTCAAAACTTGCAACCAAAATTACATGCAGGACTGGCTGTCCTGGAACTCCAGCACCTTCAACTTGGAGCAGTTGGAGCAACTGGCTTGAGGACAGCAACAAAGTCTTGAGCTGCTGGACTGCTGCTCCAATGGAGAGAAAGATGGCCTCCAACAGTGGCTCCAGGAGGCTGGAAATTGGAAGGAGGTTTGGGGCCTTCGTTGGGAAAGTTTGTGTGGGAATTGGGGAAAGAAGAAGATAATAGGAGGGAGATGGAAAGGAAAAAGGTTTCTGGAACCTTCCTCCATCTATAATATTTTTTTATTTTTATTTATAACCTCAGCTATGACATCAACTTGCTGATGTCAAAATTCTAAATTCTTATACTCTATATATTTTTACTTTGGGATACAAAAGTCCTATGTATAAGCGTCTCGGGTGTCAGATTTTGACGCAATATCTTGATTTGATCATCTCTGAACGACTATCAATACGAGTATAATATTGATATACTTTTGATCGGGTTTGAATCCCCAAATTTCTTGAGATGTGGTTTTGATTTTGGGGTTAAATTTTGTGATTTAAAAATAACAAACGACCTCCGATTGACGAACGATTGATTCTGTTGGTCTTATTTCGTCGAATCGGATCTTATGGCGGCCTTGATTTATTTTGCGGTTTCCGATTTCACATCGTGGCTTTTCCGAGCACGCATTACAGTGCGATCGACTTTTGGTCTATTGCAATCGAACGACCTTTGATTCGCGATCAATAGATCAATTTAGGTCATTTAACATCGATTAATAACTTTATGGAGTTATACGGACCCTAATCGTGTCGGTTCGGATTTAATTGGATCCAGATGTTACAGTGATACGTTATAATAGTCTTAACATGATATACCTAGCCAAGGATCTGGTACATCATGGAGGACGAAGCATATTGATGAAAGATTATACTTCATTCTTTCCGAGAAAAGGATCAACGTGAATAAGGTTGTTACAACAAATAATCTAACTGATATCTTAGACGTCCTCGATATCAATTGTTGGCAGGAGTCCCATGGAAGGCAGCAGTGGGGTTTAGCAATAATCATTCTGTTGTTAGAGAATTCAATTTGAGGTGGAGATTATCGAAATTCCTTAAATCCTATCTCGCATGTTCAACCATTACATTGGACCTCCATTGTTGGTAAGTGAAGTTTGTCGTCTAGACAAGGGTCTCGTTATATGAGGATCTGCCCATTCAGGGGTGGATCCATGTATGCGGGGATGCTATAAAAATCTCCTTAGGTAGGGATTTTTTATCATTCTTCCACCATGCTAAGAGAGATCCACCACTGTTGTTGAGGACATAGCTTAGATAAGGATGAACTTTGTACATCTTGTGTCGTGGTTGCTTCAAACGTGTTTATCTGTGTGGTTGATCTACAACCTACTTCCGCTATGTGCAACAATAAAGCTTTATCGGTTAGTCATTTTCTTTTTTCAAGGGGAAGAAGGAAAAAAGAAGATTGAAGGCTATCACTCTCAGACCAAGATTAATGGAACATAATGAAATAGTTTCGTAGACAACCCTATGAGTAGGGGTGAGTTTACACCTTCAATCCTACTTGGGGAGTAAACGAATAAGATCAAAGAGTAACACACTCAACTAACATTAACAAACGGCAGTGATTGATGTAATCAATAAACAAAGTCTCAACAATTATAGCATGTATTGTTTCACATGAGAAAATCAGAGGAAGAATTAAACTCGGTGTAAATTTCTAGGAAGGAACAAAGGACTTGACAGAGAAAACCTATACCTCATGCCTAATAATCACTATAACACTACATGTGGCCATTTGTTAAAGAATCTCGAATTAGACAAATGGCCCTCATCATCATCGGCATTCACTTCGATCTTTAGATGATGAAGCAAAAATACGAGTATTTACGAAGTCATCACCAATATTTATTGTTGTTTACATGTTTACTATTAGAATTCTTGCTCCATAAGCATCCTAAACAAGATCAAACTGTATAAAGGATTTAGCACGTAGCCAGAAAGCATGCCAAAGAAAATATTAGAATAATGTTGAAAACCAATTATGATCGTTACTAATCACAATTTTTGCTTGTTTCGGAAAAACAATATAAATAAAGCCAATTATATGGTCATCTTTGACAGGAAATTGGTAAGAAATCATCTGACAGCATATAGGTGACGACATACATTATGAGAAAAGAGCTTACCAATTGCTTCCCACGCAGTTGATGGAAAATCGGAGAGAAAACCATCAACTGAAAATTTTCCATTGTCAATGAATTTAACATATTCAGATACAGGGTTGTAGCTGTAATTATAAGCAATGATTGCATCATTTGCAAATCCTGATGCAAACACTTCCAGGTTAGCATCATGAGCATCAGTGACAATGGACGTGGATGGCAAGAGAAAGGGATCAGAGCCTAGAGTTACAGGCCAAATATAATTCTTTGGAATAAGAATACCAGAAGCAAATGACCTGATAGTTTTCAAATCTTTCAATAACAAACTATATGATCGATTGGTGGAGGGGTCAAGGCTTTCGTCCTCGGGAAAGCGAAGTATAAGCTTCGTCTGAGTACCCTTGAGTGCTGCAGCAATATCTTGAAGAAAAACTACCTCCGGTGATGAGATATATGCAACAGGAACTGTCTTCAATACCGAAAGTATATATTTCGTCATGTTTAGATTGTGTTGCTTGTAGAATAAGTCATGCTGCCACATGAAACATGGTGTCAGGGCTTCAATAAATGAATTATTGCACCAACAAAAAATTAAGTAGAATAATGGAAGCTTTTACCTTTAATGCGACAATACGTAATCTTTTTATGTGATGAATAACAAATCTCAAAAACCTAATTGTTACATAAAGATTTAAATAAACTTCATAAAACTGGTCTAAGTAAAATATGCAGCAGTATTTACCTGAATATTTAACCAGAGTTTCTGACTATAATTTCCAGCAATTTCTACCGTCAGGATAGGGTAGCCATCAAAATTAGGGGGCCTCGAGAAAATTGACCGAATCACTGTCCAAAGAGCAATATGTCAACACATTATTTTTTTGCACTCACCATTAGGACACTTGTCAAGAAAAATCATCAATACATCAATTATCTCATCGATATACACATCAGATAACACAATAAAGATGCAAAAGAATAGCATCCAAATAATGTTCAAACCAATAAGAAATAGTTTTATTTGTTATAAAAATTCTTGATTCAAAACCTTGTAATTGTGATGCTTGATTTTAATAGCTCCTTGTCTAGTTATGAAAGTAGATTCTTTTTATGTCTTGTTATGTAGGGAACATTAGTTTTCTTAAGCTGTATGTGGAAAAATAGAATGTGGAAGCGATAATCAAGAACAAGAACGATAAACCACGAAGAACACAGAAATTTTACATGGAACCCTACTTTGTGAGGAACGGGTTGAAACTACGGGAGAACGCCTCAAAGGATGGATTCTTCTATTGTAGTTCTCTCAACGAATACAGGGGTGTGGGGCCCTTTATATAACGTCATTGATTATCTACAGTCCCACTAATAAATGATGTGGGACTATCTCTCATTGTGTATGGATCCTGGAAATGTCCAATTACACACCTAGATCATTCTCCAACATTTCCCCTAAATCTGGAGCACCCAATGCTCAGCTTGGACAAACATTAAGAAGTCACGAACTCGCTCGTTGAATACATGATACTACGTACCACAATGACTTAATGCATAATTTGTCAGTTGTTGTTGAGGACGGTGCTTTACTTGTCATGTTTGTAAGGATGAACCGGAGATTTGGCCTCTGTAATGTATCTCTCTATTGTCAAAACATGCGGGGGTCGATGCCATAGCTCATGGGGGGATCTGTAGTCGAACACCTAGCTGCGGAAATATCCATGCGTAGATCTATGAATGTGGGTCGCTTTTGGGACCTCTAAGTGGGTTCTCTCTCGTTTGAACCTCGAGAGGATCTTGTACTAGATTTCACGATCATTGGAGTCTTCAGTCTCATGTACTCTCTTCTTCCCTCCTTTCTTCCATACTTGGAAAATTTTTGGAGGGGTACTCGACAAGGTTGGGAGAACAAATGAATAGGGGGTAAACAAAAAAATTTCATCTTTTTTATTGTCTCTTTTTGCACAAATCGTTTTTTTTTGTAACCGTTTCTATCCTCTCTTTTTTGGCTTTTCTTCTTCTTCCTTTTTTGTATGCCTGAAGTTTAGGTTTGTGACTTTAGGCTGCAAAGTGACAGTTTATACAGATCATTCAACTATAAGATATCTCGGAAAAGAAGGATGCCAAAGCATGACTTCTTAGGTGGATATTGTTACTCCGGGAATTTGATCTGGAAATTAAAGATAAACCTGGGGTCAATAATGTAGTAGCCGATCATCTTTCGAGGATTGAACTTAAAGATTCACCTGATTCTGAGCCTATTCGAGATACTTTTCCAGCGTATCTATTTGTGTTGTAGATTCACTTCCATGGTAAGCCAACATGGTTAACTTCCTTGTCTCCAAGCCAGTTCCTCATGGTTGGACTAGGAGCAGTATAGACCGACTTAAGTCGGATTCGGGGAAATACCATTAGGAGGATCCGTTTCTTTTCTTTGAAGGACCGGATTGTGTCTGGAGAAGGTGTACTCCTTAGGAGGAATACCTGAGTGTCCTCACTTATTATCACTCACTTAAAGCTGGAGGACACCATTCAGGAAAACGAACCGCTCACAAGATATTGCAATAAGGTTTCTATTGGTTGACCTTATTTAGAGATGCAACTGATTTTATAAGGTCGTGCCCTATTTGTCAGAGAATGGGAGGGACGGTTGGTTCTATAGACGAAATGCCCATGCAACCTTTAATTTTTTTGATGTCTTCGATGCTTGGGGCATAGATTTCATAGGTCCTTTCCCTAATAGTCAAGGTTTTGAGTATATTTTGTTAGCGTTTGATTACTTATCAAGATGGGTGGAGGATATCCCAACCCGAGCTGCAGATGGAAAGACTGTATGCAAATTTATCAAAGATCATATTATTTCAAGGTTCGGGGTACCTAAAGTGTTGATTTCTGATGGGGGTAGCTATTTTATGAATGGATTGATGAAATCTTTAGTCAAGGACTATAAATTTGAGCACAACGTAACTAGTCCTTACCACCCTCAATCTAACAGCATGGTAGAAGTTTCAAATAGAGAAGTGAAAAGAATTCTTCAGAAGTTAGTCCGTCCAGATAGGAAGAACTAGTCATAATTGTTGGACCAGGTTCTGTGGGCTTACAGAACGACCTAAAGACACCACTTGGCACTTCTCCCTTTAGGATGATTTATGGAAAGCCATGTCATTTACCCACTAAGTTAGTACACAAATATGAATGGGCTATAAAGAAGATTAATTGGAGTTGTCACTTAGGAAAATTGTGTAGAGACCTTGACCTAAATGAACTAGTGGAAATCCACAACCGAGCATATGACAACAACATGATCGATAAAGACAAAGTTAAGAAGTGGCATGACCATATTAGATATAATAACTTTGTTCCTGGACAAAACGTATGGTTGTTTAATGCAAAGTTAAGGATTTTCCATGGGAAACTTAAATCAAAGTGGATGGGTCCTTTCATTGTTAAGGAAGTGCATGAGAATGGTAGTATAGGAATCTCAGAATTATCAGAGCATGGACCATCCTTTTTGGTTAAAGGGCAGTTACTCAAGCATTTCATAGAATAATCAGAAAGGTTAACTCACATAGAAATGATCAATTTCATGCCTATTGAAGCAACTCCCGGACCTATAGAAAAAGCATAAGTATCAAGACAGATTCATCATCTTGAATTCAGCTAACACTAATCCCTTCAGCTAACACTAATCCCTTCATCACTGAGCTTTCTATTCTTTATACTTAGGCCTTTTCTAAGCAGGGGGATCTAATTTCATTCTGATTGCTCTCCTCGGATCTCCAAGTTTAATTCATATCTTTATACTTAAGTTATTCCTTAGCTTAAGTATAGGGGGACCTGAGTCTCTATTTTTCTGTCTAATTCTTTTACTCATGATGCATCTGTGAGTCTGAATTCAATTTGTGTTTATTCTTTTACTTATTATGAGCTATGGCTTCATTTCACTTTGTGCTATGAGGACATAGCTAAAGCAAAGTATACGGGGGTCTACCGTATATATTTCATATATACTTTAGCCATAGCTCATATTTTTAAAATTTTCAAAACTATTGGGGTTATGGGTATCGTATTACATTTTTTGTGTAAAAAAGTTTTGAAAATAATTTTTGAAAATTATATTATTGGCATGGTTTTCAAAAATGTTTTACGTGGTTTGTAAAAATACAGCTTGACATGTTTGGAAAATAATTTGTAAAATATCTCAAAAATCTAAATGTGATAATGTTTGCAAAAAGTTTTCAAAAATCTTTTTCAAAGCTAAGGGTGTAAATGAGTATAATTAATTAATTCTTTAACTTGAAAAAAACCCACTAATCTCTAATTGTGTCTCTTCACTTCCCTATAATGACTTAATTACGCCTCAGAGGTTGTGACGTTTCTCTGAACCGTCGTGTCATTTTCATTTATAAGGCTGAATTTCCTTAGGATATTACAAGGATCCGACATGGAGAAAAATCTGGATATCGATTCTGTATTTTGGAAGATTAAGTTGATACAGAGTTCTCTGAAAAAAGTGATGCCAATCAATGAGGATGATCTTTTGATAGAAGAAGTAGATATGGAGGTTCCTTTACCATTTCTCGAGGATATTCTCGAGGATATTCACTTGATGAAAACTCACCTTTCTTGTAAGTTAGGTCATTCCTCTTTGTCTAGTAACTCTCTTTTAAGAAAAACCAAAAAACCTGTCGCAGGATTTCAAGGATCCATTCATCTTCCCATAATTGTGAAGACGTTTGAGGCTTCCCATGTAGATATGAATATTACTTTTAAAGAAGAACGAAATCATTCTAGAAGGATAGAAATTCAAGTTGATGAAGATCTTTCTTACTCAGATTCGGAAGTATTCTCCATTAGGAAAAAGCAGTTAAAACATAAGGCAGCTTGTGATTTCAAACCTCGAAGATTCGATCTGGATTTCTAAGGAGCTGAAGTTTGTAGTGATGTGTTGGGTATCTTTGTATTGATTCTTAGTATTGAATCTCTGTGTTATTTTGTCAAAGTTACCCAGTCCGTTGTCATTGCTTTAATAAATCTAACAATTCTTTCGTAAAATCTGCTAACTAGTTAATTTATTAATTAGTGCCTTTCCCTGACACATTTTCACTATGCACTCAAGGATTGAGATGATCTTCAGCACTTGGTTTAAGGATTCTCTAGACTTAGAGTTATCATGTATTAATCATTAGGGTCTAAGACTTAAAAAAATCATACTCCTAGTTGGAAGATATGCATGCTATATCCCATGCTTAATCTCCCTTAAAAAGAATTTGACTTTCACTCACATGCACGACTGCAGTAGTGATTGAGATGAGTCAAGATTTCACTAATTAAACTGGGATTGGAAGCTTGACTTTGGACTTGACCTACATGATGCTTGAGGATGGGATAAAATTAATGACGGCTTCATGAAACCGGAGTGTCAGCATCTTAGCATGTATGGGACTTGTTCTCATGCTATCTCTTGATCAAACCTAAAGTGCCATGGTGTGATGACATTAATTAATAAGTTGATCAGTGTGCGTCAATCTTTTGGTAAAAGCAGTGGAGTTGGCCAAAAAACAAAGATTAAGAAATGATAAAAAAAAGCTCTCTCCATACAAAGACAAGTATCAAAGAGCTACCACCAAAGGCAAGAGCTCCCAACCATTTTCTAAGTGTCCACTTGGACCAAAGCTATCTAGGACCAGGAGTCGGGCTAGCATCCAAAAAGAGCTCTATACCGTAAATGCTACAAGTCTAGGTGTAGAAGGTATATTAGATACTCAAAAAAGGCACACCCCGATGTATTCCCAGGAAAACAAGTGCAGACGACTCCAACTTCTCTTGACGAACACATTGCTTGGCAAAAATCAAAATAAAATTGTGTTGCATTTTGGTGCTAGAGAGAACCATGTTCCTATGAGAGGAAGAGAAAATAAGTACACAATCCTATATCCTCCATAATCTGGCCTTCTATTTTGTCCTTTTAAAGTCTGACAAACTAAAGAGACAGTGGATTGAAGCAAGACTATGTTTATTCCCTAGAGTTGAGGGTTGGGTCCTTAGGAGAGCTTCCAAGATTGGAATTGTTGGTGATATTTTGACTCTACTCTCTTGTTGCAGTCAACATTAAGTCATATTCCTTATATTTATGTATACATTGCGAGTCTGACAATTAGAGGAGTTGAAATCCTTTTGATAAAGACTTGGATCAACTCAGAGTTTTAAGTTTCCTAAAACTTAGTGTTCTAGGTCAAATCAAGCCTTGTCTACTCACTTGAACATGTCAAGGATCTCACTAATTAATCTAACCAATCCATTATTAGCTCGAGGACGATCTTGGCTTAAGTATAGGGGAAGTGATAAATCCCAGATTTATCAGCTTAATTGATCATATTTATCTCCTTTACTTAAGTTAATAACATGATTCATTGACTAAATAACACTAATTCCTAATTTATGTATTGTATATAATTAACACTAATTATTATATATTAATATGGTGTAATATTTTATGTATTTATTTCTTATAAAAAATCAAATAAAAATTAGAATAAAATTATGTATAAATAAAATAACATAAAATAAAATAAAAATACAAAAAAATAAGCAAAAGAAAAAATAAAGAAAATAGTTTTATATAGTTTTTAATGGTATTTAATTTTTATCTATGTACAAATGACCTCCGATCTCTTTGACTTCTACATGAAGATCTACAACTTTCATGTTTAACACTTTTCCGAATTCACCCTATAACTATTTCTTTTTTATTTTGATTTTTTTATTTTCCCTAATTCTGATTGGGCCACGTGGCATCTTCAGATCGCGCCACGTGGCCCGCATCCGTTTGCGCCACCTGTCTTCTATTTGCGTCGTTTGATAATCTCTTGATCAGCCGATTCCAGTCGTTCATCAGCGTTTTCTCAGCAACCCTTCGATCTTTTTGATCGGATGATCTAAACCGTCCCTTAGCGCATGATCCTCCACTGTCTGATCATTCCTTGATCAGACGTATCTGTTCACTCGTTTTCGCCCAAATCATAACCGTTGGATCAAAAGATCCAATGGTACCTGCTTCGCCTTCAACTTCCCGCATCCCTTCTCCTCTTCTGCAAACCGTACTAACCTCCTAACTTCTCACCATTATCTCTCTACCATTAACTACCCTCGAGCCTAACCTCTGTCACCAACCGCTAATTCGTTCATCCCTCTTCCACACTATTCCCTTAAACCTTCTCTAACCCTAAACTACTCCATACTAATCACAGTTGTAACTTCTGCCAACTCCACCTGCAACCTCCACTTTTTTCTCTTTAAATACACCACCGTCGCCTTGTACGGCGGTTGTCCGCCACTTTACGGAATTAATGAACCTCCGGTGACAGTTAGAGGCCCAGATCGAGCGCCAAGACGAGTGTAACGCCGACGAGATCCTTGGCCATGATTGCCAAGTTACAGCCTAAAACTCGAGGCTATCTGAGCTGGGTTCTTTAGCCAAGAATTCTATGCGAAGATCGTGACGCTTCAAGCTTCACAATTAGGCTCTATATTCAATCCCATTTACTTCATTTCCTACCTTCAAAGTTCAGGTTCATTCTCATTCTTTTTCTCAGTATAGTTCTCGGATTTGATCTGAAGTATCTGTACAATATTTTAATCGCCTGAATCTTCGTATACTTTTGCCAGTCATTCCTTATCCTCGCGTGTCACCTATCGTCATCAATCCATCGCTTCATGCTGTGATCATTCGATCAATTGTATTCTTCTGCGTGAAGAGATTCCCCCCATTAGGGCTACTCATCCACCTTTGAATATCCCACTATAATCACTTCATTTTGTTCGCATGTTACTTGTCTGTCATTTAGACTAACAACGTAGGAGAACACTTTTTCAATGATCGAAAAATGAGCGCGAGCTCCGATCTCCTATTTTGTCTCCAGTTACACTTCATCATTCAGGCTCTTCCTGCATCTTTGCATCTTCTCCGAGCGACCATCGTCTTCGACAACGTCAAGTGAAGCTGATTGAATCTTCAGACCGACAGAAGAAGAACGAAGGAGCAGGATATACCTCAGCAGAGCTCAATCCCGCTTCCGCTACTCACGGCGTACTTCAAGAAAACCAGCAAAGCGGTGACCGTTGATCTCCCATATTTGGGAGAGATCCAACGATCCCGGATCAACCACGTTGCATATCCGAAGCAACAGTTCAAGCTGTAGGTTCGGTTGCCGAGCCTAACTCAAAGGGACATGCAAGGCAACCGTGTGTCTCGAGATGCCTTATCCGAGCCTAGAAGATCACGTGACATGCACATGCTCGTGGGAAAATTACAACATCAATCCTAAATTTTTTAATAAATACAGATAAGTCCCCCCTACTTAATTGTGGGAAAAGGCTTTGTTGTTGTTGTTATTGTACAGATAAGTCCTCCCGCCTATTTTCAATTTACAAATCAACCCTTGCATTTTCTTTTAATTACGTTTAAGTCCTTATCTGTACTGATTTACAATAAAACTTGGAAGTTTTTATTACAGTTGTACCCCTGGGTCTCATGTTGAATATCTTGATATTCTAAAGTCCAATTAATGTGATTTTGGTTTCGTTTTAAAGCATGTTTAGCAATCGATCTTTTAACAGCATGTGTGGTTGATTTGTAATTAACAATTCACACATTTGAGTGTTGATGTTTAAAGGCCTTGATTAATTGATGTAGTATAGTTGAATTCAATTATCGTGCATGATCAATTATACACCTTAAGCATCCGAGTCTTTAAGATCTATTATTTTTGAATGTGAATCATCTTTGGATCATTCAAAGACATATTCACTGATTAAATCACTAGAGTGGAGATGAGATAGGATTTTGGGATTAACCTCTTCTTAACGAAGTGATTTTCTAAGAAATTAATTTGGGATATTTTCAACAGTCATCCAAGTTACTCGTTAGGAACTTCTAAGTGGTGATCTCTTTTCTGTATTATTTGTGCATTTATATTTGCATTAGTGGTATAAAAATGTGTTAAAATTCTGTGTTGATTGTGTAATGCGCTTTAGCTCGAAGTAATAAAACCCTACATTACTATCTAAAATTAATTGTTCTCTAAATTTAATCATTAAAGTGCTCGCATCCTTATGTTCGACCCTTGACTTCCCAGGTTATAAATTTAAGCCGAGAACCTCGTCACTGAGATTCTTCTCGGTTCCGTATGAGATGCTAAGCATCCATGCTACAACGGATCGAAATTAATATATGCATTTAGTGCTTCATCAAGGAGCCCCAGCGGTGGCACAGGAAGGTGTTGGGGGCGTGGAGCCCCTATGGTGGCGCGCGGCGGCCACGGGAGGGCGCTGGGGCCCCCGCGGCAGCGCTGAGGGCCTGGGAGGGGGCGCGCGAGGTGCCTATGGGGGCCTGCAATGGCGGGGGAGGTCGTTGGCCCGAGGAGGCAGCAGCGGCGGAACGGGGGGAGGGGGGCGATGTGTGTAGGGTTAGGGTTTTGGGTGGGATAGGGGAACCCCGGTCTAAGACCGTTGCTCCGATACCATATTGGGAGAAAAATGAATAATATCATTAGAATAGACTGAGGGCTCTCTTATATAGGAGAAAAGCCCTTGGGTTAATTACATAATAAGTACCTAAAGAAAACATAACATGTAAAATAGACAAAGAGATATATTTATCTCAACACTTACGTATGCTTGCATGCCCTCTTTAGCATCCTCTCTGACCCCATTGACTATTACTTTAATAACCATTCATCACAACAAATAAATTATGTGATCTTCATCAAGTCTTCCCATCATCTTAGTTAATAATGAACTCATTATATTGAACAAGAAAGCACCAATGATCATATACTCAAGATCAAAGATGTTTTAAAAAATCATATATTTCACAAAAGTTTTGGGAAATAAGCAACTTGTTTATTCCATTGAACCCTAGGCTCTCTTATATAGAGGAGAGATATGAGTAAATTACAAAAGACTGATAAAATAAAACATAATAGGTAAAAGAGTACGGAAATGTAAAATATATCTCTACTCTCCCCCTCAAGATGGAGCATAGATATCAATCATGCTCAGCTTGGATGAACACTTTTGGAATGGTCCTCCGAGCAGGGCTTCGGCGAAGATATATGCAGTCTGATCTCCTAAGCTGACATGAGAAGTAGAAATGAAGCCCTTCTGAATCGTGTCACATATATAGTGACAATCAACCTCGATAGGTTTCGTCCTTTCGTGAATGCAGGGTCATTTACAATGAATAAAGTAGCCTGATTGTTGCATTTCAACGAGATGGGAAGAGGAACATCTATGTGTAGATCCTCTAGTACAGCTTGAACCCACATCATTTCTGTTTTTGCATGTGCCATCGCCCCATACTTAGATTAAACACTAGACCTGGCCACTACAGTCGTTTCTTACTTTTCCACGAGACAAGGGAATCTCCAAAAAATATAGCAAATCATGTTGTGGGCTTCCTGTCTTTGGGACACCTTGCATAATCTGCATCAGCGCATGTTGAGATAGTGATGGCTCCACCTGTTCTAAATAGCATCCTTGCACCTGGAGATGATTTAAGATACCTTAGTATCATCTGTATAGCATCCATATGTACCAGACGAGGTTGCTCCATGAACTGGCTCCCCGACTGACAGCAAATGAGATGCCGGGTCTAGTAATGGTAATGTAGAGAAGAATTCCCACCGGTTCTCTATATCGTACAACACCATGGTTGGATCCATAGGCGTGGTAGCATGTCGACATCCAAGCATTCTTTTTTCACTTAGCAGATCAATGACATATTTTCATTGTGTCATCACAAGTCCTTGCTGATTTCTAGCAAACTCCAGTCCCAGAAAATATCTAAGGATACCAATATCCTTAGTAACAAATTCACGATACAAAAATTCTTTCACCCTCTTTATTCCTTGCATATCATCTCCTATAATGAGTATATCATCAGCATACACCATAATAGAAATTATACCTCTGGAGGTTCACTGTATGAAGAGAGAATGATATGCATTCGACCTTTTGAACCCCTGCTTCTCAAACAAATCTGAGAGCTTCTAGAACCAAGCACTTGCGCTCTGCTTAAGGTCATATATTACCTTATGAAGTCTACACACTTGGGAACACTCCCCCTCATCAGTATATCCCGGTAGCTATTGCATGTAGACTTCCTCCTGAAGATCACCATACATAAAAGCATTTTTAACATCAAGCTGAAACAAAGGCTAGTCTCGAACCACTGTAACTGATAAAAGAATCCGTAGAATAGAGTGACGAGCAACCGGAGAGAAGGTGTCTTGATAATCCACATCATATGCCTGAGTAAAGCCTCATGCCACTAGTCTGGACTTGTACCGATTAATGCTCCCATCTGCATTCTGTTTCACTGTAAATACCCATTTGCAGCTCACTATAGATGCCTCGGAAGGAGCAGGAACCAAGCTCCAGGTACCTCTCGACTACAAAATTGCCATCTCCTCCTCCATAGCTAAACGCCAATGAATGACCTTCAAGGCCTCCTGGTAGTTCCGTGGTATATCCACGGTAGACAACACAACCACAAACTTCCTGAAGTCTCCCGTCAGGTGATCGAAGGTGACATGAGAAGCAACTAGATATGAAGCATACATACACCTCTGTTCTTAATAGGAATAGGTACATCAAGATCATCATCGATCCTGCCAGTAACCCGAACATCAGCCTCTTGAAAGAATACTTGCTGAGAAACATCTCCAATCCCATTATCAGAAAAAATGTATTCAGGACAAACCTGGGCCGTGCTGAATGATGGATCATGAGCATGAACATGGGCAAGTCATCGATTGCAGTGCTTGGGTAATGGTGGAATAGAAAAAATGGGTGATAGTGGTGCTGACGAGGGTGATGGAGGATGTGATGTAGATGGTGATAGAGGAGGGGACGGAGATGGTAGTGAAGGTGGTGGACTCCCAGGTGGAGGATGCATGTAGGCCGCAACATCCGAATCTGAAGAAGTGAGCATGTCACTTGTAGGAGAGAAGTACATGACCGATTCAAAAAATGTGACATCTGCGCTAACATAATAGTTCCTGTGTAACAGACCATAACATCTATATCCCTTCTGCATCCTGAAGTACGCGACAAAAACACATTTGACATCCCTGATGAAGCGCTAAATGCATAAATTAATAAGGATACATTGTAGCACGGACACTTAGCGTGTCATGCAGAACCGAATAAATAACCTCTACATAGAGGATTTGGCTTTAATTTTTTAATGTGGAAAGTCCAAGGTCGAACACAAGGATGCGAGCAATTTGGTGAGAAATTTTAAGCGTCAAATATTTTAGATAGCAATTCTTAGACTAATTATATTGAACAAATGCACAAATCACAACAACACAAATTTTAAAACATTTTATGCAATTAAATTAGGTGAAGACAATGATGCATACATAATATGATTACAACAAACACATTATAGGTACACAAAAGATAACTTGGATTACTCACAAAAATACCTTGAATCTAATCAATTAGATCTCTAATTTTTAATAGGCAAAATAAAAGTGAGAGTCTCAGAAAGCATTCAATAATGTTTTATCTTTTAAATTCTTTATGTTGTCTATGTGTTTAACCAACAAATGAAGCTCTTAATGACTTAATAATTTCATAATAAATAACTAACAATAAGTCGCTAAGAGTCAGCATGCATATCAGGTTCAATCAATCATGAAAAGTTCAATTTCAAATGCAATTAAAGGTCAAAATAAGCACTTAGAAGAAGGAATAATTGAAACACGATTTTCGTAATAAAATTCTCAATAAAACATGCCAAAAGATAGAGCATCAAATTAGCTTTCAAACGAGACCAAAATCACTTCATTAGGATAAATGGATAAAAATATATTAAATATGCAATCCATGGGCATTTTTGCAAGAAAAACTACAAGTTTTATTACAAATAAGAACAAAAGGGACTACAATGCAATTAAAATACCCACAGGGGGTATTATGCAATTATCATAATGCGGGAGGACTTATATGCAATTCTTGAGAAATCCGGGACCGGTACTGCAAATTACCCAATCACTTGCACGATGCATGTGACCCATTTAGGTTCAGTCGGAGAGGCTCGGTCCACGTGTCATCTTCTGGTACTCCGCTCGAGGCTTAGATGTAGGCTCGGACGCTGAGCCTTAGGTATGAAATGTTGGCTCAGGCAAGCAACGTGGCTTAATTTAGACCGTAGGATCTCGCCTAAAAGGGAGAGATCTACGGTGACTGCTCCTCAGGCGTTCTTCAACTCCTCTGTACGCGGAAACGCTCGGGTTATGCTCCAGCGAGGGTGCATTCACTCCTCCGCTGGTCCTCGCGTGCTCAATGACTCCTGATTCGAAGCTTAGAGGCTGGCGAACAAAACCTTGCTTCAAGGAAGCTCAGAAGGTGTCTGCATTTGCGATTCGATGAAGCTTCTTCAACAATGAAATTCCATATCGGAGATGGATTGGCGCTTCTGATCAGTGAAGTCTCCAGGTGTCTACAAGAGTTAGCAATGTAGTCGAAGCACTAGTGAATCTATTCAGATGAAAAGGGAAGTGGAATGGAGGATCTTCGCGGTGAAAGACATAAGCCCTAGTGGGTTATTTTTCCAATAGAAGAAGATGGAAATGAGATAATCTCGAGGATGGAGAAGCGATCAGATGATTGGAGGTACACGCATGGATGATTGTTCGTTTGCGGAAGTGTTCAAGAGTTCGTATCATAGAATAATCAAGTTTTTAGCCAAGAAAAATATGAGCTCAATGATGAAAAAGAAATCAGATAATAATGGTCACCTGTAAAATGGAGTTTGAATCAAATGAAGACTTGAAGAGTTTTGTGGATGTTTCAGCCTATGGAGAAGCCCAAAAGGACCTCAGTTCTTCGCTCGATACTTCGGCTGGAACTGGAAGTAGAGCTCAAATAGGTCTATTGAGAGGGTTGCAGCACTGCTTAAAGTGGTTGTGGATCACACCGGAGAATTACCCCTTCCACGCTCAAGCTATGTCGCTATCTCTGTCACAGATGGAGAAGAGTAGCTCCAAGGATTCTCGCATGAAGGCGGATAGCTGGAGTCGGTGACCTATATGCATGGAAGGCTGTATCAATATCGATATCGTTTCAATATCGTATCGATACGATATTTCGACGATATATCGCCGAAATATCGCCCATATCGACGAGCCTTTGTGAAGAAAATGCCTGGAAATCAGGATATATCGCCATATCGGTGCCCATATCGGTCCCATGTCGATATCGATATATCGGCGATATATCGCCGATATATAGCGATATTTCCTCCCATGCCTATATGGGCTATTTGTAAGTGGGTATCGTCAGAGGTTATCTTCCAAGGCAGTGGTTTCAACTACCGTCAGTTAGCATAGATGTAACATCCAAATTTCAACCAAAACCGAACTCGGCCCGATTAGGGTCCCTTTAACTTAATAAAGTTGTCAGTCATCATTAGATTACTCAAATCGATCAAAAGATCGTGAATTAAAAGTCGTTCGAGTGAAATCGACCAAAAAATCGATCGCATCATAACGCGTGCCCGAAAAAGCCGCGAGCAAATTCAGAAACTGCAAAACAAATCTAGACTGACATCAGATCCGATTCGACGAAACAAGATCAATAGAATTGACCGTTCGTCAATCGGAGATCGTTTGGTATTTTAATTTCACAAAATTTAAATCCAAACCAAAATTGTATCTCGAAAAGTTCGAGGGTTTAAACCCGATCTAAAGTATATGAATATTATACTCATTTTGATCATCGTCCAGAGACGTCGAAACAAGACATTGTACACCCAAATTGGAATATCGAGGTGCGTGTACGATCCACTTTAAGTATGTTAAATAAAGAGAGAAAAATGGTGAAAAAATATTTTTTATTACTGCTGTAGTTGTACGTTTGAAAAAAAGAGAGGAAGGTTCCAGGAACCTTCCCCCTTAATTCCACCCTCCTTTCCATATATAACCAATACCAATGCCCCTTTCCCTCTCCCTTCGTTTCCTATTTCTCTCATTCTTCTTCTCTTTTCCAATTCCAATGCAAGAATCCTTTCCCAATTGCTTCAGCCGAGAAACCCCCTGATGTAACCCAATTTCTTCTTGCTGGAAACCCCCTTCCTTCTGCTGCTCTCTTGCAACAGCAAGCTGCTACTGCCTAGAAGCTCAAGAAACTGCTGCTCCTTACAATTGGAGAGTTGATACTCTTCATTTCATCTCCAAATTGTGGGAGAAACCAAGGTACATCCCCAACCATTCATCTTGCTGCCATGCATGAGTTCCACCCCCTCTTCTACTACCATTTTATGGAATCCAAGTAATTACAAGATCAAATGTACAATCTCCACTCCATCTTTGCTGCCATACATGCACAAACTAAACCTCCATTTGCCTCTCTATAAAATTTTGAAGTTTTTCTTTTACTTACTTCAAAACAATTATGATATGTTCATGTTTAATTTAAATATGACTGGATAGAAGAACCCATGTATCCAGGTTTATAGAATTATAATATACATACATACATACATTTATTCACTGGATCAAGTATTGATAACATGCAACAGTGTCTCCTTTGTTTTTTTGGTCTTCCGTTAAGTGCAATTAATGTCATTAATATGCAACCGTGGACGTGTATGTGGAGTCATCTAAAAAAATTAAGCATATGCTGAAATTGTATTATCTTCTTTGTCTTAAGTTTGGGTCTGGTCAGACAATCTGGTCAGACAGATTATATTGTTTTTTTTCTGAAAATGTAACGTCCCGGGCTTAGGTCCCCGGTCCGTTATCGAGGAAAACTGACCCTTGCAACTTGTTGGGTACGTGCCCAGATGGACCCGTTGACAACCACCCAAAATGCTTAAGCCCAAATTTACAAGTAGTAATCCCCATCACTTATAAACCACACCCACACTTCGTGAGTTTTAGGTATGGCACTATGTTTGGGGTTGGGGTGTTACAACCTCCCCCACTTATATTCGCAACGTCCTCGTTGCGACATGGCCCATCACTTATTCCCAGTGATAGTGGCGGCTGCACGCTCCGGGTAGCCATTTCCTCCAACCTCTTTGTAGGGGCGGCTCCACCTCTCGGGTAGCCCTTTCCACTATCGGAGAGAATTTGGCTCTGATACCATTTGTAACGTCCCGGGCTTAGGTCCCCGGTCCGTTATCGAGGAAAACTGACCCTGGCAACTTGTTGGGTACGTGCCCAGATGGACCCGTTGACAACCACCCAAAATGCTTAAGCCCAAGTTTACAAGTAGTAATCCCCATCACTTATAAACCACACCCACACTTCGTGAGTTTTAGGTATGGCACTATGTTTGGGGTTGGGGTGTTACTAAAAATATAATCTTGCATACATGTGGTTATTGTGCATGGGTTTGGGATGTAAGAAAGGTGGTTATTATGCATGGGTTTGGTATGTAAAAAGTTACATATTTTTGTGCAAATGAGAGAAATCTTTCAACCCTCAGTTTAATAATCACGATGATGTTTGAATTTATAAATCAATTAAAAAAACCTTTCTTTCTAGCAGTTTGTTCGTGCTTATTATGAGACAAAGGCCTCTTTCATATGGATATTAAGGATGTGATGCTATTGAGAATAGTTTCATTTGATAGATATCGTAATCAATCATTGTTCTAGAACTGGTTTAAACCATACTGATTCTGGAACATACAATGTTGGAATCTGATTCTTTTTATAAGGCATACAATAGTATATGAAATCATAACCTGAATTATTATGACTCTATTGATCTTGCCAAATCGAAGGAGTAAAAGAGGTATGTACACAGTTAGTGGGTCTAATACACAAAGAAGTATGAGTTTAGATTACTAAATAAGACCTAATTGGTATAGATTAAGGTGCAAAACACATAAAGTACACTATGTTCAGACTAACTAAAGAAGACAAGGTTGGTATAATTGGAAGATGATTAATATTAGGAAAGCACAAGCAAATTTTACGAGAAATTCAATTCTTGATTTCACAAATTCTAAATGAAATAACTTCATGATATATCTATCATAGAATACCCAGACTTGGACCCAATCAAGTCAAAGTAAAATCATGACCTGAGCCTGGGTGACTTATTCATACATACAAAAGTGGTAGATCGAACAAATTGATCCTTTAGTAAGATTTTATATTACTATGGATAGGTTGAGATAAATACTAGATCTATAAATACACCCGTGAGATATTAAGAAAGGATTATGTAATCAGGTATGCTAGTATGATGGAGAATCAGTGATGACTTATAAATTTGAGTGCCAGTCACGGTGACCCTTACACCTGACTGTGCAAGGGTGCGGTGACCCTCAACAGGGCGGGAGGTAGGAAGCCAAGTTCGGGCAGCATCCGCCAAGTGCACGGGTCTAGGATCCCAGTCCTTTTTTATTTTTACGCAAGCTCGCAGTGTTTTTACGCCTCAATGGGATCTTGACTTTTGACCAGCTCTGCTGACCCCTTTGTTTTAGGATATCCATGCGGGGGATCCTCGATTTTAGTTTTTCGTACGAGCTCATTTGCCCGTTACCGGTTGGGCCATTTTTCTAGAGTGACTTTCCCGGAGAGTCTCTCTTACCCGTCTCTGGGTGTAGTTTTGGAGTAGACCTTTCCCTCTATTGGACACACTTCCAATTAGAGGGCGAGACGGAAGAGCCATTTTGTAGGCTACCTCACCGCTTGAGTTTTGTCCTTTCGCCAACAGATTTGGCGATACTACATCAAAATCATCCATGTCTACATCTCAGTCATCTACGGTTACATCTGAGACAGTTACAATTGAGAGTTGGATAAACTACAATCAAAGTTGAGTTGGTTGGAAGTGTTTATAATGAAGTTTGATTTGAAATAATATTACTATAATAATATGAGAATATATATACACACACCCAAACACTTATGAACAATTAATTACAATATAAATATGTTCTATATAGGAAATGTTGGGATAAAGGGTGAACAGGGGGGAGGTACATACACACAAATTTGAAAACCTTTTTACATTTGCAAGTAGATATAAATTTTAGATGTTTATGCCTTTCTACTTGCCTCTTTTGCAACCACTTTAAATACGTTTTTTTATATAATATGATTATGGGAAGTACCAGCAACCGCTGATGTCTCTTCTCCCTAACATGCTTCGGCAGGCAAGGAGCCTGTCACTCAGTAGTTGTTGATGATTACATGCGATAGTGTATATACTAGACGGTATGTTTCTTCTGTTTCAGTTTTTGGTTCAGTTTATGATGTAATATGCTTCCTTCCTCTTCAGTCATGTATTTTGGGATCTACATGTACATTGTAATACATTTTTTTTGTTACATATAATGTTATATGGAAATGAATGAATGTTGGTGGCACTTCTTCGTGTCTATGTGGTTTATTTATTTGAATGTGAATGCCATGGCAGAAATGTGCGAAATTTCCCCACATTTTCAATAGCTTGTGCGATCTCTAGTGAATATAATGTCGCGAAAGTGTTGTAAACGGGTACCCGGATCCGAGGAAGTTCACAATAGAGGTTAGGATTATGGTTCAAAAGGTAGTTGGCGTGGATAAGTGATGATAGAAGGAGTTGATGGTGGTTTTGAGGAGAGAGGTTGGATATGGCGACCGGTGTAATTGGGAGAAGTTACGTGGGGATGAGGGGTTGCGTCGCTTGGAAAAGGTGCTAGAGGTTAGGGACGAAGGTTCAACAGTCTGATAAAGATCAGACGGTTGGTCATTAGGCGGAGTTGAGTGGCTTTGATCTGATCCAGAGATCATATCAAAGGGCTAAAATTTGGGCGCTAAAGAACGATCGGGATGAAAGGGCAAGTGGATCTAATGGCCTGCAATGAATGCAGATGATGACAAAAGAAGCGGACCATGTGGCTAAATCCAATGTTGCCACGTGGCCCAAACTGAATTGAAGGAATTGGGGAAAATGAATAATAATCAGAAAGAAATTGATAGAAAATGAATCAGAAAAAGTCATGAATATAAAAGTTGTAGATCTTGATGAGATCTATAACTTTCATATAGAAGTCAAAGAGATCAGAGGTCATCTATATATAGATAGAAATTAAATAGTAATAAAAATCATATGAAATAATTTTCTTTAATTTTTCTTTTGCTAATTTTTTGGGTTTTTATTTTATTTTAGGTTAATTTATTTATACACAATTTTATTCTATTTTTTTTGAAATAAATACATAAAATAATATAACATAATAGGGTTATAATAATAATAATTAGTGTTAATTATAAACAATACATAAATTCGTAATTAGTGTTAATTAGTCAATGAATCTCGTGATTTAACTTAAGCAAGAGAGATAATATTGGTGAATTAAGCTGATAAATCTGGGATTTATCACCCCCTATACTTAAGCTAAGCCCGTCCTCGAGCTAATACATAAAGAATTTGTTAGAGAGTTAGTTTAATTAATGAGATCCCTGACATGTGCAAGTGAAAATACAATGCTTTATTTGACCTAGAACACTAGGTTTTAGGAATCCTAAAATTCTAAATTTATCCAATAATCAAAAGAATTCAACTCCTCTAATTGTCAGACTCGTAATGTATACATATAGGTAAGAAGTATAACTTAGTGTAGACTGCATCATGAGAGTAGAGTCAAAATATCACAAAAAAATCCAATCTCAGAAGCTTTCCCAAGAACCCAACCTTCAACTCTAGGGAATATATCTACTCTTGCCCCAATCCACCGTCTCTTTAGTTTTTCAGACTTCAATGGTATATATGAAATGCAGATTACGGAGGATGTAGGATTGTGTACTTGTTTTCTCTTCCTCTCATTGGAACAGGATTCTCTCAAGTGCCAAGACTCAACACAATTTTTATTTTGATTTTGCCAATCAGTGCGTCCGTCAAAAAGAAGTTGGAGTCGTATGCACTTGTTTTCCTGGGAGTACATCGGGGTATGCCTTTTTTGAGTATCTAATATACCTTCTACACCCAGACTTGTAGCATTTACGATGCAGGGCCCTTTTTAGGTGCTAGCTCGAATCCTGGTCCTAATAGTGGTGGTCCAAGTGGACACTTTGAAAATGGTTGGGAGCGCTTGCCTTTGGTGGAAGCTCTTTAATATTTGACTTTGTATGGTGAGAGCTTTTTCTTTCAACATTTCTTTCTTTCTTTTCTTTGTTTTTGGCTAGCTCCACTGCTTTTACCAAAAGTTGGCGTATACTGATCAACTTATTAAAATAATGTCATTAAGCCCTGCCACTTTAGCTCAAAGTCAAGAGATAGCATGAGAACATGTCACATACTGGCGAAGATGTTGACACTGAGGTTTCATGAAGACATCATTAATTTTATCCCATCCTCGAGCATCGTATAGATCAAGTCTAAACTCAAACTTCCAAACTCAGTTTCTTCAATGATACCTTGACTCATCTCAATTATGAATGTAGTCATGCATGTGATGTGAAAGTCGAATTCTTTTAAGGAGATTAAGCATGAAATATAGCATGCATATCTTTGAACTAGGAGAGTGAATTTTTTAAGTCCAAGATCGTAATGATTAATACATGATAAGTCTAAGTCTAGGGACACCTTAAATAAAGAATTAAAGATCATCTCAAGCCTTGAGTGCATAGTGAAAGTGTCAGAGAATATCACCAATTAAAAAGTTAGTGTGTTAGTTATTTACAAAAGTGTTGAGAAGACACACGGATGAGATATGTTTATTCCATAGAGCCAGGGTCTCTTATATAGAGAGAAAATCCTAGAGAGTACAAGGGTTACGGAACCCGAAGGGTCACGGGGGGTTACAGAACTCGAAGGGTCACAGAAGGTTACGGAACCCGAATGGTCACGGGAGGTTATGGAACCCGAAGGGTTACAAACATAAATGTAAATCTAATAACTCTAACACTCCCCCTCAAGCTGGAGCTGAGAAAGCTACAACTTGTAACAAAAAGAAAAAGTATACATCACATCTTCATACGAAGCATCATAAGAACATATGTCCGCTGCTGGTAGAAGACCTCGCTCGAGGACGGGTCTGCAGCTTTCAGGTCATCGGAACATATCTCTGCCATGCTTGTAGCGTCGCTGCGATATCAAATCATCGGAACATATCTCTGTCGTGCCCGCAGGTCACCGGAACATATCTCTATCGTGCCTGGAGAAGAATCGTTGTAGAAGAAGTACAGTGCGGAGTAGTAGTCGGGTCGTAAAAGAAGTACACGTCCTGACGAAGAAGTCGATGTTCGGTGAAGACAAATGATCTGAGTAGTAGTCTGGAGTGTCGGTCTATCAATCATAGTAGGGAAGCAAACATCTTGAAGAATCATCTCTGACTCCCCCTTTCTCCCATACTTGATAGAATAAAGAGTATGGAAAATCAAGTTGGGAGAAACAAGTCGTGGTGAAGAAGGGGCTATTAGAGTGGGGGCTCCAGGCGGTGCCGACGACGTTGGAGGTGTGGTTGGAGCTGTTGGACCCTTAGGCAACGCTTTAGGTGCCGTTGGAGGTGGCAGTTGGTGTTGCTAAGACTCGGTCTGCCTTGTGCGAGACCATCAAATCCATGAGTGACGTAGGAGGTCCAACCCTCTCTCCTTGTCGATGGAGAGAGGGTTGGTGGTGGTGGCGGATTTAGGGTATTAGGTTCCGTAGGATCGTCGCTCTGATACCATGTGGAGAAGAGAGACAGAATGGGATATGTTTATTCCATAGAGCTAGGGTCTCTTATATAGAGAGAAAATCCTGGAGAGTACAAGGGTTACGGAACCTGAAGGGTCACGGGGGGTTACGGAACTCGAAGGGTCACAGAAGGTTACGGAACCCGAATGGTCACGGGAGGTTATGGAACCCGAAGGGTTACAAACATAAATGCAAATCTAATAACTCTAACAAAAAGAATTATTAATTTTATCAAGACAAGAACAACAGAATGAGCACCTTTGACAAAACAATATAGAGACAACTCAATGATGCACTAGGATGCCCTTAACAACATTACAAACTCCAGCTCCTTACAAATCGACATTGGTTCTTCGAGGTCAAAAAGCACAAGCTGCCTTATGTTTCAATTGTTTCTTCCTAACAGAGAATACTTCAGAATCTGTGTATGAAAGATCTTCATCAACTTGAAATTTCAATCTTCTAGAATGATGGCATTCTTCCTCAAAAGTGATATCCATATCTGCATGGGAAGCCTCAAAATCATTCACAATCATGACAAGACGAATCAAACCTTGAAATCCTGCCACAAACTTTTGGGTTTTCTTTAGAAGAGAAAAACTAGACACGGTAGAATGACCCAACTTACGGGATAGATGAAAATCCAAAGACTGTACATCCTCAATAAATGGTAAGGGTACCTCAATATCTAATTCTTCTAACTATAGATCAACCTCCTCAATCGGCATCACTCTTTTTAGAGAACTCTTAATCAACTTAATCTTCCAAAATATAGAATTAACATACAGATTTTCCTCCATGTTGGACTCTGTAAGACTCCAAGGAAAGACAACCTTATAAAGGATAATGACAAGACGGTTCAAGGAATCGTCGCACCCTTTTAGAAATCTCAAAGCACTAAAGGATACTGAAGAGACACAACAAAGTTAGTGAATTTTATTTATTTTCTAATTTTTATTGGATTTTGAATGAAGATAATTAGTTAGTCTCATTTACACCCTTAGCTTTTAAAAAGAATTTTGAAAACTTTTTGCAAACAAAGTCACGTAGATATAGGTTTTCAAAACATTTTTACAAATGATTTTCAAAACAAGGTCAATCCGAATTTTCACAAACCATGCAGAACGCTTGAAAACCATGTTAAATATGTATCTAATTTTCAAAAAACATTTCAAAATATTTTATACAAAACTCAGTTCAAAAATATAATACGATACACATAACACCAAGAGTTTTGAAATTATGAACTATGGCTAGAGTATATATGTAATATATACGGTAAACCCCCATATACTTAGCTTTTGCTATGTCCTCATAGCACAAAGTGATATGAAACCATAGCTCAACTAAGCATAAAACAATCCACAATAACTGAGTTGAGAATAAGACAAGTATAAGCATGAGAAAGAAAGATTCATGATGAATATACAAGGAAGATCCCCCCTAGGCTTAGGTTTTGAAAAACCTAAGTAAAGATATAAAGATAAATACAAAGGAGAGATCAGAGCAAAGGAGAAAGTAAGGAAAAATCACCCCTATATTTAAGTCTGAGTATAGCCTATGTGTAGGTAGGATAACGAATAAAAGGTAAATGGAATTTATTAAATTAGTATGAGTCTTCTAGAAATGAATCAGCTGACGTGAATCTGTCATGATGATCATGCCTTGCATGAGAAATTTGAAACTGAATCAATAGACATGAAGTCAATCAGCTCCACGACAGTTAACCTTTCCTTCGATCCTATAAAAAGATTAAGTAACTGCCCGTTAGCCAAAAAGGAAGGTGCATTATATGAAAGCTCTGAAATCTCTACACTACCATTCTCATGCACTTCCTTAACAATGAAAGGACCCGTCCACTTTGACTTAAGTTTCCAGTGAAAAATCTTTAACTTTGCATTAAACAACTATACCTTTTGTCTAGGGAGAAAGTTCTTGCATCTACTGTACGCATCATGCCACTTCTTAACTTTATCCTTATAGATCATGTTGTTGTCATATGCTCGGTTGCAGATTTCCACTAGTTCATTTAAGTTAAGGTCTCTACATAACTTCCCTAAGTGATAGCTCTAGTTTATCTTCTTTATTGCCCATTCAGATTTGTTTACTAATTCAGCGGGCAAATGATATGGGTTGCCATAAATCATTCTGAAAAGAGAAGTGCCCAGAGGTGTCTTATAGGTCGTTCTGTAAGCCCATAGAACCTGGTCCAACAACTGAGACCAATTCTTCCTATCTGGACGGACTAACTTTTGAAGAATGCTCTTCACCTCTCTATTCGAAACCTCTGTCATGTTGTTTGATTGAGGGTGGTAAGGACTAGTTATTCTATGCTCAAATTCATAATCCTTTGATAAAGATTTCATCATTCCATTCACAAAATGGCTACCCCCATCAGATATCAAAACTTTGGGTACCCCGAACCGTGAAATAATATGATCCTTAATAAACTTGCAGACAGTCCTACCATCCGTGGCTCGGGTTGGGATAGCTTCCACCCATCTTGACAAGTAATCAATCGCTAACAAGATGTACTCGAAACCTTGGCTATTAGGGAAGGGACCCATGAAATCTATACCCCAAGCATCAAAAACATCACAAAAAATCACAGACTGTATGGGCATCTCATCTCTAGAACCAACAATCCCTCTCCATCCTCTAACAAATAGGGCACGATCGTACAAAATTCACAGTATCTCTAAACATGGTCGGCCAAAAGAAACCACATTGTAACACCTTGTGAGCAGTTCTCTTTCCGATGTCCTCCAGCTTCAAATGAATGACAGTACATGAGGACACTCTAGTATTCCTCCTGAGGAATACACCTTCTCCAGATACAATCTGGTCCTTCAAAGAGGCGCTGAGGCATAAGCCTCGACGGGCACGCCTCACTGAGGTTGCATGAGGCTATAGCCTCGAGGCATTTTTCCTTGAAAAACGCCTCGAGCTTATGCCTCAATGCCTCGAGGCGTGTTTTTAAAACAATGGTTATAGCAAACTTAGCATGATTAATATATATGTTCCAGCTTTAGGGGAAGGGTTGAGTATTAGTTGCAAACCCTTCAAATACATTTATCTTTTCTTTATCGGAGATGTAACACTAAATCTAGCTTCTCTTTATATGAGGTGGCCTAGGGTACCATCTCATAATAAGTAGAGTTATTATCTCCTTCAACTATTATGTCCTTAAGTAGATCCCTAGAACTTGATTTCAAAAGAGGCATAATTGTTCTTCCCATGTATGAGGATGATAGAATTGTTGCAAGAGATGATATGTATGGTACATTTATACCCAAAGCCTTTGTGGCAAAAACTTTGAAACCAAAGACCTTGGATATCTATTTTACTTCCCTTGCATAGAGTTTGCTACGAATCAAAAAGGTTTATTATGTGTCAACACCCACATGTCATGGACATTTAGAATGAAACGTGAATGTTAGACCTACAAAGTTTTTATGGATCCTAATGTATGCATTGATGATGGTGATATGAGTACGTGGATGCCAGACAAAATAAAGGGCTTCTCAGAAAGCTCCAGTAAGTCATAGTTATATGTCCATTGTCTATGTATTGCACGTGTAGCTACTAGGATTACACAATTAATTAATAAGTCAAAGAAAATATTGGTGATGATGCAATGATGATACCCATGTACCTAAAGGCTGCTACAAGAAATGGATTGTGTTTCCTTGATATGAATTTCCCTAATATTATTGTATATGCAGATGCACATTATGTTGTATCTCTCAAGCATAAAAATCCACCATTGAATTTATGTTTTATTGAAGGTGATCTCGTTGCATAGAGATGCAAGAAGCATACAGTGGTAATCCAATCTAGTGTAAAGTGGGAGTACACGACTATGCTTCATATTAAGGGGGAGCATTGAGAGTTTTTTTTCTAAGAAAATTTTCCAGCATCTAACTCAGTCATGGCCGGTCTTAAGTTCGGGTAAATTATGAGGGTTATGTTAGGTAGCCGATAACCAGCATAAAACAATAAAGGACAAATTCCTAAATAGTGTTTTCAAAAATACTATTTAGGAATTTATCTCGAAATAGTCAGATTTTTTCAACATGGATTTAAGAAAATATTTGGAATCCATTGGGTGTCTAGATATAGTTCCCTACTAGCGACACATTGCATCGCAAATGCAATGAGAAATTAGCAAGGGTCGCTAAATCGCTGCCCAGATGTAGTTCAAAATTTGCAAGGGTTCTCGCACGAGGAACCATGGAAGGCCATATTGATATCGATATCGTTTCGGTCCGCCCGAAAATGGATATATCGGGATATATCGACGATATATCAACGATATTGGTGGAAATGTCGGAAATGACTCAAAAAAGCCATTTTTTTGTCATTTTTTTCAGAAATTAAGATCATTCAAGATATTAGAACAACAAATAAACTACAAATACACACTTATATCACATATATCAGTCATTTATAGACCATATATCACATATATCGGTATCGCTGGGATCGCACATATCAGTCGTGTCAATGTTAATCACTTAATGTTGATTCTTGACTTATAAATGATGGAAATGGATTCCATTCAAGTTATTATAAGTTTATAACATGAAATACTACAAATATACACCTCATAAGTCATAACACACATAGATAATTTATGAGGACTATGGTCCTTAAACTCCACATATCGGTCATATCGATGGGAATATATAACGAGACAATCATTCTTTGGCAATTGGCATAAAGATTTATGATTTATCTCTATTAAAGCTACAAGTACAACAACAAATGACAAGTATCCAAATCAATTTGACAATGTAAAATGAGATGACCTAGGCTAAAACCAAGAGTTTCGCGGTGGATCTGAATTGCCCCCTTCCTTGTTGTCTCTCATAACGCTTCACAGATTCAATGAACTCGCAGTAGTTCTCCCATGTCATGTACGAGTACATGGCCTTATAATCCATCACATACTGCCTGTATTGGTGGTCATCGATGCCTATGAGTATCCCGAGACGAGGATAAGCAACACTAGATCCAGTATCACGAGTGGTACGACGAGGCCGCGAACTACTAGCTTGAGATCCTCGGGACGACAACGACGGAGTAGGAGAAGAAGTCTGCGGAGGAGGAGGACCTGGAGGAGGAGCGAAATACTCTGGGAAGAAACCGAAACTGTCATCACCAAAGAAGCTGCCCTGACTGAACTGGTTCTGCTCGGGTTGGCTACCTTGGTAGTTCTCACCGTTGTAGCTGCTATATCCTCCATACCTACTGTTGTAGCTGTTATATCCATAAGATGGAGGAGTATATGCCTGAGGAGGAGGAGGAGGAGGAGGTTCAGGCGGAGGAGCAGGAAAATATTCAGGGAAGACCCCAAATGATCTCTCATCTTGGGAGGATCCATATCCGCCCAGGGGACTTGGTGTTCCTCTACGGTATGGGCTGTCAATGTCCATACAACTCAATGAACCCATAGATGATATCAAATCCGACATGTAGCTATTTGTAGGATGATGGTCACGTCGTCCATATGCATCGTAATCCATAGGTCCTGGACTCGGACTTGGGACAAACTGCCTATGTATGTTTCCATGCCGTTCCCTGTATTCCCGCTCTAACTCGAATCTTCTATCATCACGTGGTCCACGACCACCTGACCCCCCTGAATATGTGTCCCCGTCACCTGATCCACCATAGCCACCAGCATCATCATCATCATCATCACTCCCACTGTCATCTTTTGATTTGGATTTAGATTTCGATCCAGTCGAGAGGATGTTGTCCACAATCGCATCAAGTTCCACCCCTCCAAGAGGGTCCGTGATTCGCCCAGATCTGGCCATGTAGTCGCCAACATCTGCTCCCATTTGTTGGTTTATATTATCATTCGGCCTTCCTCCCGGTTGATCGAGCAATGGAGCACTGTTGGAATCCAACCACCTCTGCAGAACATCTTTATCTGCATCGTCGTCGTGCATCTTGAAAATATATGCAAGATCGATGGGGTCTGTGTAGTCCTCTCTGTCATACCCCTCTCTTGCATGTTTCATTTTCAACCTCAAGTTGTAGTGTACGAAAACAAGATCGTGGAGTCGTTGTTCTCCCAACTTGTTCCGTCTCCTCGAATGGATCAAGTTGAATGAGCTCCAATTCCTTTCACAACCACCGGCAGATGCTGTTTGGGACAATACTTTCACTGCCACTTTGCGGAGGTTGGGAGCTTCCATCCCATACAGTAACCACCATTCGGCTGCGGAAAAACCAAAAGAGATAAATCATAATTCAATAATAGTCAAATTGTTTATTACACATGTCAAATGTCAATCAGTAGACTTTACCAGGAAGAGTAATGTCGCGTCCATTCACCGCGGTCACCCTACCGAAAGAACCAAGGCATCCCTAAAGTATTTAATCTGCACATTAATCGAAACTTTAAGTCATACTGTCATAGTATGGTTTGTGCCTCAAAATAGATTATACATTATACAAGCATTCTTACGGTCTTACCTCATTCATGCACGAGGTTTGAGCCCTCTCGTCCTTGACGAGCTTCTCAACCACAACTTGTACGGCTGCTAGAAAGTCAGCATTTGTACCAAGACTATTCTTGTATTGGTACTTCGGATTCAAGTAGTATGCTGTCGACGAACAAATTTTAATCATTCAAAATAAAAGTACAGGCCTACGGAAATGGATTAGAAAATCTAAATGGATAATAAAATATACCAGTCTTGTGAAGAAGATGTGAGAGCATCTTGGACCATCGTTCGTCTATGATGTCCAACCATGCTTTAAATACTCTCCCAACTGCTTCTCTAACCTTCTCCCTCATGTATCGCATTGCCTCGTAGTGACTCCCATAGTTGGCTTCTTATCCCCATCTACGATACGCAATGCAGAAACAACAGGTTCCATTATTTTCGTAACCCTTGTCATGTCATCCCAGAAATGGAGATCATTGATGATTGTCTCCACTCTCCTTCCTCCTTCAGTCCGAGCTTTTGGGTTCTCGAACCATTCACCTTGGCAGCACATGGTCTTCAACCTTGTCTTGTGCTGTTTGAGGCTTTGCAACGCTATAAAATTGGTTGCAAAGCGTGTGATCCCATGCCTCACCAACTCACCATTGCATGCCCGCCTCATCAAGGCCAACACTTTGGAATAGTTGTAAATGAACGTCGTGATTGCCCGTGCTTGTTCCATCACCTTCACGACGAGCTTCCTCTTGCCGAAGTCCTTCAGAATCAGGTCTATGCAATACGCAACACACGGTGTCCAAAAAATACCGTAGCTGCTAGACTTCATTATTGTTTCTCCTGCTTTTTTAAAGTTATTGCTGTTGTCCGTCACAATCTGTACGTTGTTCTCTTTCCCAACGTCCTTAATGACGTCCTTCAGCAACTTCAGTAGGTACTTGTAGTCCTTGACCTGTTCAGAAGCATCGACGGATTTAAGGAAAATCGTCTTACCATCGCAGTAAACGAGGAAGTTGATGATCTGCTTCCCCGTGTAACTTGTCCAGCCATCACACATCAGCGTCACGCCGTATTCTGGCCATCTCTTCCTCAGATCCGAGATGTACTCGTTCATCTCCTCCTTCTCTTGCGTAAGATACTTGTTCATCAACTCTTTGGTACTTGGAACCTTCACTCCCGTTCCAGCTGCGTGCACCAGCGAGTTCTCTCCTCTCAAACTCGCTCCTCATGGACTCTTTTGTCACCCGCCTGTACGCCCTCCTCTCCGCTTCGATCTGAACGTCATCGGGGTAGACAAAGTCCTCGTCGTCTGAATCAGAGAGGACATTGAACTCCTTCTCAAACATGAACTCCTTGAACTGTTCATCCCATCTCAACCTCTCCACATCCTTCTCCTTTTTCCCTCCATGCTGACCTTCACCACCCTCACGTCTTTTGGGCATCGAGTGCACTTGGCAACATTTTTATTGTTGCCAACAAGGTGATGTTTCAGTCTAGTAATACCCCCTCCTCCGAGTTGCTTACCACAGAACTTGCATTGTGGTTTCGCTTTGTTGCCATCTGGAGCGGTGGCATACTTCCAACCAATCTCTCCACTCTCGAAATCCATCTGTCTACGAGAACCATCAGAGTCTGAATCGGAGTGTGCCATGATCTTGAATCCTTGAGCTGAAAAACACAGGAAAAAATTCAAAAGCCCCAAATTTCAACACCAAATTAGTCGATAATATCAAGAATTTAACCTCAGTTTCAGATCTGATCAGTAGCTCTTAAATCCATGTTTTAACAAATCAAAAGTTAACGGTTTTGGTGTGAATTCAACCTTTCAGAACTGATAGTTAGCTCTTAAATCCATGTTTTCTCAACTCGAAATTTAGGGGTTTTGGTGTCAATTAAACCTCAGTTTCAGATCTGATCAGTAGCTCTTAAATCCATGTTTTAACAAATCAAAAGGTAGGGGTTTTGGTGTGAATTGAACCTCAATTTCAGAACTGATAATTAGCTCTTAAATCCATGTTTTCTAAACTCGAAATTTAGGGGTTTTGGTGTCAATTAAACCTCAGTTTCATATCTGATCAGTAGCTCTTAAATTCATGTTTTAACAAATCAAAAGATAGGGGTTTTGGTGTCAATTTCAGAACTGATAATTAGCTCTTAAATCCATGTTTTCTCAACTTGAAATTTAGGGGTTTTGGTGTCAATTAAACCTCAGTTTCAGATCTGATCAGTAGCTCTTAAATCCATATTTTAACAGATCAATAGTTAGGGATTTTGGTGTCAATTGAACCTCAATTTCAGAACTAATAATTGGCTCTTAAATCCATGTTTCTCAACTCGAAATTTAGGGGTTTTGGTGTCAATTAAACCTCAGTTTCAGATCTGATCAGTAGCTCTTAAATCCATGTTTTAACAAATCAAAAGATAGGGGTTTTGGTGTCAATTTCAGAACTGATAATTAGCTCTTAAATCCATGTTTTCTCAACATGAAATTTAGGGGTTTTGGTGTCAATTAAACCTCAGTTTCAGATCTGATCAGTAGCTCTTAAATCCATATTTTAACAGATCAATAGTTAGGGATTTTGTTGTCAATTGAACCTCAATTTCAGAACTAATAATTGGCTCTTAAATCCATGTTTCTCAACTCGAAATTTAGGGGTTTTGGTGTCAATTAAACCTCAGTTTCAGATCTGATCAGTTGCTCTTAAATCCATGTTTTAACAAATCAAAAGTTAGGGGTTTTGGTGTGAATTGAACCTCAATTTCACAACTGATAATTAGCTCTTAAATCCATGTTTTAACAACTCGAAATTTAGGGGTTTTGGTGTGAATTGAACCTCAATTTCAGAACTGACAATTAGATCTTAAATACATGTTTTAACAAATCAAAAGTTAGGGGTTTTGGTGTGAATTGAACCTCAATTTCAGAACTGATAATTAGCTCTTAAATCCATGTTTTAACAACTCGAAATTTAGGCGTTTTGGTGTGAATTGAACCTCAATTTCAGAACTGATAATTAGCTCTTAAATCCATGTTTTAATAACTCAAAATTTAGGGGTTTTGGTGTCAATTAAACCTCAGTTTCAGATCTGATCATTAGCTCTTAAATCCATGTTTTAACAACTCAAATTTTAGGAGTTTTGGTGTGAATTGAACCTCAATTTCAGAACTGATAATTAGCTCTTAAATCCACGTTTTAACAACTCGAAATTTAGGGGTTTCGGTGTCAATTAAACCTCAGTTTCAGATCTGATCATTAGCTCTTAAATCCATGTTTTAAGTTTTAATAGCCTCTACAAAACCCCAATTTTTCCAAATACAAATATCAGATTCAAGAGACTACATCACCACATCTTCTATTAAAAACGATTGGAAAAAAAATCAGACAAAAATGTAAAAGCAAAGCAGCCACTCTTCTAAATTTGATGGCATGTCTTTAATTTCCATAAATTATACTTCATACTTCAAAAATAAAACTATACTCACCAATTAAGAGAACAAAACCCCTATCAAAATTTGAAAATTAACTCACTAATTAAGAATTTAAGAGAGGCTAATAGAAATCATACCTTAAATGCTTAGAATTTCAGAACTGATAATTAGCTCTTAAATCCATGTTTTAACAACTCGAAATTTAGGCGTTTTGGTGTGAATTGAACCTCAATTTCAGAACTGATAATTAGCTCTTAAATCCATGTTTTAATAACTCAAAATTTAGGGGTTTTGGTGTCAATTAAACCTCAGTTTCAGATCTGATCATTAGCTCTTAAATCCATGTTTTAACAACTCAAATTTTAGGAGTTTTGGTGTGAATTGAACCTCAATTTCAGAACTGATAATTAGCTCTTAAATCCACGTTTTAACAACTCGAAATTTAGGGGTTTCGGTGTCAATTAAACCTCAGTTTCAGATCTGATCATTAGCTCTTAAATCCATGTTTTAAGTTTTAATAGCCTCTACAAAACCCCAATTTTTCCAAATACAAATATCAGATTCAAGAGACTACATCACCACATCTTCTATTAAAAACGATTGGAAAAAAAATCAGACAAAAATGTAAAAGCAAAGCAGCCACTCTTCTAAATTTGATGGCATGTCTTTAATTTCCATAAATTATACTTCATACTTCAAAAATAAAACTATACTCACCAATTAAGGAGAACAAAACCCCTATCAAAATTTGAAAATTAACTCACTAATTAGAATTTAAGAGAGGCTAATAGAAATCATACCTTAAATGCTTAGAACAAGAAGGCAACGGGCTTGGAGGAAGAAGAATTAGAGCTCAAATTGTGTGTGGGTCGACATGGGCGATATGCCCATTAAAATAGCCAAAACCCACCGACACAAAGATTTCATTTCGTGCATGCAAAGTCATCAAGATGCCAGGTGTCGGGCGATATATCGCCGACACTCGATATATCGACGATATATCGCCGACACCCAGTATTTCAACATACAACCTGATATTGATATCTCCCCCCCGTCGATACCGATATATCGCATATATCGCCGATATCGCGATACGGCCTTCCATGCGAGGAACGCATGCGAGCAAATAAGCTAGTTCTGATGCCATTGTCGCCTAGATGCGGTCCAAATTTTGCAAGAGTTCTGCATGATGGATGTGTGCGACTAAAAATGTTAGTCCAAAATAGGTTGCAAAGAAGTTGAGGATAGGTAGTTGGAATATTGGCACTTTGACTGGCAAATTGATGAAGATAATAAATACGATGAAAAGAAAGGATATTCAGATACTATGTCTCTGAGATAAAATGGGTTAGAGAGAAAGAAAGGGAGATCAAGAAGGCATGCTTTAAATTATAGTATTCATGTAAAGAGATAGGTAGAATGGTGTTTGAGTAGTTGTTCATAAGGGTTTGAAGGATAGCGTAGTTGAGATACAAAGATCTGGAGATTTTTTAAAGAACAAAGATTTGGATATCGAATTATTTTTCTAAAATTTGTGCTGGAAGAAGTTATGAATATAATCTCATTTTATGCACCACAAGTTGGTTTCGAGAAAATGATTAAATATGTTTTTTGGGAGGATTTGGATAAGATTATACAAGAATCTTACAAAGAGATATTTTGTCTAGGTGATCTTAATGGACATGTGAGAAAGGATGCTTCAGATATTTTAGTGTTTATGGAGGCCATGGCTTCGGGGATAGAAATGAAGAGGGAAAAATCATTGTGGATTTTGTAACAACTTATGATCTTTTTATAGCAAATACTTTCTTCAAGAAGAGGGAGGGAGCATTTAATTACTTATAAGAGTGGCCTGACTAAAACATATATAGACACTTTGCTTTAAGGAGAGAGATCAGGTCTGTTGCAATTGTTGCAAAGTAATCCCATGAGAAAGCTTAACATCTCAACATCACTTGCTAGTCATGGATGTGCATAAAAGGATTGGCGAAGAAGATGATGGTTCCCAGATCATTAGAACTAAATGGTGGGATGCTCAATTGAAGCAATCAAGCTTCAGGGAGAAGGTTTTAGAAGACGTGTCTTAGGATTGTAATGGAAGTACAAATGAGATGTGGGAGGCGGTAACTTCTTCTATCCAAAGGGTAGCTAAAGAGATGCTAGGCGAATCCAAGCGAGGAGTTCCACTGCCAAAAGGAAGCTTGGTGATCGAGTGAAGCGGTGCAAGAGAAGCTTAAAATTAAAAGAGTTTGCTTTAAATCTATGAATAAGGATAGAACAGAGGAAAATGCCACAAACTACAAAATAGCGAAGAATGAAGCAAAGAAGTCTGTATGTGAAGCTAAGTCGAAAGCTTATGAAGTTTTGTACAAAAATCTTGACTCAAAGGAGGGCCATAAGAATGTATTCAGATTGGTTAAAGCAAGAGAGAAATCAAAGATCTGTCTCAAGTGAGATGCATCAAGGATAAGGAAGGGACATGTGCTTGTTCGGATATAGAGACTAGATCGAAGCAGTATTTCCATAAGCTTTTCATGGAGGAAGTGAATAAAGATATTACTTTGGGAGATCTTGCAGGTAGTGAATGGTACCAGAATCGTGCAACCTATAGACAGATACAAAGGAAGTAGAAGATGCTTTAAAGGTTATGAAACCTAAGAAAGAGGTAGGATATGATGGCATTCCTATGAAAGTTTGGAGAGTTCTAGGTGAACGGGGTTTGACTTGGCTCACAAATTTATTCAATGTTATGGTGAAACAACAAAATGCCTGAAATATGGAGGAGAAGCATTGTGGTGCCTCATTATAAGAATAAAAAAGAGACATTCAAAAATTGTCTGAATTACAAAGGTATCAAACTGATGAGTCATACGATAAAAATTTGGGAACGTGCGATCGAAAGAAGGCTGAGGCAAGTTTCCAACGTAATTGAAACCAATTTGGATTCAAGCCAAGTCGCTCAACTATTGAAGCTATCCGCTTGTTGAGGAGAACAATGGAGATTTATTGAGCTAAAAAGAAGAACCTTCATATGATTTTTTTATTGATTTGAAGAAGGCTTATAATTCAAATCCCATTGGAGATATTGTGGAAAGTTTTGGAGAAGAGACAAGTACGCGTTCTATACATTAAATCTTATAAAGGATATGTATGATGGGGTTTCATCTTATGTAAGGATCCAATCTGGGAAGACTGACTATTTTAACATCAGCATCAAGGTTTAGCTTTTGAGTCCGTTCCTTTTTGCTTTGATTATGGATAAGTTGACTAGTCACATTCAGGATGAGATACCTTAGTGTATGTTTTTTGCGGATGATATTGTGTTGATTGATGAGACAAGAGATGGAGTAAGTTGGAGGTTTGAAGACATACCTTAGAGACTAAAGGATTTCGCATATATAGGCCTAGGATAGAATATATGGAGTGCACATTTAATGGAATTAACAAACGGTGAAGGACTCGAGGTAAAGATTGGATACGATAACATTTAGAAGAAAATTCTTTTAGATACTTGGGATCTATTATGCAAAGGGATGGGGAAATTGATGGAGATGTTACTCATATAATAAAAACAAGTTGGCTAAAGTGGAGAGGAGCCTCTACCGTTCTTTATGATAAGAAAATCCCTTTAAAAGTCAAAGAAAAGTATAACAAAGCAACCGTGAGATCTGACCTGCTATGCTCTATGGATCAGAATGTTAGCTTATGAATTATAGACATGTGTAGAGAATTACAGCAGCAAAAATGAAAATGCTAAGGTGGATGTGTGGCCATACAGGAAAAATCATATTCAGAGTGATGCGGTCAGAAGGAAAGTTTGTGAAGCTATGATAGAGGATAAGATGGAGAAAACCGCTTAAGATGGTTTGGCCATTTGCAAAGGAGGTCACCAGTTAGAAGATGCGAGATTTGGGATGTTGACTTGATTGAGGGCGAGGATGTCCCAAGAAATGTTGGAATGAGACTAGTATCCGAAGGAATCTTAATTATTTGGATTTAAGCCCGAGAATGACTTAAAATAGATATGAATGGAGGCAAAAAACACATATAGTTGACCCTACTTAATTGTCAAAAAAAGCTTTGCGGGTGAAATTTTCCAGAATTTCCTAAATCCTTTAAAATATTCTCTGAAGATCCAGGAGATCTTGAAATATTATGTTATATATTATGAGACTATGTTATTTCCTTGTAATTTTTACCCATATTTATGTATTTATTTTTCAACTTCTCTGGACCTCTATATAAAGGAGCAGAAAGCCAATGAAACATATCGATACAACCTATTTTTCTACACACTTCTTTTTTGTCTTGGTGTTCATATTGCTACTCATGTTCTATGTACTCTAAAAAGTCGGCGACCTACTCAGCTTCAAATCTTGTTTTTATGAAGAGGATCAAGCATATGGAGATTGACCGTGATGCTATTCATAATGTTGTTGCCAAATAGGAGAATGATATCCCATGCATTTCTTCTTAGCTACTACTTGTAGATATCTTTACTAAGGGGTTTCCATGAAGCATCGTAATTTTCTACACAATAACCTAGACAAGATGGATATCTATATTTCAGCTTGAGGGTTAAACCCTTTTTCCAAAACAATCATTTTTGTGTGGTACTCTTGATAAATTTCTATTTTGCTAAGACATTTCCTAATATTTACTCAACGCCCTTCTCCTAAATAAGAATGGTTCGGATTCCATTATTGAATAAGAAAAGGTTTAATCCTTGAACATATTATACACAAGATCATCGCTTGGATATCTAATTGATTGGTTAAGTGTAATTAAGGCTGTCCTAAAATATTCCAAATCACGCATTGTGAAATGGTGGTGCAAGTACACAATTCTAAGTTTCTCTCTCACCACCTGACTAATATATTTTTCTGAACTCGTTTGAACTAAAAATCAACCAAAATATAAACCCATGCTTTTTCCCTTATTATTCCCACCAACGTCTAGTAGATAATAAGGATGTTTATAGCTCTATTTTTGATATATGGCTAGCGAGAAATGGGATGTGTAATGAGAACAGCAGAGAACATGTAAAGTCTAACTTACATAATACACTTTTGAACAATTCTTGGAAACTGTAATCCATTGTAAACCAGCCAGTCACACTACGGCCATTTACCAGATATGTTTTACTCATTTTTGCATATGGCGAGGAAGGAAATGCTATGTCAGTGCAGTTGGACAAATCCATATCTGGCAGACAGATTCCAATGGCATCCTTTGTCATTTGCACATCGCACCAAAATGTTACATTAGGAAACTGCAGTAAGTTCGCTAATTGATAGGCAACAGAACTGGATTCAGGAAAAATCCCTGAAAAGCCACCCTTGGCTATAACAGCAGGTTCGTTTCCTGCAATAAGAAAATCTGAAGTTAATTTCTACAAGATAAACCAAAGTCAGCATCAAATTTAAAACTTTAATCCCCTTCTATAAATGGACAAATACAATAGCAACAACAACAAAACCTTCTCTCACATTAAGTAATGCAGCTACATGGATTCTTTGCATCCATTCATATCTATTTTGGATCATTCTCAAACTTAGATCCAAATAATTAAGATCCCTCGGATAGTCCCCTTCCAACACTTCTTGGGCCTTCCGACTAAATTCCGACTACCAACTTACGATATTATTAAACATTGATACATTTTCTACTATGTTGTATGGTCCATATATAAATAGGGCATTTGGATAAAGGAATGAAACAACAAGAAGTATTTTGAGTCTCTTAAAAGAAATATCTTGCTTAACCTTTCACATATTCATTCCCCTCCCCTTCTTTCTCCCTAATACTTCTCTCTCTCTCTTCAAGGCTTCCCTCCTCTCCCTCTCTCCCTTCATTGCCACCCTCATTTTCCTCTTCATCTTTCTTTCTTTCCACCTCATCCTTATTCTTTCTTTTCTACTTCATATCTTTCGTGTCTCGCCCATCTCCTCATATCCCCATCTTTCTCCCCTTTCCTACCTCCACTGCCATAATTCTACTTTGTCATCATTCCTCCTCTTCCCTTCTCCTACATCAACCTCCTCCACCACCTTCCTAATTGCTACACCATGCTTACGTCAATAATCTATTATCCACTACAACTCACTTTCCAACTTGTAAGACCATATCTCACTTCATTCCATTGGACGCCTCCATAATCCACCACTCCTTCCAGGTTTGCCCCACTCTTTGCTCCAACAAGTAATTGCAACAATTTTTACTCCACCAAGAATGAGTATTTATATTAGGTGCCACCATACAACAAGTGTTAGTTTTATGCTTGTGAATTTTATATTTCTTATTGTCATATAGGAGTTGCTAAATTCTTATATAGTGGTTGCTAAATCCTTTCTTTTCCGCACCACCATATGTAGAATGAACTAAAATAAGGAAGCGATATTCGATATTTGGTAAATTTCTGGGCTTCAGCCTCGGATTGTAGGTGTGCCTAATAATAAACCCACAATGGCTTGTAAGTTTCCGCAGATACTTCTTTTATGCTTTCACTTTCACGGGCCAGCTGTGTTGCTTAGGTTGGTAGTTTGCAGCGTTATTTTTGCCCTTTGTGAATCACAACCACAGAGTCTTAATCACTTAATTTTCGACGTATTCATACTCCACTGAGTCCATTTATCAAAAAGAAGGATGACTGGGAATGTGAAGAAGATGTCCAACCGAAGAGGGTATTCATTTTGCAATTTGTTTTATCATTTGCATTAATTATAGTTTTGCATCTATTGGTATCAGTGCAAGGAGACAATGATATAAAAGGGAAATCGATGAATAATGATAGAGAGAGAATGAGATTATATCAGAGCAAGAGGGAGGGAAGAAGTGACACAGAGACAACAATAGATGGCATAGAAAACTACATAAGAGATGGGAGAGCAAGAGGGAGAGGAAGCTATAAGAGGGAAATGCTGCAAAAGAGAGGAGAGAGGAGAAATATGTGGAAAGGGAAGGATGGAGAGAATAGTGAGAGAATGAGAATGATGGGAAAAGATAAGAAAGAGATGGAAAAGAGATAGGGAGATAGAAGGAGAGAGAGAGAGAGAGAGAGAGAGAAAACGAGAATGGGTAGCGGGAGAAAAGATTGGGGGATGAGAGATATATTTTCTTCCATTCAAATTGTCTTCTTAAATGATTGTAGAAAACGATGAACGTGGAAACGTATCAGAGATAAAGAAATATAAAGAATGGAACACATGGAATTTTACGTAGAACATACTCCTTAAGGAGCAAATGAAACCACGGGAGAAGGCCTCTCAAGGGTCGGGTATTCTATTATTCCTTTCTGTCTCAATTGTTACAATGGGTGTGGAGTTTCTTATATAGCCCCACCAGAATAATCAAGTCTTATAGATAGATGATGTGGGACATACATAGGTATATATGGTAATTGGAAATAGACATATACCCTAACACTGAACCTCAAGCTGGAGCATGCAATGTTCAGCTTGGACAAATAAAAAGAAATCACTCTCTCGCACAATACACAACACTATAGACAATATCAACTCAATGTATACTCTATTGGTTGCATGTTTGCAAAAAACATAGGACTCGTCCCTGGTCTTATCTTTCAAGCTAGTTCATCTCTAGAATTCAAGAAGGCAAAAAAGGTGCCCCTATTATACTAGTTCTAGTTAAAGTATTGAAAGTCTAGCCGCACTCAAGTTTTTCAGATAAAAGTTATATGGTAAAGAGCCCGATCAAAATGACATTACTAAAGAGAACATTCGGGACATAAGTTGCTTTTTCTGTTTTTTCTATTCTTTCCAGAGCTTTCCTAGGATATATATAAGCAAGGGAGTTGTGCTTTTGTGACACCCGCATCCGAATAACCTGAATCCGACTCGATTAGGGTCCATATGATCTGATAAAACTATCGACCCATACTAAACGATCTGAATTAATCTAAAGATCGTAAGTTAGATATCGATTAAAAATCGATCGCATCATAACTCGTGTCATCGAAAAAGCCATAACGCAATCGGAAACCACAAAAATAACCCGAGACCACCAAATTTCATATCGATGAAATAAGGCCAATGAAATCGACCGTTCATTGATCGGATGTTTTTGGAATATTTGATAGTGCGCCTATTGAGTTGTAGATGGGTAAATGAATACCTCTAGGATCCATTTACCCCATCCAGTGTTTAGTCCCACATCGTCCAGTGGTGGGACTTGGAGGCTCTGGAGAGGCTATATAAGGAGCTCCAGACCTCCTGTATCCATTGAGAAAAAGCAATGCATAACACGCCCCTTTGAGGGCTTCTCCCGTGGTTTCATCCCGCTCCTCACGGAGTAGGGTTCCACGTTAAATCCCACTGTTCATATCTTATTTATCTTGTTCATGTTTACGCTTCCGCTTCCGATTTTCTAACATGGTATCAGAGCGGGTCGATTCTCGAGGTGTTTAAGTTCTTTGTTGTTGGTCGAGATTCGATTTTATTCTTGGAGATTTTTTTATGGTCAAGAGTCTAGGGTTTCCTGTTTGAAACCCTAAAATTCGTGACGGTTGTTCTCCAAGTTTTCAGAGATCCGCAGCGCTTCTTGCTGTGATGAGCTCTCGTTTCAAGAGATCGGGAAAGATCTTCCCGACTGGAGTTCTTTCCGTGATATTGCCAGATCTAAGGTTTTTCTTGTTAGAAGAGGCAGAGCGCATGCATATATGGTAGGAATCCACCGTACTCCAGCCGCCAACATCCAGAAGCTTCCTCCAGCGGCAGCGCAGGCGCACCCCCAGTCGCCTCCACAGAGGAAGAAGGCGCGAGGCAGCACAGCTCCACATGCAGAAAGAAAACTAGATCCAGAATCCAGACCACCGCCACCAAGGCCATCATCACAGCTGCGATCAGGTCAAGTCGCGCCAACCTCCTGCTGCGATACTCATGGCCATCGTTTCTCTCATCGCGCTCCCAAGCTGCGGGAGCTCTTCCTCGCGCGATATTCCTGATCTCAAAGAGGCGACGAGCAGAGCCGCCCTCGCGCATCGGATTGCGCCGAGCAAATCTGGCACCGCACCCTCACTCCTCGCGCCCGTTCCCTCCATCCGCGCAGTCCCTTTGGCAAGTTCCCCCCCTCCCGAAGCCATCGATCTCCTGCCCTTGCGGGCTCCCCAGCAGATGCAATCTACTCCAGCGGGCGGCAACCTTTGGTCTCGCACCCCAGCAGTTCCCAGGCCCCGAGCCCCGCCTCTCTTCTCTCATCGGCCCTGGCGACTCCCCCTCCGTGTCCCATGGCGCACCCCGCGCAGCCCTCCAGTCAGCCTCCAGTCGCTGGCGGTGGCGATGCCCAGTCAGCCTCCAGGGTCGACACAGGCCTCGCACATTTGGCTCTCCTCTCTCTTCTCCAAAGCAGTGCAGCAGCGCCAACTCGTCATCACGGCGCCCCTCGCGACGGCCGCATCTCTAGTGCCGCCCCTTGCGCGGCGCCCCTTTCTTCCTCGATAGGGGTGGCGACCCTTGTAAAGGGTTCCATCGGGAACCCTAACCGTGTGGTGGGCCTTTGGGTTGTGTGATGTTTTAAAAAAACACAGAGAGGTGAGGGTTAAAAAAATGACTGGAAAAAAATCAAAAGAGAAGAGCAAGGGCCTAAAAAAAGGCCGTAAGTTATTTCTAGGCTCAAGTAAGCCGATTGGTTATTTAAAAAGAGAGAGAGAGAGAGACTGGCCTCTTTGAAAGAAAAAGGATGAGGAGATTTGTAAAAAAATAAAAAAAATAAAAAAGGCGCGCACATTTAAAGAAAAAAAGCCGTACGCAAAGTTTATCAAAAAAAGTTGAAAAGCCGTTAAAAAAAAGGAGGTTGATAGGCTTATGTTAAAAAAATGAAAAGCCACAATGATTTTGAATATCCATGTTTTGAGAAGCCAGAAAAAAAATGAATGATGAAAACGGCTATTGATGATTTGTACCCCCTATTTCTCTTGTCTTCGCCCAACTTTGTCGATTTGTCTGTTTTCCGACAAGTATGGGAGAAAGGGGGAGTATATAAGTAGAGTCACAGGTCTAGATCCACATTCCAGATTCAGATATCAATCTCCAGACCAGCCAGATGATCAGACTCTACAGTTCAGTTTCAGACTCGACGATCAGTGTTCCGAGTCCAGTTTCAGACACGCACGAGTGTGCGGTCATTTTCAGAGGAGCATATGTTGCCATCATCAGTTCGAGGTCCCCATCATTCTTGTTGTTGTTCGGCCAGAGTCTTCATGTGAGCCATAGGGACTCCAGAGCAGAGGACCATTCCCTATGCCATTGAGGGCGAGAGTTTTCATGTGGTATCATAGGTACACCAGAGCAGTGCACCATTTTCTGAGCCAGATGGGAGAGACCCAGTTCTCCGACGAGGAGACTTCAGGCGCAGTTTCAGACTTGATGGTCAGATTCCGAGTCTTTAGTTGACTCACACTCCAGCCCGTTCGTCCTCCTCACCTGCACGGCATGAGAAGCAACATCCTCGACTGCAGCAATGTGCGCGTTGGGTTGATATTGTCCGTAGTGTCCTGTAGCGTTGAGTTGAGTTTCTTTCTATTTGTTTGTCCAAGTTGAGCATTGCATGCTCCAGCTTGAGGGGGAGTGTTGGAATATTTGATAGTGCGCCTATTGAGTTGTAGATGGGTAAATGGATACCTCCAGGATCCATTTACCCCATCCAGTGTTTAGTCCCACATCGTCCAGTGGTGGGACTTGGAGGCTCTGGAGAGGCTATATAAGGAGCTCCAGACCTCCTGTATCCATTGAGAAAAAGCAATGCATAACACGCCCCTTTGAGGGCTTCTCCCGTGGTTTCATCCCGCTCCTCACGGAGTAGGGTTCCACGTTAAATCCCACTGTTCATATCTTATTTATCTTGTTCATGTTTACGCTTCCGCTTCCGATTTTCTAACAGATGTTGTTTGACAATTTAAAATGGTAAAATTTGATCACAAATAAAGACAATATTTCATCCATTTCTGAATCCATCTTGGATCAGAAAAGTATAAATTTTATATCATTTGATCATCATTCATAGATGGTCGAAACGAGCTATTGATCATCTGAATCAGATATTCAGGGTGGAAATATGGATGACTTTGGTATTCCAAAGAAGAGAGAAATAAAGGTTTTAAACAAAAAATTTATTCACAATTTCCAGCAGTCCCTATACTTGGCTCTTTCCTCTCCTCCACTTGTCAACACAAGAGCCCATCTCCTTTCCTTATTTATAGTACCCCAAACCCCTCTCATTTCCCATCTTTTTCCCAAAGCATTCTCTCGTTTCTCTTCCATTTCCAGTCGAGGAGCTCCCCTGTTCCTCCTCTATTTTTTGCTGGAATCTCTGCTGCATGCTGTTCCAAGTGCGGCTGGTGGAGCCTCCTCCTGTTGCTGTTAAGTGCAGCAACTAAAGCTGCTGGAAGACCCCCCCCCCCCCCCCGCCCCGTTGCAGCCCCCTTCCATCTACCGGAGCCCCCCTGCAGCTGCTAGAGCCCTAGCTGAAGCTTAGCACTGTAGTTGCTATTTCCAACAGCTGAGCACCTGGAAGTTGCTCCTAGCAATCCCTCTGCTGATCCAAATTTAAGGAGTTGTTGCTCCAAGTTCATCCTCAACTGGAGCTGATCTCCACTTCAATTAAAACTGTTCCTAGAGACTCCAATTCAAGCCATGTTGCATGCAATTTTCATCTCCCAACCTTAGAGATCCAATGTACAATCATTTCCACCTCTTACTGCCTTCCATGTATGATTCAACCTATTAATTTGCTTCTGAAATTAGATAAAAATGTTAAGTTTACATGGAATTCATCATAATTTTAGATCCATTATATATGCTATTGATTTCTTAAGTATTTGAGGATAAAAATTAGGTGATTAGTTGTTGAGCTATAGTTTATATGCTTGAAAGATGAGAATCTTGTGGTGATTAACATATATTTAATTCTAATTTCATACCACTAAACATGCTGCAATTTGCATGCTTAAATGATGATAGTTTGGTGGTGATTTGCATACATTAGTCTAAATTTCATATCATTGAATATGTCCGAGATTGTATGCTCCTGATTTCTTAAGTATTTGAGGATAGATATTAGATGATTGGCATCTAAGTTCAGACCACTAATTAGCTACACTTTTTAGCATTTGAAAGATGATATCCGGGGGTGATTTGTATGTAGTTGGATCAAAACTCAGACCACTGTTTAGGATCTGATTTCATGATAAAATGTGAGGATTTGACGGCAATTTGCATGCTTAAATGATGAGGTTTTGATAAAGATTTGCATGAAATTAAATATAATTTCATACCACTGTTATTGTACTATTTAACGCTTTAAAAATTTAAAGAATTGGGGGAAATTTGGCATGAATGTGACCTAAAATCAGACCAGTATATGCCACAGTTTTCATGTTTAAAAGATAAGCAAATGGAAGTGATTTGCATGTGATCGGAGTCTAAATTCAGAACACTAATAGATACATATTTTCATACTTGACGTTGAAATAACGGAAGCGAATTGATAATCAGAGATAAAAATTAGACATAAACATTTTATTTTATGTGGAATCCTACTCCGTGAGGGAGCGGGATGAAACCACGGGAGAACGCCTCAAAGGGATGATTCGTTCATTGAACTTTCTCATATGCTACAGGAGGTCTGGGGCTCCTTATATAGCCTCCACAGACCCTCTAGGTCCCACCACTGGTAGATGTGGGACTAAACTTAGGATGTGGTAAATGGATCTTGGAGGTATCCATTTACCCATCTAACCATGAGTGGTGCATAACACAATATACTCCAGCACTCCCCCTCAAGCTGGAGCATGCAATGCTCAGCTTGGACAAACACAAAGAAATCTCAGCTCACGCTACAAAACATTACAGACAATATCAACTTAACGCGCACAACTGTCAGCCGGTATCGAGGACACTGCTTCTCATATCGTGCGAGTGAGGAGGAATACTGGGCTGGAGTGTGAGTCAAATTGGGTGTGCTCTGAACTGCGCCTGTCAGAGCCATTGCAACTGGAAATGAGTCTCCACCTGGAAAACTCTGGCCCGCCACATCATGTGGACAACTACTCCATCTCGAAAAGGGATGATCTAAAAAAGCCGTGGAGACATCCTCATCGGAGCCACAATCGTTGGAGAATGGAGTCTGAAAAAGTCTCCTCATTGGAGAACTGAATCTCTCCCACACTGGCTCAGACAATGAGATCTTTATTCTTGAGTCTCTATGAAACCACGTGAAAACCCTAGCCCACACGGCATAGGGAATAGGATCTATACTCTAGAGTCCCTATGGATCACACGAAAACTCTGACCAAAACAAGAGATGGGGACCACATAAAATGATGGCAAACATGTACACTCAAGACTCGAAAACATCTGAACGTCGAGTATGAACATCTGTAGAGTCTGGAAAATCTGACTGGCTTGGAGTCTGGAGAATATGAAAATACGACCTGTAGAACTCTACACAATACTCCCCCTTTTCTTGCATACTTGTCGAAAAATAATGATATCGACAAAGTTGGGAGAAGACATGAAAATGGGGAGACGACAAAACATCACAAATGTCGATCCTATTCATTTTTTCTCATCTCTCTCTCAATCAATTTTTTTCTCGAATCACTTTTCTTTCTTTCTCGTCTCTTTTTTAATACCCGACTCAATTTTATATCGCGTACAATTTTTTTTGTACACGCTCTTTTTTAAAACAATTTTTTTTCAAACAAATTCACGTGTCATTTGGGCCCGAAAGAAGCTTCCCCTAAATTGGGCGCATTCGTTGGGCCTTTTTTTCTTCTCGCTGGGCCCTTCTCCCATTCATATATATTTTTTTAAAAAACTTTTCTCTTATTGCCCACTTAGTCCCAGACCTCTTTCCCTTTTTTCTAAAACACAAGCAGAGCCGGCCTAAACATTTGGCCCACGTTTTTTTAAATAACATGCAGCCCCCTTTTGGGGCTAACCCTATTTAGGGTTCCCCGATTAGGAACCCCTTTGCTCTCGAACCCAACGCCCCTGATGGGGTTTGAAGAAGGGGCGCCACACCCTGGAAGTAGTTGCCACTACGGAGATTCTCCTGGGGAGGAGATGCTCCGCCTGGAGCATCGAGCACGACTTCTCGATGGTTGATGTCGCCTCTTCGATCGAGATATCTGAGGCTGGCGTGCTCCAGCTTGCTGCCTGGAGCCTTAGAGCTGCCGCCTGGAGACTTAGGGCTCGCCGTCTAGAGCCGCCGCTTACTGATGGGATGTGTGCCATCACGCACAGGCTGCGTGCTTGAAGGAGAAGGGAGCGCACCCCGAGGACCATCATCGAACTGGAGAAGGCCTCTGCCTGAAGGATGTCACCCTGCCATATGCGGTTAGGGGATGGCGGTGATGCTAAGGAGCAGTGAGGGTTGACCCGTAGAAGAGAGATGTAGTGCTACCCCATATGTCGCTTGCCTAGGGTTCCCTCGAACCTTAATCGCCAGAGAGTGCGTCGCTTGGGGAATTGCAAGCGGCCTGGAGATTGCATAATCATTAAGATTTGAAGGGCTCCGCTTGTGCGAGATCAAGGTTTCGCCGCTTGGAGGAAGGTTGTCATCACCTACTGTTGGAGAGAATAGGAAACTCTCGTGAGAACAGGAACAAATCCGCGAGAACAGGAACCTCTACTCATTGAGTTGCTGGGAAGGAGCGGTAGCTGGATAGTACTACCAGGAGGCTTGAGTGATGAGGCACGCGATCTTCATGAAATCTCCAAGACCTTACAAAATCGGGATTTCAAGAGAAACCCTAGAACTTAATCTTGAACAAATCTCGAACACAGATAATAATCTTCAAGATCAAAATACCAAAATCAAATCTCGAACAAATGATGAAAAATTACTCCTCGGGAATCGAACCCGCTCTGATATCATGTTAGAAAATAAAGAATGCGGAAGCGTATTAGAGAATAAGAATAAAACATTGAGGAACATGGGATTTTTACGTGGAATCCTACTCTGCGAGGGAGCGGGATGAAACAATGGGAGAAGGCCTCAAAGGGCCAGATCTTTTATTGAAGTTTCTTAATGAGACAGGAGGTGTGAGACTCCTTGTATAGCTCCACAGACAGATCGGTATCCCACGGATAGTAGATGTGGGACTAAACATGAGTGTGTGGTAATTTGATCATGAAGAGATCCAGTTACCACTCTATTACATTCTCCAACACTCCCCCTCAAGCTAGAGTTGAGGAAGCTGCAGCCTGCAGCTTGCAACAAAAAGAAGAAGTATACAACACATCTTCACACGATACATTACAAGAAAATACATGTCCTCTACTGGTAGAAGACCTCGCTCGAGGGCAGGTCTGCGACTTTCAGGTTACCGAAACGTATCTCTACCATGCTTGTAGCGTCGTTGCAATATCAGGTCACCGGAACATATTTTTGTCGTGCCCGCAGGTCACCAAAATGTATCTCTACCATGTCTAGAGAAGAATCGCAGTGAAGGAAGAAGTCCAACACAGAGTAGTCGTCAGGGATAGAGAGATCCCGACGAAGAAGTCGATGCTCGGTGAAGACGGAAGATAGCAATAGCAGTCTGAAGTGCTGGTCTGTCAGTTATGACGGGCAAAAGTTATGTAGATACATTTCATGAGAAGAATGTGCCCTTTCTTACTCCCACTTTCTCTCATACTTGATAAAATAAGAAGAGAAAAGGGAGTATGCACCGGTGGGTGCAGCCAACTGGCTACACCCGGCCATTTTTTTATTGGTTTTTTTATTTTTTTTGAAAAAAACTTATGGGGATTTACTTAGTTTATAGTGTGGAATATGTGTTTCAAATTTCATGCAAAACAAACACTCCTAGTATGCCCATCTAGATATGGTCAATTTCAATAATTCTGAAACCGTTAAAATGTCATAGCCTTGATGGAGATGATAGAAATGTCGAATTTAGTTGAAATTGGTATGATATCATGGTGATATATAGTGATTTAAATCCCCCTAGGTTTCATTTCAAAAACACAAAAAATCAAAGAAAAAAAAATGGCCGGATGCAGCTAGTTAGCTCCACCCGCCGGTGCAGCCTCGCAGCCCTCAAATAAGAATATGGTTCATCAAGTTCGGAGAAATCAGAACAAAAAACACGCATTTTTTTCTTTTTTTTTGCACAAATCTATTTTTTTAGCTCTCTTTCTTTCTTTCCATTATTTTTTCACGACTATATTTTTTTCTCGTACAGTTTTTTGTACGATTGCATCTCTTTTTTAAGCCATTCATTTCTTCTTTTGGCTTTCCATTTTTTAATCAGAATTCTTTTTTCAACACGCCCCATTTGGGCCCATTATATTTGCAACTCCCTTTTTTATCAGCCCACGGGCCCTCCTCTCTCTCTCTCTCTCTCTCTCTCTCTCTTAAAAACTGCAGCCCGACATGGGCCCAAAACAGTGAAGCACTCCCATCTCTGTTTTTTTAAAATTAAAGGAGCACCTGGGTCTTTTAAATGTAGAGTGCCCCCCCCTAGATTTCTTCTCATATGATTACGGAACCCATCTCGAGGAACTTGGCGCCGCCACCGGGAGCTTCGATCGTCTGAAGCTGCGATCGTGCACAGTCAATCAGTGAGGTCGTAGTGCCGATCTGAAGAAGACTATGGGTGCAGCTTTTGCTGCTGTCGAGGTGGTGTAGGCGCTGCCGCTCGATGAGGCCCCTTGCGCCTGCACCGCACCATCACTTGGAGCTGTGGGCACTGTGCGCACGGAGGGGGATGTACCCTTGCGCGGAAGAGGGTCCCCTTGAGTAGAGGGGGGTGGGCACCGCGCATACGGAAGGGGGAGTCTTTCGGGCTGGAAGTGCGGAGAAGAGGGACCCCCTCCGTAAGGGCCGTTGTGGGTTTGAGCAGATCCACACATACTTGGATGGTGTTGCTGCGTTTAAGTTGCATCACGACCAATATTGAGGTGATCTGCAGCATATGACACATGGATTTATGCTAGGGTTTTGTTGACAGAGATCTGGAGCCCCAATATGGGCGCACTGGATATAGGGTTCCAGCACGATGCTTCTGGAGATGGCATGCTCGATGGAGGACGTTTAGGTTTCCCTGGGAAGGGGAACCCATCAGCTCCACTTAGGGTTACCAAGCTTTTGAAAATCAGATCCGATCCATACAGAACATCGCCCATATCGTGCAATATTGCGGCGTGAAAACAATGGAATGGTTGATCTCAGAATCTTGAACAAGAAATGTGTAAAACAAACTTCCAGAACTCAAACCAACAAATAAAAGTGTGCTTTTTTAGTTGTGTGGGTAGGTGGAAGTATATGCATCTCAGGTCATATTGTGCTTTAAACTCCTTTACATAGCAGATCTCTATTTGCCTGTGATTTTTTCTCTTCAGCTGCAGAAATTTTACTCAATTGTTTTGGAGTTTGCTTAAAAGAGGAAAATCCCTTCCAGGGTTAAGTTTCTAAACTTATTACTCCTGGACGGTAACGATTATTTTTTTTATTTACCGTAGGTAAGCCGCCTCTTCAAGAGACGGCTTTGCCCTTAATGTTTTTATGTGTTATATGCCAGTGAGAGCCATCTCTTCAAAAGGCGGCTTTGGCTAAAACCAAAACCGCCTCTTGAACCCTAGAGTTTTTATGTTACGTATCAGTGAGAGGCGCCTCTTCAAGAGGCGGCTTTGGCTAAAATCAAAGCCGTCTCTTGAAGAGGCGACTTACCTACGGTACATAACAAAAAATAATAATCGTGACCGCACATGAGTAATAAGTTTAGAAACTTACCTTTGAGACGAATTTTCCTCTTACTTAAAATTATTGTGGTGTGTATAATTGTTTTGGTGTTTGCTTGCTTTGGATGTCCGAGACGACATTCAACAGTGAGCACAACAATATATACTTAGAATAAGGAATCAGGGGACGGATAAACATGTGCAGGATAGAGATCCGTAAGAAATCTTAAAAAGAAAAGCATGGGATGCACAACAGATTGACAGTTCAACAGACAAAGGAGGATCCCCCCTACACATCGCACTTGAAAAATCACCATTAACTTGCGAAGAAGAAAAAAATCCAACTGAGAGTTCCAACAACCAGAAACATCTGATTTGGAAGATCCCCATCACGCCTCGTTTCTTCTTGTTACTCCTCCTCTTCTTCTTCCCCTTCTTCTTCCAATTATTCTTTTTTTCTTATGAATTAATACGAGCTGAGCTCAACTGAAGAGAGAGAACAATACCTGATAAGGTCTTCCAGAGACGAGGCCCTCCTCTGCCCTTCTGTGCTGCGACAGGAGGGGAATCCAGAAGCAGCGGAAGAAGAAGCATCCAGAGGCAGATCCATCCAGGACTCGGCATTGATACTTGCTGGAAATGATAGAAGAAACCCTGAAGAGATTCGAGAGCAGATGGTGAGGACACAATTAAGAGGGGGCTCTGTGGAGAAGGACACAATGAAGGAGGAGAGCGGGTGGAGGTTTGAACCTCATAATAAAGGGTCCGTTTGATTAGTGGGGTCGAGTGGGGTGAGTTGGGGTAACTTCATGTAATAGTAAGTGTTTGGATGATTATGACGGTTTGATTTGTAATGAAATTTCAACCCATGAATTTAGTAGGATACACCAGGTTACTTCGGAGTAACCCGGTAACCGAACGTAACCGAACGTACACAAAGAGTGGCATATTTCTACTGCAACTTGAATCAACACAAGGAGTGGCGTATTTCTACTGCAACTTGAATCATTGTACCATTTTCTTTTTCCATAAACGTGAATCCCTTGCAAAGATTTGCTCTCTCCCCCTCTAGTCGACATAACTGCGAGACCTGTGTTGGCTCTGAGAACGAGGGTGGGGGACCCAACAAATCATCAACTTATTACTATCTAACTCAGGGCAAGTAAAATAATTAAGGAGTTAGATATTATTCATACTGTGATTGCTCCTTATTGGATTTTAAAAAATATGATATATAGAGGTTATATTTAATTGAACAACTCATTGGTCGGAAGGTTATCTTTTTTATTTGGAAGGACGGATTAGCTGTGCAATAAATTGTGTTTTTCTTTGGTTGAAAAAAGACAAGTTGAAAGGTGGGAGACATATTGGCCAGCTTTACATTCTATGCATATATTCGAAATTTTACATTGTATTGCACTTGATTCTTATTTTAGTAATTCAACTTCCATGCAGCTCTAAGGTGGTGTTTCTGACAAGGTGTTTACACTTTGGATCACGCTGGCGACAAGGTCTATGTCGTCACTTGCTCTCCCTCTCTCTTCCTGTCACAAAGAAGAAAGTGGAAGCTTGGAGGTGTCGCACACATGGGGAGAATATGGGCAAAATGCGGAGGAGAAGGGGTATATGAAGAAGACTGGAGGGTGGTTCCAAGTGATAGTCGTGGGGGTTTACTCGCCCCCCATTGATTGATAGTTGGACGAGGTTAAGGGCCAGGTGGCGTACGTGAAAGAGGGAGATTAAGGCTACAAATAGGAGCATGTGATTAGGTGAGAAGTTGATCGGAGGGAGTAAGGAAAATGAGAGGAGAGCGGTTGTGAGTGTGTGTCATGTCGGGGCTCAAGAGCTGGAGGTTGACGATGCAAGTCAACCGTTGGATCTAGCAATCCAACGGTTGATGAAGAGGCACAAGGGAACAACAGGGATGGCCATGATCAATATGATCTGAGGGCAGAGAAAGAGGCAGAAGCGTATGGTTGCGATTGCATCCATCAAGCACAGATGGACGGCTCAGGAGGCAGGCGCATGGAGAAGAAAGGCTGGGCCACGTGGGCAACCCTGGAGGCGTCACGTGGTCCAATGAGAGAAAAGAAAAGCTGAAAAATAAAGAAAAAATATTTATAAGCATAAAAAAGTGTTCAACATGAAAGATGTAGATCTTTTTGAAATCTACATCTTTCGAGTAGAACTCAAAATGAAAATAAAGCATATGCATAAGATAGAATTTTTTAAAGTATTTTAAATAATTAAATATATTTAATTTTATCTTTTGTGATTTTTTGGTGTTTTGATTTATAAATAAATACAAAACAATTATGTGCAATATTAAACTAATATTTAAGGTATTTTTAATAATAAGAAAATATAATAAATAACATAATATTACTTATGTACATATAATTAGAGTTAATTATTTACAAGGTATCAAGTGTTAATTTTAATGAATTGATTATGAACATTATTTAATAGTCTAGATAAGGGGGATGATAATCATGTAATATGATGATAAATCATGGATTTATCATTGTCCCCTTCCAACAGTATCAAACAATGTGTTTACATAAAGAAGATGTTGCAATAGTCATATGAGAAGCCGTAAATTAACAACACTTGTCAACCATTAGAGTTTGAGTAGTTTTAAAATTATTAATGTTATACATCACATTTATGTAACTATACGAATTTGATAAAAATATATATTTTTAATGATCTTTCGAGTTTTTCTAACAATTACACTTGTGCATGTATATTCTTAAAAAATTCGCAGTATTGTCCTTATGTTGGTATAATATAGAATCACAGGTGTACTAATAAAAGGCCTTCACTATGAGTTTTGTAAAAAAAATATCGGAGCACACATGTAATTGCAAAAAAACTAGGATATAAGTGTTATTGCAAAAACTTTGGAAGGAAACAAGTGTAAAAATCCTTTGATACATGGTGTAGCATTATTCATATCTATTTGTATAAATACCAGTCTAACTCGGTCCGACCTACTGAATCATATGAACTAAACCAATAATACAACAGTTCAGATTTTTCATTTTTTGTGAACTACTGATGTCGTCACCAGTTCAACCGCTTGATCCCATTGATCTGGTCATAAAAATCCAAAACTAAAACCTACCTGGTTTGATGTCCAGTTTGATTTTTAAAATCTTGATAAAAAATGCATAATCCACCTTCCTTATTTTCATGTCATGTTCTTGTGGAGAATAAGAAAAGATAACATGTGTTTTGTCCCCTTATCATAGATTTTTCATATTCTTGGAATATTTATTTGCCTCTCTTATTCCATTCATATTCATGGAATAGTCATTCTCATTCCTTTAACTAATTATTATTATTATTCTTATTTATTTCTCAATCACAATACTTTATTAAGAATAATTGCCTTTTGTTCTACAGATAATTACTATTGTTTTTCACATTTTTAATGATAACAAACAAACAAGGAATATGAATAAACCCTCTTGTTCCATACTTATCATGTAAGTACATGGTGAGTCAATACAAATTATTACAATTTATATCATTCCATTATATGAACCAAAACATATATAAGTTTCTATTGTTAATGTCCCTCAGTACAAATATAGATGTGTATCATGGTCATCTTAATATCAACATTTATTGATCTAAAGAGTTGAATCATAAATGTTGATGTAGGATTGTAGATTTAAAGAGCTAGTTCGATGACACAACTATCATTTCAAAGTGATATTCAAGAAAGATTTCCAATATAAGAAAAGATGTTAATCTTCCAGATCTATGTTTACATGTCCTCGACATATGAATAGAGATTAATTAAAACGTGTCAAATGAGTCATGTTAAAGGGTTAACTTTATGAGATTAAGATTCTAAAGATCCATATAATGTCACGAATAGGGACACACCCTTTGATCAACACAATATGCATCTACAAAACTGAGTGTATACATGTGACAGATCAATATGTTGATAACCTTACAAGGTCTATATATTGGTGAGCTAGTGTACATACAAGTGAATAAGAGATGTATAATCTCTCAATGAAAGCGTGTGTGTTCATACTTATTGAACATGAAGATATGAGGTTACTTATGTGATATTGGGGTCACAATGAGTTCCATCTATAGTCATCTTGTTTATAAAATGGGATAAAAAATGAGAATATTGATATATATTTTTGGAAAATATACGATTAATATTGTCTCCTAATGATTGATAGAGAAATCTATTGATAAGGGTTGGAAGGAGACAAGTAAATATGCAGGGACGAATATAGAAATTCTCCTTGGGAGGGGTCAAATTATTGAAGCATTATTTATCTAATGTATATTTTTGTTTTATTTGCTAGTATTTATTAGATTTAATTGGTTGAGTAGTTAGTTGATGATAATATTTATAATCTTTTTTTACAAAAATAATCATGTAAACTTTTAATTTCATGTAAATATCTCTATAAAGATTGTACTAACAAAAAGATTCTTACAAAATTCTTCATTTCACAAATATACATTTATTAATTTGATATTAAATTATATCGTTAAATTTAGTATTTTTAAATAAGTAATACTATATGATGCTTTATATGTAGGGACGTAAAAACATATATAGATATACATGTATCGATCCCTTATCATATATGTTATACATATTTTGGCATGTATATCTATATCCATTTTAAATTGGATTCAGATACAATGGGGTTGCAAACAATCGGATATGAATACATATATATGTGTTATCATATCCTTATCCCTTATGTAATCTTTATACAGCTGATGAAATAATATCTTGTTAATAATAAATATACAGAAATAGATAACCATAACCTGAATTTGGTTATATAACAAACAGATACTGACTATTCTATGGATAATAAATGATTTCTATCACTTATACTCGAAAGAAATGTTTTTTCTAAAATTTAAACTAATAGTTGATCAAATCAAAAAATAAATAAACAACAAATACAATAAAATAAAAATAAAGTAATATTCTAAATTAAATAACCTTTATAATAAATAATTGAATAAATAAAAAATATTTTTTGCTTTCTGCATTTGGAAATGATTTCAAAATGCAATATATCATGCGTAACCATGTAACATATATAGATATATGTCCACATGCTCTAATACACACACAACATGCACATATTGATTTCATAACATTGATATCGGTATCCATATATATGCCATATGTATATATAATCATGTCGATTTCCATTTTCTAAAAAATGAAATAGCATGCACATCCATATACTTATTCACAGCAAAATCAAAACTCATATATTTATTCATATTAATATCATGTAAAATAAAAAATAAATATCCATATCTTCTTAAAATAGATATGATGGAAATAGATATATCCATATTAGATTATGTACAAAATGTAGATGTTTATAAATTGTTGTTGTATATAAATCAAATATATTGAGGTTTGTTGAGGAATAGGTGGTCAATTGTGTACAACATATAAATATTGTTAATTAATTAGGACATTAGATCATATATTTGTTTCTGTTTAGACATGTATATTAAGCATTAATTGGGAGACAAGGGGGCCAAACCCCCTCCCATCCACCTTGTCTCTGTCACTGTAAATATGGTATTAAACTTTAGGTTATTTACACTTTTCCTATATGTTGTATGCATAAGTATTAGGAATGCTTGAGGCTGATGCAATCCTAATAGATTCTATACCATGAAGTTTCCATCCAGAGGGTATGAAGAAACCATATGGATTTTAGTGACTCTACTTAAAGGTCAAATGAATGAGATTTAATCGGATTAAATCTAAATTCACAGTACAATATTCTAGATCCAAAGAATTGAAAACTAATCTGGAAGTGTTCAGACTCAATTGGAGAGATCTATTCATTATATAATTTAATCAAAGAACTCAAAGTTGTTTGAATGCTGATATTAAATGTAATCTAGATATCAAGTCACTATCCATGGTCTATACAATATCCTTGATATTACCTCCAAGTATTCGTGAATGCAACACATAAGTCCCAATTAGATTATGTGTCATACATTAAAAAAATTAACAATCAATGTAATAATTATTTTGTAAGTAATTAATTGTATGAGCATATGTGAATACCATTCACATAGTTGGTATCTTAATTAAGGTGGATATAGATCCACAATAATTAAAAATAGTATGAATATGATGTATTTTTATTATTAAGACATGTATCTCCTCCATGAACTCAAAATTCACCAAAAGCATCTTTAAATGTATATGACTTTTTATTAACTATTTAATGAAGGTAGTTTCACTTAATTTGTAGTTAAGATGCAAAAGTTAGGTTTTGGACACATCGTACATTGTACCTAAATAAAATATTCATTTTATTTATTCTTTATATTTTATAATTTTATATTTTTATAATTTTGTAAATATTATTTATAGTATATGCACATAATTAGAATACAATAAAACCATAAAAAATAAAATAAAATAAAATAGTATATAAAAATACATAGATGAATTATATAACCATATACTTATATAATAAATACATATATTTATTTAAGCATATAAATGATTTCAAAAAATACAATAAAAATATATTTATGTATATTTAATAAGTTATAAATATAAAATATATGTATAAAATAATAAAACCCAAAATGTAAAATAAAAATAAAAAGTATAATATATAGGTAAATATACATATGATTCTACATGTAAATTGAAATGTATAATAAATTAACTTATAAAAATAAATAAATATCATAATAAAATACTATATAAAATAAAACAAATTTTATTTTATAACTATTATTTAATTAATTCATTGATTATTTTACTTATAATTATTTATCATTTTCAACCTGTTTTGTCTTTATCTGGTCCTAGGTGGACCAATACGAATCCACCATGCATTGACCTCTGGTCAACTGCACGGTCTTCTTCCGCGGCTCTATCAGAGCATGAAGAGCCTCTCTTCTCGCCTTTTTCACGCATGACCCATTGCTCGAGAGGGACCAATTCCTTCTGCAAAATCTCCGACCTTCGATCGATCCCCTCACCATGCTCCTAGAATCACTATACATACATCCCTTCTGTAGGACCTTCACATGATTGCCTTCACCATCGCCTGTATAAAGAAACATCTGCCACCCATTTTTGCTTTTTGGCTCGCCTTCGTCGGGTATAACCCTTAGGCCATTGCACAGTTGCGTAGAGCTTGGTGACAACTCGCTCCGCGACCGGTCTATAGCGCGCATGAGGCCACGGTTGGATTGAACCCCATGGCCGGAGCTTTGCGACACCATGCCTTCTACTCCTTGGGCTAACACCCGGGTTTGAGATGCTCTTTTACCACATTTCTAGAGTAATTTCGACTCCTGTATTTCATTTTGCCTTTCAATCGTAGCAGTAGTTTAATTCAGAGATCTAATGTACACCGGAGATCTAGAGCTTTAGCCATCGTCCGCTTGTAGAACCCAGGTTCCGAACACCACCTTCGCTCCATTAACTTCCCTAATCACTGCTTTACATGCTCGACCCCATGACCCAACCTGGTCACCTCCTGATCAGCAAATCGACGCCTACTCCTTTGCCTTTACTGGAGCGTCACTGCCCACCTCCCCTCTCGACTATTCCACCCAATATTGGCTTAAGGACCTTCGCATGTGCTTACCCTTCCTAACCGTGTAGGTCCCAGGTGGAGACAACCCTAACTGGGGCTAATCTTCCCCAAGAACTCAGTCTGCAAGTGCCCTAGCTTCATCGATCGGCCAGGACTACACAGATGGGTCCTGGATCTTCTCAATGGTACCACTCATTGCGTAGCATCACTAGGATCTTCACGAGCACTTCCTTAGCTGGATTTAATTCTTTGGGCATGAGAAACAAAAGAACAAGGGAGGTCATTTCATGTGTTCTTCCCTGTTCTTGGGAATGAAGCCGTAGTCATCCAATGTGGCATCACCGCAGTTTGTACAACAACCATTGGATCTTAGGCCTCGACAATGGAGCCAGGATGTAATTAGGAGGGGGCACAAATTAGAAATAACATTGCATTTACCAATGTAATGAAATTAAATAACAACTGATGTAATGAAATTAACTAACATATATAAAATCTACAATATAATAAAAATGACTGTACTCTTTTTAAAATTATAAAAATAATTATCCTCTTTCTAAAATTACCTTGTTAGAGTTCTCCTCAACGAGATTTCATATTGAAATTATTGAATAATTTCTTCATTGCTGACATTTGTGAACATATCTTTTTCAATATAAGTAACCAAGTTATAATTCAGCCATTGATCCCCCATCTTATTCCGAAGGCAATTTTTTATGTGTTTTAATGCAGAAAATGCTCTTTCTACTATAACAATTGTGATTGGTAGAATAGTACCAATTTATTAAGCTTATAAACCAAAGGATATATCATGTCCTTTTTTCTCAACCAAGAGTTGTGCAAGATCTACGATTCCTTTCAACTTGGAAAAATCTTCATCAGAAGTCAAATCCAAAAAATATGTTTCAAGTTGCTTATCTAATTTCACCATGTCAACATCTGAAAATTATCTTTATACAATGTGGCCATCTGAACTAACTTCTCTTTATTGAAGGAGGAACATGATTATGATGATTAAGACATGCTACACACAAAAGCAAATCAGTTGTCTTTTCTATAAAGTGACAATTCAGTTCTTGAAGTTGTGAGTCGATGATCATATAGAATATTTCAACCTGATAATAATGCAAATCAATCATACCATAAGTTCTGTGTCAAGGCCTTCCATGAGCCATCCAAGGTTTGTCCATCTCATGAACATCAATATTTTGCTTTCTGTAAAAACAACTTACATTTGCGAGTAACGAGTCCCATCCACTATCTCTTAAAAGTTGCAATCTCTATGTAGAAATCTTGACCAAAGTCATGTCATTTACAATATCCTACCCTTTTCGTTGTAGTGACTATGATAATTCAGATGTAATACCAAAATAAGTTTCATAAGATAACACATGAATATAAAATCAAATGATTGTAAGGAATCTGAATGTAAGATAAAGTCATGGCATTCACGCTTGTTATTTGATTCAACTTCCTTATCTTTACTACTTTGGGAATAGATGAATCTGGACCTCCTACTTGTTTGAAATATTTTTCCATTCTATATGTAAAAAGTAAATTTTATCAATAATTTGACTTAAATGTAAAATTACTTGCAATAAAACATAATGCTTATTATTTGCATACGAATAATCATTTAATTATAAAATGATTATTTAACCTACCAAAAAATTATTCACTTTCTTCTACTAACATTTCTACAGAAAAATAGAATAAGAACATGTAGATTGTCTGATATCTCATAAAAAGAATCTAGACGTATAAAATTATATGATAAAATTATTCAATCGAGTTTGTTATATACAAAGTTTCTATCAACATTAGAATTTTCGTAATAGCAAAAAAAGTCTTAAAAATAAGAAAATCAACGGACAATATTTATAGAAAAGTTATATAAAATAAAATATGCATATCCTCCTTCGACTTTGAATCTTGATAGCCGTTGAATTTCATCCAATTTGGTATAACACAGACGTATGATGGGCAAGTGAACAAGATATATAATGTTAAGAGAGAGCGATTGAGAGAGAAAGAGAGAGGAGAACACAATGGTTGAGAGAGAGAGAGAGAGAGAGTGTGTGTGGGAGAGAGAGATTGTGAGAGAGAGAGGGGTGCGTGAGAGAGGGATAAAGAGGGTAAGAGAGAGAGAGAGGGTGAGAGAGAGAGAGAGACTGTACGAGAGAGATTGCAAGATACAGAGAGTGGGAGAGAGAAGTTATATGAGAGTTTATTTGAGGATGTTATTTTCAGATTTTATGATTATTTTAACTAAACATAGTAAGCTTTTTTTGATAAAAATTGAGGGGGCACTTGCCCCTCCTTGCACCCTCCATCCGTCATTAGCCTCGACAACCATTAGATGAGAGGCCCGATCTAATCACGAGCGCCCAACATTGAAGGGGTACAGTGGCATCTGAGTTGCACGATTGTTTAAGTAAAGAAATCTGCTTCGCATGATGGCGTGAAAAATAAGGGGTAATTTGTGCTGACACCCCCGCTTTAGTTTCTTTTATTTGTAGTCCTATAAATATTTTTTGTAGTATAAATAATCATGTGAATATTGCAAGGCCCCCTAATATTAATGATAGTTGCTTAGGAGTCCATGCTAGCTCACCTCACGTGGGCGGACACGTGAGGTGGGCAATTTGCTGGGGTACATCCTTGGTTTTTTGTAATTTAACATTAGTCAATAAAATTTGTAAATAAGTGTTATACTTTTGGTGTATTTACGCAGGAACCCTCAACTTTTTATTTTATTGGAAATATGCCCCTATCGAGCCTTGTAAATTAGTTATATATTTTTTGGATTAAATAGCTCACATGCTTGGATAATTATGGAAAAATATTCGAATGTGCTCCATATGATGCTCAATCACCCTACCAGTATATTTTAGCATTTTCTTCCATTTTCCCATTAATTAAAAATCATTTTGGTACTATTTATTCCTTATATTGCTTAAAAATACCAAAAAATTGTAAAATCATTTTGAAAATTCCAAAAAATGCTAGTTGACTATTATTGTATTTTGTACCTCTGGATCAAAAATCTGTAAAAATAGAAAAAGAAAATCACTAAAAATTAAAAAGCTGTGAAATCCTTATGAAATATAAAAAAATCATCAAAAAATCTAAAAATGTTTTTCTATCATATATTTTTATTTATACATATTAGTATATATTAAAATTGATTTGGAGAAATTTTGAGGCCATTTGTTTTTTTGAAATCTCAAATCAATTCGACCTATTTGAAAAGTCACTATTTTTGATGTTTTCAGATTTTAAAAATACCTTAAAATTAGCAAAAGTCCACAAAAAATCATAAAAACATTAGAAAAATATTAAAAATACAAAAATATTTTCTTCTAATTTTTGACTATTTATATTTATATTTATATATATTACCACATATAATATATCTACCTATATATCTATTATACTTTTTTTAATTTATTATAAAAACCCTAATTGTAATTTAAAACCTTAAAAAATAAAAAGGACCGTTCTTTAGGTATTTTTCTTATTTTGTATATTTATTATATATTGTATATCATATATTATCTAATTATGCGTATTACATATATATAGTTATATATATTATATATTAAAAAGAAAAAGAAACAAAAATTAGAACATTATAAAAAGAAAATAAAATATATAAAATTAAAAATTAAAAAAAGAAATAAAAGAATTTTGTAAAAAAATTTAAAAATAAAAAACCACAAAATTTTAATTAATTAATTGAGCAGATACTTGTAAATCTATACCTATATTATTTATTCATTACTTATAAATAAACAGTATACCTACTACACAGACTTGTCTCCATGTGTTCGACCCCTATTCTGCTTGTCACTATAGGCACATTTATTGTAGGGTGTAATAAATTTTGATCCACATATATACTTGTTTGTTTGATTCAATTCTATTGTGGGTTGACTTTTGCTTAGTCTCTGTGAGCGGTCGCCACATCGACTGCGTTCTCGCCTTGTGTGAAGTGCAAGACCCTCCTCACATGATCAAGTTGTCTAAACACCATGGACTGAAAAATCATCCATGTAGACCTCCAAGAAATCCCCCACCATCTCGGCAAATACATCGATCATGCACCGTTGAAATGTCCACAGGGCATTGCAAAGCCTGAATGGCATGCGCCTGAACGTATAAGTGTTAAATGGACATGTAAAAGTGGTCACTAGTCTTCAAGGTCTATGGCTACCTAATTGTAGACCGAGTACCCATCAAGAAAATAGAAGAACTCCTTCCATGCTTGTTTCTCCAGAATCTGATCAATGAAAGGCAAGGGAAAGTGGTCTTTCTTGGTTGTGCATTTAAGAATCTATAGTCGACAAGATGTAACAAGACATGGTACACATGTCGTGATCTCTACTCCCTCCTCATTGGTCACCATCTGAATGTCCGTCTTATTTGAGACTACATGAAGTGGGGCCACCCACTTGGATTTTGAGATGAGATGAATAAATCATACTCTACACCATTTCTCAATCTCTTTCTTAACTATTTTCCATATATTAGGGTTCAATCTTCTTTGAAACTCACGGGAAGGTCTTGCATTATCCTCAACATAAATATGATGTGAACAGAGGGTAGGGTTAATCCCCACGAGATCTGACACAGTCCAACATACAGCCTTGCAGTTTTTCTCTAAGACTTCTAACAACCTAGACTCATGTTATGTAGTTAGCTTAGAACTAATGATGACATGGAATATATCTTTGGGTCTTGTAAGAAAGGCGTACTTAAGTGTAGGAGGGAGCGGCTTCGGCTCTGGATGTTGTATCGTCAACCAAATCAGGTTCAACCATCTCTGAATCAGGTTCCGTGTTGCATGAAGGTAGACCCATCTTTGTTATTCTTGCCACCAACTCTGTTGTGTAAAGAGTCGGATCGCTAAAGAAATGTGGTAGTTTGGCCAAAGATGTAACAGAGTCATCATCTATACCCCTTGATTGTCCCGAGGAATACGGAATCGGCATATCCGAAGGGATCTCTGAGTCATCAAGGGAATAGGAGGATGCATAACTCAAGAACTCATGCAACACCTCGCAAACTACATCGTGAACATTGTCCTCTCTAGATGAGAGAGTCTTGCTCAGTATTGTTGGGGTATGTTTCCATATCCTAAATGTGTTAACTACTCTGCAATCTGCCTCTGAAGATGAAGAAGAGAAGTCTGTGCCAGACTCTGAGTCAGGTTGCTACCATTTCATGTGCTTCATTTTAACTTCCACTTCTCCGCTTAAAGAACAAAACTTTGTCATTCTTGTCTGGTAATTGAATGAAGCTCTAGCGGTCCTAAGGAAAGGCCATCCAAGAATGATATGTGAATCTCTCAAATAATTTGGGATATCCATCTCAAGGACAGTGAAGTCCATTTTATAATCTTGTCCCTCAATCGAGATGATAACATTTTTGACCTCACCCTTAGCATTCTTCATTGAATTATCTATAAACTGGAGTATTTTTTGAGATTTGCGTAGTGGTCCCAACTCCAATTTCTCATACAAAGCTAAGGGCAATAGTATCTAGGAGAGTGCATGAAAATGCTATGTCATCTATATGACTCATCACATAATATGCACCCATGTATCTCTTCTTTCTTGATAGCTAACTGTTCTTGAGACAATAAGTAGCAACAATTGATAAGATGTGTGTCTTCACATAACTGTTCAATTTCTTCCTAATAACCCTATTATGTGTGCATCTCACCTTAAGGTACTTCTGAAATACATGATGGATAGCCACATACTCATCAAATGACACTTAATGTTATCTCCACAAAACTGTGCCATTTCTGGATCATCTTTCTGAATCTTCTTAACGATGTGTGTTCCAGCCGTGAGAGAATGGGGGAAAGAGATTGAACAAGCAAAAGAAGATGAAGAATCTGAAACATAATCTGAAACACGTTTCCTTTTATTACTTGAAACATGGTTCTTCATACATGAATCTTTTACATTCAACTTGGATTTTTAAACAGAAATGTCTACTAAGATTGGGGAATGTCCTCTGTTGGTACATGATTCAGCCGAAATTCACGTGGTCTAAAAGTGGTGTCTCACACAAGGCGGAGACGACCGTCGCTGTGGCGACTCACGATAAATCTCGACTAAAGTCAACAATTAACCCACACTAAAGATCAACAAATTAGAACTAATGTGGAGTTAAAATTTATTTTTAACTCTGCACAAATGGTGTATAGTGACAAGTATGCAGAGAGTTCGAACACAGGGAGCAAGCAGGGTGGTTCAAGCAAATGTGCTCAAGTGTGTGTATGTGTGTGTGAAGTGTCTACACTAAGCAAGCAAGCAAATACAATTTTTGTGGGTTTTTAATTTTAATTTTTTTTAATTTTTAATTTTGTATTTTGATTTTTAATTTTCTGATTTTTATAATTTTATATTTTATATTTTTTTTCTTTTTCTTTTTCAATGTTGGAAAGCAAAGACAATGTAATAAAAGACAAGCTAAAATATTTATAAAAATGTGCAAAAATAACCAAAAATTCATAAATAAATTGTTTTTAATATTTTTATGATTTTCTACTGTTTTTGTGAGTTTTGGGGATTTTTCAAGGTGTTTTTGGTATTTTTAAATACTGAAATAAGGCAAAACAGTGGAAAGGGTGCTGGCTGTGAGTAAAATGGGATTTAAAAATAGCAACCAGTAGCTAAAAATTTTCACACTATTTTTCAAATAAAAAGGACAAAATAAGGAACAAATAGGAACTGAGTTTTTGATTTTTGGAGTTTTCTACTTATTTATATATTTTTTTGAAGTTTTTGAGTGTTTTTAAATTTTTAGTGTTTTTCTTTTGAGATTTTTAATGATTTTTGGACTGACACTAAAATAGGATAAAATAGACACTAGATAATTTTTTTGGAATTTTTGGAGAGGTTTTAATATTTTTTTGGCATTTTCTAAGCTAGACAGTGCACAAAATGGAAGTTTTTGATTTTTTTATAATATAAAAATAAAATAAAATCAAAAACTAAATGTAGGGCGTGGAAGAACACGTGTCCAGGAGCTTAACTCTATTTTTGTGAAATTTTTGGATTTAAAATGAACCTTCAAATAAATACGACAAGCAAGCAAAAAGTAAAGGGCTGGCAGGGGCCTAAATGCGAATAGTCAGAAGCCCAGGGTCGCTCATGCAATTTTTACAAAAATTTTCAACTCAGTAAAATATTTTCTAGGCCAAAAACCAATACCCTAAAGCCGCGAGGAGTTCTCTGTAAAAGTCACCAGGCACACGTGACTCGCACGCGACCTGGGAGGGGTTTATCCGCAATTAAACAAATGTTCCAGGGCCTCGCGACAATATTTCCAGAAATTTTATACTACAATAAAACTTTTAAGGACCAAAGTTAAATAACAAGACAAGCACGGATGCCCTTGCAAAAGCACCAAACCCACGTGCGTCGCACGCGCATCTGGCAGGGGCACCAACGTAATATTACAAAACAAGGGGTTCAGAATGCAATTTCTACAGAGTTTTAAAGCAGCAAAGGAAAGTTTTAATACTTAAATACTAAATACAAAAACGGCCTGGGTAAGGAAGCAAAATTACCCAAGCCTTGCGCGGATCCGACGGTGTGGCTTCAGGCACTAGTCCACGTGTCAGCTCGTCGGCTCGCGATATCCCTTCGATTATAACGGCTCAGATTAGATCTCCTCCTGAAGATCGACGGTGGCAGTTGGAGGAGATCCCACGGATGCTGTAGCGCTGGAGGAACTCCACTCAATCGGACGGCGTTGAAGCAACGAGGAAGAACGGCCGAAGAACACGGCCTGATTGACGTTGAGCTCCCAAAATCTTCAGACTCGATGCATTCTCCTTCCCCTCGATAACCTCCCTAACCTCCCAGGTCTCCTCCCTATCGATCTGAAGTATCCAGAAGCTCCAAGGGGCTCCAGTAATGGTGAGCGGAGGAGGCGGACCTGGGCGGAGCTCAAACCTTCAAAAGTCGACCCCAGGCGGGGGTCCCTTGCTCCGGAAACCTGCAAAAGAAGGGCCAGGCGAGAGAAAGTGGTTCCCAGGCAAGCACGAGCACAAAAAAAATGGATGATGGCGTGGCTGGCGAAAGAAAATGGAGCTCGCCGGAGCTTGCTCCGGCGAGGGGGTGATAGTGGCGAGAAGTCGATCAAATCATGAATGGAATGCACAAATTTATACCTAATAATAACAGCTAACTGAACTACTAAAAAAAATGAAAAAGACACAACCTCAAGGGCTAGGGAGCCCAAGGAAAAACCTCGACGGCCAAGTGGCCGGAGGTGGCTTGGAATCCTACTCCTGGCGTTGCTGTACCTCTACAAAGGGCTGGGTGAGCTCCCCTGTCACCGGAGACCCGCAAGTACCCCCTGGATGTCTAAGCCAGGCCGTGGAGTGGTTCAAAGGGAAAATGGAGATGATGGGTTGGTTTTTGAAACATGGCCGAGAGGGCTCCTTCTACGAGGTGTACGAGGCGTGTCAGAGGTCCAATCCCCAATACAATCGATGGGCGTGTAAGATGAAGGATAGGGGAAGATATTTGCAGAAGACATCGACCTCAAACGGTGAAAGGAGAGGCCTCGAAAAAAGGGCGAAAGTGGGCGAAAAACCCAACATCTGACAGGAACAGGGGAGGTCAGACAGTTGACCGAAGGTCAACTGTCAGACCAACCTGGTTGGTCCACGTGGACCAACCAGGGAAAAACCCTTGTAAAATCAATAAAAAATAACAAATGATATTATTTTAATTAGGTAAAATAAAAAATGTTTAAAAAATTATAAATTATTTTATTATGATTTTTATTTATTTTTATGAAGTATATTTTTACAAGTTGCTATTATACCCCTTATAGGTATATATATCTATATATTTTAGTATTCTATTTTTATTTTGGTATTTTTGATATTATTATTTTTATTTATGATTTTATAAAATTATAAAATACTTTTATATACACAAATATATTTTTATTTTATTTTTCTGAGTTGTTATGTATGTTAAATAAAATATAAGTACAAAGAGTATAGGTATACATATAGGTAGGGTACCTATGTAGCAAATATGTTTGTATTTTATTTTTATTTTTCTTTGCATTTTTATTCTGATTTTAATGCACATAATTATTATAAGTAATATTTACAAAAATATAAAAATATAAAAATAATCAATAAATAATAAATTGAATATTTTAATATGTACAAGTATACAATGAGGGTCCAAAACTCAACTTTCAAACCGTAGCTCCGCCAAATGCGAAACCACCGCCATTGGATAGATTATTTTATTCTATATACAATTAAAGGTGAGTATGCTGCATTTGGAGTTGTCAGTTGTGAGATACGGGTCTGGGAAGTTGGGATTCTGGATTCTTATTCAGACCATAACTTTTTATCTGTGTATCATTTTTCTGTGAAGTCAATTTTGTATTTTTCTTTATAAAATTATCTACAACTTTCATGTACAAAATTTCTTTATTTGAAGTATAAAAAGTGAAACCAAAAATAGGTCCCAAAATGAATAAAGAATGAATATAATATACAGGTATTTTCTCTGTATTTCTGACCTTATCTCCCCCTACTTTATTCCTTGTCGACCTATTCATCAAGATGCCTAGGTCTCGGGGGTTTTGGGTCATAAAATATTTACAATATTTTATTCTTTTTCTTTTCTTTATTTATTCTATAATTTTGGCCTTAATTACAGTAATTTATACACTGTTTAGATGCACATGCATGAATGCTAAGATGCTCTATTTAAGGGTATTTTCGGGCATTTGCTAGGGTTTTTGGTGCCAAAATGATAGAATAAAGATGATGAAATGTGGATTCATCAGTACATCCTCCGCAACTGAAGATGCAAGGTCCTCCATAGTCTCTGAATCTCTGTCTCCATATTGTTGTACTCTTGTTTTCCTCTTCTCTTTTCCCATGGTAGATCACGTCACTCTCTGATGGGGCTGCTGCTGCTGATGTCTGTCCTCTTATCCTCCAAGAACTCCCCAGGTAGAGCCTCGGATATGGTCCTCTCCATGTCCCTCGCCCGGTCAGGTAAGACCACAGTCCTTTCGTTCCTGAGTGGCATATGATAAATACAATCAAACGAAAGAATCACATGCTCAGATTGAGGTGAGTATGAGTAGTATACCTTACTATATTGATGTTCCTGGTGTGTCTTGTTCAGGTTGTTGGGGTTAGGCTGAACTTAGGCATGAATGGAGTTAGAAGGTGTTGAGTTCTCATCCTGCCAACAAGATAAGCGGTTGATATCAACTCTCATATCTTATATCTTGTTCCTATAAGAATGAAGATTCTCAAGAATCTGCTCCTAGAAATCCATAGATCCCGACAAAGATGGTTGTTGCTGTAAAGAAGATGGGAAGCGTGAAGACTTGCCTTGATGGTCCTGAAACTTCTACTGATGTGGGATGATGCTGAAATGATGAGCTCTGCTTGCCCGAATGGTATGCCGGCTGACAGGCGTACTGCTACCACTGCCTCTACTGCTGTGTGTGGTAGGCTCTAGGGCTCTACTATGCAGGAAGAGGTGCAGGAGTGAAAGTAGTGTTGTAAAAGTAGAGGGACACTGATAGGATGGACGACCCTCATACCTGTCTATCGGGCATGATCCTATGGATACCATACACTATTCACCTCCCACACATGAGGAGGTTCCTCCAAGTTTGTCTCTGTTGATGTCTACTACCGTTGTGGTTGGGTAAAGGAGTGCTCTTCAACCCATGGATGGGGTTGCCCTAACATCGGCTACGCATGTACATTATGTACACGATAAATGGGAGAAGTCGATGTAGAAATGGCATGTATATTCATCTGAGATACCTTCTCATCCAAGTCTTCCATCTGCTCTGGCAACTGATGAATCCTCATTCATCACTCTTTATTCTTTTATTTTAACTATAAATCTTTGCAAAACACCATGTAGACAGCTGTAAATAGAATAAATTACCAAATTACATGTTTTGTGTAAATAGCAATAATTAGCATGTTTTTGTGCAAAAACAAAAGAATAAAGAAATAAAGAAAAAGATAGAAATATTTAGAATAAATATTGAGTGACCTGAACCCAAGAGAGGGCCCAATAAGGGCCTGATCGCCAAATAAAATATGTAGAGAGAGATAGGGCCATTCAGCCTTGCCTATATTTCCTCTGTTTGTATATATTTTATTTTCCAAAAAAAATAAAATTAAAAATGGATTTTTTATTAATTTGTATATATTTAAAAATACAAAATAAAAATTAGAAAAATAAAATAAAAACAAAAAGAAATAATTTCTCTCTCTATATATTGTACATATACCATGTATATAGAAATAATACATCTACTTATTTTACCCTTGTAAATAAATAATAAAAATCAAGTAAAAATTATTTTATACTCTACATTTTATGTTGTAAATAAATAAAATATAAAATTAAAGTATTTATACAAAAATAAAATAACAAAAATAAAAGTATAAAATACTTAGGTATTTTATACATGTATATAATATTATATTATGTATATACATTAATTTATTTTTCAAAAAAATAGATAAAAATCACTAAAAAATAGTTTGAAAATAAATAAACATTTTTTATTTTATAAATATTTTTAAATAAAATCATTTTCTATTTTTTTAAAATTTCAAATCTTTTTGACCTTGGAATTACCTGATTGGTCCATGGGGGATTTTTGACCCCCGGTTAACTCTCCCCCTCGGACCTCTTCTTCCCGAATCTATGTTCGAACCCGACTTCTCCAATTTATCAGGAACGGATCTGATCGCCTTTCACCTCGATTTTTGTGCCTATCTCTTCCTCATGGATCATGCATCCTTGCGGATCCCTAGGAGGGATCGGATCCTCTTCGATTCATGTGCTTGTGTCCGCTCTACCTCGTCACCTGAGATGCGTATAAATTCCTCATCCTTGATTCCCAGAGCCCTAGCTCGCGGTGCAAGCCCTAACTCCACCCTAAAGAGCTTCCTCTCGATGACAGCGACCGGAACCACTCCTTGGTGGTCGGATTGGGCGCTTATAGCCGACGCTCAACGAACGTGGCCGGAGCGCCGCCACGTGAGAGCCTCACAGCCCGCCGTAGCTCGGCTGAGGTGATAACCCCCTTCGCCGCACCCTCCTGGAGCTAAGGTTCGAGTTGCGATCATCAGGTAACCTTCCTAGCGATCCTAGTTCTACTTATCATCGATTTTCCATTTTCCGCTCCGTCGGTTCTGCCCTAGTGGCCGAAGCTCCCTGGCCATATATATCCATTCAGATCGATTCCCTGCTACATCATCACCCTTCGTCCACCATCTGATCACCTCGAGCCTGGCTAATTGAGCCAGGATTGAGCTCGGCTCCTTCCTCCGCCTACGCCAGAGCCGCCCTCTCATCCCACCACCATTTCCTTTCGCCTTTCCTTCAATAACCACTGCCGGAGAACTCCTCTGAGCATAAGATTTCCTCTGCAGGTCAATAAGAGCCTGAATACCCCCAAGGTCACATTCCACCAACCTCGCCGGAGTCGCCCAGGCCCCCTTGCCTTCACCGAACCATCCAGCCGCTAGGAGCTCCATCCGCCATTGCCATCAGACGCGGAGGGATGAGGCGAGTCAAAGCCCTCTAGCTGATCATCCATCGGACGCTTGGAGCTCCTCCTATTTGCCATCGAACCTCATCGGGGAGGAGTTCTTCCTGATCTCCTCTCCACCGTTGGATCGAGCACGTTCTCCAGACGCCATCTGAGTCGTCCAGTGCCTGACACTGACAGGATGTTAGATACCAGATCTAACGGCCACCGTACACCCATGTCTGAGCCTGAAGGACCACCGTCAGATCTGCCAGGAGGCCAGACCAGAGCCGCACGCCCATCAACCCATCAACACCTACCACGTGGCCCCTACGTGACCCGCGCGCGCTTTGGCTGGGTAATTTGCGCCATACTCCCTGCAGTTTATTTTAGTTATTGTTTAGTCTATTAAATAAAGTAGTACTCTAGGACAATTTGCATATTAGCATCTGCTATTTACTTTCTTTGCACTTTAGTCCTTCTGTTGTGGATGCACGTGCTTCGTCACGTGCTTGTCTGGGATATTTGCGTGTAAGTCCTCAGTGTTTCTTAGTGTTATGCTTTGATTAAATAGTTTTATATATTTACATTTATATACCTGTGCGTGGCTTTTTGGACATGTGTTGAATATCTTGGGAAATTTACAGTGAGGCCCTCAGACTTTTAAAACAAGTTAATATTTAGTCCTGGAACTTAGTTTTTATTGCATTTCAGTCCTTGTGTGTTGTGCATCTCTTATTGGTTGAATAAAATAGCAAATCAACCCTAAATTTCGTGAAATTTGGACACGTGGCCCCTGCCACTGTGTAAAAATTTCCATATTTTTTGGGACATTTTTGTTTTTATTTTATATTTTTAAAAATTCAGAAACCCCTATTTTCTCTACTGTCTAACTTTAAAATCCAACTAAAAATATTAAAAAGTACTCAAAATTTCTAAAAAAAATTAGTTTGTGTGTGTTTTGTTGTGCTTTCATTTCTATGCAATTTTTTTAGCTTTCTGATATATAAAATATATAAAAATCTAAAAAACATAAAAAACTCATAAAAATCATTAAAAATTCATAAAAATTCAAAAAAACTAATTTCTTTTTCTATAGTTAGCTTTTCATTTATAGTTTTTCATAAAATTGTTGCTACATTTTAGAGGTTATTTTTATATTTTTTAAATAACCTTTCAAATCTGGCTGCACAGTAGCTTCTATTTTTAGCCTTCTTTCATTTTTAGAAAATTCATTAAAAATTATAAAAATCTGAGAAAATTACCAAAAACACTTGAAAATCCATAAAATCTAAAAATATTTTTATTTTATTTTTCTGACATGTTTTGATGTGTTGAATAATTAGTTGATTATGACTTTTTGGCTTTGTTTTACATTTTCTTTATAATTAAAAATCACAAAAAAAATTAAAAAGATAAAAAAATCCATCAAAAATACTTTGTTTTATTTTATTTTGAGTTTGCGTAGGCTGTTAGCCAGCCCGTGCTCCTTGTGTTCGACCTTGGTTGCTATACCAAGTTAAATAAAATAGTGAGACCACTATTTGAGCTTCTTGTTTGATTTTGATATTTGGTGGTTCTCGATTTTTCTTGATTGACCTAGCCTCGCAATTCGGGTCGCAACGACCCTGATTTATATCCTTACTCGGATCGCAAGGGATTTTTCGGTCATCAACAACTTGGACAAATTGTTGTCAATTTTATTCATCCTCTTGTTGATTCTCTCCACTACTATCAACTTATCTACCATGATTCCTATGCTAGGAATCAGATCCTTGGAGACATCGACCACAACCTTCTTTCCCCTGCTTGGTAAGAGTGTGATGGGGGAGTCTAAATAAGCCCCTGCTAGTAGTCTGTGAATGGCTCATCACAGCCATCTTCTCGAATACCTTCCATACGGTATTCACACCACGTGAAGCATAGCTGCCTCCACAAGCAACACTCACTAAATCCTGCACCTCAAGTTAAGTCCTCTATATAAAGAATAAACCATGATAGTATTATCTAAACCATGGCAATGACACTTATGTATCAAATCCTTGAATCTTTCCCATGTATCACATAAAGTCTCATTCGACCTCTAAGAGAAACTCGTAATGTGTGCTCGTGTGTGGTTAGTTCTACTCAAAGGGTAGAACTTCTTTCGGAAAAGGTCATTGAAATGGGTAGTTACAACTACCCCAGGTTCTTCATCCAGTAATCTGCCTTGTCTCCCAAGGCGAAAGGTCGGGCTTTGAGCCTTATATAATCTTGACTATAAAAGCCCCTAAGTAATTTATATGGTTCCTCGTATGCATTCCCATTGAAATAAGGCAAAAAATTTAAGAACTACAGCTTCAACTCGTATTCAACCTCAGGTTGGGCTGGACTCAACCAATTCTGAACTCTATACTGCCCATGATTATATGGTGCATCCATCGACGCATCTACCTCCAAATTTAGATGGCCTATATGTTCTCTTAATAATAAATTATTCTATTCATATGCTACCAACCTAGCAAGAACTATCTGCATTGGGTCCTCACACTCATCCTCCTTACTATTCTATCTCTTTGGAGGCATCTTATATGAATCTTCTTGAATTCCTTCAAAAAATAGAGGTCTTGGGTCAGAAAAGGAAGTGATCCTAAACTCAAGAGGGTCATGAGTCGAGGTAGATCCATGGAGTGAAGTTCCACAGACTTTGGAAGATGTGATCTTTGGAGAGTTCATCGAAAGGTTTTCAAACTCCAAATAAAAATCTCCCAAATTATCCGATTGAATCAAGGGGATCTAAACACTACGGTGCACTTGAATGTGCGGATTCAAGTCACACAATACTAACACAATTCAAACCCATGAATGATTTCATCGACTTCACATGTAATGGCAGTAAGATTTGGACCAATTTATCTTGTCAATTTTAAGTTAGTGATAGTCCAATCTTTCAAAGCATTATACACAAGGAGTCACCTTATGCCCAGTAGTGCTCCTGTATGCTCTCAATCAATGTGGTGATCTTCCTGGGCTGTTGGGTTCAATATCACACCTCAAAAGAGACACACATGCATACACAACCAAACGTATTTCTAAGGTCATAGGTAACCACTTGCAGCTCCCAAATCCATACAAGTCGACAAATGGAGACTTAGTGTGGAAGTCTAAGGAGTTGGGCTTTAACCTTAGGGGATTCATTCTCACACACTCTGTATGAGGGTAAGTACTTGTGTCCAATGAGGGTTTTGCTCACCCGTAGTACAAGGTTATTTTTATTCCAAGTTAAAGTTTTGATCATCTTGCATAATTTACTCTCAATTTTAGAGTTTAGGTTATCACTAAATCAATGTGCACATAAGAAAATGCCTAACATTCAGTCCCTTTATCCTTTAACCTTATGTTGTTAAATAAGAGGAAGGAGTCAGAAAATATAATGCAGGTGGAAACCAATGATGCATACAGTCAATTAGAAATACTTACAGTGCTTCCCAACACTCTCCATGTAGATGCTAGATTGAAAAAAAACTACACTATATGTTATAAGTTGAAAACCGTACCCTAATCAGAAGTTCTATTAGCGAGAAAGAAATCAATTAAATTTAGGCTAAATAGAATGCATTACTATGCGTATATTAATGAATCATAAGATATAAGTGAATCTCAAGGTGTAAAAATGTGTGGCCTAATTTTACAAATTGGCACAAAGCAAAAGGACCTAAATTTTGTCTATTTAAATCTTATGTGCCTAAATCTAATTACACCACTCAGGTCGAGAAACACTCTCGACACAACCACAATATAAAAAGAAAATAAATACCTTCTTTACAATCACGAGAATTCAATCGAGAACCCTTGTAAATAGAGAAATTAACAACATATTATTACAAATAATTACACCACTACAAAGATGACTAAATTATCTAACTGAAATGACTCTATCTAAGCTATTTTGCAGACTCGTCAGCTTGAGCTTCAAGCTCGCAGCCTCTGCAACACTCCGATCTCCATCTGCTATGTGTACCTTACCACAAAACAACAAAGGATTAGAAAATTAAAGAGATAACAAGATAAATAATCAATATAAAACAAATACACAGCACAAAACAAGTCAACAAACTATAGAAAACAGCAACACAATAACACTTAACGTAAATTACACTAAAAATCACGAAAAGAAATATCCAACCCTAAGTAATTCAACTAATGATGTCGTGTCCTCGACAATGACACCATATGATTAAGCGATAATTGGCTATCTTAAGAATCACTCGTTGTAATACTACCAATTAACAGTCAATCAGACTCAAGACATAATATATATGTGAAGAAGACTCGGTCTAATTTATCCTGGATAAGTCCAGGGTCAAAGAAAAGGACACAAGCAATCAATTGATTTTATCTAGGTACTAAAATTCAATTAAGTAATTAATCAGTGAATCGAGGCCAAGTTATGTATACAAAATGCAATATATCTTTTTATTTATTTTTCTATGCAAATGGATTAAATGACAAAATTACGTTAATGCAAACAAAATGATATGAACTATACAATGTAGTGCAACAAACAAAGTGCAAGATATTCAAAGTATTGGGGGCATAAATGGAAAGAAACAATAGTTTAAAACATCACAAACAAGTCTTGAATGGACTAAAATGCAAATATCAAAACCTGCTCGGATAATTTTGCAATTTCATCAAATGTGCGGACTTATATGAAAATAAGTAAAGTCGCAAGGGTCAGATTACAAAATTCCTGACATGTGAGATGACAAGTGGTGTCTGGACTAATATGCAATATCCTAAAAGGCCTCCGGTTCTTCTGCAATTTCTCTAGCAACACACACGTCAGACGCGTGCTATGAGGTTTGGGTACATGTGGCACTACATATAAGCATGGAGCTAGTTTAGATGCTCCGAGGCTGGAGGCAGATCGATGATTTGGACTTAGTGTCTCTTCAGCACCGTCTGATGGACTCCGATGAAAACTGATTGGATGGTAATTGTATCTTGTGTTCTTCCCCTCCTCCTACAGCGGTGGTGCTCGAGTGACACTCCGACGAGTCGCTGCTCTCTCCTCGTCGATATTCTGATGTAAGCAAAGATTGGGACACCTTCCCTAAATTCTAGTGATGAAGCTTGTGGGTCTGGGAAGAAAAGAGAACCCCTAGAATGGCCTGTTGATGCAGCAACTCTGATGAGAAAGCTCAAGACCAGAGTGGTCTGTCTCTCTCCGATCAGTGTAGATAAGAAGCACCTACAGAGATTAGTCTCCAAAATCGAATGAAAACCAATATTTTAGGGGTGGATTTGAAGTGAGAAGGATGCTCATAGGAATGAGATAAGTGAGCCTGAAATGGGTTCTTCCTCTTTTCAAGAGTAAGAATAGATCGAGGTGAACACATGCATAGAGGAGTGAAGAAAGATCACTAAGGAGCACGCGTTAATGTGGAAGGCATGGCGACGATGATTCAAGGATCGAATGAAAGGAAGGTTTTTATGTGAAGCAAATAAAAAGTGAGAAGGAAGGTTTATGAACACAAAGACATTACCTAGGTGTACGAAGGAAGAAGAAGGGGATGGAACACCTGCTGGGACAGAACTTTGAATGCTCCTTTTCTTCACTTTACAAGGACGTCTCACCTTGAAGCTAGAGCAGCAAATCAAACTGACGCAGCTTGATTGAAATTGCCAAGGATCCTACTGGAGGCTGAGCTCCGTCGTCGCTCTCAATCACCCGATATCTCTATTACCGGGATGGAGGATAGGGCTTGGAGAAGCCTCTCGTAAGGGAGGATGGGTTGGATGATTGTAGGAGATGGCTTTTTGTGCAGAGGAAGAAGGTGGTTGGGCAGTTCCCAGGCGGTGGTGTCAACCACCTCCAATTGGTGAAGGAGTTAGGGTTAGAGAAGGTTAGGGGTTTGGCGTGCAAGACAAAGGTTAGGAAAAGATAATGGTGGTGGAACCTAGGAGGAAGGTTATCAGAGGGAGTTAGGAGAAAATGGAGATGTCAGGCAGTTGGCATGCTCGCACACTTTGGAGCACGTAGGCCGGAGGTTGAAGGTGATCTTGCAACCATTTGATGAAGATCGTAAGGTTGAGAAAGAGGTGTGAGTAAGCAATTAGGATACACCCGATCATGGGATCAAGCAGTTGAGATTAAAGGTGTGGGTGATTGAAATTGGGTCATCATATCTAACATGATCAGATGGTGTTAGTGAAGAGCGACAGAGTGAGTGGAAGCAGCTACATGGCTCACTGAGAGGGAGCTACGTGACCCAAGAAGATAAATCTAAAACTATAAAAATAATGTAAGATAAATATAAAATAGTTAGAAGTAAAATTTGAAAAAATTGTTCAACATGAATGTTGAAGGTCTCGATGAGATCGACAACTTCATGTATAACTCAAAGTGAGATTATATTATATTTACATACTAATATTTTGTAAGTTTTTGTAATGTATTAAAACACTTATTTTATTATTATTTTTGTGTATTTTCAATTTATGTTTAATGCTAAATTAGATATATACAATATTAAACTAAATTTTATTTGATTTTTATTAATAAAGAAACACATAAAATAAAGTCACAATAATATATTTATTTATATAATAATTAGTGTTAATTAATTAGAACAAGTTATTTATTAAGTTAAGTTAGTTATTAATTAATGTTAAAGAAATACTTAAGCTAGGAGGATAATAAATTAATATTAAGACGATAAAACAAGGATTTATTAGCCACCTGCACCGATCGAGACTCCACAGGCCTTGCCCAAATGCGTCGAGCATGTGCCTTCTCGAGCGTTTGCAACCAAACACTGCCACCTTCTCCAAATTGTAGATCCGTCCACCCACATGTGTCCCACGTGATGCACATGGTCTAATTGCAGGCATGTCATTCCGTGTTTGATTAATTACAGATATTCATCCGAGCACCTGTAACTTTACATATCAGCTCTTGCAACTTTATTTTATTGCACTTTAGTCCCTTTTGGGACTCAACTGTAATGTTTTTTGTGTTGTTAAGTTATATTTTTCTTGCAAAAATACCCCTAGATTGAAACATTAATATCTTAAGAATCATTAATTCAAATTAGACAAAATTAGTGTCATTTTAAAGCTTGTATAATGCTCTTTAATTGAGTATATGTATTTCTTTGATATGAAAAATGTATTGCTAATTGACAATGAGATATATATCTTTTTTATATCTTTATGAATTGAATTCCTGTTAGTTTCAGTCTGTGTTATCAATCTCTGACTTGCCATTCTATTTTATATTTTAATTAGGTAACTTAGTCTTGTTTATCATCTCATCAATCACCTAATTAAATTTAAATGTTTCATAAGTAGATTGGGTGATTCAGAAGCTAAGTTCGTTAATCTGTTAAATGAATATTGAGCTTGTCTTGAGCATCTTAGATCATTAAGATGACTTATGCTTGAGTTTACGTAATCAATTCATGAGCTTGTTCTATGTGTATTTATGTGTATTGTATTTCATGTCATTGTGTTGCATTTTGTACTATTTAACTTCCATTACACAGTCCATAAAAATGCATGCATACATATTATTTTGTATATTTACCTAAATACCATCACACATTATTTTATCTAGTAATTGAAACATAGTTAAATAATCTAATTGCTCATGCCCCGTGTTTGATCCTGGTCTTATCCAGGAATAAACTCAATCCAATCCTTCGTTACAGAGATATCTAGCTTGGTTCTGATAAGTTGTTAGTTGGCCATATTGTTATGAGACAATATTAATTAAGCCGATTAGAGATTCATCAGATGAAACTGTTGTCAGGGACATAACATCATTAACTTATTTAATCAGGATTAAATACTTAATTAAGTGATTTTTAGTGATAATTAGGTAAACTTTATGTTATACTAACTTTTGTTGGTTTGTTGACTCTATTTGATTCATTATATTTGCTTATATATCGCCATGAAGTAGCTCTATATCTCTTTGATTTACGTAATAATCTTAACTATTGTGGCAGGGTCCGCAAAGCTCCGAGCGCTCAGAGTGACATGGGGGCGAGGAGCTTGGAGCTACAACTGAGAGGATAACACAACATCTGAACTTGAGAAGTCTGAGAGATAGCCTAGCCATTTGTTTGCTTAGAATAATTTTTATATTTACTTCGTGTTACTTGTAATAACTAATTAGAACATTTACAACAACTCTTGATTTAGAGCACATGATTGTAAAGAGTCATTTTAATTTTTTATTGTGTTATGTTGAGACATGTTTCACCCTTGACAACAACGTGGGGCTCAACTTGAGTGATCACAGATAAGGATAGGCACACATCTCTCAGAGCTTATTTTAGATTGAATTTGTTTGTGCCACCAACATTATAGGTTGCACATCTTGAATATTCACTTAATTATACACACTTAAACCGTTCTATTAGCTTCAAAATTAAATATAATTCTTCCTGCTAATAGTACTTCTGTTTAAGTGCGGTTTTTCATCGACTTGCATGCATGTATCTTAAATTTTAAATACAGTCTTGCATCCACATGGAGAGAGCTGGGAATCATTTGCAAGTATTCCTTGGCTTGAGCATTCATCGTTATTTCTCACTTGCATTCAGCTTTTCTCGAATCCTTCCTCTTGAGTTTGTAACTTAGGATCAAAATGGAAACATGATTGAACATTAGGCATATTTTTTATGAGCTCACATTAAATATTGTGACAACATAACTCTTATGAAAAATTGGAATTATTTAAGCAAGTCGATCAAAATAACTGGGAGTAAAATTATCCTTATACTACAGGAGAGTAATTCCCTCATTATTCACATGTACATATCTCCAAATAGACATATCCCTAAGGATAGAGCCCAAATTCCCAGGATTGTACCCTATATCTTCATTTCCGACTTTCATGGATTTTGAGCTGCAAGTGATTGCTTCCAACCTTAGTCAGTGTTTTGATTGTGTAAGCATGTTATTTTTTTAAGGGAGTAATATTGAACACGACAACCTAGGAAGATCACCTTTCTACTTGAGAGCTATCAGGAGCCCCGTTGGTTGTGAGGAGACTCATTGTGACTAATGCACTTTAATATTGTACTATTACCAATTAGAATAGACAAGATAATTTATCCAAACTCTCACGGTCTTCATGTGTGAAGTTGGTGAAATAAAGGGGTATGTATTGCGTTTGTTTTGTGCGATTTTATTCTTGCAGTTCATAAACCTCTCGTAGGTCTTTGACCTCCAAAAGATCCATTTCAAAAGAGATTCAACAGCTCAAGATGAAAACATTCTTGTTCTTTGATGAACCTAGAATCCATACCCTTTAAGAGTGCGGAATTAGCACTATGATGTCATCGCAGCCGAGCTGGATTTGGTCCATCAAAGACCATCTAATTAGGATATATCAATGAAATCAGATGGTCGTGAATTTATTTTACTTGGTAAGTAATAAAGGTCGAACTCAAGGACACAAGCCTCTCTCATGATTATTCAGACTTTTATTCATTAATTAAGTGTTTAGTTGGAGAACCAAAGGTCAAATAATGCAAGAAGACAAAACGATAATGCATTAAACAAATATAAAGCATGCATTTTTATTAATTTTTAATCATGCAATAAGACGCAAAGAAATGCAATGAGAATATGCCCTAGATCAGAAACACTTTAGTCATTTAAATAGAAGTCAAATCATGGTCGAATAATAAAGCTCTCTTCATTCATGTAAAAATTAGGCATAAGAAACATAGAAATCAAGACACTTAGACAATAAAATAATACATAAATTTCGTAATGTCAAATCTGAAAGACAAGCATAACATAAGGAAGATAATTAAAAGAGCTTCAAAATGCCATTGAAATCGACTCAATCGGAGCTAGGATGCTTAAGATATACACGAGTGAAGCCAAGGGCATAAATGCAAGAAAACATAAAAGATAACTAGCAAACAGGTCCCCGGGAGGGACTAAAATGCAAATACAAGAAAGTTCGGGACCTTCCCTGTAATTAACCCATACACACAGGGGTATTTTTGTAATTATGAAAACCTGCTAGGGTATAAATGCAATATACCCACTATGCGCATGTACTGCACGTGATGCCATGACCTATCTGCAAATCTGAAGAAGTTCGTGGGCCTCTGTGAAATTTTCCCAGATCGCACATGCAAGGCATGTGGTTTCCAGTCTCGGTGAAGATCCAGGCTTGGGGCAGCTTCGGCTAGGCTCGGCAGAGGCTTGGGGCTCTGGGGAGGCTCGGGATAGGTTCGGAACACGCGAGCCTACTGGTACGGGAGCTGAGGCTCGGAGAAGCTTTTACATTGACGTGTGGCCGAATGTAGACCGTTGGATCTTGAGGATCCAACGGTTGATGGAGTCTGCGCTGTGTGTCGACGTGGCTGCTCCTGCACCGTTGGATGAACTCCAGGGAGGAGCATCCAACGGTGCCTGCTCCTCCTTCCTCAGACGCGCCCGACGGCGAGGTTCGAGCTCCAGCGAAGGAGCCCAAGATCCGCCGCTCTCTCTTGGACAAGGCAGACCTCCTCGGAGCTCCCTTGACGGATGTCGAGGTAGCTGGGAGCTCGGGGAAGACGCCAGACCGCCTGGATCTGACCATCAGAGCTCGGTTGTTGGAGGCGAAGTTGACGAAGTCGGCTCCGACGGGTCTCCGTCCATTGAAGGAGTTTGTGTCCTGTAGAGTTAATGACAATAGCCGAAGCAAGGGGAAAGTGTGTGTGAATGGAATGGGGTTCCGTGCGAGCGAGGGGAGGCGAAGGAACCAGGGCTCCATCTCCGGCGACCGGAGAGGAGATGGGTCGATGGTAACCGGGGTATGAAGAAGAAGGGAGGGGTGATTGGAGGAGTACGCATGGAAGGGGGTTGTGAGGCGAAGCTATCAAGGTGATCCATGGAGTGTGAGGGTGTGTGTGGCAACCTAATTATTTAAGCGAAAATTCAAGAAAAATACAAAGAAGGTCGAAGAAGCTTACCTGAAGAATAAGGCGATCGTCGGCGGCTTGGGCTGAGTGCCGAGGGCACTCCAATCATCGATGGACTCCCCCAGCCATTGGGAGCAACTTGGCGGGCTCGAAGCTCCGCGACGCTACCATCGAAGGTGGCGGGTCGACACCGGAGGCTAGCATCGTCATGGCGCCTTAATCGGTCCTCCCCCTGTCACGAGGAGGAAGGGAAGTGTTGGGCGTAACCCCGCGTAAAGGTGGACAGGTGTAGCAGGTGGAGGAGATGGCATATTTAAGGGGTGGAAGTTGTCAGTTAATGTGGTGATCGCTGTGGATTTCATGGTGAACGTAGAGCAAAGGAGAGGGGATCGTGGGTGGAAAACGCCGGCGAGGACGAGGGTGGATCGGGCTAAGTTGTGAGACGGTTAGCGAGAGAGGAGGTCGTCAGAGATGGTGGTAAAAATTGGAAGGGCGAGGCGGTTGTGCGAGATGGCAAACGTGGGATAGAGGGGAGATCGGAGGTTGACGACGAAGATTTTATCGTTGTATTTTGCAATCCAATGGTCGAGAAGAAGGCGCCATCGAGCGGTCTTGATTGGATCTCTGGCAGAGGATCGGATGGCGTCGGGAGCGCCACGTGTAGTGTTGTGGAAAGGGCGCGAGTGGATGGGCATGATTAGATGAAGAGTGCGATCGGATGGTGAATACTGAGGGCGTCAAAGAACGGTGGAGATAAAGGTACAATGGCGAGATTGAATGGCACGCAACACGCCACGTGGCGAGCGGAGCTCAAGCCGCCAACGGGCAGCTGTGATGGATCCCAGTTATGATCGGATGGCGGGTTTTAAAGGGTGTGCATGGAGATAGCAAGACCAATTGATCAAAAAGAGATCCAACGGTTGTGAGAGCGGGCGACAAGGGCAGAGGGACCGGGCCACGTGGCTCAACCAGAAAGGGCCACGTGGCCTAATCAGATTATTAGAAGATATAAATTGACTTTTTAGGGGTCAAATGGCCGAATTTGGAAAAACTCAAAACATGAAAGTTGTAGATCTCGATGAGATCTACAAGTTTCATGTTGATCAAAAATGGAGATGAGGTCATTTACAGATAGAAATTATTTTTGAGGGTATTTTTAAGGATAAAAATACCACGATTTTTAATTTTGATATTTTTTTTTGTGATTTTTAATTTATTCAAGACTCTGATAATTACATGACTTTATCTGATTTTTATTTACACATATTTAAGCAAGGAGGTTAAAATAAGCGAATTATGATGATGAAATCGAGTTTCATCACCCCCTATACTTAAACTATGCTCGTCCCCGAGCATCAAAGAAAATGAATGAATTGGATTAACCCCCTTGTGCATGTGAGTACAAGATCCAATCTGTTCAAGTCCACTCAACTTTAGAGGTCCAAAATTTTTGAGCTCAACCCAACCTTAATTAAGAGGCACCCAATTCCTATAATTATCCAGACTCTCTCTGGTGTACATATAAACTAAGGGTATGATTTTTAGTGTTGACTGCGTTCACGAGAGTAGAGTCAACACTTCACCCAAGGTCTTGGACCGAGAAACTCTCCTAAGGACCCAATCCTCAACACTAGGGAATAAATCAAATCTTGCGTTCACCGTCTCTTTAGTTGTCAGACTTAAAATTGTAGATGGAAGGCCAGTAATGGAGGGCATGGGATTGTGTCATTTCTTCTCTCCCTCTCATTGGAACAAGCATTCTCTCTTAGTGCCTTATTACGCAACACATTTTTTTGGTGTTGATCAGTGTGTTCGTCAAGAGAAGTTGGAGCCATCAGCACTTGTTTTCCTGGGAATACACCGGGGTGTGTATTTTTTGAGTACCTATCGTACCTTCTACACCCAGACTTGTAGCATTTACAATGCAGAGCCCTTTTTTGGTGCAAGCCCGACTCCTTGTCCTAATAGCGGTGGTCCAAGTGGACACTTTGAAATGGTTGGGAGCACTCGCCTTTGGTGGAAGCTCTTTGATATGCAACTTTATGTAATGAGAGCTTTTCTTTGACATTTCATTGAATTGTAGTATTTTTGGCTAGCTCTACTGCTTCTACCAAGAGTTGGCGCACACTGATCAACATTTTTTTGTTTATTTCACACCCTGGCACTTAGGTCAATGTCAAGAGATTAGTATAAGAATCAAGTTCTCATACTAGCTAAAATTGCTGACACTCAGGTTTCATGAAGCCTTCAAATATTTTATCCCATCCTCGAGCATCATTAGATCAAGTCCAGACTCGAATCCCTCATCCCAATCCCTCAAGTGAATAGTCAACTCATCTCATCGAAACCGCAGTCGTGCATGTGATGTGCTGGTCATATTCTTATGGTATGAGACTAAACATGAAATATAGCATGCAAATCTAGAAATCTAGGGGAATGTGGATGATTAAGTCTAAGACCCTGATGGCTAAGGCTGGTTAACCTAAAATCTCAAGTCCTCATAAACCAAGTTTCCTTGAACATTTCAAATCCAAGGTGGAATTGTGATTGTAGAAGATTAATCCAACACCTTCATTTAAAAACACATTTTTTTACTTCAAGAGATATTATGACCGCCTAAACCCAATTAAGTAGATGCATCTGCATTCAGCCAGTATGGGTGTAAGTACAGGCCAGAGCCTGTTGCTTGAGGACGGGGCCTTACGCGATGTTCTCTAAACCACCCACTCTACTAAGGGCGAACCCTCACTGAACGCAGCTACTTATTTGGGCTTAGTGCTCACTAATGACTCTTAAAGGATTTTTGGATTTTCTCAACTTTTATGGATTTTTAATTAAAGTTTAGAACACAGGTTAGACTCAACTTTCTTTGAGAAAGAAAATTTCAATACCATGTCACACAAATAAAAATTTTCAAAATATTTTCAAAAGACTTTTCAAAATAAGAGAAACTCATTTTTCAAATCATTTTCAAAAATATTTTTTTTTTATAAAAATAGTGTAACATAATATAGAAAGCTTTGAAAACCACTGAGTCCACTTAGTTCAAAGGCTTTTACTTTAGCAAAAAAAGTTTTAAATTTTTCAAAATTTTTTGATTATAGCTAAAGTAAATATACATTATATATGGTATACCCCCCTATAGTTAAACTTTGCTATGTCCTCATAGCACTAGATGATACAAGTCCATAGGTCTATTTAAATATAGAGAAATATACGGGAACTAAGGAGGGCTCCCCCTATACTTAGGTTAGAAATAACCTAAGTATTGAGGCAAGGAAAGATGAGTAGAGAAAATCACAGGGACTCGGGTCCCCCCCTATACTTAGGCTGAGATTAGCCTAAGTATGAAGATGGAGATGTGATGTTGGGAGAGACCCAAGGTGAACGAAGAAGAAGGATGGATATACAAGTGAGTGGATGAATCTACGGAGATTAATGGAGTGTTTAAGGCTCTGGGGAGGGTGTCGGAGCAAATATGGCTTAAACAAGCATACAACACACTTCCATTTCACCAACTCAAACATGAAACCAACCGAGGTTGGTTAATTATCTTGTCCATTTTATTGGTGATTAAAACATCTTATTTTACGTGAAAGAGATTCTAATTAAAATCAACTGCGTAAACGGGGGTGTTTCTCTCCCAAAACAATATTTTACTCCATTTTTAGGTTGACTTGCAATTAACAGCCCCAGTTATTTAAGGTTGTCACTGAATTAAGGTGATCACATAAATCAAGCAATCATCGTCTACCATTCATTCCCATTTTCCATTTACCTAGGCAATCAAGCTAGGAGGGGAAATCGAGAAAAATCATGTATTCGATAAAAACCATGATCTAGGCTAAGCGATGTGACTTGGTAAAAATACGTGAAAACTTGGACTGTTTTGAAAACCAAAATCATGTATGCAAGTCGATCAAGAAGCCGCACCTAATCATGCTTCTATTAGCGAGAAAGAATGTCTTTTAAATTTGGCTAAGTGAAGCGATGCTATGTGCGTCTATATTATACGTGTGTCCTACCTACAAGCAAGCATGCAAAAAAATGAATGATACAATAAGCTCGAAGAGCTGCGTGCCTGGTCCTAGGTCGACAATCAATGGGGACGATCCCCACACAACCACATTCGTTCGTTTACAATCGCGAGTCTTCGATCGAAGACCGCTGTAAAGACGATTATTACATGATAAAAAATAATATGCAAAAAATGACACAATTTTTTCTTTTCTTTTTGACGTGCTCCAAGCATGCTTCTGCGGCTCCTCGTAGCGGGAAGCATCTGCTCCTCGCTTCCTTGAACAATCAAGGTCCCTGCCACAAAAGCAAAGGTTAGAGATCAATCGAGAAGAAAATTTTATAATGTAAGATAAATGGACAGCTTGACCTATATTAAAGAAACACTTAATTAAATAAATGAAAATCCAAATAATACAATTGATGGGTCGTGTCCCCGGCAATGGCGCCATTTGATGAACCTAGAATCCAGACCCTTTAAGAGTGCAGAATTAGCACTATGATGTCATCGTAGTCGGGCTGGATTCGGTCCATCAAAGACCATCTAATTAGGATATATCAATGAAATCAGATGGTCGTGAATTTATTTTACTTGGTAAGTAACCAAGGTCGAACTCAGGGACACGGGCCTCTCTAGTGATTATTCAGACTGTTATTCATTAAGTGTTGAGTTGGAGAACCAAAGGTCAAATAATGCAAGAAGACAAAACGATGATGCGTTAAACAAATATAAAACATGCATTTTTATTAATTTTTAATCATGCAATAAGATGCGATGAAATGCAATGAGAATATGCCCTAGATCAGAAACACTTGAGTCATTTAAATAGAAGTCAAATCAGGGTCGAATAATAAAGCTCTCTTCATTCATGTAAAAATTAGGCATGAGAAACGTAGAAATCAAGACACTTAGACAATAAAGTAATACATTAAATTTCGTAGTGTCAAATCTGAAAGACAAGCATGCCATATGGAAGACAATTAAAAGAGCTTCAAAACGCCACTAAAATCGACTCAGTCCGAGCTAGGATGCTCAAGATATACACGAGTGAAGCCAGGGGCATAAATGCAAGAAAACATAAAAGATAACTAGCATACAGGTTCCTGGGAGGGACTAAAATGCAAATACTAGAAAGTTCGGGACCTTCCCTATAATCAACCCAACGCATAGGGGTATTTTTGCAATTATGAAAACCCGCGAGGGTATAAATGCAAAATACCCACTATGTGTGTGCAGTGATGTCAGGACCTATCTGCAAATCTAAAGAAGTTCGTGGGCCTCTGTGAAATTTTCCCAGATCGCACACACAAGGCACGTGGTTTCCAGGCTTAGTGAAGATCCAAGCTTGGGGCAGCTTCGGCTCGGCTCGGCAGAGGCTCGGGGCTCTAAGGAGGCTCGGGATAAGTTCGGAACACCCGAGCCTACTGGTACGGGAGCTGAGGCTCGGAGAAGCTTTTACATTGACGCGTGGCCGAATGTAGACCATTGGATCTTGAGGATCCAACGGTTGCTGGAGTCTGCGTTGTGTGTCGACGTGGCTGCTCCTGCACCGTTGGATGAACTCCGGGGAGGAGCATCCAACGGTGTCTGCTCCTCCTTCCTCAGACGCGCCCGGTGGCGAGGTTCGAGCTCTAACGAAGGAGCCCAAGCTCCGCCTCTCTCTCTTGGACAAGGTAGACCTCCCCGGAGCTCCCTTGACGAACGTCGAGGTAGCTGGGAGCTCGGGGAAGATGCCGGACCGCCTGGATCTGACCATCGGAGCTCGGTTGTTGGAGGCGAAGTTGATGAAGTCGGCTCCGACGGGTCTCCGGTCATTGAAGGAGTTTGTGTCCTGTAGAGTTAATGACAATAGCTGAAGCAAGGGGAAAGTGTATGTGAATGGAATGGGGTTCCGTGCAAGCGAGGGGAGGCGAAGGAACCGGGGCTCCATCTCCGGCGACCGGAGAGGAGATGGGTCGATGGTGACCGGGGTATGAAGAAGAAGGGAGGGGTGATTGGAGGAGTACGCGTGGAAGGAGGTTGTGAGGTGAAGCTATCAAGGTGGTCCATGGAGTGTGAGGGTGTGTGTGGCAACCTACTTAATTAAGCGAAAATTCAAGAAAAATACAAAGAAGGTCGAAGAAGCTTACCTGGAGAATAGGGCGATCATCGGCAGCTTGGGCTGAGTGCCGAGGGCACTTCGGTCATCGCTAGACTCCCCAGCCATTGGGAGCATCTTGGCGGGCTCGAAGCTCTGCGACGCTGCCATGGAAGGCAGCGGGTCGACACCGGAGGCTAGCGTCGTGTAGTGCTGTGGAAAGGGAGCGAGTGGACATGCGTGATTAGATGAAGAGTGTGATTGGATGGTGAATACTGAGGGCATCAAAGAATGGTGGAGATAAAGGGACAATGGCGAGATCGAATGGCGCGCAACGCGCCACGTGGCGGGCGGAGCTCAAGGCGCCAACAACCGGCTGTGATGGATCCCAGTTATGATCGGATGGCGGGTTTTAAAGGGTGTGTGTGGAGATAGCAAGACTGTTGGATCAAAAAGAGATCCAACGGCTGTGAGAGCGGGCGGCAAGGGCAGAGGGACTGGGCCACGTGGCTCAACCAGAAAGGCCACGTGGCCCAATCAGATTATTAGAAGATAAAAATTGTCTTTTGAGAGGTCAAATGGCCGAATTTGTAAAAACTCAAAACATGAAAGTGTTAAATCTCGATGATATCTACAAATTTCATGTTGACTAAAAATGGAGATGAGATCATTTAAAGATAGAAAATATTTTTGAGGGTAGTTTAAGGATAAAAATACCACGCTTTTAAATTTTGATATTTTTCTATGATTTTTAATTTATTCAAGACTCTGAACTTTATCTGGTTTTTATTGACACACATTTAAGCATGGGGGTTAAAATAAGCGAATTATGATGATGAAATCGAGTTTCATCATTCTTCTAACCCTAACTTCTCACATGAGTTTGTCTACTCTTTTTGTGTGTCTCCGTTCCCGTTTATAGGTCATTTACTCTCTACTTAGGACACTTAAGCTTAAGTGGGGGGGGGGATTCTCTAATCGATCTTGCTTCTCTCAGTCGCTTCTTCTTCTTTTCATCTTCTTTATACTTAGGCTATTTTCAGCTTAAGTATGGGGGGCAACCCTCTGTCTGTATAATCTTTTTGTTCATCTATTTATTGGTGACCTTTTCATCTATATTCTATTCCTACACTCATGCTATTAAAGCCTAAGTATACAGGGTGGGGGGGGATTACTCTGTTTCAAGTCTTGTACAGTTCTCTCCTTTATATTTACTATAATTTATGTTCTTCATTTCACTTTGTGCCATGAGGACATAACACAAGTTAAGTATAGGCAGTGTATGTATATATTTCATATATACTTTATCCATAGCTCGTAGTTTAAAATCTTTTCCTATTATTATGGCCTAAAGGTATGTGGATCTGAAACTGATTTTTGAAAAAAAAAACATTTGCAAAACATTTGAAATCTTTATACATACGTGACATGATTTTGTAAAAGTGTTTTACATATTGTTTACAAAAGGATACAAATTATTTTCAACTCATTATTTTGTATTTGAAAAAAATGATGAAAAAAATCAATAATCAATAAAAAATTAATAACTAATAAGTGGTCTTATCTTTAATACTTTCACAGCATACAATGCTTGTGTAGTTCATGATCTTTGGTTTAGAGTGACACTTGACTCAGAGTTTAATCGTTCCTGCTTATTAGGGTCCTATGACTTAATAAATCAAACTCCCTAGTTTGAAAGATATACATGTTATATTGCATGTAGAATCTATATTCTCAAAAGAATATGACCAACACTTCACTTGCACGATTGCATATACATTGTGATGAGATAATGTTTCGCTTCAGGGACTAGGATAAGAGGTTTGAGTTTGGACCTGATTTAATGATGCTCGTGGATGGGATAAAATTAAGGATTTCTTCAGGAAAAACCTGAGTGTCAACACTTCGGTTAATATGAGAACAAGGTTCTTATACTATCTTGATTCAAATACTAAGTGGAAGTGTGAGTAAAATCATAAAGATGATGATCGATATGTGCCAATTTGGTAAAAGCAATGGAGTTATCCCAAAAAAAGAAAAAATTATATATATTACAAAAAGAAAGCTCATACATTACAAGAAACAAATATCAAGAGGTTATGTCAATGGTGAGTGCTCCTAACTTTTTTAAAGTGCCCACTTGGACCTACTCAATTAGGCCATATGAGGCGGGCGAGCATGATAAAAGGGCTCTGCATCCTTAGCGCTACAAGTATCGATGTCGAAGGTATGATTGATACTCAAAAGAAACACACCATGTTGTATCCTAGAAAAACAAGTACATATGACTCATACTTCTTGACAGACATACTGATTAACATCAAAATACATATGTATGTTAAATAAGGCACTCGAGAGATCCTTGTTCCCTTGTGAGGGGAAAAGAAATGACATAAACATATATCCTCCATACTTGACCATTCCATCTCACCCTTTTTAGTCTGACAACTAAAGAGACTGTGAAATGAAGTGAGCCTCTATTTATTTTCTAGTGTTGAGGGTAAGGTCCTAAGGAAAATCTTTTAGACTTGAACCTCGGGCAAATCTTTGACTCTATATTTGTACATGTAGTTTATACTAACTGTCATACTCCTTATATATATATATATGTATCTATAAGGAGTCTAATATTAGGGAAGTTGAGTTCCTTTTGATTAAGACTTGGTTAAACTTAGAGTGTAAGAGTTACATAAAACTCGAGGAACACTCTCATCTGATGCGGCTTTGGCTTTTGGCTTCGAGATCATCTTAACAACAATATTTTCACTATGAGAGTGAAAAGTGTCATACCTACTCCGCAATCAATAATCGCTCCTGCTGTACGCAGAAAGAATATAAGGGGTGTAATATAATGGTACTGTAGGATCCATGTCAATGACAACAAAGTCAACATGAAAACTCATGCCATGTACCGTCATGACAATATTCTCAATTATGCCCTTTGGTTTCTTTACCGATCAGTCTGCAAATTAAAGTATCCTACTGCTCTTCCTAAGAGGGCCAAGCTGAAGATGCTCAAGTAGTGAGAAAGGCAATAAATTGATAGATGAACCACTGTCCAAAAGTGTACTATCAAGCTAAAGATCTGAAATATGACATCTGACAACATGTGCTCCCTTATCTTTCTTTTTGTTTGGGAGTCGATGGTGTATGGCATTAGTTGTATACATGGCAATGATGTGATGCTATATCATGCTACGTCCTCTTTTCTCGAAAGGACGTTTAGATGTACAAGCTTTTTCATTCCTTTTATAACAACATGCATATACTCCATGGCTTTCAAGAGTGGCATCTCAAGTAAGATGTTCTGTAGTATCTCTACCACTCCAGGATCAGAAAGGGTTGTTTTTAATTTTTGAATTTTTCTATTTTTATTAAGGGCGTCAGGAAATGGCACAGAATGAACATCAAAATCATCATTATTTTTATTCAACTCAGAATCAACATGTACATGTGAATGATCAGAATCAGTCTGTACAATATCATCCAATACATGTGTAGAAGAAAACGGTAAAACAAAACATGCTACTCTGTATGCTGGTGCTGAAGAAGACTCCACGAAGGGTACGTTCTCCTTCGTGGCTGACTCTGCAATGCATCTTCCTTTATTCTCTATTTGGTTTTTTCTGGATAATGATGTGATGGTGGTGAAGAAGAAGAAGAAGGTGATGATGGTCCTCCATGATTTTCAACACTAGATCTCTGCTCAAGTGATGGAGAAAATGAAGAAGGAAATGAAGCTCTATCAACAACTCTATCTCCCAATCCCATTGGTGATGGTGACTTCACTCTCCTACCGCTCCTGAGAGAAATGGCGTCAGATAAACATGTAAAATCACAAGCCATACCTATCTCGGGAGTGGACGAATCATGGGCCACATGCTCCTGATTGTGGTGAAGAATATAGGGCTTGGTTGTCTTCAAATCATCTAGACTCTGAGTCAAATTGGTCATGCTCTTCATTAATTGGGCAAGCTGATCTAGTGTTGGGTTCATCGAATGAACCTTTGGATGCTCATCAACAAGCTGTCGCTGAGTCCGGTAGTGTGGAGGATGGTACCCAGAATACTGTGACTGAAATGTATAAGGAGGAGTAGGATGCGAATACTGTCCAGAATATGCAGGTTGCTGCTCGTAATAAGGCTGATAAGGATACACATGCTACATCTGTTGTTGTCCATGTCTCCAAGTCTGAAAGTGTGGTGGAGATGAGTACTGAGGTTGTGGCGGCTGGTGCTGGTACTATGGTCTGACTCCTTGAAAATGATGAGTAGGCCTCTAACTCAGCTGAGAACTCAATTGTCCATGCCCTGGTGGACGGTATTGGTTGCGCTCGAGATCACTCCAAATGTCGTTCACCTTCTGGATGTGAAGTGGAGGTGGACACTATGGCTCAAAAAGGAATGGAAAATCCTAGTAGTACGACATAATGCATGCTGGAGGTGACTGTTGCAGAACCTGATCCAGAGTCTGCACGTAGTAAACATGCTGAACTGTGGAAGGCGCTCCGGTACTCTGTTGTATTGAAGAGGAAGAAGAAGTCTCAACTATAGGAGCATCGACTGCTACACTCTGACTCTGGCATGAACTGATCGTGCTAACAAGAAGCTCCAAGTGTCTAGTAATCTCATCCAGCTTATCCAGCTGCTTCATCCTCTGCTCGGTCACTTGTAATTTCTCAAGTTCTTGTGATCACTTTTCAATTATATCCACTTTGGATAGGTGATTCTCAATTATGGTTAGATCAGAACTGTCTACCCCATCCACATCATGAGATGCCATCATGTTGACGGTCTTGTGGGGTGCTGAAGAAGTAAAAGGATGTTTCTGAAATGCACGGGAAGAAGATAGAGCAGCTGAGCTCTCCCTAATTTCCTCAAAAATCTGCCATAAGACATCCTCATCTTTGATGAAATGGGCCCCCCCACAAGTAGCATCTACAATATTTGATTTTATAAGCTCAAACCCCCAAGAAATTCTGCACGAGGCTAGTTTTTAGTACATCATGATGGGGGCACTTCTTCGTTAATTCTATGAAATGTTCCCACGCCTTGTGAATCGGCTCATGGGAAAACTGGGAGAAGTTGGCAATAAATGACTGCATCTAAATGAGTCGCCCTAGAGGATTAAACTTGCTCAAGAAGGCTGATCTCAATTCCTCCCAGGGTGTGACAAATCACCCTAAATGATTGATCCAATAAAGCGTCATGTCCATAAGGCTGAACGGGAAAGCTGTTATCTTCACTACCTCTAACAGGATGTTAGGGCAGTTTATAATGCTACAAATACAGTCGAACTGCTGGAGGTGTATGTAAGGTTCCTCATGAATATGACCGTGGAATAAAGGGAGCAATGGTAAAATCATTGGCTTCAACTCGAAATGCCCATGAACTGCAGGTATAGGAATCCATGTAGCTGAGTATCCTATGCCTGGTTTATAGGCATATCTAAGGGTGAGATTAGCCACTACTCACTCTGGCTCAACTGTATCTTCTTTACGTTGCTGCTCATCTCCCCCATTCCCACCTCCTCTCATCTGCTCATCCTCCTCTCTCCTCTCTCCCCTATGGTTCCTCGGCTCTAAGATCATATCTCAAAGTCCGGCCTAGATGTTGGCTAGCTCAGTCAACAATGCCTGAATAGCCTGGATAGAAGCCAACATTGTGTTATTGATCTCATGTTGCTCAGTCATAAGGGCCTTTACCTTTGGTGCCATCGAGTCCTCAAATTATGAATCTCGCTCTGAAGAGGTGCAAGGCACCCAATCAGTCCTCAAAATAGGTGGAGTCTCGAATGAAAACTCAAAATGGGAATCCAAATCAAACAACAGATTTATTGGCAAAAGAAATGGAGAAGTCAAAAAGGAAGAATATTCAGGAAGAGAGTCATCACGAATAAGTGAAATGACCGAAATGGAGTGTACAAAGAGAGGTTTGCAAAGTACGAACAAAGAATACTCAAATCCTTTATCTTAGATTATCAAGAGGAAAGATGCGAGAACAAAGTCAAAACAAGAAGAAGAAATGTGAAAAAGGCTCGAAGTGCGCGGAGGGATCTTTACACTAAGCAAAAAAAAACACAATACAAACCCCCAATTCACCAACTGAACACAATGAGAGGACCACAAAAGTTCGATCTTTTATCTTTTCTTTTTTAGTTTAGTGAATTACAAGAAGTTACTTACTACCAAACACATAGAGTAATGTCTCCCTATCGCCCAATGTGCGTCATGAAACCTCCCCAAACAGTTGTACCATCTACCGAACTGTCGGGTTATATCATGCCCAAAGGGAGATAGGAGGCGGAGCACAACAGAACGATTTTCTAAGGTTTAAGGCAAGAAATTCTAATGACGACCATACACCGAAAAGTGATGTATATGTGTGTAAGGCATAAGTCCAGGGATTTGGGCTCTAACCTTATGGAAACGTCCTCACCCACTTTGTCTGGAGGTAAGTACCTGCAACAATGATGGGGTTCCTCTTCCTAAAATAATGAATGATAATCCTTACATTTAGTTTTAGGGTCGAGTAAGATTAAGCAATACCAAATTTAAGAATGGTATCAAATTTTTGATTTTTTTTCAAATAAACGGTCTAACGAATTTTCCAATTCATGTTTTATCCTAAGTGAGAAAACAAGGAAGGAGATCGAAAAAGCTGATGTGATGATATCAATGATGCATGCGAAGTAAGTAATGTATACTTGCCGCCAACTGTCTACATGAAAAATGATCCTTGCATAAAATAAAAAAGGAAAATAAAAAATAACCTAAATGATGCATGAGAACCATCCTAACAATAACTTCTATTATCGACGAAGTACCAATTATTGGTCTAGTCCAAGCTATGATCTACTCTACAGGAACACAAATGTTTATTAGGGGTTTTGGACCTAATTATTTACCTAGCTCAACTAAGATAATAAAACCTACTTCTAAGGACTCAAGCACAAAAAACTGCGAGAAAAAGAAAGGAAATAAAATCGATGAAAAATAAAAATCGGGGAGGTCCCCCAAGTGGACTAGCACTTGGCGAAACAGACCTGCAAACACAAGGGTAAACTGGCCTTTAGAAAACAGAAAAAGAGGCAAGCGCTAATAGAACTATTACAAATTCATTACAAAAATAAAAAGAAAATGAAATGTTAAAAAGTAAAATAAAAAATAATGCTCCAAAAGTTGGTCTCCTCCAAATCTTATACTCCTCATCTCCTACACTCTCTTGCCGCTCGATGAAGAAACGAACGGCCTCCGCTTCGCTCGGGTTCGTCGACGCTCATAAGAACTCTGTCCTCGCTTGTCAGGCCCTCGTAAGAAAGAGGAAATAAAAGAATATATCAGATACATTTATAAAAATAGAGCTAGTGAAATAAAGAAGAAAGTGATAGATTAAAGATAGAATGAAATGAAACAGAAATATAAACAAAACCAAGAGTAGAAGGCAAAGAAAAGGCCTAACTACCCTTGTTGTGCCTCCCCGGTAACGACGCCATTTGTTGAATCGAGATTTTTAAAGGATTTTTATTTAATAAGAGAATGAATGTGTCGATGTAGCCTTAAAATTCCCTCAACAAAAATTTATATTTATTTCTTAAGAAAAAATAAAGCAAAAAATGTAAGCAAGAGAAATGTACTATCGAACTCAGGGAGGCTACGAATCCCAAGGGTTATTTAATTGAAGAAAAATCAAAGAATAAAAAGGAGGAATCTTTTTCTTTTTAACTCGTGATGTTTTTATGGGATTTTTGTCTTTTTATATTTTTATGAATTTTATTTTTTATACTTTTTAATGGTTTTTATTTTTATTTTTTAAAGGTCTTTTATTTTTCAAATATTTTTATATTCAAAATTTTCGAACAAAAAATCAAAAGAATAATGAAGAAGTAAAGAAAATAATCTTTTTGTATTCTAAAATAAGGTAAAAATATGCAGAAAAATCAAATAATATATTTTTATGTTTTAGAATATATTTTTAATATTTTTTTGGTTTTTTAAGAATTTTTATATTTTTAAGGGTTTTAAGATAATTAATAATAGGAAATAATGTAAACATAAAAAAATTAAAATGTTTTTTGGATATTTAAAATATAAAATAAAAGTAAAAATAATGGAAATATTCAAAAACATGAAGATAAATTCATAAGCTTCAATTAAGCTATTTTATGAATTTTCTATAATTTTAATAGTTTTTACCGTTTTAAGAGTTTTGCTATTTTTTTGTTTTTTTAAGGAATTTCAAAACAAAAATTATATAGAAAGTAAAACTGTAAAAAATAAACGTACACTAAATTTTTAGTATTTTTCAAACAATTTTTATCGAATTATTACTTTAAATATGACAAAGAAAAGATGCTTTTCAATTATTAAAAATAATAAAACTAATTCTTATGCAAAACCAAAATTATGGATGAAAGAGGTGATTAGTAGGAAGATCAATAAATTTTTAGAGAATTAATGAGGGTGATTATCTATATATTAAATGAAATTATCAGACAGATTAATTCATTGCAGCATAAGGACTAATATGTAAGAAAAACTTATTTAGCAGACTAAATTGATAACACAAGAAAGAAACTAAAGGCTATAATGCAATTTCTCTACTAAAAACATATGCAACACATGTGAATTGTTTTGATAAGGGCCTAAGTGGAATTAATTTATTTCCAAGGACCAAAATGTAACAACAAAACGTGAGACGTTTATTGTAAAATAATTAGAATCTCACGCGTAGAGGCACGTGTTGCAGTTTGAATAGGACCACGAAGCAAATAAAATAAACAATAAGGTGCTAAACACAAATGTTCAAACCACAGTTGATTGACACGCGTTTGAACATGCACTTATTTATAAAATAAAATAAATGCAAGGGCTTAGGATGCAAATTCATCGACGGTTGTGTGCAGGGAACGTTAGGTGCCTAAGCAATGTGCACCTGAGATGTGTAGCTCGATTTGATCATTCGGTGGGGATTTGGGCATGCACGGATGGCTTGGATTTGATATGGAGACTTATGTCTTGATCTGAAGGGCCTTGAAGTCTTTGGAAGAATACTGATTAAGGTATGCAACGATGAACTTCAATCGTCGGGAAATCCACTGATCTCAGTGCAAAGCTCCACTGGAAGGTTGCTGCTCCTCTCTTCGATGCTCCCACGTCAATTGATAGTCTCGAGGAGGTACGGTTACATATGATTCGAGGCTCTGGAGCTTTGAATCTTTGAATGTGAAGTTTGGCCCCAAGTGACCTATATCCTGCTCCATCCGAGTCCCAGATCTGCAGATAGCTTTATTGCTCGGAGATGATGATCCCTGGATGGTATTAGCTAAAACGAGAACAAATGGAGGATGACGGATGACTCCGACGGAGGGTGAACGGAGGTGTAGTTGATCTCCAGATCCGAGGTGATTTGGGGGTTCAAATTATGGAAGAAGATGAAGAAATTCGAGGTTATGGTGATGTGATGGTTTGATGTTGAAATCGATAACCGGAGAGCTCCGATCGAACAGATCGGAGCTCGATAGAAGGATGATCAGATTTAAACCTAAACATGAAATTAGATGCGTCATTAAAAGTGAAATAGAAAGAAAACTACCTAAAAATATTCTACGATGAACAAAAGTAGTGTTTACGGCCTCAATCTGCGACAAGAAAGAAACTCAACGACCTCCGACGAAGTTCCAGTGGTCGTATGGATCACGATCTTCGACGCTCCTTATGCTCTCAATTGAGGAGGAGGATGCGCTGTTACCACCTCCTCTCTCCTGGACCAATATTGGGCAAGAGAACTATGGGAAAATAGATCAGATTCAAATGGAATACTTGGGGGGTATAAATAGGGGCTAAATTTTGATGAAAATCAAAAGATAAATGCACGTAAATCGATGCGAAAAGTGAAAATTAATAATCAGACGAGCCTGCCAATTATTCGGGCAACAAGATCACAGAAAAAGCAGGAGTAATCGCTCATCGAATCAATCAGGAAAAAGTGAAGAAGAACAACCAATAAATCTTTATTCAAGTGAATCGGGTTGAAGAAGGGGTTGACTCGGGTCGTCCAATGGGAGGTGGGCCCAAATAGGACAAAAACCAGAAAAGACAAAAGGGTAAAAAATGTAAATTAAATTAGGAATAAATTAATAAATGAATTTAAATTAAATAATTATGTAAATAAAAATATCAGTAATTAAATAAACTTAATCTAGGTGATTCTAATAATTGAAATAAATTAAATAATTAGGTTAAAAATAAATATTACCGTTTACTCATAGGTATATAACTATATAATCAACACTTGTATTTTTAATAATTTATTTTTACAAATAAATATATAATTTAATAATTTACAACATTTTTCAATGATTTTAATCATTTTATATTATATTTTAATGAAATAATTTATTCAAATAAATATTAGTATTTATAATGTAGGTAGTGGTACATACATAATATATACAATGAATTTATTTTTTATTTTTTATTTAATTATTTTAATTTGCATTTTATATTAATCAAATAAAATATTTAAAAATATTTAAAATACAATATACACACAAATATACATAAAATAAATAAAAGATTAATATCCCACAATGTATAGTACATACATACAATACAATACACTCCAAAAGCCATTCACAACTTAACTCCGATTTTAATAAAATCACTTTAATTTTAAATCCTTATTTGATTCTGAGTACAATAAATGTGAGTTTGCTTTGAGTTTTTATGGAGCAAATTGGGTTCTATGGCTTTTTCAAATTGTTTTTATTTTACTATGTATACTAATTCTACTTGCAATTATTTTTAGTGTTTACAACTTATTTTTGTACAAGATCCAAGAAGAAAATATTTTTATTTGAGATGAATTGGGTGACAAATAAAATAGTAGAACACTTTACATGTATACATTGATGAATGATGATGAATATTCATGAATGAAGATTAATTTTCATTATTTTTCTACAATAGGCCTTATCTCTCCCTACTTTATTCCTTGTCGATCATGTCAAGTCTTGACCTTCTCTTAGGGTCAGAGTCAGCCCGTATTTATTCCATATATATACAATCTTTATTTTCCCTTTATTTATTTATTTATTTTAGTTTAAAAACAATGATAAATATACAATATTTACAAAAATAATAAAGAATGATAAAACATGGATTTTATTAAGTTTTACATGTGTTTAATAAGGGATTTTAAGCTAAAATAAATGAATAAAGATGGTGAAATATAGATTCATCAAGGATTCAACTAACTTATTCATTCTTTGTTTGTTAGAGGGCGAGTAAAGTTTAAGGATATGGATTGATTGATGAATAGCCATTCATCTACCTTTATTCTTCAATTTGTCTTTAAATCCCTATCAAAACACCTATAAATATCAATCAATTGTACAAACTAACATTCTTCATTCATATGTGATTAGTGCATAATTATGTCTTTAAAGCCAAAATGCAAGAATAAATAAAAGGAAATAAAATAAATGAAGTATAAAAGATATTGAACGACCCTAAATCCTGAGACCAAGTCAATATTGACTTGGTTGATTGGGAATAAAGTGGGGAGACATAAAGGTCAATACACTATATATTAAACCCTAATCTTTAATTTTCAAAACACCTTTCCCTCTATTTTATTCTTTATTTTATACACCTCAGGTAACAAAATGATCTATATGGATTTTTTACATAAAAATACATATAAAATTATAAAAATAAATGCACATAAAAATAACACACTGTGCAAATGAGACACACAAATGAGAAAGCCGTAAATCAAACTTCACAGATCAATATTTTCTCCATATGAACTCAAAATTCACCAAACTCACCTCAATTGTATTTAAAATCAAATTCTATATAAGAAGGTGGTTTCATTAGAATAGAGTTAAGATATAAAAGTTGGCTTTCTAGAGTCCCAGTGTACTATGTATCTATATATTTTAGTCATATATTTTATTCTTTATATTTCTAATCTTCTTAAATTTCTAAATAATTATAAATATTATTTTAAACATATTAAAAATATAGAAATAAAATAAAACAATTAAAATGCACTTAAAATAAACAGTATACATAAGTATATTATATCTATAACTTATATATACCTATATTTATTTATGTATGTAAATAAAATATGAAAAAATAAAATAAAAATATGTAAATATGTAATTAATTATATTATAAATATATAAACCATTTACATATGATAGTAAAAATTAAAAATACAAAATAAAAATAAAATAACCAAAACATAGATAAATATACCTATATTCTTACTTGTAAAATTAATACCTAGTACACAATGTTGTATGAATAAATAAAAATACCGATAAATAGTTTATTAAATAATAAAAATTTTCATGTTTTGAATATTTTTAAACAAAGTCATTTATTATTTCTTTTTGAATTAATATTGTCATTCATGTTTTGTCTTCTTGCGTTCGAGCTGGACTAATCAAAACCCTCCCACAGTTGAGCCGAGGTCAACTGTATTGTCTCCCAGATGGATCCTGTCAGATGCGTCCATTACCGTATCTTCTTCGCATTTTCCCATTTGATCGCGTGCTCATTTCATCTCCTTTCCTCACGAATGCTCTACACATTGCAACCCTCCATCACATGCATCACTCGTCTACATGGTACATATCTCGTACCACTCGCAAACCCTAATTTTTTGACTCCATCCTCGCTTGTGTATAAATAAACTCCTCAACTCATTTTTGATCTTTTAACCCATCATGGTGTGACATATTCCCAACAAACACAAAGGCTTGAGTTGATATTAATGATAGGAGGATTGGCTCGTCGTTCTGCAACGTGGAGAAGGCCCTGACATGGTGTCTCCAGAGCATGGAGATTCACTCCGACGATGGCATAACCATGTTTCTCCATACCTATTGAGGTTTAGTTTTTTTCTTGTTTGCCATTCACTTATTTTTCCAGCATTTAATCTTGCATTTTTTGACGTCTTTGTATGCTTTGTTAGCGTAGAATCCTAGATTAAAGTTCATCGGAGCACTAGGCTCCGACCACTGTTCCACCTCATTTGATTGTTAACCGACCACCGCAGCCATCCCATCATCTTTTCCTCATGCTTCTCCACCTTTCGAGCCACTCAATCAACGTCTATTCCTAGTGGATCAAGCCACCGGTCTCTACTCCACCACCTATTGTCGGAGACCTTCGCCCCACACTATTTTACTTTGTTTCCACACAATAAATGGGCAGGAAGTTTCACCCTTGCTCCACGTTTTATCGCGTGCATGTTTTATAGTGAAATAGCCTTGTATGAAGGCCAATAGAACCGTGAGGAAGTCCCAGGTGCAACACATCATATTCCGACATACGAGCCTCTAATCAGTGGGGCATGGACTCTCTAGCGCACCTTAGAATATGTGTGTCACTAGCAGGGACCTCTTGAGCATCTCAGCAACAACGGAGGTGGACAGAGGTATGAGATATGACCGATTAAAGCTAGCCCAGTCTGTGTTCTTCATCAGTTCTTCCGGACTGCCTCTCCACCATCGGATCAGGAGCACCTCCCAGTTCCTTCAGTAGTCGTTGGATCGTGCCCTGTGTCCACCGTCAAATATCTTCCAAGATCTAATCTTGGCCATCCGACACTGAACGGGTATCAACGTGCTTCAACCGTTGACCACTTTAAGTGATCCAATCTCCATCGTTGGATCCACATGCTTTAGGGGTAAATTACAATCTACTTTTTATACTTTATATATTGTCATGTAAACTAAATATTATGTGTAATAATTTAATATCATGTAAATAATGAAACTGTTGAATTTTATTATATTTACATAGCAGTCCAATCCATGTCAACTCATGTGTCGTCCCACGTGGGGCATACTTTTGGAATAATTGCATGTGTGCCCCCTAACTTTTGGAACCTATTTTGAAATGAGATGAATCTTCATACAAATTGCATTTAGGTCCCTCTGAACAATGGCTTCTATTTTTTATATATTTAGCATAATAGATAATTTTATTACTAAAAAAATATAGGAAATTTAGTATGAGTGATTGCTATTGTGCTTAACCATGCTTAATTTTTATTTTAGCATTTAATCAATTTTACTTATTATTAAAAATATAAGAAGATGCATTTTCACTTTATCTAAATATTAGAACACCTAAAAATTAGAAAACATCTCCAAAATCCCCCTAAAGAATTTTAGATAAATTTTATTATATTTTAACACATAACCAAAAGTCCCAAAAAATAAAAAATGCAAAACCTAAAAATTACAAAACACTAAAAAATCATATAAAAATAGTAAAAATTAATAAGAGAACAAATATACCACTTTCTATTTGTGAATTTTCTATATTAAATATAACATATATTAAAAATAATTTTAGATTAATTTTGGACTCATATATTTATTATACCAAAAACAATTTCAGGTAATTAATCTGTTACTATTTTGACATTTTTATTACTTTAAAAATACAAAAAAATCAGTAAAAATTCTGCAAATTACCAAAAATAAAGCAAAATATAAAAACCATCTAAAAATATTTAATTTCTTATATTTTGAGTATATTTTGATATATAAAAAATATAATACCCTATATATTATTTATATTTTATATTTATAATATCTATAATATCATTATATATAATTGTATATCTTTCTTTAGAAATCAAAAAGGAATTTAAAATTTGAAAAAATAGAAAAGAAAAAATATAAAATTAATTTTTAAAAATTAAAAAAATATAAAATAATAAAAAACCATAAAATACATATAATTAAAACCCCACAAAAATTAATAAAAGAAAATTATAAAAAGATTATAAATAAGGAATTGACATTATTTAGAAATAGTTAATATTCAATCCCAATCAATACAATTCACTCCCTGAGTTTGACCTCTACATTGCTTATTACTATACACATATTTATAGAGTTTTAATAATTTTTTCTCACATTCACATTGATTGATTTATCTACCTTATACAGTAGGTTATATGTTGATTCATTCGTATTTTGAGTCTAGTCATACAAATATAGCGATCTGATTTGTCAGAATAACAGACCGGATAAAAACGAGTTATCAGTGGTGAATCTCGGATTCATTATCATTATTTGGATAAATTATCCCTCTATCTTAAACTATTTAATTAACTTAAGAACTAATTAACTTGATTTAACATCTAACCTTGTAAATAATTAAAGTTAATTATTGTAAATAAATAAATACATAATATTTATGTTGAAAATTCCCTTTTATTTTATGTGTTTCTTATTACTAAAAACCAAACAAAATTTAGTTTAATAATATATAATATAATATATAAAAAAACCAAAATAAATAAAAGAGTATTTTTATTCATTATAAATATTTAAAATAATAATAAGTATGTGTATATGATGTGTTTTTGAGTTTCACATAAAATTGTAGATCTTAAAAAGATACACAACTTTCATGTTGAATATTTTTTTATTTGAAGCTTCTAATTGTTTTTTATCCAATTTACAAGATTATATCCATTTCATTTTATTTTCATTGGGCCATGTGCTCAATGAGGTGGACCCAGTGCCTGGCTCTTTACGTCAACTGCTCTTTCTATGGGTCGTCTAATCTCTTGGTTAGATGGACCCTATGCAATCCAGCCCGTTGTTTCATGAGTTACTCGATCTTTTTGATCAAGTGGATCTCAACTGCTCCCTTGCACCCTCTTTTTCACCAGTTGCTCACAAGATCAGATGGTAGCTACTCAACATCTTCCTCTGGTGGTTATCCTTGTGAAGAGTCGCGTCTGTTGGTCGGCCCCTCTTCAACTAATTCTCTACGCTTGTCAATGTGTTGCCCTCTCATGATTCAGGTACATCCATGATCGTCATTCCTCCTCGTCCTCGTGTGATGCGCTTCTTCTCCTCTCCTCACGTTAGACAACTGCACGTGATTGAAACTCCCATCTTCAATTGCTCCTTCTCTACACAAATACCCCTCTATGACTAAATGTCATCGACATCCACATGTATGCGAGGTCTCCTCTCGCAACTCCCGTCCTCCGGTGACAACGAGAGGGAGGTAATGAGATTCCAAGATGGAGGGGATCTCTGATGTTGATCCACAGCCAATGGGTCATGTATGTAGCCCCAATCATGGTTGTTCAAGCTTCAAGCCACATCGGGCTTGTCAAACGATGTCCTAGAAGACCATAGGATCTCTAGCACAAGCAATTCGACCACCTCCATCGACCTTCTACAAGATTCAGGTAAAGCCTCTATCATTTTCATTTGTGATTCTTGTAATTTTGTGTATCACTACCCACACTCCTTTTTCGATCTGAACCCATCATCACCTTCCCTAAGCATCCCCGATCCTTGTTGACCCATTTGACTTAACTTTCCTCTTCTCTAGATCCCTATCCACTTTGTTCCTTTTGTCCTCTTGCAAGGAGGAGGAACCCAACTAGGATCCAACTCCAGCGCCTCTACAGCCCTCCGTTCACCCCACAGATCACTCTAAATCACTCTTGCTTGCTTCGTTTATGCTTCGTAACCCTGCAGCTACTTGAGCTCCTTCAAGGGTCAGAGCTTCTATCGACCTCTGTTCTAGAGTGCTGCCTCTGACAAGCAAGCATCAACTGGCCATCTCCGACATCCCCAGCCCTTCTCTAATCAGTCCTTTTCTTCGTTGGGCCCTTGGGAAGCTTTCTCGACCTTCCACTAATCAAGGGAGCACTGAGGAGAACTAGCAGCCTTGTCGGAGTCCTCATCTCTCTGTTGTGTCGCAGAGGAGGAGAGGTCAGAGCCATGCTACAGATACCGTTGGATCGCACCTAATCGGGGTCGATCTGATGGCCCATGAGAGCCCCAACCGTAATCATGAGCCAATAGAATCAGTGGGATCGATCCTCGGTTCGAAGCACCCGGGCCTTCCATGTGGCCCGAGCCACCTGCACTGATCGAGCCTAGCTCCAGGCCTCGCCCTCATGTGCTGAGCTCTAGAGCATTTGCAGCCGAAGACCGCCACCTTCTCCAAATTGCAGATCACCCTCCCAGCATGCATGCCACATGATGCACCTGGTCTAATTGCAAGCGTGCCCCTCTGAGTTTCATTAATTATAGATATGTCCCCGAGAATGTGGAACTTTACATATCAGCTTTTGCGGCCTTATTTTATTGCACTTTAGCTCCTTTTGGGACTGAACTATATTGTTTTATGTGTTATTAAGTTATATTTTCCTTACAAAAATACCCATGGATTGAAATATTCATATTTTGAGAACAACTAATTCAAATTAGAAGGAATTAGTGTCATTTTAAAGCATGTGTAATGCTCTTTAATTGAGTATATGTTTCTCTGATATGAACAGTGTATTGCTAATTGACAATGAGAGATATATCTATCTTACATCTCGATGAATTGAATTCCTATTAGTTTCATTCAATGTGTTATCAATCATCGATTTGTTATTCCATTTTAGACTTTAATTAGGTGACGTAATCTTGGTTATCATATCATCAATCGCCTAATTGAGTGTAAATGTTTAATAAGTTTATTGGGTGATTCAAGAGCTAAGTTCATTCATTTGTTAAATGAATTTGGAGCTTGTCGTCAACATCTTAGATTATTAAGATGACTTATGCTTGAGTTTAATTAATCAATTAGGGAGCTTATTCTGTGTGTATTTATGGGAATTGTATTGCATTTCATTATGTAGCATTTTGTACTACTTAACTTGCATTACAAAATCATAAAAAATGCATGCATACATATTGTTTTGTATATTGACCTAAATACCACTACACATTACTTAATCTAGTATTTGAAGTAAAGTTAGATAATCTAATTGCTCGGGTCCTTGTGTTCGACCATGGACTTATCCAGGAATAAACTCAAGCCAAGCTCTTTTCACAAAAATATCTAGCTTGGTTCTGATAAGTTGTTAATTAGTCGTATTACAACGAGACATTATTAATTAAGTTGGTTAGCAATTCATCAATGACTATCTAGAAAATGGAGGATGCTTCCAACACTATGGCCCCGTTTGGTTACTGGGGTATCCCGGTGTACCCAAGTATATCCCCCTCCAAACCTGGGTTGGAAATCTATCACAAATCAATGTTATATCACATCGCATTCCTTATTCCAAACCTCTTCCAACCCTTATAATTATCCAAACACCTCTACTATTCACAAGTGGATAACCCAATCCACCCCATCCCACTAACCAAACAGGTATGGATTCCACGTTGGTTGACTCAACACCGGTTGTTAAAACACCACGTCAGAATTTATTATATGTCTGGTCCAAATTTGCTCTGACTTCCTTATGGTGTTATTACTACATCTCTAAAAAGAGGACTTTTTCTCAACATGGTCAATGTATACGATCCCCAATCTCCATCTGAAAAGAAGACTTCCATCCAATATTTTTGAAACCGAATCGGACATCGAATCGGAAACCTTACTGAAATGGTCGGATCGGGTTGAATCACGTAATCGAACCAGTTCAACCGAATGATGATGTCATCATTATTTAAAATCAGATTAAACTGGACCGGTAAGAAAAAAAGTGGTTGAACCGTATAATCAAACCGAAATGAAATAATATATATAATATACACTTAGATATACTTGAAATATAAATAAAATACATAGACAATGTATATATTTCACACTATACATAAAATATTTTTTTATATGCACCATCAAATGTCATACATATTATATATAGGTTAAATGAGGTTGCGCCCTAGGGAGAGCTAACTTAACTCCCCCCGTCCCATTTTGCTCATTTTTTAATTTTTTTGAAAATTCCTTCCGTGAATATTCATCACTATATTTCTATATTATGACATTCAAATTTCGTATGAAACAAAGACTTCTATGACCTCCATCTAGATGGTGTCAATTTTAACAATTCTGCGACCGTTAAAAAATGATTGTCTCTGTTTCGCACGAAATTTGAATGGCTTAATATAGGGATATAGTGATGAATATTCACGGAAGAAATTTCAAAAAAAAAGGGGAAAATAGGGTAGGAGATGCTAAGTTAGCTCCCCATGAGGGGCAACCCCATTTTTTCCATATATATATATACATACATATATATATGTGTGTGTGTGTGTGTGTGTGTGTGTGTGTGTGTGTGTGTGTGTGTGTGGAAAAAGGAGCCTACACCGACAGGTGCAGGTAACTCCCTACACTTGGCATATTTTTTTCGTTATTTTTTATTTTTTAATGAAATCTTGGGGGATTTATATCACCATGTACCACCATGGTGTAATCCCAAATTCAACTTAATTTGAGACCTCTATCATATCTATCAAGACCGTCACATTTTAATGGTTTTAGAATTGATGAAATTGACCTCTTCTAGATAAACATGTTAGGAATGTTTATTTTGCATGAAACTTGAAACACTTATTCCACTCAACATATTAAGTAAATCCCCCAAATTTTCATTCAAAAAAATAATAATTGAACAATATGTAGGGTGTAGGGAGTTACCTATACCCCAGGGTTCAGGCTCCCTGTCCCCATATACACACACATACATACACACACACATATATATATATATAATTTGGATTAGTTGCTTTATAACATAATAGTAGTTTAATTATATTGAAAACCCGTTACAAGTAAAAATTTATGTTAGAGTAGTTTGTTAGGAGTTAGAAATTGGTAATCAAAAGTCATGGGTTCCACTCCCACAATCAGCTTTACTTTTAAATAAATTAAAAATTAAATGCAGTTTAACTTTGGTTGAACCTGGTTAAACCGGGCTAAAAATAATAGGTTGAACCGGACGAATTGTTTAAAATTTGAATTTCGAACCGAACATGCAAGAATCGCTTAACCGGACCGGTCAATGCAATCCATCCTTTCTTGCAGTTTTTGATCATCTATTGTGCTTAGTTCGAGAATCTTTGCCAACTTTGGGGATGGAGATCGTCTACCTTTCAGGCACATTAAGATGTGTTTTGACCCAGATATGTCATCATGATTTCTATTACTTTTAACTTGGCTATAATAAAGCCCTTACAAAGATGCCATGAGAACGAGAAATGCGAAGGCTCGGGAATAGAACTCTTATTACTGATCCTATTCAATCCAACACTTCTCCTTTGACTTTTATGAACAATGATCTGGGATCATACCCAAGCTCTATCACCTTTATGAATAATCCCAAGTTACAATCAGGAACTGCTATAGCCACATTACCTTTGGTGGTATCTCTGATATAACCGGGTTACCCTTGGGTTATCCCGAGGTAACCCGGTTTATCCTCTTCTTTTCATGGAATGGAATTTTATCACAAATCATAGTGACACCACATCACGTTCTTTATTCCAACCCTCTCCAACCTTTATAACCATCCCAAACAGCTACTATTCCAATCAAATTACCCCAACCCACCCCAACCCAGCAACCAAACAGACCCATAGAAATCTATGGAATGCTAAAATACCGCCAAGAACAGGCTTCTTCTTTTGACTCGCCTTTAAAGAAAAATTTTAACTCAAGAGACACTAATGAGGTGCGATCAAGACCTCACTTCCATTTGTTATCTCTGCCTTGATGGAACTTAAACCATGTTTTGAAATGTACCTTTGTTTATGATATCTAAAGTTGGTTATTACTAGAGCTCCGACTTGTTTCGACTCTCTTCATGACTTAAATATTAATATTAAGTTTTCTTATTTTGATTTTTCTCCGGATTGGTCTCTGATTGCTCTAACTTCTCTCACCTTCATTTGGTGAGAGAGATATAGAAGATGCCACGAAAATAAAATCCGCTGTGCCCAAGCTATTTTTTTGACTAGTCTATCATTTCTTATCCTCCTATAATTACACTAATTAATTCTTAAAGCATGTTTGGTTACTGGGTTAGACTGGATTGGGTTGGATTGGGGTATCCTCCTGTGAATAGTAGTTGTTTGGAGGGTTTGGATAGTTGGGATGATAATTGTGATGTGATGTGACATTGATTATGTGCTATATTAACTTTGTTAATGAATATATTATGTTTTTTATGTTAATTAAATGTATTTGAACAAGATTAAAAACTATTAAACCAAAGAAATTATAGAGTCAATACAAGTAATCCCAACCCAGGAATGCAGGATTGGAACAAGGGGTATGTCAGGGTACCCCGTGATACCCTAGCAACCAAACAGGTCCTTAGTTTTTGCTCTCTTTTAGGGCTTTTCAACAAATTGGGGTATATGAACCTCCGCCCCAAGAGCAACATCCGAGAAGTAGCCATAATTGATCCTTGTTGTTGTGTGGGCCTAGCTATGTTGTGACTCTTGTTGCTGCCTTTTATTTTTTTTGCTGGCTCTCATTTTTGTTTTCTTTGTCTTGGTGGCCCTAGATTTGTTGAGCTTTGAGGTCAGGGTCCTTTTTATGTATACTTTTGAGACCTCCTTCCCACTCATTCCTATTAGATTGGTCGAGGCTTGTACCTCCTAGATGTACCTCTAACTTTTTTAATTTAGTACCCTATACTTATCTTTGCTAGTCCCTAGAAAACACTTATTAGAAGAATAAGTAACACAAAAGTGAAAATAAAAAATAAAGAAAGTTAGAATGATTATAACGTTTAAACTCGTCTTTACAAAATCAAAGTTTGGATCTCACTTAAGACCTTTGGATTGTTAGTTTCGGAACCTTACTGGGAATATGATCTAAAACTTAACAACCCTCAAGTTCTATAATTCTCTGTTCAGTTTGCCTTAATATCCAAGTCAGAATAAGTCTATTCATATGCAAACCCTTATGAATATGAGTCTTACTTGTACAATGTAAATGAATGTAGCTCTTCTTCTCAGAAATACCAAGGAACAGTCTCCCTCAACAAGATAGCCCTAATTTCCCAATCTAGCTACTCTTTCCTCGAGGATTGGGGTATTCCCTTTAAGTTCAAGTGCAATCATCTCAAGAAGAGGGGGAGAGAGAAGAGTGGATTGTAACCAGTGTAGTCACACATCCTATGGAGCTTGACCAGTGTAGCCAAGTCTCCTGTTGCAGGCATCCTTGAGATATTGACTTTGAATCATATTGCCTTGTTTGTTTCATACATACTCCGTCGGGATTTTATTTTTCATTGACCTTTTCCCATCTATTTCTTTTGGTGTTTTTTATTTTGCATTTTTAGATACTATATACAACAACATTTACATAAGAAAAATTTTCCTCTTGAGCCAGTAGACTGTCCCTCTTTTGAAGCTTTATTGCAACCCACAACGTCCTATCTTTAGATGTCCATGCCACTAGACCGGATTGAAACACACTGGCTACCTATTGGGGCTATGTATGTTTTCCTCAAGTGTGCTTCCTCAAGCTAAAGAATCCTGCCCTCACCACCTCCTCAGAGTTAAGCTAAGTGCAGAGTGCGGTGTCCGAGTTAGGTCATTATCAACAAGAGTCGTGCATACGCTTTGAAATACTCTACTTAGACAAGTCAAGATGACATGTTAACATAGTATTATGGACTCAAATAATTAAGTCTTATTGACATGAAAAGTTTTAATTCCAGTTCCTATAAAGTTACTGTGAAATTAAGTGGATTAAGGACTATACCAAGCTCCAATCTTCATATTTTACTTAGACTTATTCAATTGTCTAAATCATTCAGAAAGTGTTCACCCAATACAAAAAATATTTTTGCAAAATCATTTTCTGATTTTGAACTTTTTATGGAAATTTTCAAAATGTTGTGCATATTTTTATGGAGTTTTGATAACGCTTTTCAATTTTTAGGATTTATAAAATTTTCTAAATTTTTATAGATTTTTTATGAAGTTAGTGAATTAGATGTATTTGCAAGTTCATAAGAATTTTATACATATTTACAAAGAATTTTATGCAAGTTATGTTCAGATTTCTATACGAGTATATATACAGAATTTGGTGTGTGTATATATATGGACAAGTTTTATTTGAAGAATTTTTACAAGGGTATTACTTACATGGTTTTGAAAATAATTTGAAAGCATTTTCACAAACATTAACAAATATTTTGGAAACTTATTTTTGTAATTAATTTTACAAAGAGTTTTTCAAAAATATTTTTACAAACTTTTTACAAACATTTATAAAGATTATTTTTCAAATGGTTTGAAAATATTTTACAAATATTTTTCAAAGGTTTCAAAAGTTTTTTCAAAACATTTCACAACCATTTTCCAAAAATCATTTTGCTAAATAATTTCAAACCAATTTTTCAAAGATTTTTTCAAAACGTTTTATACATATTTACATGAGTTATTCTTTACAGTTGATTTATTGTATACCCTTACCTAATGTAGTATATTAGCTATATTATTGAAAATAAGAAAGTGCAAATTATGACTAACACACACACACATGATTGATGACACGCCAAATGATCAAGGCAAAGGTATCTAGATGGTCGTTGCGACCTCGATCACTCGGCTATGTCAATCAAGAAAAATGAACCACTAATATAGACAAAATCACTCAAAAATGCGATAGCGGTCCTGCTATTTAGATTAACCTGGTATAGCGACCAGGGTCGATCACAAGGAGCACGGGTTGGCATCTCAGCCTACGAAGTAGTCAAAAAGAGAAATAAAATAAAAAGAGCAAATATTTTTGGTGGTTTTTAATTATTTTATATTTTTTGGATTTTTTAGTGAATTAAGAAAATAAGAAAAACAAATACACACACACTTCAATAAATTATTAAAAGCAATAAAAATCAACAAAAAATTCAAACAAAAATATTTTTATGTGTTTTATAATTTTTAGTGTTTTTGGTGAATTTTTGAGAATTTTCTGATGTTTATTTAATTTTCTAAAAATCAAAAAGTGACTCAAACAATAGGTACTGTCCAGACGAGCTAAAAAGGCCTAGATAAAATATTAAAAGGCCCCAAAATAGCTGGGAGATAATTTTCCTGTGAAGAGAAGAAAATAAGGAAAATTTAGGCACCTATTTTATTGTTTTTGGATTTTTAATTTAATTACTAGAATTTTTATAAGATTTTAGGTGTTTTTCAATTTTTAGGTGTTTTAGATAATGAAAAATAGCCAATATTGGCTAGAAAATCAAACACAACAAAATATACAGTAGACAATTTTTGTGGAATTTTTAAATGAGTATTAATATTTTTTTGGGGGTTTTTAAAGTTAGACAGTAGCGAAAATAGATGTTTTTGATTTTCTAAAAATATCAAACAGTGACGAAAATGTCTCCAAAATTTATAAAAAATTTTACATCATGGCAAGAGCCATGTATCCAATTTTCATTAAATTTGGAGGTGATTTGCTATTTTATTCAAAAATAAAGAGGGGCACAGTGCACAGGGACCAAAGTGCAAATACCCAAAGTTCTGGGGGGGTCCGGTGCAAAAATCCCACGAAATCACACGCGTCGCGCATGTCTGGGGCACTCAGGGACCCAAATGTGAGAAAAATAAGTCCCGAGGGCCTTTTGGTAACAGGTACCAAAAGCCCAAGGGCTTATCTGCAAAATACCCACAAATAGTCGCACATGCTCAAATACAATACGCACAGTGGTATAAATGTAATTCTTAAGAAGTATTCATTCATTAAGGAACATCCAGAACAATAGGGGCATACAGTGCAATTAACCCAACAAAATCACGTGACGAAGCACGTGTCAGACCATGTACAGGGGTATATCAGCAAATAAAAACAAGCACACGGGTCTCTATGCAAAAGTACCAAAACTTAAACAACTACACGAACTAATTACAGGACTAAATGCTAAATGAAATAAACTGAAGGGCTTAAGGGTAGTTTACCCTTTATTAATGAAGCGGGTGGATGGAGGCCACGTGGATCATCTGACGGTGGCGAACGACGGGCGCTCCGGATCTCTCCTCCTCAGATCAAACGGTGATGGTTGCTCCTGCGATGGACGGCCCTGATGAAGACTGGAGCTGGAGGGACGATCGAACAGCGGCTGAAGGTCGAGGAAGAACAGATGGCCGGCGAACTTCGCCGGCCCAGTGCGAGCGCTCCTGACCTCCTCAGTTGCACCTGAAGATCGGAGAAGCTCCGACGTGGTGTTGCGCAGCTGCTGGTGTCCTCCGATGGCCCAACCGAGCTCTGGGGAGCTCGGGCGAGGTCGGCGGCGACGAAGCTCCTGGCTCGATGTCGAAGGACCTCAGATGGCCTTCATTCAACCTGCAAAGCACTCCAGAAGACTCGCGGGTCGAGAGCAAACTGCCTCGACCCGGTTAGGCGGGGTGGCGATGAACGGTGAGTCGCAGCGGACGTGCTCCGGCGAAGTGGGGACGGTGGAGCTCGAATCCCAGCTCCTGTGCGAGCTGGGTTGGATGGAGGGATGGAGAGGGTGCGTCGGAAGGAGGCGAAGATGTCTGTGGATTCCGATGATCGAATCTAACTACGGGATGGTCGGAATCGATGGAACACGGCTGAGCGGCGATTTGGGCGTAAATGAAAATCAAAGAAAAAGACAGAGCGAGATGGATACCTGGGTGGACGAGTAGACTGGGGACGAGCTAAGGAAGCTCTGGGTCGTTGCCTCGAGGAGCATCTCCCTCCGAGGCTCGATGCTCCTGCTGGTGGCGGAGCAACGGCGGCGAAGCTCACCGGATCAGTGGACGCGCCTCCTCTCCTCGCTTCGACAACGCCAAACGCGAGCTGTCACTCTCACGAGCACGCTGGAGCTCACAGGGGTGGATTCGAATGGCCAAAGATAGAGAAATGAGGAGGCGGAGCAACGGCTAAATATGGGTGCGGGTCCGGCTAGACGAGGTCGGGTAGGGCGTGGAGGCGCGCGGATCCTGATGTGGATGCCCCGGCGAGGGTGTCGGATGTGGCAGGAGTGAAACAATCTCGGGGTTTAGGTGGGATTCAATCGGGTTTAGGCGCTAGAAATTAGGGAAGTCGGGTCGGGCGCCTAAATCCGCAGGAGGTGGTCCTGGGGGGTAGTTGACCGGGCGGTCAACAATCCCCAGGACCAATAGGGAACAACCACGTGGATATTATTTGGAAGTGAAATAACAGGTGGCAAATTGCCGAATTTGTAAAAACTTAAGACATGAAATATTTTTATTTTATTTTTTTCTATTTTTTAGTGATTTTTATTAATTTTTTCGAAATAAAAATAAGGTATATACATAATATGTAATATATAGGTATATGTACACTATGTAGGGTTTTTAATTTTGATTTTTAATTTGTTATTTTTATACAATTTTATTCCCATTTTATATTTTATTTATTTATATTATAAAATAAGGAATAAAAAGGTATTTTTATTTTATTTTAATTATTTATATACATAGGTAAAATAAATACATATATACATTTATATACAGGGTATATTTACAATATATTTTTGTGTTTTTAATTTTGTTATTTTTATTTTGTTTTTGTTTTAATTGTTTTTATTTAATTTATTTACACTATATAATATAGAATATTTACAAATTAATTTTAGAAATTGATTTTATTTATTTATAAGGCTAAATAAATATAAAGTTGGTTCTATGTACATGATGACTATACAAGAGGTGTTTTTGTTTTCTTTTTAAATTTTTAAATTTTTATTTTGATTTTATATTTATAAATATATACAAATATTTACAAGCCTATTTTTGTGAGGAAAATACTTTTATTTTATTTACATAGGTATTTACACACATGAGCCCCTATATCCCTCTACTTTGGCTTTTATGCGGTCAGGCCCCTACTGAGCCCTCCCTTGGGTTAGGTTGCTCAATATTTATTCTAAATATTTCCCTCTTTTTCTTTTTAATCTTTATTCTTTTATTTTTGCACAAAAACATGCTAATTATAGGTTTTTACACAATGCATGCTTTTGGTAATTATTTGTATTTACACATATCTACATGCATTTGCAAAGGTTTTTGTAGCTAAAATATAAGAATAAAGAGTGATGAATGAGTATTCATCACCCCCCTATACTTAACTTTGCTAGTCCCTTAGCAAACACTTATTTGAAAAAGAAGTGAAAAAGAAAGAAAGAAAAAGAAAAAGAGGATGTACATAGATCAAGGTTGATTATTAAACTTGCCTTCATTAAATTAAGGTATGGAGCTCGATCAGATCTTTGGATTATTAATGTGTCGGAACCTTATTTGGACTTAAGTCTAAAACTCAACAGCCTCTAAGTTCCACTATTCTATAACCAAGACTCCTCAATGCTCCAGGCCAGAACAAGTCATCAATCACAAACCCTGAAGACCATGAATCTTTTCTTGTCCTGTGAATGTGAAGTCTAAGCTCTCCACCTCAGAAATGGCAACTTGACAACCCTCCCTAACAAGGTAACTCTATGACCTCAATCTGGCCACTCTTTCCTCGAGGAGCGGGGTATTCCCTTCTAAGTTCAAGTTCAACCGGCTCAAGAAGAGGAGGAAGAAAAGAATGGGTCAAGGCCAGTGTAGCCAAGTACCCTTGGGAGCTTGACCAGTGTAGCCAAGTCTCCCTGCTGCAAGCTACATCAGGTGGATCATGAAACCAAGCTTTGCTTATTGCACTCTATATACATACTCCGGTGGGATTATCATTTTCTATCAGACCCACCACTTTTTTGGAGTTATTTTCTTTTTGCACATTTTTTTAAGTGCATCTGTACAACATATACATGTGCAGCATATATACAAGGAGTTTTTCCTCTTGAGCCAGTAGACTATCCCTCTTTTGAAGCTTTATCGCAACCCACAACTCCCGTCGTTAGACCTCATGGCAACCAGACCAAGTTGAGACGCACTTCCTTCACTAAAAGAAGAAGAGAGGTTCCGCCTAGAAGTACTACCCTCATATGCTACCCCAAGTCAAGGAAGACTGCCTCCTCACCACCTCATCCGTGGAGAGCTCGGTGCATAGTGCTGGTGTCCAAGTAAAGCCATTGTCTATATGAGTCATGTGTTGTTGTTAAGTGCTCTACTTAGGCTCATTGAGATGACATGTGATCATAGCCTAGTGGACTCAAAGAATTAAGTCACCATGGACCTGAAAAGCCTTAAACCTAAGCCCTATAAGGTTCCTCTTAGAAATTAGGTGGATTAAGATCTTAATCAAGCTCCATTTCTCAATTTGATTCCAGGCTAGTTTAAATGTCAACTATCATCAAGGAAAACTATATACATATGTACAAAAGATGCTATTTACACAAATTTTTACAAACATGCAAAATTTTTGAAAAATATTTTGAAATCATGAATGGATGATGCATGAGGTGCAAGTTTTGCAAAAAGATATTTACACACATTTACACAAGATTTTTGCAAACTTTTGATTTTCAAAACATTTTGGAAAAATTTTGTACTATATACATAATTTTGATAAGAAAATATTTACACAAACTTTACACAATAGATTTTTGAAATCATTTTTACAAAAATAATTTGTACATTAGCTATTTATGTGCAAATAAAAGGAGTTTATGTACATGAAAAAATTTTAATTTTTGTGATTTTTAGCCATTTTATTTATTAACACACTCATACAAAGTACGAGTTATGGCTAAAGTATATATGAAATATATACACACCCCCCCTATACTTAGCTCGAACGATGTCCTCAGAGTCAAGAGCGATGAAGAAGACATAACTCGTGCTAGTTATAGGGAAGTGAAAAGGAAGGCTATGTACAAAGAAGAAGAATGAAATAGAAAAGTCAACAGAAGTCTCGGGTCCTCCCCATATACTTAGGGTTAAGTAACCCTAAGTATAGCAGGCTGTACACTAAGGAAAAATCCGAGAGGAGAATGTACAGGGTCTACCCCCCCTATACTTAGGGTGAAAGATCCCTAAGTATAGGCATCAAAACAGGGGTAGGCAGAAACAAAAGAAATACCCAAAGGTCTCACATCCCCCCTATACTTAGGGTAAAGTGCACCCTAAGTATAGCATAATCATAAGATGAAGAAAGGGATGGGAGACTAAAGAATGTAGTGATATGGACATCTGGATCTATACAAGGCGGAGGAACAGTGAAACTCAGGCGTGAGATGCATTAGATGTGAGTCAAAGACCACATCTCACGCAAAATGAATAGGGGCAAGATCAGCGACCCGCGGCTCATGATCTAGAAATGGCTTGAGCCGCTGGCCGTTCACTCGAAAGGTACTCTCAGAAGACAACTCAGATATATCAATGCTACCGTTGTTGTGTACCTTTCTGACCAAGTAGGGTCCCTTCCATTTGCTCTGTAGCTTCCCTGGAAATAAACGAAGCCTCGCATCAAACAACCATACTCTCTGTCCAATCTCAAAATGCTTGTAGCTGATGTGAGAATCATGCCACTCCTTCACTTTCTAATTATACTGTAGGCTGTTTGAGAAAGCAATATCTCTCAACTCCTCTAGGGCTGCTAACTCTGCCCTCCTCTGGTCTCCCATACCATCTGGATCCATAAGAATATCTGTAACTGCCCATAGTGACTTGTGCCTCAACTCAACAAGTAAATGGCACGGCTTGCCATATACGAGGCGAAAGGGAGATGTGCCCAATGGAGTCTTGAAAGATGTCCTATATGCCCATAAGACCGAGTCCAAAAGCTGTGACCAATCCTTTCGGTCAGGGCGGACGACTTTCTGCAATATCGTCTTGATCTCCCTATTCGACACCTCGGCTAGACCATTCGTCTGTGGATGGTAAGGTGTAGCAACACGATGGTCTATACCGAACTCGCTAGCAAGGGCCTTCACCTGGTCGTTGATGAAATGAGACCCCCCATCAGAAATCAAAACTCGTGGAACCCCAAACCGCGTGATGATATGCTTCCTCAAAAATCTGCAAACTGTCCTCGCATCAGCGGCTCGGGCGGGGATAGCCTCAACCCAACGACTAACATAATCCACAGCCAACAGAATGTACTCAAATCCCTGACTCTTAGGGAATGGACCCATGAAATCGATGCCCCATGCGTCAAAAACCTCACAGAAGTGAATGGGCTGCATCGGCATCATATCACGCTGTCCACAAGTGCCCATCCTCTGACAGTCAGTACACCTCTTCACGAACTCATCAGAGTCCTTGAAGAGGGTAGGCCACCACAAGCCGGATTGGAGCACTTTCTGTGCCGTTCTCCTCCCAGAATGATGTCCTCCTGCCTCAAGCTTGTGGCAGTAAGTGAGGACGCTATGGTGTTCCTCCTGAGGAATACACCGACGCTAGACGTTATCCCCTCCTTCGTGGTAAAGGATGGGATCCTCCCAGTGGTAGGACTTGGCCTTCGCAAGGAAGGTCTCAAGCCTCTGCCTGGACCAATCTTGTGGGACTTTTCCAGCAACGAGAAAGTTCACAATATCGGCATACCACGGGAGTGAGGCGATAGCAAGGATCGCCTCATCTGGGAAGGTATCTCGAATGGGGTCAATCTGCTCAGACTCCTCAGGCTGCTCTAAACGGGAGAGATGATCCGCCACCACATTCTTGACTCCAGGCTTATCCTTGATCTCAATGTCGAACTCCTGGAGTAGAAGGATCCATCTAGTCAATCTGGCCTTGGCATCCTTCTTTGCCATGAGGTACCTGATGGCGGTGTGATCTGTGTACAAAGTCACTCTAGATCCAATGATAAAAGATCGAAACTTATCTAGGGCAAATACTACGGCTAGCATCTCCTTCTCTGTGACCGTGTAATTCCGCTGGGTGGAATCCAATGTGCGGCTAGCGTAGTGAATGGCAAATGGAACTCCATCCCTCCTCAGTCCCAGCACTGCCCCTACGGCAAAATCGGAGGCATCCGTCATGATCTCGAATGGGAGAGACCAATCAGGCGGCTGGAGGACAGGAGCCTCAATAACACACTGCTGGAGAGTCGCAAAGGACGAAAGACACTTGTCATCGACAAGGAACTCGGTCTCTTTCGTCAAGAGGTCAGTCAACGGCCGGGCAATCCTGCTGAAATCCTGAATAAATCTCCTATAAAATCCAACGTGCCCCAGGAATGACCGTAGCTGCCTCAAATTGGACGGCGGTGCGAGTTTTCTAATGACATCAACCTTGGCCGGATCAACCTCCATGCCCCTGTTGGAGATGATGTGGCCAAGCACCGTCCCTTGAGTCACCATGAAGTGACTCTTCTCCCAAGATAGAACCAAATGGTACTCAATACATCGCTGGAGTACTCGGTCTAGGCAGTCAAGACAGGAGTCGAATCCGTCGCCGTAGACCGAGAAATCGTTCATGAAGACCTCCAAACACTCCCCTACCATGTCCGAAAATATCGACATCATGCACCTCTGAAAAGTCGCAGGGGCATTGCATAGACCAAATGGCATGCGTCGAAAGGCATATGTACCGAAGGGACAGGTAAAGGTGGTCTTCTCCTGATCCTCAGGAGCAATGGCCACCTGGTTGTAGCCCGAGTACCCATCCAGGAAGCAATAATGGCTCTTCCCTGCCAGTCTCTCAATGATCTGGTCAATAAAAGGCAGGGGGAAATGGTCCTTCTTGGTGGCCTGGTTGAGTCTCCTGTAGTCAACACAGACCCTCCAAGAGGTGGGTACTCGTGTAGCAATCTCCTCTCCCGACTCACTGATCACAGTCGTGATGCCCGTCTTCTTGGGCACCACATGCAAGGGGCTGACCCACTTGGAGTCAGAAATGGGATAAATAAAATCTGCACTCCACCATTTTGATATTTCCTTCATCACGACCTCTCTCAGGTTGGGGTTCAGTCGCCGCTGAAACTCACGCGACGGCTTCGCCCCCTCCTCGAGATAAATATGGTGGGAGCACACTGATGGACTAATCCCATGGAGATCTGCTACGCTCCATCCGATTGCCTTGCGGTTCTTTTCAAGAACCCCCATCAAACGGGATTCTTGCTCTCCAATCAGATCGGCGGAGATGATGACTGGGTGCATCTCAGGTTCGCCCGCAAGGAACCGATACTTCAGCGAAGTAGGGAGCGGCTTCAGCTCTGGACAGCTGGGTGCTGGCAAATCTGGCCTCGGAAGAAGGTGCGTGAATGCTGCTAGGTCTGCCAAATCTGCCTGGGAGAAAGAATACGAGCTCTCGAAAACTGGATCTGGAGGAGGCTGCTCAACTGTGTTGTCTCTGATCTGCTCTGCCTCTACCTCCTCCTCATCTGTAGGCTCAGGTGGACTCAGGTCTGGCATCTGATCATCACAATCTGCCCAATCAGACTCTGAATCTAAGGGATATGCATCAAACAAGGTGGCATCAGTACCACCATCACACAAGGTGGCCTCAGCACCACCATCACTGAAAACCGTGTCGCGGTCAAGAACCGGCTCTGCTGCCTCTGTAGTATCCTGGACCAGGGTTGTGCTCTCCAGACTTTCCTCTGCTATCATCTCGGCATCAGCTGTGTCTGAAAATGAGAGGATGGCCTGTGCTGCAGGGTCTGCCCATGCTGCCTCGTCGTCTGTGATCACAAAATCACAGTCCTGGTGGATGTCTGGCTCGGCGTCTGTCAGCTGCTCTGAATCTGTGCTGGCCTCTGAGCGTGCTCTCTCTCTGGCTCTGTAGTCCTCGACCGTCTCTATTTGTATACTCTCGCCCTCGACGCGAAAGTATATCTTCCCGCTATCATGATCAGTCACTGCCTTGGCTGTGGCCAAGAACGGACGACCGAGGATGATGGGGGTATCGGCCACTGAATCAGGGATCTCCATGTCCAACACTACGAAGTCCACGGGGAATTGCAGGCCCTGAATAGTGACGATAACGTCTCACAACAACCCCTTCGGCCTCTTGACAGATCGATCAGCAAACTGAAGGACTGTCCTGCTCTGTCTAAGAGTGCCCAACTCGAAGCGGTCGAGAAGGGCTGCCGGAAGGAGGTTGATCGACGATCCGCTATCCAATAGAGTCCGGTTGAACCTCTGCTCACTAATCTGACATCTGACATACGGGGCTCCTGAATCTGGCCTCTTGGCCGGCAGACGGTTCTGGATCGCGAAACACGTGGCTTTCGTCAGCACATGAATCTCTGAAGTGTGGTTCCTCCTCCTCCTCCTGACCGTGGTCCTGTCTCTCAAAGATCGCTGAAGAAGGGGGATGTGCTGCAAAGCCTCCTGAAGGGTCAGCTGTATGTGAAATCTGTCGATCATGCTCTGGCTGAACTCCTCCTGCTCTCTCTTTTTTGGATCTTTTTCTTTTTTCTTCCCCTTCCCCATCTGAAGGGCTCTAGGGAAGGGGATCACAGGGTCCTTCTCAGATGAAGGACTAGGAAAAGGCCTAGACGGCTCGACGGCCGGATCCGCACATACATCAATCACCACAGTGGGACCAGAAGAAACTAAACCTTTTCCTTTATTCAAAACAGTGTTCTGAGATACATCAGCATGAGGGAAAACAACATCTCTATCTATATGAACACCGGTGGCCTCAGTACCACCACGGGCTGGCTCTGCTGCTGGACGTCTCGCGGCCTCAGTACCGCGGGCTGGCTCGGCTATTCTGGTGGCATCAGCACCACCTCCTCGAACTGGTGAAGCGGCGGCCTCAGTACCGCCGGTGGAATCAGCATCCTTGGTGGCATCAGTACCACCGTCATCATCGTGTGCGGCATCAGTACCGCTCTCCTCCTCCTCATCTGGCGCCCTGGGTGGATCCTCGAGTCGTTGCTCAGATGAGGCGCCGCCTGTTGGTGCTCTACCGCTCCTAAGTGTAACAAAATCAGCATCAAATAGATCCGAAGACATATCATCAAATGGATCACTAGGAGTGGCATGCTCAGTGTGAACTACCTGCTCAGACTTCCTCTTGAGGCTATTGGGGTTCGGCTCTATCTGTGCAGGGATGGCGGCCTTCCCTCTCACCAGGTCCCGCATCTCCTGGCGGAACTCGTCCATCTCCCGACTAAAGGTAGCCTGCTGGTCCGTGAGGAGGCGGGCTATGTCATCCAAGGCGGGGCTCTCATGGGAGCCCGACGGGTAGCCTCTCTGGTAATGAGGCTGCTGGAACTGCTGAGAGGGGTAGGAGGAAGGATGCTGCTGCTGGGGTGGTGGGTGAGCCTGCTGCTCACGTCTCCAAGACTGTCCCTGCTGCTGATAGGGACGAGGAACGAAGGACGACTGCTGGTGTGGCTGGTATGTTGGGGGCTGCTGCTGCTAGTGATCCCTCTGCTGGCCATACTGCCCTCCCTGACCGGATGACTGCTGCTGGGGCTGGGTACCTCCACTCCCCCACCTGAATCCGGGATGGTCTCGTCGGATCCCAGGCTGAGGGTGGACATACCAAATCCCGTTGACATCCATCAACGGCTCTGCGTCGTACTGGGCTGCGGGAGTACTGCCAGAGGCTGATCCGGCTGTATATCACCATCTGCAGGTTTGGAGATGGTGGTGACTGGTAAGAGGGCTGCTGCTGCTGGTACGGCTCCGCCTGTACAAGGTGAACCTGTCTAGGCTGCTGAAAGGAGCTGGAGCGCTGGGACGAGCTGCTGCTGCCGCCGGTATCGCCTCGCGACTGAACATGGGGCTGGGAAGCCGTCTGTGCCTCCTGGAGACACATGAGCTGGGTCTTCATGTCGCTCAGAGTCTGTGCCATCTGCTCCATCTGCGTGATGCCCTGGCACTGCTTCTTCTCGATCAGCTCCATACGGTCCAACTTCTCGCTGATGATACCCATATCCACAGCGGACGACTCTGCCTGTGCTGCTGCAACTGCGGATGAATTGGATGGACCGGCATCGACCCGTGCTATCCTCTGGTACTGCACGGGTCCTGGCTGCTGCTGGGGTCTCCCCTGAGTGTACAACCGGGTCTGGCACATCACCATATAATTCTCGGCCATCTCCTCGTAGATGGCCCAGACCTGGTCGTGGTCCTTAGCGAAGTAGGACCCGCCGCAAGAAGCATTCACCAGGCCCTGGAGCTCTGGTGTCAACCCGCTGAAGAAGCTCTGCACAAGGTTCGGCTTTGAAATGTCGTGGTGCGGGCATCGGTCTGTAAGCTCTCGGAACCTCTCCCATGCCTCATGGAATTGCTCATTGGGGAGCATGGAGAAGTTGCTGATCAGGGCCCTCGCTACATTCGTCCGCCCGAGTGGATAGTACTTGTTCAAGTACTCGGTGCGGAGCTGCTCCCAGGTGTAAACAAACTTCCCCAAATGCTTCAGCCAGGTGGCTACTCTATATGCTAGGGATAAGGGGAAGGCGATCATCCTGATCGTGTCCTGGTCCACCTGACGGTCGTGGACAGTGCTGCATATCATCAAGAACTCCTGGAGGTGGAGATGGGGCTCCTCTGTCGCGAGTCTGTGGAAGCGGGGGAGTAGCTGCAAAGTGTTCGTGGGGAACTTGAAGTCCCCCACGATCGCTGGAAGTACTACCCAGTGGTGCGTCAGCGTCGATCCGGGGTTGTGTAACTCTCGCATCGGTCTCGGTGGTCCTCCGGCCGCGGCTGCGGCGGCTGCCGCTGCTGCGGCGGTTGCTGCTGCAGCTGCTGCATCCGCATCATCTGGGATCCTCGGTCCCTCTCTCCTCTACTCTCGCCCTGCTCTCATCTGCTCCATCTCTCTCCTCATGTCGATCATGAATGCTCCCTGATCCCTCAGCTGCTGCTGGACGGTCTCTAACGAGGCGATCAGGGTGGAGTTGATCACTCCCTGATCCAATACGAAGTGCTCAGGCTGACGGGAGCGATCCTCAGAACTGCCGGCCATAACGTCTGCAAAATCAAATGATCCCAACTCAGGTGCTGTCAAATCTGCTAATCTCTCCTCAGGCTCATGTCGCTCAGGTCCGAAAGAAAGGGGGTCGAGGGGGAACAGGGCGGAGTCGTACTCGGGCTCGGAGAGCTGGTCTCGGCTCTCGCAGGCCAACCTAGATGATCGGGTAGACGTGCCCGAGAGCGGTGCAGCCAGAGGCTGCCTAAGAGAGCGTCTACCCATCATCTTGATCTGGCGAGTAGTGCGGATGAGATCTGGAAAAACTATGATCAGAATGCAAACCCCTGGTTCACCAACGCAACGCGAGCTGAAGACCGTAAAAGCTCGGTCAAATTATCTTGTCAATTTTTATTAGGTGAACACACAAGATATCAGAGCGCTTACGTGACCTGTTAGTATACCCGATGCTACCCCAACGGACTGGCCCACACGGAGAAGTCGGTAATCAGTCGGGAATAACACCGGAGGGCTCTACCTAGGGTGCGGGTCACTCTCTCGCGCAACCAAACCAAACAATGAGGGGGTTGCTCTCCCCAAGACAAATTTTTAAGGTGAGTGTCTTTTACTGTCAATAGTCTTATCCAGTCCCAATTTTATGATTTTTCTTTTTAATATTTTTCAAATGAAAAACAAAGGCCTAACGAATTTTTCGGTTCTCCTGGTTATTTGATCCAAAACAGGGGAGAGACGAAAAAGCTGATACGCGATGAAATCAATAATGCATGCTGAGATAGAAATGCGTACCTTGCCTCTAGTACTCTACATGCAAGTGATACGCGCAGAATTTAAAGACAGAAAGTAAACTACCTAAATGATGCAACGGGAAAAACCGAGTCCTAGATGAGCAATTTCTACTCGCAGAACCGTCTAATCGGTCACCGACCTCCAAGCCAAAGGGTTCGGTCTTGGCCCACCCCTCCTCTGCCCGACAAATCGGGGGTAGAAGAAAGCGCTTTACAGGGTGGATTGCGGCACGTAGGCTACGAAGGAGATGAGTCGATTATTTTTATTAATTGATTATTAGTAGGTCTAATTAAGCGCACTATAGGAACAGGCAGATAATTAAGTGTGGGGACCCTACTAATTACGGCACAAGCAAGAGAAAATCCTAAGTCTAGGGGCTCGATGAAAAACCACGTAAACACCGAAAAAGGCAGTAAAAAGAGAAGAAAACAAAACCGCGTAAAAAGCCGCGAAAAGCTCCTAAGGTTCCCCCGAGCACACCGGTGCTCGGCGAAACAGACCCGCTAAGTCCAAGAGTCCACAGTCCAGTCTCTGAGAGTACCCGTATTATTACAATAATAATAATAAAAAGAAAACCTAATCTAAACCTCACCCACTCAACTCTCTCTCTCTCTCGCTCTCTCCTGCGGCTCCGTACAGAAGGGAGCCGCCTCCAAGTCCTGCGGTTGCGTCGGCTCCTCGAAAGTCGCCTCCGCGGTCCTCGGACCCTCGCAAGAAACAGAGACAAGTGGTCAGACCAAAATAATCAAATAATAATAACAGAAAAATAAATGGAAATAAAAATGGGGGTATATATGCAAAAATGCAAAATAAAATAAACACTCAAAATAAAACAAAAATAAAACAAAAGAAAAGAAGATAAAACAAAATAAAACAAAAATAAAATCTAGACAAAAGCCGCGAAAAAGCCGCGAGCTCTGAAAGAGCCGCGAAAAGCCGCGAAAACAAAAACGAAAAATAAAATAAAAACTACTAAGCCGTGCTCCCCGGCAACGGCGCCATTCTGATGACACGCCAAATGATCAAGGCCAAGGTATCTAGATGGTCGTTGCGACCTCGATCACTCGGCTATGTCAATCAAGAAAAATGAACCACTAATATAGACAAAATCACTCAAAAATGCGATAGCGGTCCTGCTATTTAGATTAACCTGGTATAGCGACCAGGGTCGATCACAAGGAGCACGGGTTGGCCTCTCGGCCTACGAAGTGGTCAAAAAGAGAAATAAAATAAAAAGAGCAAATATTTTTGGTGGTTTTTAATTATTTTATATTTTTTTGGATTTTTTAGTGAATTAAGAAAATAAGAAAAACAAATACACACACAATTCAACAAATTATTAAAAGCAATAAAAATCAACCAAAAATTCAAACAAAAATATTTTTATGTGTTTTATAATTTTTAGTGTTTTTGATGAATTTTTGAGAATTTCTGATGTTTATTTAATTTTCTAAAAATCAAAAAGTGACTCAAACAGTAGGTACTGTCCAGCCGAGCTAAAAGGGCCTAGATAAAATATCTAAATGCCCGAAAATAGCTGGGAGGTAATTTTCCTGTGAAGAGAAGAAAATAAGGAAAATTTAGGCACCTATTTTATTGTTTTTGGATCTTTAATTTAATTACTAGAATTTTTATAAGATTTTAGGTGTTTTTCAATTTTTAGGTGTTTTAGATAATGAAAAATAGCCAATATTGGCTAGAAAATCAAACACAACAAAATACACAGTAGACAATTTTTGTGGAATTTTTAAATGAGTTTTAATATTTTTTGGGGGTTTTTAAAGTTAGACAATACGAAAATAGATGTTTTTGATTTTCTAAAAATATCAAATAGTGACGAAAATGTCTCCAAAATTTACAGAAAATTTTACATCATGGCAGGAGCCATGTGTCCAATTTTCATTAAATTTGGAGGTGATTTGCTATTTTATTCAAAAATAAAGAGGGGCATAGTGCACAGGGACCAAAGTGCAAATACCCAAAGTTCTGGGGGGTCCGGTGCAAAAATCCCACGAAATCACGTGCGTCGCGCGTGTCTGGGGCAGTCAGGGACCCAAATGTGAGAAAAATAAGTCCCGAGGGCCTTTTGGTAACAGGTACCAAAAGCCCAAGGGCTTATCTGCAAAATACCCACAAATAGTCGCACATGCTCAAATACAATACGCACAGGGGTATAAATGTAATTCTTAAGAAGTATTCATTCATTAAGGAACATCCAGAACAACAGGGGCATACAGTGCAATTAACCCAACAAAATCACGTGACGAAGCACGTGTCAGACCATGTACAGGGGTATATCAGCAAATAAAAACAAGCACACGGGTCTCTATGCAAAAGTACCAAAACTTAAACAACTACACGAACTAATTACAGGACTAAATGCTAAATGAAATAAACTGAAGGGCTTAAGGGTAGTTTACCCTTTATTAATGAAGCGGGTGGATGGAGGCCACGTGGATCATCTGACGGTGGCGAATGACGGGCGCTCCGGATCTCTCCTCCTCAGATCAAACGGTGACGGTTGCTCCTGCGATGGACGACCCTGATGAAGACTGGAGCTGGAGGGATGATCGAACGGCGGCTGAAGGTCGAGGAAGAACAGATGGCCGGCGAACTTCGCCGGCCCAGTGCGAGCGCTCCTGACCTCCTCAGCTGCGCCTGAAGATCGGAGAAGCTCCGGCGTGGTGTTGCGCAGCTGCTGGTGTCCTCCGATGGCCCAACCAAGCTCTGGGGAGCTCGGGCAAGGTCGGCGGCGACGAAGCTCCTGGCTCGATGTCGATGGACCTCAGATGGCCTTCATTCAACCTGCAAAGCACTCCAGAAGACTCGCGGGTCGAGGGCAAACTGCCTCGACCCGGTTAGGCGGGGTGGCGATGAACGGTGAGTCGCAGCGGACGAGCTCCGACGAAGTGGGGATGGTGGAGCTCGAATCCCAGCTCCTGTGCGAGCTGGGTTGGATGGAGGGATGGAGAGGGTGCGTCGGAAGGAGGCGAAGATGTCTGTGGATTCCGATGATCGAATCTAACTACGGGATGGTCGGAATCGATGGAACATGGCTGAGCAGCAATTTGGGCGTAAATGAAAATCAAAGAAAAAGACAGAGCGAGATGGATACCTGGGTGGACGAGTAGACTGGGGACGAGCTAAGGAAGCTCTGGGTCGTTGCCTCGAGGAGCGTCTCCCTCCGAGGTTCGATGTTCCTGCTGGTGGCGGAGCAACGGCGGCGAAGCTCGCCGGATCAGTGGACACGCCTCCTCTCCTCGCTTCAACAGCGCCAAACGCGAGCTGTCACTCTCACGAGCACGCTGGAGCTCACAGGGGTGGATTCAAATGGCCAAAGATAGAGAAATGAGGAGGCGGAGCAATGGCTAAATATGGGTGTGGGTCCGGCTAGACGAGGTCGGGTAGGGCGTGGAGGCACGCGGATCCCGATGTGGATGCCGCGGCGAGGGTGTCGGATGTGGCAGGAGTGAAACGGACCCGGGGTTTAGGTGGGATTCAATCGGGTTTAGGCGCTAGAAATTAGGAAAGTCGGGTCGGGCGCCTAAATCCGCAGAAGGTGGTCCTAGGGGGGGGGGGGGTAGTTGACCGGGCGGTCAACAATCCCCAGGACCAATAGGGAACAGCCACGTGGATATTATTTGGAAGTGAAATAACAGGTGGCAAATGGCCGAATTTGTAAAAACTTAAAACATGAAATATTTTTTTTATTTTATTTTTTTCTATTTTTTTATGATTTTTAATGATTTTTCGAAATAAAAATAAGGTATATACATAATATGTAATATATAGGTATATGTACACTATGTAGGGTTTTTAATTTTGATTTTTAATTTGTTATTTTTATACAATTTTATTCCCATTTTATATTTTATTTATTTATACTATAAAATAAGGAATAAAAAGGTATTTTTATTTTATTTTAATTATTTATATACATAGGTAAAATAAATACATATATACATTTATATACATGGTATATTTACAATATATTTTTGTGTTTTTAATTTTGTTATTTTTATTTTGTTTTTGTTTTAATTGTTTTTATTTAATTTATTTACACTATATAATATAGAATATTTACAAAAAAATTTAGAAATTAATTTTATTTATTTATAAGGCTAAATAAATATAAAGGTGGTTTTATGTACATGATGACTATACAAGAGGTGTTTTTGTTTTCTTTTTAAATTTTTAAATTTTTATTTTGATTTTATATTTATAAATATATACAAATATTTACAAGCCTATTTTTGTGAGGAAAATACTTTTATTTTATTTACATAGGTATTTACACACATGAGCCCCTATCTCCCTCTACTTTGGCTTTTATGCGGTCAGGCCCCTGCTGAGCCCTCCCTTGGGTTAGGTTGCTCAATATTTATTCTAAATATTTCCCTCTTTTTTCTTTTTAATCTTTATTCTTTTATTTTTGCACAAAAACATGCTAATTATAGGTTTTTACACAATGCATGCTTTTGGTAATTATTTGTATTTACACATATCTACATGCATTTGCAAAGGTTTTTGTAGCTAAAATATAAGAATAAAGAGTGATGAATGAGTATTCATCAGTATGTCAATAAAAGTTGTAGTTGGATTTGTTTGCACTTTGGTCCCTATAGTTTCAGTTATTTGCGTTTTAGTCCTCCTTGTTTGGAGACACGTGCGTCGTCACGTGAACAGTGGTGTTTTTGCATTATTGACCCTGAACATTTTCTATGTTAATGTTTGAATGGATGTTTTTCTGAAATTACACTTATGCCCTTGTGAACATTTTATTACGCATGTGCAGGAATTGATTGGGAATTTTGCAAAGACCCCCTGGACTTTTTATGCTTGTTATGATTTAATCCAGAAACTTAAAATAATTGCATCTAAGTCCCTACAACCTGTGTGTGTGTTTTTTAATTAAGTAAATATCAAATCTACTCCGAAAATTCCTTAAAAACTTACCAATAGCTCATTCTACTTTGTAATATTTTGGTAATTTTTTAGATGCAATTTGATTTTATTTGTTATTTTCTAAAATTCAAAAACCCAAAAATTACTTTTGTCTGTTTTAGAAAATCCCAAAAAAATAAAGATCACTTTAAAAATTCTATAAAATTTTCTGATGTGTGTTTTGATTAACTTTAATTTCTATAGCATTTTTATTTCGTTATCTTTTATAAAACCATAGAAATTCCAAAAGATCAAAAAAATTATAAAATCATTAAAAATTCTATAAAAATAAAAAAAATGTGTTTTCAAGTTTTGTAGTTATATTTTGTTTTCTAGTTTCATTAAAATTGCAATTAGGAATTTGGAGGCACTTTAAATATTTTAAAGTTACTTTTTCCTCAAGGTTGTACACTATTTTAGTATTTTTCCTTTCTTTTATTTTAAGAAAATTAGATAAAAATCTTAAAAATTCTATAAAATACCCAAAAACACTTGCATATTTTAAAAATACAAAAATATTTTTATTCTGAATTTTTGAGCATTTTAGACCTTAATAAATATTGTTGTATTGTGCTTGCCTTAATTTTCTTTATTCATTTTCTTAATAAAAAATATAAAAATGCAAATTAAAAACCATCAAGAATATTTTTGTTTCTTCTTTGATTGCTCGACTACTTCGTAGGCTTAGCCCGTGCTCCTTGTGTTCGACCATGTTGGCTATACTAGGTTAAATAATTAGCAAGACCGCTTCTCTTGTTTTTCGTTCTTGATTGATTTCTTTGGTGGTCTGATTTTGTTGATTGAGCTATGCTCCGCCGATCGGGGTCACAACAACCTTGATCTGTTTCCTGATACTTAACCCTGGTTGGCGGGGTGCTCATCACTCTCCCAAGATAGATTTTTAAGTCAAGTGTCTTTTAGGGTCAAGTTTGTTTAGCAGTCCCAATTTTATGGTTATCACTTTTTTAGGTATTTTTCAATAAGCAAACAAACACGTAACAAAATTTTCGACCCCTGATTATTTAAAGTCCAAAAATGAGGGGAGAAGTTGAAAAAGCCGATGCGTGATCAAACACGATGATGCATGCAAAGTAAGAGATGTGTACCTGTCGCCGGTACTCTACATGCAGGGTGATCCGTGCATAAATTAAAAGACAGAAATAAAACTAACCTAAATGATGCAAGAAGAAAATAGCCTTAGATAAGCAACTTCTAATCGCGAAGAACTATATTAACTAGTCAGAGAGAGAGAGAGATCAGAGTCTGGTCCTTGATGCTAATCGGTGTCCACCACAACGGCTCCTGCACACGCTATATACGACCTCTAGTAGCACATGACCTCTCAAGCGACCAGGTTAACTTTTTATTAATTTTATTAATTGGGTCCAATTACGAACTATATGTGCATGTAAATAGTTAGGGATTAGGCCTTAATCAGTTACGTCACAATCAAGGAAATTCCTAAATCTAAGGGCCTAAATCTTCAAGAATCAAAGAAAATAGAAGTCAAGAAATCAAAATCGGCGAAAACTACGGTGAGGTCCCCCAAGCACACCGGTGCTCGGTGAAACAGACCCCGATAAAAGCCAAGTCCAAAGTGTCCAAAGTCCCTGTATTATTACAATAATAATGAAATGTGATGAAAAGAAACTAACTACTCTATCTTATATAACTACGCTCCTCCTGTCCTCCTGCTCCTCTTCGAGCATAGGAACTTTAAATAAAAGCCGCAAAACTCCTCGGGCTGTCCCTCGCACGGAAAAGAGAAACAGAAATAAGTCAGAAATCAGTTATAACAGATAGAGGATAAAAACGAATAAAAATAAAGCAAAATAGAAAAAGAAAGGAAACTCAAAACCATCTACTAAATTGTGCTCCCCGGCAATAACGCCATTCTGAAGAGCGGGCATACGATCGAGGCTAAGTGATATCAAAGGTTGTTGCGACCTCAACTACCCGGGCCGGGCTCAACAAGAAAAATAAAGACCACAAATGAAACAATGAAGCATGAAAATCAAATTTAACGGTCTCCGTTATTTATTTAACATGGTATAGCGAACAGGGACGAACACAAAAAGCACGAGCTAAGCCTACAAAGTAGTCGAGAATCAGGAAATACAAGGCTTATTTTTTTGTGGTTTTTAATTTGCAATTTTTTTTTATATTTTCTAATAAGAAAATGACTAAAAAGATAAAGGAAATTAAACTTCAATAATTTTTATTAAGACTAAAAGTGCCCAAAAATTTGAAATAAAAATATTTTGATATTTTTAAAATATGCAAGTGTTTTTTGTTGATTTTATGGTATTTTTCAATTTTTATAAGATTTTATAAAAATAAAATAAAAACAAAATAGAAGCACATTCTTCAGTCGTGACATAAAGGTAAAATTAAAATGCTAAAATTGCCTGGAATGCCTGGTGGCTAATTTTATGAAAAAGTAGATAAAAAGACCTAATTACAAAAACTGGAATTGCAATTTTTTGAATTTTCTAGAATTTTTGAGAATTTTTATAAGATTTTTGATCTTTTGTGATTTTTCGAGGTTTTATAAAAGATAATGGAACCAAAATGCTACTGAAGTTAAAAAAACAAAAACAAACATACATGAATTTTTATAGAATTTTTAGGGGTAATTTTATAATTTTTTGGTATTTTATAAAACTGACAGACACATTTTTAGGGGTTTTTATTTTTAGAAAATATCAAATAAAATCAAATTGTGTCACCAAAATTACCAAAATATTACACAGTAACATGAGCTACTGGTAATTTTTGGGAAATTTTTGGAGTAAATTTGATAATTATTTGATTAAAAACAAATCACACATGTTGCAGGGACCTATTTGCAAATAACCTAAAGTTTCCAAGGTAAATAATAACACCTATAAAAAGTCCAGGAATATTAGTGCAAAATTCCCACGAAATTCACACACATGTTAATTAACCATGCATGGGGGCACAAAAGCAAATACATAAAATATTTCATTCAAATCAGAACCTTTAGAAAGTCCAGGTCAGAATATGCAAAAACACCACAGGGTACGTGATTGTGCACGTGTATTCAAACTGGGAGGACTAAAGTGCAAATACAAGAAACATCAGGGGAAAATATGCAAAAAGTCTTAACTACAACTTTATTTAATAAACTAGAAAATAAAACATAAAAAGTACGGGGAACAAAATGCAATATACCCTCGTAGGTACGTGGGGTAACATGCGGTGGCCGCTGGAGATGCGTGAACGTACGGCTCAGATGTGTCAGGTGTCAGATCTGGCGACTCAGGTGCTATTGAGGATGTGGGGTGCATATGCGTCATATTTGAGATCTAACGGCCCGAAAAGCTGCTGCGGTCGGTGACATGGATTTGATCTGGAGGAAGAAGGCCAATCAGATGGTGCTGAAGGAGTCTGGAAGAATAGGGCTGAGATGAACATCACTAGAGCCTAGGAGGAGATCCTCGACTCTGATGATCGAATGGGATGCTCAGGAATGATCGTGGAGATCCTCCGCGTTGACTGAACGGGTCTAATGGAGGAGCTACCGGCCAGATGTGTGTGGCGGCGATGGTGACCTGGAGTTGCTCTGGTGGACTCTCTGATGGATGAAACGGTGGCTCTCAGCGCGCACGAACACCTGCAAAGGAAGGCTTGACTCGGGGCAAAGCTCCGGTCGAGGGTTATTCGAATGAAAAGGCAAAGAAGCGACGTAGGGCAAAGGTCGATCTCTGGTGGAGGTGATAGAGTAGATCAGATCCTTAATCTCAACCTAAGGGATGAGCCTAAGGGGGATCAGGCTGCGGTGCAAGGTGGGGCGTGCGTCGAAGGTTCAATCGGAGCGGATGGATGTGGATATCAGGGCTCCAACCAGCTGGTCGAAGCAGACGAACACGTGGCGGTGATGAATGGAATGATTGAAGAGAAGCGGAAAATGCAAAAGAACTAGCGGGTACCTGAGGTACCAGGAAAGCTCTAGAGCTTCAGACGAAGGCGGTCGACGAGGTAATAGCCTCGACCAAGCTGTGAAAGGTCGAGAGGTTGATCACGGCGGCGTACACGGGCCACGAGGCTGAGCAGCGTGGCTGCTCCTCCAAGCTTCGATCCAAAGGGTTCCCCATGCAGTTGTCGCTCAATTGGAGGTGGTTAGGGAAGAAGGGAGGCATGAGGCACGAGTTGTTGCTCCTAAGAGGCGAAGAAGAGACTTTAAAGGGTTCCCAGGAGGCTGGAGGAATCGGGGGAGGGCACGCAATCCGCTAGGGTCTAGGATCCAAGGAGAAGCTACAGGAAAAGAATTGGGGCGAGGGAATGCGTGATCCAATTGGGAAAATAGGAAGAAATTAGTACGGCGAAGAAGAGTTGGTCGGGTCAAGCCTGGAAGAGGGCATTGACCTGGGTCAATGAAATGACATGGGCCAATCAGAATATTCGAATGTACAAAATACTTATAAATTAAATAAAAAATAATAAATGATTTAAATAAAAAGGTGTATAAAATGAAAAATATTTGTTATTTTTCAAACTATTTTTTAGTGATTTTTATCTATATTTTTGAAAAATCAGTTAATCTTTATACAGTGTAGTGTATTATATACAGGTATAATATACATATATATTTTGTACAATTATTGTTATTTTGTTATTTTTACACAAATATCCCAGTTTTATATTTTATTTATTTACAACATAATTTTTGAAGTGTAAAATACTTTTCATTTTATTTTTATTACTTATTTCCAGGTATATAATAAATAGAAAATAAGACATATATATAGGTATTTTGTACAAGGGAAAGAGGATTTTATTTTTATTTTTATTTTATTTTTCTGATTTTTGTTTTATTTTTAGGACTATAAACAAGGAGGTAAAAAAAATTTTGTTTTGTATAAATAATTATTTAATTACACAAATAATATGTACAATATAGAGTTGGCCCTACCTCTCTGTACTTATTTTATTTGGCGATCAAGTCAATGCTTGACCTTTTCTTGGGGTTCGATCCACTCTGTATTTATTCTAAATACCTCCTTCCTTTTTCTTTTCCTTTATTCTTTTATTTTTACTCAAATACATGCTAATTATGTATATTTAACAAATGCATGCATAATGCTAACTTATTGTATTTACATCTATTTACATGATGCTTTGCCAAGATAAATAGCTAAAATAAAAGAATAAAGAGTGATGATCAGGGATTCATCATTTGGCTATGCTCCTAATAGGTGATTGGCAAATAGTTGCTGCGGAAAGGACCTAGAACGTAGAGCATACCACAACCCAATAGTTCTATGATCGATCATTTCATGGATTTTAAAAATCAAAATTTTGGACTTTTCATTTTTGGACTCCAACAATCCTTTTGAGGTCAACCCCTAAATAAGGGACCATGTGGCTCATTATTGGAGACACAAAAAAAAGAGAAACATCTTATACTATCAAAAGAAAAGAAAGAGTGGTCATTTTATGAGATATTCGAGTTCTTACAACTTTTATGCGCTCTCGATCTCTCTTCAATCCAAAGTTGCCTAACTACTGAATTTGTTTGTTCTTTTTGTGCTCTATTATGATCATTTCTATTCTCAAGCATATTCTGCATTGCAAGTTTGTAAGCTTGTGAATTCAAGTTTCATTACTTATCGATACTTTCTATTTAGCATTTTTTTATAGGTATCTGCATTGTGAATTCCTTTCTCCGGGAAGATGCAATCTTCCTCTAGGAGTTGACCTAGGAAGGGTATAGGTTGTACGAGAGGTTGTGCTACCCTCGGGTTAAAGTAACACCAGAATAGTGGAAACAGACTTCACCAAGAGAGTGAAAGGGAAATACTAGAACGAGCTTCCGGATTGTGGTTTCCACTCGCTTGGGTTACCAAATAAAAATCGTTGTGTACTTTGTGGCTAGATATTCTTCTATCTATGTGCTTTGTGGATAATTTTTTATTTGAATATTATTATTAAATATTTGTATATTGCACAATTCACTCCCTCTTGTACTGACTTACAAGTGTCACGTTAGCCTTCTATCAACACATGAAGAATGATCTTCCACCAAATCTATCCACCTAGATGTTGTAGCCATGTCAGTGTCGTGGTTGACCCCGACGGGTTAACTTTGACCCCTCCTCACGTTCCTCCGCTCTGACGCTCCCCTTCTCTTAATACTTGGCGGTTGCCTATGGAAAACACTCCCACGATCATCTCCTTTATCAACTACCTATCTAGAGAATCCCATGATCACTGAGTTCTCAATCTAGTGACAACCCCTCACGAGCCCATGATCTCCAGGCATGCATCTCCAATTCCCCCACATCAAGCTCCTGCACTGCCATCACCACCTCCTTTTCTAATCGCTCCTTAAATATAAGATCAAACCTCATCTATACTCCAATAATCTACAAATTGAGAGGTGAGGTTATGAGCACGCTCCCCTTCGTGGTTATTTGAAACATCAGATGTAGCACTCGCGAAGAGAAACACAATTATCAAACAAAAATAGGAGAGAGAGAGAGAGGGAGAATAGAATGAATATAAGAAAATAAAGTCTCTCTCTTTTCTGCACTCGATATTTACCAGGTAAGTATCCCTGGGCTGAACACAAGAAGGAAGGAAGTATACTTAGGTTTTAAGATTGATTTTGTGATTGATTTCTTCTTTACAAACTTTTTTAGGGTTTTTAATTCTTATGGTTTTTATTTGGTTTTTATTTTTTGCATTTTATGTATGTTTTTTTAAATTTTTTTATTTTATTTTCAAAAATGATTAATTTGGAAAAATATGATATGATATACTATATGGAATATAGGGTAATATACTATTCTATAGTGGTTAAAAGTTGTGAGAAAATGAATGTGGATTTTTTTCAATTTCAAAAAGAAATGAATAATATATTTTGTAAATGATCTACTATATATTATGTGAATATTATATAGGCATAATATATAGGTAAAAATGTGAAAGAAAATTGAGCAATGATCTCAAAGAAAACACACAACAAAACTCAAAACATAGAATAAATTCTTAAAATCAAGACAGATCAAAAAAGCAATAAAAACCTCTAAAAATAAACCAAAATCTTGCTAGAGTAGTTGTGAAACCACCCTAGAAAAATCAAAAGAAAATAAAATTACTAGGGTGTCCAAATATCATGATATTTACAGGTCCACAACTGCAATAAAAGTTCTGGAAAAATAAAAGCCTCCTTGCAATTAAGTGCATGTACAGGGACTAATCTACAAATTCTAAAACTTTGCAGGTGTGCTTGAATTCTAGAATCCTTGTAGCTTGATGTTGCAATTCTTCCACAGATTCACATTCAAGGGTCTTGATTAGAAGATTGGGATGCGATCTGAACTGTCGGTCGAGAACGTGTATCATACTCATGTAGCTCATGGGGCTTTTGAATGTTCTTTCCCCAAATTGCAAAGGAGATGGTGGAGAGTACACCTCCATCTTGATTGTGCTCTAATTGCGATGGCATTGGAGGCTTATGTGGTAGAGGCATGGCCAGAAGGGGGGACTCCTTCCCCCTTCGAACTCTCCTGTTGCAAGAAGATGCGTTGAGGTTAAAGGTCAAGTGCTTTTTAGGGATACAGAAACTGAAGTAGGAACTCAGTTATTGATCGAATGTTGATTTGCCTCGATTGATGCAGAGGATGTACTGCTCCTCGCTCCAGATCTGCCTTGGAGCTACCTCCTGCCAAGGAAACAACCTGCAAGATATTTTATGGCTCAATTCGAATTGAATCAACCTAGAGATTGGTTATATTCTTGTGTAAAATAGAAGATTCAGAACTACATATTTCAACTAAAATTTGACAAAAGAATCAGACCAAATGAAATGAATTTTGAATGCAAATGGAAGAAAAGGTAATTAAGATGCCTAAAGAAGTGATTATGGGGTCTAAAAACTAATTAAAAGGTTGAAATTTAGTGAGTGAATAGTACCTAGGAGTTTGGAAGGCAAGGAAGACTGTATCGATATCGATATCATTTCGGTCTTCCCGGAAATGGATATATCGGGATATATCGCCAATATATCGACGATATCATTGGAAATGTCAGAAATGACTCAAAAAAACATTTTTTGTCATTTTTTCGGTCTTCCCGGAAATGGATATATCGGGATATATCGCCAATATATCGACGATATCATTGGAAATGTCAGAAATGACTCAAAAAAACATTTTTTGTCATTTTTTCAGAAATTAAGATAATCCAAGATATAAACAACAAATAACCTACAAATACACAATTATGCCACACATATCGGTCATTTATAGCCCATATATCACACATATCGATCATCATAAAGAACATATCGTTGTTAATGTTTATTCCTGGCCTTTAGATATTAGAAATGGATTCCATTCAAGTTCTTATAACATTAAATAACTTACAAATATACACTTAGATGACACATATAGATCATTTGTGAAGACTATGATCCTTATATTGCACATATTGGTCATATCGAACATATCACTGGTACTATTAGTTGTTGACCTATATATATTGAAAATGGAGTTCATCCAAGTTCTTAGATCACTAAATAACTTACAAATATACTCTTAGATCACACATATCGATCAATCTATGAAGCTTATATCTCATATATCGATCATTTTGAATATATTGATATTAATGTTTTGATTCTTGACTTATAGATATTTTGTTTTGAAGAATCTACTTATAGATATTAAAAATAGATTTCATTCAAGTTCTTACAACAAGAAATAACTTGTAAACATACACCAAGTTGAAGAACCATTGTATGCTGATGAATCCTTGATTCTCACTCTTTATTCTTTTATTTTAGCTATTTATCTTAGCAAAACATCATATGAATAGGTGTAAATACAATAAGTTAGTATTATGCATGCATTTGTTAATATTGCATAATTAGCATGTATTTATGCAAAAATAAAAGAATAATAGAAAAGAAAAAGGAAGGAGGTATTTAGAATAAATACAAAGTGACCCGTACCCAAGAGAAGGTCAAGCATTGGCCTGATCGCCAAAAAACAAGTAGAGAGAGATATGTCCTACTCTATATTGTACATATTACTTATACATGTCAATAATTATTTTTATCAAAATCAAAATAAAATGTTCTTTTTAACTCCTTGTATATCATCCTAAAAATAAAACAAAAATAAGAAAAATAAAATAAAAATAAAAATAAATTGCTTCTTACTTGTGCAAAATACATGTATATATGTCTTACTCTTTATATATTAGACACTTGTAAGAAAAAAATAAAAATAAAAATTATTGTTGACTCCGAAAAACATGTTGTAAATAAATAAAATATAAAATTTGGGTATTTTGCAAAAATAACAAAATAAAAAATTGTACAAAATGTATAGGTATATTATACATGTATACAATACACTATACTATATAAAGATTAATTTATTTTTCATAAAAATAAATAAAAATCACAGAAAAATAGTTCGAAAAATAATAAACATTTTTTGTTTTATAAACTTTTTATTTTAAAGCCATTTACTTTTTTATTGAATTTATAAATATTATGTAAAATCCTATTTTCTAATTGGCCAGTTGGGATTGTTGACCTTTGGTCAATAGTTCCTCCTTCCCGGGTCAGATCCGGATCCTACTCGTCGGAGCCCCATCTCGAAATTTTCCAGCACGATTCCATGCTCCTTTGGCCTCGAGATTTGGACCCGATAATCCTTGTACTTCCGACATCCTTGTGGGTCCTTTAGCCGATCCGATTTGCCCTAGAGTTTCGTGCATTACTCCGATCTTTCTGGACACCCGGATGACCTATAAAGCATCTTCTTCTGCCATCACAGCGCAGCAGCTCGTGCCTCGCGCCTCCCTCCAGCCTTAGCCACCTCCGATTGAGTGATAGCTTCCAGAGGGACCCTTCGGATCGGAGTTTGGTGGAGTATCCTCGTTGCTCAGACTCGTGGTCGGCGTGCGTCACTGCGATAAGCCTCCCGGCCTTCCACAGCTTGGTCAAGGCCACAACCTCGCTTCCCACCTTCGCCTGAAGCTCCAGAGTTCTTCTGGAACCTCAGGTACCCTCCATTTCCCGTCCATTTCTTTGTTCGATTCATACACTTCATTTAGCATCGTCGCACGCTCATTTGCTCCGACCAACTGGTCGGAGCCCCGTCCTTTGCATCCACCTTTTCAGATCGACCCGCTGCATTGCCATCCATCTTCCCCCACGGTCTAATCACCCTTAGGATCGACCACCAGGTCGGATTAAGGTCCAGATCTCTTCTATCACCTTTGCTAGAGATCGAACCCCGCCCTACCATCGCTTCTTTCTATTTTTTGCTCAAATAACTCTGACCGGAGCTTCGCTTCAAGCCGAGCTTACCTTCGCAGGTGTTTGCATGCACTGAGACTCCAGTTCCAACCTCCAGAGGGTCCGCCGGAGTAGCTCTAGGTACCGCCGCACATATCTGTCCAGCATCTTTCCCATCGGACCCGTCCATTCGACGCAGGAGACTTCCACGACATGGTTGAACCCTTCTGATTACTTATCGGAGCCATGGAGCACATCTGAGGCTCTGGTGAAGTTTGTTGAGGTCAAATTCTTTTAGGCACCCCTGCCACCATCGATTAGGCGTGGCCCCTCTAGGATTCATCACTGCCGTTTGTCACCCCCTTCTATCAGACACGTCAGATGCACGATTAACGGCCATCCAGGATGATATTCCCTGCACCATCTGATTCTTGCAGACGCCATCTCGCTCGTACACCTGCTCCACGTGCTTGTACCGTCAGATCATCAGCCGAGCAGATCAGAGCCGTCAGCAGCCGCCATCACCAGAGCTCGCCACGCGTCCCCCACGTGCTCTACGCGTGCCCTGCGAGGGTATATTGCATTTCTTGACCGGCAGTTTTCATGCTTTATTTTATAGTTTATTAAATAAAATTGCAGTTTGAACTTTTTGCATTTAGACCCTGATGTTTCCAGTATTTGCACTTTAGTCTCCCGAGTCTAAAAACGTGTGCACGCTCACGTGCTTTTGTGGTGTTTTTGCAAGAACAATCCTGCTCTTTCAGATGGTTATGTTTTGAATGAAATATTTCCTATATTTGCACTTATACCCCTGTGCATGAGTTAATTAGCATGTGTGTGTATTGTGTGGGCTTTTTGCACTAGTGCCCCTGGACTTTTGGATGTGTTAATGTTTGATTTGGAAACTTTAGGATAATTGCAGATAGGTCCCTACAGCTTGTGTGCCTTGTTTTTAATCAAATAATTATTAAACCAACCCCAAAAATTCCACAAAAATTACCCTTAGCTCCTGTTAATGTGTAATATTTATGGTAATTTTGTGACCTGATTTAATTTTATTTGATATTTTTTAAAAATCAAAATCCCTTAAAAATGTGTCTGTCTATTTTATAAAATACCCAAAAAATATAAAAAGTACCTGAAAAATTCTATAAAAATTCTTGTTTGTTTGTTTCAGTTTGCTTTTACTTCAGTACCATTTTTGTTTCATTATCTTTTATAAAAACCCTAAAAATCATAAAAGACTAAAAATATTATAAAAATCATTAAAAACTATACTAAAAAAAATGAGATTTCAGTTCATGTAGTTAGATCTTTTAATTTACTTTATCATAAAATTTGCAACTAGGACTTTTGGGTAATTTTAGCATTTTAATTCAGCCTTTTGGTCACAGTTGTATATTGTGTTGTTGTTTTGTGTTTGTTTCATTTTTATAAAATTAAACAAAAATCTAAAAAATACCATAAAATCACCAAAAAATACTTGCATATTTTAAAAGCATAAAAATATTTTTGAATCTAATTTTTGAGCATTCTTTGTCTTTATAAAATTTGTTTAAACATGATTTTCCATTTTTTATTTGTTTTCCTATTAGAAAATATAAAAAATGTAAATTAAAAATCATAAAAAGATGCATTTTATTTTCTGATTATCGACTACTTCGTAGGCTCTGCTCGTGCTCCTAGTATTCTATTCTGATCGCTATACCAGGTTAAATAAATAGCGGAGACCGCTACATCAGATTTTATGCTTGTGTTTGTTTACTTTGTGATCTTATAATTTTCTTGGTTAATCGAGCCTTGAAATTCAGGTCGCAATGACCCTTAGATACTACTTAACCCGAGTTGCTCTGGTGTGTCACCATATGCACCCTCCTATTGCACCATACCCTACCAGTACGGGGGTCTCGCTTGTAATGCGCTTTTTGAGAAGTTGTGAGTTTTGTAGAATATCACTATATATATACTATGTTTTTGAATGTTAACAAGTGTTATTTCAAGGAAATATTGAATTGATAGTATTCACACTTTATGTGATACAGTCAATAGATTCGCCTTGATGCAACGATTTCATTGAAACTTGTTTTGTGTAAATCGGAGACCATCTTGAATAATTATGACTTTAAAAAGTTCCCTGGATTTTGTAGCACATCAAACATAGTACCACATCTAGTAATTTGGAAGTATGATAGTAGCTTATAAGTAGAAGAAGCTACTACTAGTATAGGGCCCAGGAGGATATAGATCTATGCTTATTAGATCATAATCATATCATTAAGACTAATTAAGCGTGATTAGTATTAATTACCCGTGACTAGTGTTAATTAATTGTCATTAGCAAAAGTAGGACACATGGGGGGAAAATCATAGGACACGTGTTGTTATACATACAGGACATGTGTCAATACACAAGATCACCATGTGTTATCATTCAAGAATAACATGTGTCCTAGTGCAAGTAAGGCATGTGGCGTTTATGCATGTGCACCAAGTGCCCTCACGCAGGTACAAGATGTTCCCTCATGCATATGAGACATGTGACATGGTGCATGGATGGCAAGTATTGCAATGTGTCTTCATGTATGATAAGGAGGTAACATGTGTCTTAGAGCCTCCCTTATATGTTGATACATGTCACACATGCAAAGGGGTTGAAGGAATATATATACCCATGAGCTCCTCATTCTACTCATTCCATCCCACACCCCTCTCACCACCTTAGAACTAGAGAGACGTAGAGGGTGTTGGAGGAGCATGGTAGAAGTTGCGGCGAAGCTCTGTCAGTTTCCGAGAGCACGATAGAAGCCGTAACAAGGTTCTGCCAGCCATCAAGTGGTAGTATTCAAATCTGAGATGGATATAGGTGGTATTCACTAAAGAAGGCGATCCCGACTCGAGTTATAAAGCGATTAGGTGAGGGATTCTCAAGCGCTATTTTAAAGCAATAATCTTTAGCTTTTATACACGGTTTTGATAGGAAGTATGTAATCATATTTTCTAAAGCTTTTAGTATGAGTTGCAAGTACCATATAGTAGATATGAAATCAGGCCTTTAGAATGTATTTCAAATGCCGTTTCAAGTGTTTTATCATGATAGCACATTTTCAAACATATGGTTCTTTGTGTAACATGAATCATAATTTTCACTAATTATATTTGAGCTTTATATAAAAGAAACATGTTTGAACGGTCACTATGCAATATGTATCGGTTTTCAAATAAGTTTCCAGTTGCAACAATATGCATGTTATGTCAGATTTTCTTTTTCGTTCATGAATTAGCTATTATGAGCATGAGTTAGCTAATACAGACTATTAATGGCAAGGAAAGGATTAGAATTAGAAAGTAAGCACCAGAGTAGCTATTTTATACAATTCATGAACTAGCCATTAGATATGGTGATGTCATTAGATATGACCCTGAAACAACCATTAGATATGGCAAACCATTAGATATGGTATCAAGAGGACTTTAGGTCCGCATTCTGTATACATATAGGCTTTGGGCTGTATGCAGGGTGTTTTTGGTCTTTGGGACCGTTGCACGTATGACTCAGCTTTATTTAAACATTCATGAACCAATAACTTAGCCACAGTGGTGATTGATGCAAACAGCTTGATAGTGATAATCATGTGTTAGTTTTCTTCTTTTGAAGTGATTTCGGTGTTTGATTGCAAAACTAGCATGTTTTTATATGATTACTGTCATAAAGTCTCTTTCAAGCTATTTTAAAGTATTCAGCATAAATTTTGGCATGATACTCTTATTTCAACTTTTGGTAATATATGTAAAAAGCTTGATATCCATTCACTGGGTCTAAGCTCATAAATGGGTTTAGACTCATCCCTTTATATTATTATTATTATGTATAGATCAACCAAATCACGAGAAAAAGGAGGAAGGACTGTTTATACACTAGCAGGAGGCGGTTTTCATTTTTTTATACTGTATGTTTGTTTTGTAAAAAGATGTAATTGAACTTGTGTACACTTTTTGTATAATGAACTTTAAATACAATGATGATGTATTAGATGAGATTTGCCGCATGTGTACTTTGAGGAGAAAGAAGAAGAATGATCTTTGTCATGACACATCCCGATTAGCGGGACGGGTCGTGACAATTTATGGTATCAGTGCAAAGGTTTTGGATCTTGAGCAATTTTAGGAGTTGATCTATTAATTTTGGAAGATAATTTAGTTATCAGAATTTGATATGAGCTTACAAAAATTAAAGTTGTAGTCTTGAGGATAATTGAAATTGTTATTGGAGGATTTATGTTGATGGAGGATCTAATTGAGGTTCTATTTAGGAAACAATGGCAGTAGAGCAGCCACATGCGACCACCCAAGGCCCTAATTAGGAGAATGATAACAACAACAATGTGTATGACACGTTGACCTTGATATCTCAAATACTAGGAGGCATGGCTGCTTAGTTTTTTTAAAAAAGACACAAATTCGAACATCAGTTGTCATTTGGACATGTAAAGAAGTAGGGAGCAGAACCATTTGTAGGAGAAAATTATATTGAAGTAGACATGACTCCTATGGACATAGGACATGCTATCATAGGAATGGATTGCTTAAGTAAATATCATGTGCTCTTCTAGATTGTCATAAGAAGCAAGTTACTTTTAGAAAACCAGGTGATGTCGAATTCACTTTGTATGGAGTAAGAAGGATGTATCCTACCAAAATGTCTCTTAGCCCAGATTTTGTTAAGGAATGGATATTTTTCTTATGTTGCTTATGTGTTTAATACAAAACCAGAAGCAATCAGTTTAGAAAATATCTATGCAGTGAAGGAGTTTCTAGAAGTGTTTCCAAATGAACTGTCGGGAGTTCCTCCTGATAGGGAAATTGAATTCACTATTAACCTCATTCTGGGTACCAATCCAATTGCCTTAGCTACTTACAGAATGGTCGTAGCTGAACTTACAAAATCCAATTATAGGAGTTGATAGATAAGGGATTTATACAATCCAGTATGTCTCCTTAGGGTGCTCTTGTTCTATTTGTCAAGAAGAAAGATGGTTCCATGAGACTTTGTATAGATTATAGAAGACTAAACAGAGTGACTGTCTGCAATAACTGTCCTCTACCCATAATATATGACTTATTTGATCAGTTGCAAGAGGCTTCTGTGTTTTCAAAGACAGATTTGAGATCAAGGTACCATCAGCTAAAAGCATTAGAGTCGAAGATGTTCCTAAGACTACCTTGAGAACTCGTTATGGACATTACGAATTCTTGGTAATGCCTTTTGGACTGACAAATGCCCCAGCTGCCTTTATGGACTTGATGAATCGGGTTTACCATCCATATCTGGATAAGTTCGTGATTGTATTTATTGATGATAATCTAGTATATTCTAAAACAGAGGAAGAACACAGACAACACTTGAAAGGAACACTGATTATATGCAAAGTTTAATAAATGTGAGTTTTATTTGAAGAAGGTTGCATTTCTAGGACATGTCATATCTGGAGAAGGAATAGCAGTAGATCCATCAAAGATAGAAGCAGTTCTTAGATGGGAACGACCGATAAGTGCATCAGAAATCTCAAGTTTCCTTGGATTAGCTAGGTATTATCGATGATTTGTTGAAAACTTCTCTAGAATTGTCGCACCATTGACATGATTAACTAGGAAGGATGTGAAGTATAGTTGGGATGAAGAATGCGAGAAGAAGAGTTTTAAGGAACTCAAGAGTCATCTCACCTCAGCACCTATACTTAGCCTTCCTTCAAGACAAGGTAATTATGTAGTCTATAGCGATGCCTCAAGACAAGGGCTGGGATGCGTCCTGATGCAGAATGATAAGGTGATTGCTTATGCTTCTAGACAGCTAAAACAACATGAGTTAAATTATCCAACTCATGACCTTGAATTAGCAGCTATAGTATTTCCCTTAAAGATTAGGAGACACTACCTATATGGTCAAACTTGTCGAATCTTTACTGATCATAAGAGTTTGAAGTATATTTTTTCTCAGAAAGAGTTGAATTTAAGGCAAAGAAGATGGTTAGAGCTAATCAAAGATTATGATTGTTCCATAAAATATCACCAGGGGAAATCCAATGTCGTAGCTGATGCTCTCAGTCGAAAGTTTAAGGGTCAGCTATCTTACTTAAGAGCAGAGTATTTACAGTTGAAAGGGTTACGTGCAAAGTTAACCATAAATAGTTTTGGAGCCTTATTAGCATCCTTACAAGTGACGCACATATTATATGATACAATTAAGGAAACACAAGTCCATTATTCTGAAATCATAAGAACAATTGAGAAGATTAAAGGAGGTGATCAAGGAGGATATACAATAGATGGTCAAGGGGTCTTATCCTTTAAAGGAAGATTGTGTGTTCTGAGGAAATCTGATATAAAGACTGAGATTCTAGAGGAGGCACATAACTCCATGTATGCTATGCACCCAGGAAGTACTAAGATGTATAGAATACTTAAGACTTACTATTGGTGGCCTGGCATGAAGAGAGAGATTGTAGAATATGTTTCTAGATGTCATATATGCCAATAAACTAAACCGGAGCGATTAAGACCTGCGGGTCCATTACAACCACTTCCTATACCAGAATGGAAATGGGAACACATCACAATGGTTTTTGTTACGGGATTTCCAAGGATCCGTCGAGGTCATGATGCAATATGAGTTATAGTAGACAGATTAACTAAATCTGCACATTTCTTAGCCATTAACATGACATACAGTCTAGACCGCTTGGGAAAGATCTTAGCCGTCATGGGGCTCCTATGTCAATTGTATCTAATAGAGATCAACGATTCACTTCCAAGCTTTGGCTAAGCTTACATAAAGCTATGGGAATAAAATTAGCATTTAATACAACCTTTCATCCTCAAATAGATGACCAATCAGAACGGGCTATCTAGACTCTAGAAGACATGATTAGAGCTTGTGCATTGAGCTTTAAAGAAATCTGGGATGAACATCTCTCACTTAAAGAGTTTGCATACAATAAAAGCTATCATACTAGCATTGGGATGGCACCTTACAATGCCTTATATGGTAGACCATGTAGAACACCTATCTGTTGGAATGAGGTTGGAGAGCGAAAATGTTCAACTTGAATTAATACAAAGCACAATAGAAAAAGTTGAGGAAATCAAGAGATGCTTGAAGGTAGCGCAAAGCAGACAGAAAAGCTATGCAGATAAACGAAGGAGAGACTTAGAATTTCAAGTAGGAGACCATGTGTTTCTGAAAGTATCTCCATGGAAAGGCCTAATCAGATTCAGGAAGAAAGGGAAACTAAGCCCTATATACATTGCCCATTACAAGATCACGGAGAGAATTGGAAGAGTGGTTTATCGTCTTCATTCGACTTCCATCTGAACTCGCAAGGATACATAATGTCTTTCATGTCTCCACACTTCGGAAGTATATTCCAGATCCAACCCATATGATACAACCCCAAGAAATTCAATTGAAGAAAGATCTATCATACAAGGAGGTTCCTGTAGAAATTCTAGATTATAAAGTACAAGAGCTTCGTACAAAGAAGATTCCCTTAGTTAAAGTTTTATGGAGGAGTCATGCAATAGAAGAAGCCACATGTAAACGAGAGGAAGAAATGAGATCCCAATATCCCCACTTATTTTCAAACTAGCAAAGGTACTTCAATTTCGAGGATGAAATTTATTTCAAGTAGGGGAGAAATTGTAATGCGCTTTTTGAGTAGTTGTGAGTTTTGTAGAATATCACTAAATATACGATGTTTTTGAATGTTAACAAGTGTTATTTCAAGGAAATATTGAATTGATAGTATTCACACTTTACGTGACACAGTCAATAGATTCGCCTTGATGCAACGATTTCACTGAAACTTGTTTTGTGTAAATCGGAGACCATCTTGATAAATTATGACTTTAAAAAGTTCCATGGATTTTGTAGCACATCAAACATAGTACCACATCTAGTAATTTGGAAGTATGATAGTAGCTTATAAGTAGAAGAAGCTACTACTAGTATAGGGTCCAGGAGGTTACAGATCTATGCTCATTAGATCATAATCATATCATTAAGACTAATTAAGCGTGATTAGTATTAATTACCCATGATTAGTGTTAATTAAGTGTCCTAGTGCAAGTAAGGCATGTGGCGTTTATGCATGTGCACCAAGTGCCCTCACGCAGGTACAAGATGTTCCCTCATGCATATGAGACATGTGAGATGGTGCATGGATGGCAAGTGTTGCCACGTGTCTTCATGTATGATAAGGAGGTAACATGTGTCTTAGAGCCTCTTTTATATGTTGACACATGTCACACATGAAAAGGGGTTGAAGGAATATATATACCCATGAGCTCCTCATTCTACTCATTCCATCCCACACCCCTCTCACCACCTTTGAGCTAGAGAGACGTAGAGGAAGTTGGAGGAGCACGGTAGAAGTTGCGGCGAAGCTCTGTCGGTTTCCCGAGGCACGATAGAAGCCTTAACGAGGTTCTGCTAGCCATCAAGCGGTAGTATTCAAATCTGAGATGGATATAGGTGGTATTCACTAGAGAAGGCGATCCCGACTCGACTTATATAGCGACCAGGGAGGGATTCTCAAGCGCTATTTTAAAGCAATAATCTTTAGCTTTTATGCATGGTTTTGATAGCAAGTATGTAATCATATTTTCTAATGCTTTTAGTATGAGTTGCAAGTACCATATAGTAAATATAAAATCAGGCCTTTAGAATGTATTTCAAATGTCGTTTCAAGTGTTTTATCATGATAGCACATTTTCAAACATATGGTTCTTTGTGTAATATGAAACATAAGTTTCACTAATTATATTTGAGCTTTATATAAAAGAAAAACATGTTTGAACGGTCTCTATGCAATATGTATCGGTTTTCAAATAAGTTTCTAGTTGCAACAATATGCATGCTATGTCAGATTTTCTTTTCAGTTCATGAATTAGCTATTATGAGCATGAGTTAGCTAATACGGACTATTGGTGGCAAGAAAAGGATCAGAATCAGAAAGTAAGCACCATACAATTCGTGAACTAGCCTTTAGATATGGTGATGTCATTTAGATATGACCCTGAAACAACCATTAGATGTGGCAAACCATTAGATATGGTATCAAGAGGACTTTGGGTCTGCATTCTGTATACATAAAGGCTTTGAGTTGTATGCAGGTTGTTTTTGGTCTTTGGGACCGTCTGTGCGTATGACTCAGCTTTTTTTCAGTGTTCATGAACCAATAACTTAGCCACAGTGGTGATTGAGCAAACAGCTTGATAGTGATAATCATGTGTTAGTTTTCATCTTCTGAAGTGATTTCAGTGTTTAATTGCAAAACTAGCATTTTTTTATATGATTACTGTCATAAAGTCTCTTTCAAGCTATTTTAAAGTATTCAGCATAAATTTTGGCATGATACTCATATTTCAACTTTTAGCAATATATGTAAAAACCTTGATATCCATTCGCTGGGTCTAAGCTCATAAATGGGTTTAGACTCATCCCTTTATATTTTATTATGTACAGATCAACCGAATCACGAGCAAAAGGAGGAAGGACTATTTATACACTAGCAGGAGGCGGTTTTCGTTTTTTTTTTACTGAATTTTTTTTGTAAGATGTAATAGAACTTGTGTACAATTTTTTTATAGTGAACTTTAAATACAATGATGATGTATTTGATGAGATTTGCCACATGTGTACTTTGAGGAGAAAGAAGAAGAATGATCTTTGTCGCGACACATCCCGATTTGCAGGACGGGTCATGACAACTTGTGATATCAATGCAAAGGTTTTGGATCTTGAGCAATTTTAGGAGTTGATCTATTAATTTTGGAAGATAATTAGTTATCAGAATTTGATATGAGCTTACAAAAATTAAAGTTGTAGTCTTGAGGATAATTGAAATTGTTATTGGAGGATTTATATTGGAGGATCTAATTGAGATTTTATTTAGGAAACAATGGCAGTAGAGCAGCCACATGCGACCACCCAAGGCCCTAATTAAGGGAATGATAACAACAACAATGTGTATGACATGTTGACCTTGATATCTCAAATACTAGGAGGCATGGCTGCTTAGTTTTTTAAAAAAAAAGACATGAATTCCAACATCAGTTGCCATTTGGACATGTAAATAAGTAGGGATCAGAACCATTTGTAGGAGAAAATTATATTGAAGTAGACATGACTCCTATGGAGATAGGACATGCTATCATAGGAATGGATTGCTTCAGTAAATATCATGTGCTCTTCTATACTGTCATAAGAAGCAAGTTACTTTTAGAAAACCAGGTGATGTCGAATTCACTTTCTATGGAGTAAGAAGGATGTATCCTACCCAAATGTCTCTTAGCCCAGAAGTTGTTAAGGAAGGAATGTTTTTCTTATGTTGCTTATGTGTTTAATACAAAAGCAGAAGCAAACAGTTTAGAAAATATCTCTACGGTGAAGGAGTTTCTAGAAGTGTTTCCAAATGAACTGCCGGGAGTTCCTCCTGATAGGGAAATAGAATTCACTATTAACTTCATTCTGGGTACTAATCCAATTGCCTTAGCTACTTACATAATGGCCCTAGCTGAACTTAAAGAACTCAAAATCCAATTACAGGAGTTGATAGATAAGGGATTTATACAATCCAGTATGTCTCCTTGGGGTGCTCCTATTCTATTTGTCAAGAAGAAAGATGGTTCCGTGAGACTTTGTATAGATTATAGAAGACTAAATAGAGTGACTGTCCATAATAATTGTCCTATACCCATAATAGATGACTTATTTGATCGGTTGCAAGAGGCTTCTATGTTTTCAAAGATAGATTTGAGATCAGGGTACCATCAGCTAAAATAATTAGAGTCGAAGATGTTCCTAAGACTACCTTGAGAACTCGTTATGGACATTATGAATTCTTGGTAATGCCTTTTGGACTGACAAATGCCCCAGCTTCCTTTATGGACTCAATGAATAGGATTTTCCATCCATATCTGGATAAGTTCGTGATTGTATTTACTAATGGTATTCTAATATATTCTAAAACAGAGGAAGAACATAGAGAACACTTGAAAGGAACACTAATTATATGCAAAGTTTAATAAATGTGAGTTTTATTTGAAGAAGGTTGCATTTCTATGCCATATCATATTTGGAGAAGGAATAGCAGTAGATCCATCAAAGATAGAAGCAGTTCTAAGATGGGAACGACCGATAAGTGCATCAGAGATCTGAAGTTTCCTTGGATTAGCTGGTGTTATCGATGATTTGTTGAAAACTTCCCTAGAATTGCTGCATCATTGACATGACTAACTAGGAAGGATGTGAAGTATAGTTGGGACGAAGAATGCGAGAAGAGTTATAAGGAACTCAAGAGTCGTCTCACCTCAACACCTATACATAGCCTTCCTTCAAGACAAGGTAATTATATAGTCTTTAGCGATGCCTCAAGACAAGGGATGGGATGTGTCTTGATGCAGAATGATAAGGTGATTGCTTATGCTTCTAGACAGCTAAAACAACATGAGTTAAATTACCCAACTCATGACCTTGAATTAGCAGCTATAGTATTTGCCTTAAAGATTTGGAGACACTACCTATATGGTCAAACTTTTCGAATCTTTACTGATCATAAGAGTTTGAAGTATAATTTTTCTCAGAAAGAGTTGAATTTAAGGCAAAGAAGATAGTTAGAGCTAATCAAATATTATGATTGTTCCATAGAATATCACTCGGGGAAAGCCAATGTCGTAGCTGATGTTCTCAGTCGAAAGTTTAAGGGTCAGCTATCTTACTTAAGAGCAGAGTATTTACAGTTGAAAGGGTTACATGCAAAGTTAACCATAAATAGTTCCGGAGCCTTATTAGCATCCTTACAAGTGATGCCCATATTATATGATACAATTAAGGAAACACAAGTCCATGATTCTGAAATCATTAGAACAATTGAGAAGATTAAAGGAGGTGATCAAGGAGGATATACAATAGATGGTCAAGGGGTCTTATCCTTTAAAGGAAGATTATGTGTTCCGAGGAAATCTGATATAAAGACTGAGATTTTGGAGGAGGCACATAACTCCATGTATGCTATGCACCCAAGAAGTACTAATATGTATAGAACACTTAAGACTTACTATTGGTGGTCTGGCATGAAGAGAGAGATTGCAGAATATGTTTCTAGATGTCCTATATGCCAAAAAAACTAAACCGGAGTGATTAAGACCTGCGGGCCTATTACAACCACTTCCTATACCAGAATGGAAATGGGAACACATCACAGTGATTTTTGTTACGGGATTTCCATGGACCCGTCAAGGTCATGATGCAATATGGGTTATAGTAGACAGATTAACTAAATCTGCACATTTCTTAGCCATTAACAATACATACAGTCTAGACCGCTTGGGAAAGATCTTTGTTAATGAGATAGTTAGCCGTCATGGGGCTCCTGTGTCAATTGAATCTGATAGAGATCAACGATTCACTTCCAAGCTTTGGCTAAGCTTATATAAAGCTATGGGAATAAAATTAGCATTTAGTACATCCTTTTATCCTCAAATAGATGGCCAATCAGAACGAACTATCCAGAATCTAGAAGACATGCTTAAGCTTGTGCATTGAGCTTTAAAGAAAGCTGGGATGAACATCTCTCACTTATAGTATTTGCATACAATAACAGCTATCATACTAGCATCAGGATGGCACCTTACGAAGCCTTATATGGTAGACCATGTAGAACACCTATCTGTTGGAGTGAGGTTGGAGAACAAAAATTGTTTCAACTTTAATGAATACAAAGCACAATAGAAAAAGTTGAGGAAATCAAGAGATGCTTGAAGGCAGCGCAAAGCAGACAGAAAAGCTATGCAGATAAACAAAGGAGAGACTTAGAATTTCAAGTAGGAGACCATGTGTTTCTGAAAGTATCTCCATGGAAAGGCCTAATCAGATTCAGGAATAAAGGGAAACTAATCCCTAGATACATTGCCCCTTACGAGATCACAGAGAGAATTGGAAGAGTGGTTTATCGTCTTCATTCGACTTCCATCTGAACTCGCAAGGATACATAATGTCTTTCATGTCTCCACACTTCGGAAGTATATTCCAGATCCAACCCATATGATACAACCCCAAGAAATTCAATTGAAGGAAGATCTATCATACAAGGAGGTTCCTGTAGAAATTCTAGATTATAAAGTACAAGAGCTTCGTACAAAGAAGATTCCCTTAGTTAAAGTTTTATGGAGGAGTCATGCAATAGAAGAAGCCACATGTAAATGAGAGGAAGAAATGAGATCTCAATATCCCCACTTATTTTCAAACAAGCAAAGGTACTTCAATTTCGAGGACGAAATTTATTTCAAGTAGGGAGAAATTATAATGCGCTTTTTGAGTAGTTGTGAGTTTTGTAGAATATCACTATATATATGATATATTTTTGAATTTAACAAGTGTTATTTCAAGGAAATATTGAATTGATAGTATTCACACTTTACATGACACAGTCAATAGATTCGTTTTGATGCAACGATTTCATTGAAACTTGTTTTGTGTAAATCGGAGACCATCTTGAATAATTATGACTTTAAAAAGTTCCCTGGATTTTATAGCACATCAAACATAATACCACATCTAGTAATTTGGAAGTATGATAGTAGCTTATAAGTAGAAGAAGCTACTACTAGTATAGGGTCCAGGAGGTTACAGATCTATGCTCATTAGATCATAATCATATATTAAGACTAATTAAGTGTGATTAGTATTAATTATCTGTGAGTAGTGTTAATTAAGTGTAATTGGCAAAAGTAGGACATGGAGGGCAAATCATAGGACACTGTCGTTATACATACATGACATATGTCAATACACAAGAGCACCATGTGTCATCATTCAAGAATAACAAGTGTCCTAGTGCAACTAAGGCATGTGGTGTTTATGCATGTGCACCAAGTGCCCTCACGCAGGTACAAGATGTTCCCTCATGCATATGAGACATGTGACATGGTGCATGGATGGCAAGTGTTGCCATGTGTCTTCATGCATGATAAGGAGGTAACATGTGTCTTAGAGCCTCCCTTATATGTTGACACATGTCACACGTGCAAAGGGGTTGAAGGCATATATATACCCATGAGCTTCTCATTCTACTCATTCCATCCCACACCCCTCTCACCACCTTAGAGCTAGAGAGACATAGAGGGTGTTGGAGGAGCACCGTAGAAGTCGCGGCGAAGCTCTGTCGGTTTCCGAAAGCAAGATAGAAGCCGTAACGACGTTCTGCCAGCCATCAAGCGGTAGTATTCAAATCTAAGACGGATATTGGTGGTATTCACTAAAGAAGGCGATCCCGAATCGAGTTTTATAGCGATAAGGTCAGGGATTCTCAAGTGCTATTTTAAAGCAATAATCTTTAGATGTTATGCATGGTTTTGATAGCAAGTATGTAATCTTATTTTCTAAAGCTTTTACGTATGAATTGCAAGTAATCATATAGTAGATATGAAATCAAGCCTTTTAGAAAGTATTTCAAATGTCGTTTCAAGTGTTTTATCATGATAGCACGTTTTCAAACATATGGTTCTTTGTGGAACACGAATCAAAAGCTTCACTAATTAGATTTGAGGTTTATATAAAAGAAACATGTTTGAACGATCACTATACAATATGTATCAGTTTTCAAATAAGTTTCTAGTTGCAACAATATGCATGATATGTCAGATTTTCTTTTCAGTTCATGAATTAGCTATTATGAGCATGAGTTAGCTAATATGGACTATTGGTGGCAAGAAAAGGATCAGAATCAAATTAAGCACCACAGTAGCTATTTTATATAATTCGTGAACTAGCCATTAGATATGATGATGTCATTAGATATGACCCTGAAACAACCATTGGATACGGAAAATCATTAGATATGGTATCAAGAGGACTTTGGATCCGCATTCTGTATATATATAGGCTTTGGGCCATATGCATGGTGTTTTTGGTCTTTGGGACTGATGAATACCCATTCATCACTCTTTATTCTTTTATTTTAGCTACAAAACCTTTGCAAAACACATGTAGATATATGTAAATAATAATTACCATTCAGCATGCATTGTGTAAATATGCATTTTTAGCATGTTTTTGTGCATAAATAAAAGAATAAAGAAACAAAAGAAAAAGAGAGAGATATTTAGAATAAATATTGAGCGACCTAATCCCAGGGGAGGGCTCAGCAGGGGCATGACCGCATAAAAACCCAAGTAGAGAGTGATAAGGAAGCTCACATTTGTACATAGACCTATAAATAAATAAATATATTTTCCTCTTAGTCAGAATAGAAATGGGTTTGTATTTATGTATATATATTTGTAAATACAAAGTCAAAATAAAAATGGAAAAATAAAATTAAAATAAAAAATCCCTTCACCATTGTACATAAGCCATGTATATAAAAACCACTTATCTATTTATTTATCTCTATAAATAAATAAATAAAAATCCAATAAAATATGTACATATTCCATATCCCATAGTGTAAATAAATAAAATAAAAATCATAAAAATAAAAATAAAATAAAAAGAAATAAAAATAAAAATCAAAGCCTTCATTGTATATATACCATATATGTATATAAATAAAACTATTTATTTAACCCTTGTAAATAATTAATAAAAATAAAATAAAAATATCAAATTATTCCAAATTTTAATCTATAAATAAATAAAATATAAAATTGGAATAAAATGTACAAAAATAAATAATTAAAAATTAAAAATGTATAGTGTATATACCTATATATAATAATCATATTTTGTAAATACCTAATTTTTATTTCAAAAAAATAAATAAAAATCACAAAAAAATAGTTTATAAATAAATAAACATTTTTCTTCTTTTAACTTTTTCCAAATTCAGCCATTTACTATTTTTTATTTAATTTATAAATATTTAATACGTGGCCGCACCTGATTGGCCCACGGGGGATGTTGACCCCCGGTCAACTCCCCCCCTTGGACCACCAATCCACGGATCTTGCGTCCGACCTGATGTTCGCCGAATTATCTAGACGCGATCCGACCATCAAATTCTTGAACCCCGGGCTCCGATTCTTTTTCCTGCATCCGAGATCCACGCCAACACATCCGCATTGGGATCCGCGCTTCACGGAACCCTGCCTGACCCTCTCTTCTCGAACCTGCAGGTGTATAAAGCTTCAGCTCCTCCGCACTTTTCCAACCATCTTTGGCATCGCCCCTTCCACCCAGGACCTCCACCCTATCCTCTAGAGTGACAGCTAGCCGTCGGAGTATTGCAGAGAGGCGGAGGAGCACTGCATCACTGATCCGGCAGCTTATCGCCGTCGTGCACCGCCCAGAGCTGCGCCTGAGCCTCGGGCCTTCGACGTCCCTCGAGGCAACGACCAGAGCTCTCGGAGCTCATTCCTAGTCGACCACTTCCATCAGATGACCCTAATTCTTTCAATAGTTCTCGAATTTTTTATTACGCCCAAATCCATCGTTCGTCGTCTTCCATCGATTCCGATCACCCCGTCCATCCATTTTATCGATCGACTCGAACATCATCTTCGTCGTACTCCTCCGCACGTTCTTCGCCCATCCATCCAACCCAGTTCGCCCCAGAACTGGGAGTCGATCTCCATTGTCGTCACATCGCCGGAGATCATCCGCCTCGCTGCACCGTTCCCCCATTCCGCCACTAACCGGGTCAAGGCACTTTGCCCTCGACCCAGCGAGCTTCCTATGTGGTTTTCCAGGTCTGAAGAGACCCATCTGAGGGTTGAAGCATTCGCGTACAGGAGCCCAGCTCTACCGTCGTCGCCAGGGCTCTTTGGAGCTCCTTGGCATCATCGGAGGAGCCCTTCAATCGCGGGAGGCCGTGACGAGTCTGTTCCACCCATCAGCAGCCCCCGAGGAGGTCCAGCGTTGCAGCAGTGCTCCGACGAAGTTCGCCGACGAGGAGTTCTTCCAGGATCGTCCCTTGCCGTCCGTTCTGCCCTGGAGTCCCTGTTTTGTTCTGGACCGCCCGTTGTACGAAGAGGTGCCCTTGATTCCAGTCCTTCCGATCATCCACGTGGCTTCCTCTCCGTCGTCCATCCAGGCGAGGCTCAGCCACCAGCAACCACCGTTCAATAGCACACGTGGCTGGTCCTCAGCCGTCTGATCCGAGTCGAGTTCCCTTTGTTGAGGCACAGCGCATCTCCACCGCCCGATCATCCACGTGGCGCACTCTCAGCCCTCGGATAATAAGGGGTAAATATCACTTAGGCCCCCTCCTGTTTTGTCTTTATTGTTTAGTCCTGTAAATATAGAATCTAGTTCTTTTATTTTTCTAAAAATTGCACTGAAGACCTGGTTGTTTATTTTATTTGCATTTTCATCCCTGTGAACGTTGGACACGTGCATCGTCACGTGATTTATGTGAAAATCGCATGATATGGGCTTGTAGATTCTGTGTGTTAATGAATGAAATATCTTTCTTGATATTTGCACTTATATCCCTGTGAATGGTTTAATTTGACATGTGTTGAATATATTGGGCATTTTGCAATATCTTCCCTGGACTTTTAGCACCTGTTGCTAATAAGTCCCGGGAAGTATTTGTTATTGCATATTGATCCTTCCATGCCCAGTACACGTGCCTAGCGCGTGAGAACTTGGAGATTTTGCACGAGGACCCCCCCCCCAGTTTCTGAGTTTGTTACCTTTCCAGCCCTAGGACTTATTTTTATTGCAACTAGGTCCATGTGCACTGTTTGTGTGTTTTTTATTTTAATAAAATAGCAAAATTAATCCAAATTGAGTGAAAATTGGATACGTGGCTCCTGCCACTGTGTAAAATTTTCACCAATTTTTGGGAACATTTTTTAGCCCTTTTATTATTTTTAAAAATTCAAAAACCCTTAATTTTGTCTCTGTCCAGATTATAAATTTCCAAAAAAATATAAAAAACCGTTTTATAAATTCTAAAAAAATCAGATTTTCTGTGTTTTTGTGTGTTTGATTTTCTGTTAATTTTTTGTTATTTTTGGATTGATAAAAATTATAAAAATTGAAAAACCCTTAAAACCCATAAAAATTCTAAAAATTCATAGAAAAATCAAAAATTCACAAACTTTTCTTCTAAATTTTCCTTTTTATTTATACTTTACATGAAAAATACCTTCAGGCTTTGACAGGACCATTTTGTATTTTATATTGGTCCTTGAAGCCTGGCTGGACAGTAGCACAGTTTATCTTTCTTCTTTCATTTTTATAAAATTCCATAAAAATCATAAAATTATCAAAAATTTATCAAAAACAGTAAAAAATCCATAAAACTTAAAAATATTTTTGTTTGAATTTTTGGCACTTTTTAGAGTAGTTAAATAAATTGTTGTTTGTGCTTGTTTTTACCTTTTTATTATTTTTCTTCATAATTAAAAATCCAAAAAAATATAGAAATATTAAAATCCACCAAAAAATCCTTGATTTTATTTTATTCATTTTCTGACTACTTCGTAGGCCGCAAGGTCAACTCGTGCTCCTCGAGTTCGACCCTGGGAGCTATACCAGGTCAATCCCATAGCTAGAACTGCTATTTGATTTTCTCGTGTTTCTATCTTTATTTGGTGGTCCGATTTTTGTTTCTTATTGAGCTTTGAGTCTCGAGCGACTGAGCTCACAACGACCTTAATGATTCCTTTACCTTAGTCCATCGGGCGGCTCATCAGAATGGCGCCGTTGCCGGGGAGCACGGCTTAGTAGTCTGTTTCATTTTCATTTTGTTTTGTTTTCTTTTTCATGGCTTTCCGCAGCTTTTTCGTCGGCCACGACTTTTCGCGGCTTTTTGTTTTTCTTTATTTTTCATTTTCTTTTATTTCATTTTATTTTTGTTTTTTGTTGTTTGCTTGTTTATTTTTATTTCCATTTCTACACATATACCTTGTTTTCTTTTATTTGCTTTATTTTATCTGGTTTGACACTTTGTTGCTTGTTTGCGAGAGACTGAGGACCGAGGCGGCGACTTTCGAGGAGCCGACGCAACCATGGCTATCGGAGGCGGCTCCCTTCTACACAGAGCTGCAGGAGAGCACGAGGAGGCAGCCGAGTGCGGGCTTAGCTTAGATTAGCTTAGGTTTTCTTTTCAGCTATTTGAACTATTATTGCTATAAAACAGGAACAGGACACTCAGCCGGACTTTTTAGACTCTCGGGGTCTGTTTCGCCAAGCACCAGTGTGCTCGGGGGACCCCTCTACTTTTTCGCGGTTTTCGCGGTTTTCGCAGTTTTCTTTATCGTTTATTTACTGCCTTTCTGATTCTTGCGGTTTTCAGCCCCTAGCCTTAGGATATTTGCTTGACTGTAACGTAATTAGTAGGGTCTACACACATTAATAACTTGCATGTACCTATAGATCGATTAATTGGACCAAGAATAAAAATCTAAAAAATAGTCGATCCACTACCTTCAAGCCTACGCGCCGCGAGCCCGCCCTCCCAAGCACTGCTCCTGAACTCGATCTATCGAGAGGAGGAGGGGTGAGCCTAGACCGGACTCTTGCATTGAAGGTTGGTGGTCGACTAGACGTTCTGTCAAGTAGAAATGCTTGCTTAGGGCTCGGATTTCTGCCTGCATCATTTAGGTAGTTTTATTTCAGTCTTTAAATTCTGTGTGGATCATTTTGCATGTAGACTGCTGGAGTCAGGTACGCATCTCTTACTCTGCATGCATCATTGATTTTCTCGCGCATCGGCTTTTTCGACTTCTCCCCCCAATTTTTGGACTTAAATAACTAGGAGAACCGAAAAATTCGTTAGGCATTTGTTTTTATTTGAAAAACACCTAAAAAGAAAAACAATAAAATTTGGGACTGCTAATCACACTTGACCTAAAAGACACCTCATTGAAAATCTGTCTTGGGGAGAGTAACCCCCTCCTTGTTTGGTTTGGATGAGCGAGAGAGTGACCCGCACCTTAGGCTAGAGCCATATCCGATTTTTCTCAACTGATTATTGGCTTTCTGTATGGGACAGTCGGTTGAGAAATATTGGATTCCTATCAGCTCACGTAATCGCTCTGAAAGACTGAATGATCACCTAAAATAAAATTGACAAGATAATTGATCGATCCCTTTCGGTCTTCAGCTCGTGTGCGTAGGTGAATCAGGGGTTTTGCTTTCTCATCTTGTGTGATTCTAGATCCCTTCTGCCCTTCCCCCTTCTATTATTCTTCTCCTTCACCCCTGGATGATGGATCCCCCTCACTCCTGGCCGACTCTTACGGCTTCTTCTTCACCTTCTGACCATCAGTCCAGTCCACCTTCGAGGGAGGTCGGATCCCCGACCAACCTCCCGCTCCCTCCCTCCCATCCCGTTCACTACTCTGGGCATGCTGCGCTAGACGTCTGAGGATACCAGATAGAGCAGATGCGAGACCCGGACGATGCCATTACTGAGTTGAGCGTGCACTTCGTTCGTGATCAGAGAGAGCAGAGGAGATCATTAGATACATTCTATCCCAGATGGATGGAGGAGCAGATAGACAAGGAGCTCAGTCAGCTTCTACACTAGGTCCATTCGTCTTGGATTTGGATTACATTCAGAGACTGCCGACATTTTCAGGAGAGGCGCACGAGGAGCCTTATCTTCACCTGTCCGCATTCGAGGAGTTTTGCATAGCACAACTATATTTAGATATCACTGCAGAGGAGTTGATGCTGAGGACCTTCCCCTTCTCACTTCAGGACAGAGCCATGAGATGGCACCGACGATTGGGGAGGACCTTCGATACGTGGGGAGAGCTACGCCGAGAGTTTCTACAGAGATACTTCCCCACGTGTAGAGCAGAGCTTATGCGGTCGTTGATCACCGAGTTTTCAATTGACACCCAGGAGCCATTGCATGAGGCATGGCCGAGGTTTCTTGACCTCTTGAGGAGATTTCCCGATCACGGACTTCTACTGACATGCCTTATAGAGATCTCCGTGCGGGGGATGACCGCAGAGCAGATAGCACTGGTGATTACCACATGTGGCGGTTCACACCGCAGTTCCGACATTTACTTACTGGATACAATCTCGAGGCTACTTTCACAGAGATCTTCTTCACGAGATACCTTAGTCGGGACAACACATGCGGACGACGCAGTACCAGTGCGGTGTGTCACATTACATGAGGATCTAGCTTTTACACACCGGCCCGAGGACTTGGATGATGCAACACCACTGACAGAGGAAATGGCTGCGATAGCAGAGGTTCGGACCCGGAGTCTACTCGAGTTCCCGTTGGTCTTCCAGCTAGAGTTCGAGTCAGCCCCAGAGTTCCCAGTTGACGAGTCTTGGATATCTGACCTTCTGATACTCCAGGAACCGGAGGAGACCCCGCTACTACAGCCATTCTTTCAGCCACTTCAGTTTCCAGTCCCGAAGGAGTCAGCTTCTTTTCTGCAGAGATACTTCTCGGATTCCGACAGCGACCATGACTCAGCCCAGCAGCCACAGTTCGATATGGACACCACTTTAAGAGTACAGACACAGAGAGTCCCGTATTCGAGCTTTTTGTCCTCCACTCTGACGATATAGACACACTTACTGAGGACTAGTTGGCAGCCAGCATTACCGTAGAGCGAGGATCAGCCGCAGACACTTTTTTAGCCTCCGCAGTGTTGACCAGTACCTTCTCCTACTTCCAGATTGTTGAGAGCCACACTACAGATGATGATGCAGCCTGGTGCACCGAGTGGATACTTGACAGCAGCGCAGATGCCCTTCTAGATCCTGATCCTCTCATATTCACTTCTGATCTTGCATTCCTCCCCGAGGGTTATCTGCGGGAGAATGCCACTCTCGATGAGTACTCGGTTTCACCTTCTGAGAGTGAGTCCGATCTGGCAGAGCACGAAATCGAGTATTCTGATCTATCTGATTCTGAGTTTTCTCACCTCGACAACCCTCGCGAGGATGAGCCCATCCTGGAGATATTCGATGATCAGTCTGATCTGCTTTTATTTCATACATTGGATATCAGTCTTCTTAGAGAGTCTCCTGATCTTGACTGTCCATACCTTTTTGAGACATTGATTGACGTGGAGGATTCTATGACTGATCCAACCTTCTCCACGTTTGATTTCTTCGGCTCCACACTTCCACTCCACTCTGATCCAGAGCCGATGATTTCTTTTGTGCTACCAGATCCCGATCACTTATTTTCATATCCTTGGTCGGTAGCAGACACCCTAGTGATTGCATACATGGGTATCATTCTTTACACTTTTGAGTTCGTCGTTGTTCTCATACCGAGACTGCGACGACAGTACGGCATTCGCCTTACCGATGCCGTCCTGAACATTGACACAGCTTTGTCCTAGCCTTTGCGCCCAGCTAGGGGCGTAAAAACTAGCGCTTGTTGAGAGGCACCTCAACATTGTACTCTTTTGTATATACGTGTTTTGTCTTAGTTTGATCCTTCTTTCTTCCATGATTGTTTCCACCCCAGGTCTCGCTTAGGATTATCTTTGCTATTCTTAGGATATACCTCATCCTAAGTATAGGGGGGTGGAAACACCGGGTTGTTCATATCGTTCTGTTTCATCGCTTCCGTTGTTGTCTATACTTAAGGATTCTTCACCTTAAGTATAGGGGGAGTGATGTCCCCTCCTTCTTGTATATATTCGTGATTTTCTTCGTGTCTTGCTACCCCTGTTTTGTTGCCTATACTTAGGGATATTTTACTCTAAGTATGGGGGGGTAGATCATGTACATTCTTCACTCGGTTTTCCCTTTGTGTACAGCCTGCTATACTTAGGATTAATTGATCCTAATATAGGGGGGAAAGCCGAGACCCTCTTGATTTTATATTCTTTCATTCGTCTTTGTGTATAGCCTTCATTTACACTTCCCTATACTAAGCACGAGCTATGTCTTCTTCATCGCTCTTGACTCAGAGGACATCGTTCGAGCTAAGTATAGGGGGGTGTGTATATATTTCATATATACTATTAGCCATAACTCGTACTTTGTGTGAGTGTGTAAATAAATAAAAATGGCTATAAACCCAAAATCCATAAAAAATAAAAAATTTTCCCTGTAAATAAACATTCTTTTATTTGCACATACATAGCTATTGTACAATTTATTTTTGAAAAAATGTTTTCAAAAACTTTTTGTGTAAAGATTGTGTAAATATGTGCATATCAAAACTATGTATATGGTACAAAATTTTTCCAAAATGTTTTGAAAATCAAAAGTTTGCAAAAACCTTGTGTAAATTTGTGTAAATATTTTACAAAACTTGCATTCATGCATTCATCCACGATTTCAAAACATTTTTCAAAAATTTTGCATTTGTGTGAATATTGTGTAAATAGCATCCTTGTATATATGTATAGTTTTTTCTGGATTATAGTTGGCATTTAAACTAGCCTGGAATTAAATTGGGAAATGGAGCTTGATTAAGATCTTAATCCACTTAATTCTAAGAGGAACCTTATAGGGCTTAGGGTTAAGGCTTTTCAGGTCCATGGTGACTTAATTCTTTGAGTCCACTAGGCTATGATCACATGTCATCTCAATGAGCCTAAGTAGAGCACTTAACAACACACACATGACTCATATAGACAATGGCTTGACTTGGACCCGCACTTTACACCGAGCTCTCTACGGATGAGGTGGTGAGGAGGCAGTCTTCCTTGACTTGGGGTAGCATATGAGGGTAGTACTTCTAGGCAGAACCTCTCTTCTTCTTTTAGTGATGGAAGTGCATCTCAACTTGGTCTGGTTGCCATGAGGTCTAACGACAGGAGTTGTGGGTTGCAATAATGCTTCAAAAGAGGGATAGTCTACTGGCTCAAGAGGAAAAACTCCTTATGTGTATATATATATTGCACATTGTATATGTTGTATAGATGCACTTGAAAAAAATTCAAAAAGAAAATAACTCCAAAAAAGTGGTGGGTCTGATAGAAAATGTTAATCCCACCGGAGTATGTATATAGTGCAAATAAGCAAAGCTTGAGACTCATGTTCCATCTTATGTAGCTTGCAGCAGGGAGACTTAGCTACACTGGTTGAGCTCCCAAGGATACATGGCTACACTGGTCATGGTCCATTCTCTTCTTCCCCCTCTTCTTGAGCCGGTTGAACTTGAACTTAGAAGGGAATACCCCGCTCCTCGAGGAAAGAGTGGCCACACTAGGGTCATAGAGTTACCTTGTTGGGGAGGGTTGTTAAGTTGCTACTTCTGAGGTGGAGAGGTTACCTCACTTACACAGTACAAGGAAAGATTCATAGTCTTCAGGGTTTGTGTATGTAGACTTGTTCTGATAAGGATTATTGAGGAGTCTTGATTATAGATTAGTGGATCTTATAGGTTGTTGAGTTTTAAACCTAAGTCTAAATAAGGTTCCGACACATCAATAATCTAAAGATCTGATCGAGCTCCATATTTCAATTTAATGAAGACAAGTTTAATTCTCAGCATTAATCCATGCATTTTCTCCTCTTTTTCTTTTTCTTTTTCTTTTTCACTTCTTTTTCAAATAAGTGTTTGCTAAGGGACTAGTAAAGTTAAGTATAGGGGTGATGAATACCCATTCATCACTCTTTATTCTTTTACTTTAGCTAAAAAACTTTGCAAAACACATGTAGATATATGTAAATAATAATAATTACCATTCAGCATGCATTGTATAAATATGCATTTTTAGCATGTTTTTGTGCATAAATAAAAGAATAAAGAAACAAAAGAAAAAGAGAGAGATATTTAGAATAAATATTGAGCGACCTAATCCCAAGGGAGGGCTCAACATGGGCCTGACCGCATAAAAACCCAAGTAGAGAGAGATAAGGAAGCTCACATTTGTACATAGACCTATAATAAATAAAAATATTTTCCTCTTAGTCAGAATAAAAATGGGTTTGTATTTATGTGTATATATTTGTAAATACAAAGTCAAAATAAAAATGGAAAAATAAAATTAAAATAAAAATCCCTTCACCAATGTACATAAGCCATGTATATAAAAACCACTTATCTATTTATTTATCCCTATAAATAAATAAATAAAAATTCAAAAAAATATGTACATATTCCATATCAAATTGTAAATAAATAAAATAAAAATAAATAAAAATAAAAATCAAAGCCTTCATTGTATATATACCATATATGTATATAAATAAAACTATTTATTTAACCCTTGTAAATAATTAATAAAAATAAAATAAAAATATAAAATTATTCCTAATTTTATTCTATAAATAAATAAAATATAAAATTGGAATAAAATGTACAAAAATAAATAATTAAAAATCAAAAATTAAAAATGTATAGTGTATATACCTATATATAATAATCATATTTTGTAAATACCTAATTTTTATTTCAAAAAAATAAATAAAAATCACAAAAAAACAGTTTATAAATAAATAAACATTTTTCATATTTTAACTTTTTCCGAATTCAGCCATTTACTATTTTTTATTTAATTTCTAAATATATAATACGTGGCCGCACCTGATTGGCCCACGGGGGATGTTGACCCCCGGTCAACTCCTCCCCATGGACCACCAACCCGCGGATCTTGCGTCCGACCCGATATTCGCCGAATTATCCAGACGCGATCCGACCTTAAAATTCTAGAACCCCAGACTCCGATCCTTCCTCCTACATCTGAGATCCACGCCGACACATCTGCATTGGGATCCGCGCTTCACGGAACCCTGCCCGACCCTCTCTTCTCGGACCTGCAGGTGTATAAAGCTTCAGCTCCGCCGCACTTTTCCAGCAATCTTTGGCGTCGCCCCTTCTACCCAGGACCTCCACCTGATCCTCTAGAGTGACAGCTAGCCGTCGGAGTGTTGCAGAAAGGCGGAGGAGCACTGCGTCACTGATCCAGCAGCTTATCGTCGCCGTGCGCCGCCCAGAGCCGTGCCTGAGCCTCGGGCCGTCGGCGTCCCTCGAGGCAACGACCAGAGCTCCCGGAGCTCATTCCTAGTTGACCACTTCCATCAGGTGACCCTAATTCTTTCCATAGTTCTCGAATTTTTGATTACGCCCAAATCCACCGTTCATTGTCTTCCATCGATTCCGATCACCCCGTCCATCCATTTTATCGATCAACTCGACCATCATCTTCACTGTACTCCTCCGCACGTTCTTCGCCCATCCATCCAACCCAGTTCGCCCTGGAACTGGGAGTCGATCTCCATCACCGTCGCATCGTCGGAGATCATCCGCCTCGCCGCACCGTTCCCCCATTCCGCCACTAACCGGGTCAAGGCACTTTGCCCTCGACCCAGCAAGCTTCCTGTGTGGTTTTCCAGGTCTGAAGAGGCCCATCTGAGGGTCGAAGCATTCGCGCACAGGAGCCCAGCTCCGCCATCGTCGCCAGGGCTCTTTGGAGCTCCTTGGCTTCATCGGAGGAGCCCTTCAATCGTGGGAGGCTGTGATGAGTATGTTCCACCCATCAGCAGCCCCCGAGGAGGTCCAGCGTTACAGCAGTGCTCCGGCAAAGTTCGCCGGCGAGGAGTTCTTCCAGGATCATCCCTTGCCGTCCGTTCCGCCCCGGAGTCCCAGTTTTGATCTGGACCGCCCGTTGTACGAAGAGGTGCCCTTGATTCCAGTCCTTCCGATCATCCACGTGGCTTCCTCTCCGTCGTCCATCCAGGCGAGGCTCAGCCATCAGCAGCCACCGTTCGATAGCACACATGGCTGGTCCTCAGCCGTCTGATCCGAGCCGGGTTTCCTTTGTTGAGGCGCAACGCATCTCCACCGCCCGATCATCCACGTGGCGCACTCTCAGCCCTCGGATAATAAGGGGTAAATATCACTTAGGCCCCCTCTTGTTTTGTCTTTATTGTTTAGTCCTGTAAATATAGAATCTAGTTCTTTTATTTTTCTAAAAATTGCATTGAAGACCTGGTTGTTTATTTTATTTGCATTTTCATCCCTGTGAACGTTGGACACGTGCATCGTCACGTGATTTATGTGAAAATTGCATGATATGGGCTTGTAGATTCTGTGTGTTAATGAATAAAATATCTTTCTTGATATTTGCACTTATGCCCCTGTGAATGGTTTAATTTGACATGTGTTGAATATATTGGGCATGTTGCAATATCTTCCCTGGACTTTTAGCATCTGTTGCTAATAAGTCCCATGAAGTATTTTTTATTGCATATTGGTCCTTCCGTGCCCAGTACACGTGCCTGGTGCGTGACAACTTGGAGATTTTGCACGAGGACCTCCCCCCCCCCCAGTTTCTGAGTTTGTTACCTTTCCAGCCCTAGGACTTATTTTTATTGCAACTAGGTCCCTGTGCACTATTTGTGTGTTTTTTTATTTTAATAAAATAGCAAAATTAATCCAAATTAAGTGAAAATTGGATACGTGGCTCTTGCCACTGTGTAAAATTTTTAACAATTTTTGGGAACATTTTTTAGCCCTTTTGTTATTTTTAAAAATTCAAAAACCCTTAATTTTATCTTTGTCCAGATTATAAATTTCCAAAAAAAATATAAAACCCCTTTTTAAAAATTCTAAAAAAATCTGACTTTGTGTGTTTTTGTGTGTTTGATTTTCTTTCAATTTTTGGTTATTTTTGAATTGATAAAAATTATAAAAATTAAAAAACCCCTAAAACCCATAAAAATTCTAAAAATTCATAGAAAATTCAAAAATTCACAAACTTTTCTTCTGAATTTTCCTTTTTATTTATACTTTACATGAAAAATACCTTCAGGCTTTGACAGGACCATTTTGTATTTTATTTTGGTCCTTGAAGCCTGGCTGGACAGTAGCATTGTTTTTCTTTCTTCTTTCATTTTTATAAAATTCCATAAAAATCATAAAATTATCAAAAATTCATCAAAAATAGTAAAAAATCCATAAAACTTAACAATATTTTTGTTTGAATTTTTGGAGCTTTTTAGAGTAGTTAAATAAATTGTTGTTTGTGCTTGTTTTTACCTTTTTATTTTTTTTCTTCATAATTAAAAATCCAAAAAAATATAGAAATATTATAATCCACCAAAAAATCCTTGTTTTTATTTTATTCGTTTTCTGACTACTTCGTAGGCCGCAAAGCCAACTCGTGCTCCTCGAGTTCGACCGGGGGAGTTATACCAGGTCAATCCCATAGCTAGGACTGCTATTTGATTTTCTCGTGTTTCTATCTTGATTTGGTGGTTCGATTTTTGTTTCTTGTTGAGCTTTGAGTCCTGAGCGACTGAGGTCGCAACGACCTTAGTGATTCCTTTACCTTAGTCCATCGGGCGGCTTTTCAGGGACCGTCTGCGCATATGACTCAGCTTTGTTTCAGCGTTCATGAACCAATAACTTAGCCACAATGGTGATTGATGCAAGCAGCTGGATAGTGATAATCATGTGCTAGTTTTCTTCTTTTAAAGTGATTTCAGTGTTTGATTGCAAAACTAGCATGTTTTTATATGATTACTGTCATAAAGACTCTTTCAAGCTATTTTAAAATATTCTGCCTTAATTTTGGCAAGATACTCTTATTTCAACTTTTGACAATATATGTAAAAAGCTTGAGATCCATTCACTGGGTCTAAGCTCATAAATGATTTAGACTCATCCCTTTACATTATTATTATGTATAGATCAACCGAATCACGAGCAAAAGGAGGAAGGACTGTTTATACACTAGCAGGAGGTGGTTTTCATTTTTTTGTACTGTATGTTGTTTTGTAAGAAGATGTAATAGAACTTGTGTACATTTTTTTATAGTGAACTTTAAATACAATGATGATGTATTTGATGAGATTTGCCACATGTGTACTTTGAGGAGAAAGAAGAAGAATGATCTTTGTCGCGGCACATCCCGATTAGCAGGATGGGTCGTGACATCGTTGCCCAGTCAGCGAGCCTGGGGGGCGGGGGGCAGTGCCCCTGACCCGAAACAAAAAATATATATATAAACCATTGTGTGTTTTAATACTAGGTGTAGATAGATATGTGTTTTAATACTGGGTGTAGCTAGATAAATAGTTGAATCAATCTTGCATAAATAATAGCATGGATATATAGATATATCGACGAAATATCGATGAAATATAGGCGATATCCAGGATTTTTGTACTGAATCCCGTCATTTTTGACCGATATGAGCCAATATGATGATATATCGCTGATATATCGATGATATACCGCCGATATCCTTGTAAAAAGATATATTGGGTAATATCGAAACCCCTACCCTGTCGAAACCGATATATAGATGATATATCACTGATATATAACCGACATGGCCTTCTATGTTGGAAGGTGCATGACCTTCTAAGTCTTAGCTCGAGGGCCGCCACTTGCTTGAGCTGAACACATTGCTAAACACGATGCAAGATAAAGGAATTACCTTGGAACTCTTCCTTGATCTAACCTCTTCCTCACGGGGGTCATCCTTCCTCATCTATCACCCGAAGATGGAGATTCAAGACGTGGAAGGTGGGGTCTCAGTCAGTTATAACTGGAGTTGGAGGAAAGTTAGTTGGATTACACCAACTTTGAGCTTTCAAATAGATGAAAGAGAAGATAGTTAGGATGATTAAAATGTAGGGTGTGGAAGATAGATTGGGCTAGAAGACTAAAGGGTTAGATGGGATTTTGATTGAGAATCAAGGGCTGGAAAAATTGTCGAACTTGAGTTGCTGAAATAGCTGAAATGGAAAGCTTCTTCAAGGAGACAACTGTGGTGCTGACACGTGTCAGCACAACATAATTCCCAGAGTACAAATGCATTATAAATTATGTAACAATTATTAAATAAGGCTATTTTAAAAAGATGTAAAAATTTAAAATATATATAATTAAATTATCTAAATTATGGTATATTTTACACATATAAATAAAATATTACAAATAATATATCTATATCTATAGATATATATATATAATATGCTTTATAAATAGCATTTATATTTTTAATTGAATGTTTTAATAAATAAGGTATCATTTTTATATTTTGTAAATTTATATAATAATAAATAAGGTTTTTGTGAATTTTTGTAGATATAATAATTTAATTCACATAGATTAATACATACATGTATATACAATGTAGTTCATTTTCCTAGTTTAGGGGGTTTTATTTATTTAAAATATTAAATAAGGATTTTAACTTTGGATTTTATTTTATAAATAAACTAAATTATCAAAAAAATAATTAAAAATGGCTAAATTGGTTATATTGTAAAAAGTATGTACATAATAAATTAAACAGCCCAGAAATTCAATTGTTAATAGGTTAAAAATCGACTTTTTACAAACAGACTCCATTTTCGATGAAATCGCCTTCATTATTTAGATAATTTTATAACTTGAGCTTTAATGTGAGTAGAGTGAAATTGGAGTTCGTATGGCGAAGTTATGAGGTTCGAAAGTTGAGAAATTGATAATTTGGAATCTCGATTTTGGCATATGTACAAGTTGAAATTTTTACTTATTTTTATATTTTTATACATATTTTTATATACACATTAGTGAAGAGTTTAGTGAAAAATATGTAAATATGAATTATATATAATAAATACATAGAATTAATATTTAATAAATACAGTTTTTTTATTTTTTTGTATTTTCATTCTTTTCTCCGCCTACTATATTGTTTGTCGACCAAGTTATGTTGACTTGGTCTCGGAGGTTAGGTTATATCAATATATCTTACATCTATATTTATATTTCTTTAGTCATTCTGTATAATATATACATATTTACAATATGCCTTATTTTCTTCTTTATTTTTTTTCTTAATTTTTTATTCTTTTAATGTATAAAAATGAGTTTTTATTAGTGATGGTTGTTTTGATAAAAAGTGAATATTAATGCATATTTACATGTATTTATTAAGGGTTTTAGATAAAATACATCAGAAATGTGAATGAATCATGGATTCACAAACCCCCTACACTTAGCAAACACTTATTTGAAGAATAAGAAAAAGAAAGCTAGATTGAATTTGTTTTCCTAAATCAATTCGTGGAAATAGACAAAGGACAGAGCATTATCGGGCCTTAGAGTAAGCATTTTGTCAGAGCCGTAACTAGGATTAGGATTTTAGTCTTAACAATCCTCAAGTTCCACAAATTCTTATTCAGGTTCACCTCAACTGCCAGCTCAGATCCACTTATCCATAACACTAACTCTTTTAACCTTGAAGTCAATTTGTATTGTGTGTGAAATGTGTTAGCTCTTCCTACTTAAGGAGGCGAAGAAATTGACCACTCCAGTAATACACTCACATGGCTTCCTCATCCATCTGCTCGATCCTCGAGGAGGGGGTTATTCCCTTCTAAGTTTAGGTATGTTTTGTGTCCACAATCGAAAGGGAAGAAGATAAAAGAATGAGAAGAGCACAAGAGTCTGACCAGTGTAGTCACATCTCCTTGTGAAGCTTGACCAGTGTAGCCTAGTCTTCACCAAGATATGCAGGCTATATGAAGCTAAGACCATTTTTTACCCACAATGTATTTTACGAATTTTTCTCCAACGGATATAGAATCTTTTGTTCCACCCATATTTTAGAGTCGTAGAAACAATTGCACTGCATTCTTATGTGCCTTGACGGATATAGAATCTTTCTATTCCACCCATATTTCATGGTTTTAGAAACATTATGCTAATAGACCATCCCTCATCTGAAGCTTTATTTCAACCCCACAACTCCCATCTTTAGACGCCTTAACCACTAGATAAGGATGAAATGCACCACTAAAATGAATTATCCTTCGCAACCCCATGCAAGTTGAGCTAAGTTTGGAGTGTACGAGTTCAGAATTGGTCCATTGTTGAAGAGTTAAATTGATGACACTAAGTGTCCTACTTATGCAAGTTTAAGTTGAATTCCGAACAAAGTCCTATGGAACACAAAGATTTAGGGCAAAGACCTGAAAAGTCTAAATTCCAGTTCCTAATTAGGCTCCTTATAATTAAAGTCAAAGGCCATGATCAAGCTCCATCCTTTATACTATTTACAATCTTTAATTCAAAAACTCAAACTTATCTGAAATGCAAATGGAAATGCAACAATGTTTTTGTGGGACACTTTTCTGAAATTTACTAATTTTTATGGATTGTAAGGATTTTTTCTTTTTATGAATTTTAGATCTTTGTATTTTTACGAATTATGTGAATTTAGGATTTTTATAGATTATCGTATTTTACAAAACTATCAAAGATTAGCTACCAAAATTTTATTTTGAAATAAATAAGTAATGTATTTTATAAATGTTAAATATATAAATTCTAAATATTAAATTATTTTTACATATTTTAATATATAGAATTTTTGAATAAGTATTATATACTTTTTAGTACCTTTTAAATACAAATTTTAAATAAGGATTTTAAATAAGAATTTTACATATATTTTATTTATTTACCAGATTTTTATAAATACTTAATAAATAGCTTTTAAATTGATTTTACTCGCATCCACTTTTTATAGATTATATATGTAGAAAATATAAAAAAGTACAAGTTATGGACAAAAGTATATATAGAATATATACACACACCCAGTATATATACTTAGCTTGTGATATGTCCTTGTTGAGATATTACTTATATTTTGTGATATATTTAGATTATCTATTTTCTTTTTCTTTTTCTTCTTCTTGTAATTTTCCCAATAGGTTCTTCTCCTATATAAGTGAACCCTAGGGCTTCTCATTAATTCAAGTCATTCATTTACTTCTTCATGGTATCGGAGCGACGGTCCTAAACCGGAGTTTCCATATCCCACCACGCTCTAACCCTACCTCCGGGGCATTGCCTCCCCCCCCCCCACTCGTTTTTTGTTTTAGGACATTTGTACCAATTGATATATGGATATGGATGATGGAGTACAAATACTTTTTTATTTTGTGGACATTGCATAAAATTTCGAATTGGATTATTTGCATTTTAGAAATCCCAGGACTTTAATTTAAATTTTATTAAGTAGACATGGAACTTTATATTGCATGATTTGTATTTGATATTCACATGGCTTTAACTTGTGTTTCTTAGGTGGACATGAAAGTTTATATTCTATTTGTTTAGGGACATGGATTTTTTGGGCTCATTATAAATGGATAGGAATTTATAAATGGATAAAATTTTGGGTTTTTTTACCCGGAAGACCTTATAATCTTTGTCAATTACCTCTACGACCTTTGAAACTCCGTAATTCCTCCCTTACCCCCATAAACTTGTTAACGTTTACCATACAGACCCTGTGGTTAACCCTCATCCATTCAACCATTAAAGCTAATCGGATTCTCTTATCTTGTTTTACTTTATACATGTTTTATTTATCGAATTTACTGGAACTGTCACTTTCTCCCCAGGTCGAAGCCTCCCCTGGGGCCACGCTGCGTTAAAGCCCCCCTGGGAACTGCCTCCCCATCTCAAGCCCCCCGCCAACAGCTCGAAGCTCCCCCAGCCTGCCTCGTCCCCTGCTCAGCACCCGGCCTCCCCTGCTCGAAGCATCCCCGCGCCTCCCCAAGTCGACCCCCCCCCCCTGACCTCCGTAGTTCGAAGGGTGCCCCCACCCGGCATGCCTCCCCTGCTCGAACCCCCCCCCCCCCCCCCCCGCCCCCGCCCACCGCCGCTTGAAGTCTCCCCCAGCCCCGCCGCCACCGCCCCGCGCCTCCCCAGGTCAAGCCCCCTTCGGTGCCTCCCTCCCCTGCTCGCACCCCCCCCCCCCCCCCCTGACCCGCCCCATCCCCCTTCTCCCCCCCAACCACCCGTCCCCTTCTCATCTCGCGCCTCCCCAGGTCAAGCCCCCTTCGGCGCCTCCCTCCCTGCTCGCGCCCCATGCCCATTTTTTTCTTGGTTAATTCTAACCGTTCGATCATGGTTGGTTAGATTAACTCGTTTTTAACCCAAGGAAGTTAACTCTAGATGTGTCAATTTAACGGTAGGGTCTGTACAGTAAGACAGAGCAAGTTTACGGGAGTGAGGGAGGAATTACATAGTTTCAAAGGTCGTAGAGGTAATTGACAAAGATTATAGGGTCTGCCAGGTAAAAATCCCTAAAAGTTTATGCTAATATATATAATAATAATTTTAAAATATACTGGAAATTCTTAAAGAATATTTTTTCTGTAACTTATGAATTTGAGTTGAAAGGAGGGAAATGGGGTGGGCTAAAATATACCAAAAGTACGTGAGAATTCTCAGCGATAAAACTCCCACCTTGAACCTTAAAAAATAACTCTAACAACTAATCCATATTTGGCTATTGTCAGCCTAATAGTCGATTTATAATTCCACAAGTCAACTTAAGAGATGATTAATCAACTTATGTTTACCATCAAATTGAGATCCAAGTAGCAATCTTATAATTGATAGAAGTTGACTCACTTAAGTCCTAGGGTTTCATGCACAACTAGATTAGCTTTAGTGCAGGGTGAGTCCACATACAACTTGTGTACGTTGACTTACGTGGGCTCAAGGTAAATAAATATGTAATCTATCTTACGAATGTTCCTACCGACTTGACATAAATAACCAACTGATGAACATGGGATTTATCGACCATATCCATGCATATTATAAATTTATAATAAAACCCCTTTGAAAAAACATGTATTTATATATATAAAATCAGTTCGACATTTTTACTAAAAAAGTAAAAATAATTTATTTCTAAACTAATACCAAAAATATACAGAAAGAAGAAAGAAGAAAAAAATACAAAAAGAAACAAAACCCTCGTGAATATGTACATTGAACACCAAAAACTCAAAGAACTGCATTTTGCATGACTATATTTATGATCCTAAACGATGAGAAGAGTTAGAATAACTCAACTGACAAAACGAAAATTGGAAAAATAATGTAAATACAAAAGTCACTAATATATCGTACTAACATACTTGTGGATAATTGGTTATAAACTGCAAATATTTTTATACCTTCTATTATAATTCCTTTTTAAATCAAGTCTTTGTTCATTATGTAAATAAAAATATATATAAAAAGATAAAAAATTGATTTTTACCCGACAGATCTTATAAACTTTGTCAATTCCTCCACGACCTTTGAAACAACCTAATTCCACTCTCGACCCCATAAACTTGGCAACTCCCCATGAACCCTCCATGTAATCTGTTTAAAGCATGTGAGGGTTCTTGGGATAATTTACAAGGTCGATGGGTTAATTACGTTGTGCAAAAGGTCGTTGAGGTAATTTAAAAAGCTTATAGGATCTGTCAAGTAAAAATCCCAATAAAAAATGTCAAAAATAGCAACCCTAATTGGGAGTGACTAGGACACTTGGTTACATACACAATACACTTTCGAGGCTTGTGTCTATTTAAGGTAAAATTCAAATAAATCAAGGGATTTTTACCTGACAGACCCTATAAACTTTGCCAATTACCTCTATGGCCTTTGAAACAACCTAATTCCCCCCTCAACCACGTAAACTTGCCACCTCTTACCCATGAACCCTCCGGGTAATCTTTTTGAAGCCCACAGGGTTCTTGAGGTAATTTACAGGGTCGATGAGGTAATTACGTTGTGCAAAAGGTCGTAGAGGTAATTTAAAAAGTTTATAGGGTATGTCAGGTAAAAATCTCATAAATCAAACTTTATGTTCCAAACTTCCTATAAAAATACTTTTATAAAATAATAAAAAATATTGGAGTTGAAGGGTGTAGTTTTGAGTTTTTGGAAATGTTGTGTAAACGTATAAAGAATAAACACAAATTTTAAACTTTTATGTACTTTCTACTTTAACTCCAATTTACTTAATTTTTTACACTTTCAGAAAAATTCATAGAAAATATAGGGAAAATTGTATTGGTTAAATATGCCAATAAAACTCAAATATTAGAAATAAATGTCCATCCATTCAAAACCTTCATAACTTAAGCATATACAAATTTTTTTAACCTTCCACTTATAAAGTTTAACATCGCTAAAAATATTTTTAATCCAAAAAAATACTTTGAAGGTGAGATCAATAAATTATTTGTGAATTATGCATAAATCCCCTTTTCTTGTTTAATTTCAAAAGGATTTCTTGATTCTGTAGATTTGTAAAGAAAATATAAAAAAATAAGAATATCAAAAAGATAAAAATGGAAATTCACGTATTTATAGTGAAATTGACATGTGTTTTCACTTTTTATAGTTTCTACATCTTTTCTTTTAGTTACTTTTTAACTTGAAATAAATTGTACTTTGGTTATTTAACTATCTCTTTTCACAACGAAGTAAAAATTTTAAGCCACAAAAATGAATTTAAGAATAAAAATGGCATTTCATAGGTCATTTTTATCTAACTTTTTACTAATCATTTTTATTTGCTGACTTGTTAGAAAAATTGCCTTTGGCCATAAATAAAACTTGTAAATATTTAGTTCTTTAAAATTTGATATTTTACACCCATAACCCTGAGTAATTCCGCAATAACATTCATAACCCTGCATAATCACGAATTACACGAGAAACTCCTAGTAATGCTTAACCTTTACATGACATAAACCTATGTCAAGTTCTGTTTCGAACCTCGTGAACTCAGACGGAAAAAGTTAGTTGTTGACAATCTTACGCTTCGAAATAAATTATATTTACAAATTATGCCCCCTCCTCCTGGAAGACCTCCCCCATCGTCTCCGCCGTGGTTGTGTCTCCCTACACCGCACTGCTCCAACTAGACCACCTTCGTTGTGGAAGCCTTCCTCTGCCTCCTGAAAGGTCCCCGCTCCCACGCGCGTCAACCACCTCGCCTCCTGCACGGTCCATGTCTCCTGCCAGCAAGCTCCCCATCCACACCCTGCATGTCGACCTCTACAGCAACCATTCGAGCTTCCCCCGACGTGCGCGTTGACAAGCTCCCCCCTCCCCTCCCCCCCCCCCCCCCCCCCCGACCGACTGCAACCCCCTTCCCAACATTGCGCCTGCAGCCTTCTCTCCCCCACCTCCTGCGCGTCGACCCCACGCCTGCAGCCTCCCCCCTCCCTCTTGCGCGTGGACCCCTGCCGACCACGCAGCCTCCGCCCAACCCGCGCGCTGATCCCCACCATCTGCAGCCTCCCCCCCCCCCCCTGTGTGTGTCGTCCCCGCCTCCTGACACCCCCGCGCCTGCAGCCTACCCCCCCCCCCCTGCCACACACACACATACACATGCGTGCGCCCCCCCCCCCCCCCCACCCCCCACCGCCCTTCCACCCACCTGCAGGCCCCTGTCGCCCCCACCCCCTGTAGTCTGCATGCTCTTTGCCCCTAGCCAGATGCTGGATTTTTTTATCTTTACCTTTTTTTTAAAATTAATCCAACCATTGGATCGAAGGTTAGTTAGATTAACTCAACAACTGGTTGAGTTAATAAACAAAACTAACGGAAGGTTATGAGTGTGAAACAGAGTATTTATTCATGATTTCTCGTGTAATTCGTGATTATACATGGTTATGAATGTTATTGCGGAATTACTCTGGGTTATGGGTGTAAAAATCCCTTAAAATTTTGATTTTTTATATAAATTTAAATTTAAATTTGAATTTAAGCTTTCATTAATAAATTATTTAATAGTTTTATAGGTACTATATTTATGTAAAAGCTCTTTCCTCTTTCGTTAAGCCCCGACTATGGCTAATCAACAATATTTACAAGCATGCAGCTTCATCTATAAGACTTGGATCCCAAGGGTGCTACAGGTAGAATTGTATACTCCACATCACTCTTTCTCGCCCGCATCTTCATGGAGCTCATCTCCACTCCAATTAGTTCTCTATATATTAGCCTCAAGGTCAGTTCCGTTCTCGTTTTCTATTCCAATCACCTTTCACCTTGGATTGCCAGAAAGGATTTGTGACCAAGTTCTTCACCAAAAGCTATGCAGTGAGATGTGAAGTAGAATGGAGGATATGCATTATATTAGAACATTAAATAAGGTTCGCTTGTGTGCATCACCTCACATGACAGACTCCAGTTTAACATTATTGGATATAAATTATAAACATTTCAAAACTTTTAATATAATTCCTTTCTAAACCAATTATTTGTTCATTGTGTAAATAAAAATGTGTATAAAATAAAGTAATATGTTAAAAATAACAACACTAACGAAGGAGAGTCAATACAATCCTTGATTAAATACAGAATAGGCTTCCAAGCTTTGTGTTATTTATCGTATTCTCTAAATAAATTAATCTCAGCATTCAAACTTCATATAACAATACTTCTATAAAAGTGATAAAAAACAGTGGAGCTGAAAGGTGTAGTTTCAAGTTTTTGTACATGTGTAAATGTACAAGAAAATAAACACAAATTTTAAACTTTTTTATACTTTCATTTCATTTAATTTTCTAACCTTTCGTAAAATTCATAGAAAAATATGTGGAAAAAAAACAAAAAATATTTATTGTAAATATACCGATAGAACTCAATCCTTAGAATTAAATATGCATGACTTCAAAACCTTCGTAACATGAGTATATAAAATTTGTTTCACCTCTACCAACTTTTAAAGTTCAACATCACTAAAAATACTTTAAATCTTAAATATACTTGGAAGATGAGAACATCGAATTATTGAGAATTATATATAACTCCTTTTCCCTTTATTTTAATTTTAGAATATTCTCTCGATTTTTTTTATTTCATATAAAAATAAAAATAAAGAGTGTAAATTCACATATTTATTACCATTCAAATTTATGTGTTTTTCATTTTTACATTTTTCAACACTTTTTTGTTTTAATTCCTTTTATGCTAAAATAAATTATACTTTGATTGTTTATATATCTCCTCATAATAAAATAAAATATATTTAATCTATAAAAAGTATTAAGAAATAAAATGGTGTTTCATAGGCCATTTTTATCTATTTTTTACTAGTTATTTATATATATTGACTTTTTTAAAAGAAAATAGCCTTTGTAATGTAAATAAATCTTGTAAATATTTGAATTCTTAGTCAACTATCTTCCAAGCTTGCAACTTCAACTATAAGCCTTGGATCTCAAGGGGATTAAAGATATAATTATATACCCCACGCCACTCTTTCAGGCCCTCATCTTCATGGAGCTCTGTCTCCACTCCAGTTCTCTATAAATAAGCCTCGAAGTCGACTTTATTATCATATTTTCGTTATTCCATTCATCTTCCACCTTTGATTGTCAGTGAGAAGATTTGTGATTGAGCTATTCGAGAAAAGCTACGCGATGAGATGTGAAGTAGAGTGGAGGAGTTAGATTTAATCAGAACCTTGAATAAGGTTCTCTTTCACGTGTTACCACACATAACAGTCTCCTGTTTAACATTATTGGTTATAAACTCCAAACATTTATATATCTTTTAATATAGTTCCTTTTAAATCTATTCTTTTTCATTGTGTAAATAAAGAATATGAAAGAAATAAGAAAATATGGTAAAAATAGAAATACCAGTGATTGTCAGTGAATACAACCCTTGATTGCATACAAAATAGACTTTCGAGTCTTGTGTTTATTTGTGGGTACTCCAAATAAATCAAACTCTTTTTTGGACATGTATAAAAGTACAAAGGATGAACACAAATTTTAATTTTTTCTATAATTTTTATATTAACTCAAATTCACTTAATTATTTAACCTCGCATAAAAAACCATAGAAACATATAGGAAAAAACAAAAATTATATCTAGTAAATATGATCATAAAACTCAGACCTTAGAAATAAAAATGCATGCATTCAAAAATCTTCCTAACTTGAGCATATAAAATATGTTTCATTTCTATCCACTTTTAAAGCTCAACATCACTAAAAATACTTTAAATCCTCAAAATACTTGGAAGGAGATATCGATGAATTATTTGTGAATCATATATAACACCTTTTTCCATGGTTTTAATTTTAAATATTATCTTATTTTGCAGTTTCATATAAAATATAAAAAATAGAGCATCTGAAAAAATAAAATGATGGAAATTCACATATTTATTTACTAGTCAAATTTACATGTTTTTTCTCTTTTTACATTTTCTACATTTTTGGTTTTAATTCCTTTTAATATGAAATAAGTTGTACTTTGATTATTTAACTATATATTTTCATATTAAAATAAAAAAACTATTAAAATGATTAAGAAATAAAAATTGGTGTGACATAGTCATTTTTATATAATTATAGACTAGCTATTTTTATATCTTGACTTTTTAAGAAATTAACCTTTTGTCCATGAGTAAAACTTGTAAATATTTTAACTCTTTAAAATTTTTGTTGTTATCAATTTAAAATTTAAGTTGAATTTAATCTTAAAACTAATCAAATAAAGTATTTAATAGTTATATTTATATTATATTCATGTAAATGCCCTTTCCTCTTTCATCAAGCCCAACCATAGTAAATCAACTATCTTTCCAAGTATGCAGCTTCAACTATAAGTCTTGGATCCGAAGGGTGCTGAATATAAAATTGTATACCCTGCATCATTCTTTTGCGCCCTCATTTTCATGGAGCACCCTCTCCCCTCATGTTCTCTATGAATAAGCTTTAAAGTAGACTATATTCTCATCTCGTTATTATCCTAATAATCTTCTACCTTTGATTGTCGGTGAGAGGAATTGTGATGAACCTCTTCAACAAAAACTATGAGGTGAAACATGAAGTAGAACGAAGGAGCTGCATTAGATCAAAACCTTGAATAAGTTTCTCTTCTTTTGCCACCACATATGACAGTCTTCAGTTTAATATTATTGAAGTCATATCCCCATGGACCAATTTCTCCATGTGATTACATTAGATATGTAGATCATTCAAGCATTTTATATCATTGTTCTTTTCAATTTAGTTCGTAAGTTTTGTTCAATTTATTTCATTTCCTTTCTTTTAACTTCATCGAATACTTCAAAATATGCCTGTTATGAGTCATGTTTTTCTCCCTCCATTGATATATCTTTTCTACCTTACCATGCCTTCCCCAAATACGATCATAAGCTAAATCCTTGAATGTGTTCCTCCATTTACCCTCGATACAATGGAGCATCCACCCTTTTATTCCTTGTTTCACTCTACTTGAACTCAACTGGTTGACTGGACGTTCTTTATGTTTGTTGTCTTAATTAAATGATAAGATATTTAGTGTTAATCCTTCCATATTGTTGATGTTTCATTGATTTAATTAATTTTGAAGCCGTCAAGTTTAACTCTATTTAAGTTAATGTTCAGTTTTAATGAGAATTTGCGATTGATGCTTCAAGGAGAAAAATAAATCTGATTCATGAACTTGATATGATCTATGATGGATGCCTTTAATAATTTATTATTTCTAAAAATGTATGCAGGTTAGCATTTATGCACTTCACATAATGATCAACCAACAAGGAAGCACATCATCTCCATGTGTCTTACTTATTATCCAACACCTTTCGCTTCTCTAGTATCTACATCTAAAGAGTATATATATAGATCTTAAATCAACAGAAGCTCCACACCTTGGGCTAAGCAGTAGACCTCGAAACGTTAGCCTTGAACTATCAGCATTATTTGTGAAGAAGGTTGATCATATACGAATTTTTGAAGAAGAAAAGGAGTACCTCTTAATTTAGTAACCATAGTAGAGCACATCAGGTCCCCTTCTATCGAGCCTATAAAGACATAATAACTTTACCTCTTATGTTCAGCAAAGCAAATATCATTGCTAGCGATGTCCAATATCCCAAGAACAAAGTGAAGAAGGAAGCATATCTCTGGATCTTTTAGCAACACCTACTTCATGATATCAAGTTTCTTCTCCAAGACTACATTTGCTCTGTGAAGAACAAATATAACATCTGCATTCAATAAGAAAATAGTATTAATTGTGCCCAAAATAAAAAAAGCTTCATCTTCTCATACTCTAAGTCAAAGGATCAATAAGTACTTTTTTTGCATAAAATTCCCATAGTTTTTTCCTAGTGCATAAGCCCTCTATACTAATATTAGATTCAATTGAACAATTTGCGTGTTGATCTCTATATATTTGCATCACCTCTATGTCTCATTCCATATTGCATTCTTTTCTCGCATTTAAGTTTAGCAATATGCAAATACCCTTTTTTGCGACATTTTCTCACCTTAATTATATTTTTATATCATGTTCTTAGTTTTCATTTTTGTTTTTACTTAGAAAATTGCTTCATATTATATTAGGCTAATCTAGGAGCTCGTAAAAGTTTTCTTAGAGTAGGTTTTCATTAGATCTACAATTTTTTCATTGTGTTTGTTGAAAAACATTGCAAAATGAAAAAGATTCTAAAAATAAATTTCCTTCTAAAATTCATAAAAAATATTCAAAGAACATTATTTTTTAAAATTAAAATATCCTATATCCCTTTTAATATACTATATTGCATGAATTTGCTTTGCTAAATGATTAAACTTTAGTTTTTTACAAATTTAAAAACCTCATAATCACAAAAATTTAATCTTTAATTACTATAATCCCATGTCATTTAAAAAAATCTCAAAATTCTCATGATACTCTACTAGTGTATTTACACTTACCGTAAAAATTCCTTTCAAAATATTATGATTTGAAACTTTGAAAATAAAACACTTAGAAACTCAAAAATATCTCCTAAAAATGAAACAAAAATTCCCTTGGAATTAAATAAAAATTAGAATAAAATTAAAAATAGTGTAAAGTTACACAAGTATTAGAATATTTTGTAAAGATAATCATATTTTTACATTGAATTTGGACCTAATCACACTTGTTTTGAAATTTAAAATAGGTGAAAACACTAAAAAGTATTGAAATCTTCATAAAAATAAAAAAACCTTAGAAAAAATAAGGTATAAAGTTGAAATCGTAATAAGAACTAATTTCCTATATTTTCTAAGATACACCATAATAACATGCGCCACCAAGTTCGACTCTTCATTATGCTACAAAAGTAAAATAAAAAACATTTTTTTGGCGATTCCCAAATAAGAATGCATGGTCATTGCTTTCAAAATTTGAAATTGAAACCACAATTCAGATGAACAACATCGACTTATAATTTGTTTAAGTTGACTAATAAAGTACATGTCAATATACCTCTCTTAATTGACTAAATACCTTGGCAAACCAAGCGAGAGTCCTTGGAGAAACTCTCTCCAAGGTCACCTATGACTTAGAGTTCCTTCCCTTTTGCCATTCACCATTGAAGGAAGAGAGGGGAAGCACTCTCTATGGACCCCCCTCTCTCTCTCACTCTCCATTCCATAAATCGGAAGAATAGATGAAGGGGTTGGTATATATAAACATTTAAAGGGGAAATATACACATATCGACCCTCCACTTTCAAGATTCTTTCGTGGAAAGTTATCTTTTGTGTCCGTACATTTATTTTAATCCCAATTTACAAGAACTTGGCAAAAATGCCATACTACACCCATAACACATTCTTATCTAGTTCATTGTCCTTTTTAGTTTAAATAACCTATATTAGTTCATATTTTATCCTCTTAATAATTTAAATATCATATTTCTTTATAATTAAACCTGGATCGTTTTAGCTTATTGGGTTTTTTGTTCCCCATACTTGGCTCATGGGTTTTGTATGGGTTGAATGAATTGGGAGTCGCATCTAATTAATTTACTTGACCTATTTAGATTCGGAAAAATGGAATAATGGGTCAGATAACCTCCAAGATGGTATATCTTTATAAACAAGAGAGATCGAGAAACAAAGTCAATGAATGCATCAAATTTAATGACCATTAGATTGCCTCTAACATGCACATAGGCTTAGTGCTAGATCTTGTTTCATGCTTCCTTACAAAGAAAGTACCTACATGGGGTCAATATATTGGAATGTAATAAGCATGGCACTTGAAGCAGGCATGATCAATAAGACCTTTCCAATAGGCGGTCTCTCTTCGGATAGCACACCTTTGTATAATTGGATGGTGCTTATGAGGAACCTAGTGATAATTATTGTTGTCATTTATGTGCAAGATGACTTTGGAAATGACTAAATGGAGTTTTACGAGCGTAAGTGCACGACCCTTCTCAAGACACTTCACATGTTGTTGGTCAAGAGGTGTATATGTGCTTAGAGCTAACTAATTAACTTGGGCGAGTGAAATTACATAACCCTCCCCATGTGCATTAACACCTTGTAGTTATGTGATGCACATGCTTTGGAGGTATGTGAATCTTGATAGAGTATAATTTAAAAGGCTCCCCTTGTGGTGCCTTGGCATCTTAAGGATTAAGAGGTGCATGTTTGTTGGGGTTTTTGTGGGGTTACCCAACATTTGAGAAAGGATTAGTCTTTCATACCATTGATCTTGATCCCAAAACCTCATAAAAATGAACTCCTTATCTTATTAATTAGGTCAAGGTATAAAACCTTGTGAGATTAGGTCACTTGTAGGCTGCATGATAATACTAATACGTGCCCATGACATCAGTGCATTTCTAATATTGCAAGCCTACATGACTAACCGTCACATTTACCCCATATCACAATCATTGTCAGGAGGCCCTTCCTTAGCAAGGCTCAGGCTATGGTCGATTATGATACCAAGAATGTATGCATTCACACTATGAGCTAAAGCATACAACTCGATATGGTCAGCTGAGAGAGTGGCAACCTAGCTTCAGATGGAAAAATCGTAAATGGATCGGATTTCACATATGACAACGATCAACAGAATGAGAAATTTTGTGCCTTCATCCAGATCCTCATTCTAGAGTATCATACCTTCTTCTCAAGAGCCAGATTTTCCTCCCATCTTGGGGGGAATATTTTGAGATCACTACACTTTAGCTTCTTTGAAAAGATCAACATAGCATATGGAGGATTTGAGACGAGATGCATCACAATTCAAATCAGACTCGTTCCGAGGTGGATATATGCAAGTCGAACTGATCTGACATAGAGCGAGGAATCTAAGTTGCTCGAGGATGCCTTTTGCCAGCTATTTTACAAGCTGACCGTGCTAAAATAACAAGATATTGAATCGGATTTACCTCATCAGCTTTTGAGCGTTCTTACTTGCAATGTATCCACCTTGATACATAGAGCTTAGCGCCCATACTTACATATCTTTGAACTTTTTGATTTTCTTGCATATCTCATTCATCAATGTTGATATATATATATATGAAACTCGAATCATTAGCAATAAACTTGTTGATAAAAATGTTACATTCGTTTTTGAAATCAATTAAAAAGGAGATTTATTTGAAAGGAATACATGACTAATTAAAACTTGGGATAATTACACTTATAACCCTGAGTAATTTCGCAATAACATTCATAACCCTGCATAATCGCGAATTACATGAGGAACCTCGAGTAATGCTTAACTCTTACATGACATAACCATGTGTCAAGTTCCGTTTCGAATCTCTGTTAACTCAAACAGAAAAAGTTACATGTAGACAATTTTACCCTTCAAAATATTTTATATTTATAAAATGATGCCCCCTTCCCCGTTGCAGCTCCCCCTCGTCGCAGCTTGCAGCTCCCCCTTCTACCCCGTCGTCGCTCCCCCTCGTCGCAGCTTACATGAAGAGATCGACCCCGTTGCAGCTCCCCCTCGCAGCTTGCAGCTCCTCCCGCCGCCGCCCCTACCCAGAAGCCCCATGCCCCCGTCGCAACCCTCCCCCCCCCCCCCCCCACCCCCGCCCGCCCCAAGCCTGGAAGGCCCATCCCCCGCTGCTTGCAGCCCCCACTCCCCCGCCGCCCCCTTCCTGGAAGACCCACCCCCCTGTCGCAGACCTACCCCCGTTGTCTCTCCCTGGAAGCCCCCCTCCCCTCGTCCCTGTAGCAGTAGCTCCACCGCCCCTGCCCCGAAGCCCCATGCCCCGTCGCAGCCCTCCCCTCCGCTGCTTGAAACCCCTTCCTGGAAGGCCCATCCCCCTCGTTGCAGCCCCCCCTCCCACGTCCCCATTGCAGCCCCCCCCCCCCCCCCACATGCTTGTAGGTCCCCCCCCCCCCCCCCCCCCCCCCGTTGCAGATCCCCCTCCCCCGTCCGCATTGCAGCTCCCCCCGTTGCAGATCCCCCTCCCTCGTCCCCATTGCACCCCCCCCCCCCCATGCTTGTAGGTCCCCCTGCCCGGAAGCCCCATGTCCGCCTGAAATCACCTTTCCCCTGTTGCAACCTTTGTTGCCCCTGCCTGGAAGCCTTCTTTACTTCTCCATAGAACCATCGAACATCTCTGCCGCATCCTTTCTTCCCAAAGCTGCAACCTCTGCATCAACCCCATCCTTGGTGACGTTGTCGGGGACAAGACGAAGGAGAAAGAAAGGGAGGGGGCGAGATGGAGGAGGAAGAAGGGGAGGGGGACGTTGAAGAAGGAAAGGGAGGGGGTCTGAAGTTTTTTTATTTTTTGTTTTAATTGTTTAGCAGCCGTTGGATAGACTAAGGGTTAGATCAACCCAATGATATGGTTAAGTTAAGGGAAAAACTAACAGAGGATTATGAGTGTGAGACGGAGTGACTATCTGAGGTTTGTCATGTAATTCGCTATTATGCAGGGTTATGATTGTTATTGTGGAATTACTCAGAGTTATGGGTGTAATTATCCCTTAAAACTTCCAATGATTTTTAACATAGAATAACACAATGAAAGATTTAATTTATTCCTCCACACTCGTTGTGAGATTTTAAAATAAATATGATATACGAGACAATAACTTTTCTACTCCACGTAATTTGACTATAAGGACCATAGGAAACTGCAGGGACTTTAGCATGACATACAATGGTATAAATTTATCTCGCAATTAGCCTCACATGACGAGGGACAAAATGTCATGTTTCCTCTCCAGTTCCTCACGCCTCTATAGACAGGACCATGCGCTCACACGATAATGAGACACGAGAGTAGTTTGAGATGTCGTATGGACTGAGGACTAATTCTACATTTATCAAAAAAAACTATATAAAAGCCTTCTTTATCTTAAGCTTGCCTGATCGTGGTCATTCCTTATCTGGTATTTAGATATTGTTAAAACCTTTATAATAGCTACAATAAGATAAAAAGGTTTACATCGAAATAGACGGCAAGCAGGCAACAAGCTACGCCGCTAGATCTTTTTGTATTGCAAAGCCAATCATGAATGAAGGGATTGTCTTTAGATCTTGTTGAGAAAGCATTGGAGCCATGTATGGTTGCAATTTATTATTCTTAAACACCTTTGATTATTAACCTCTCATTCTATAGTCTAGACCATATATGATTAAAATATCACACATCGAAAATACAATCCCTTCATTCATGATGATGTACAATGTGACAAGGATAAAAAAATAAAAATGATCTACTAAATTGTCCTTTTGTGACAAGGATAAAAAAAGTGAAAATGGACTACTAAACTGTCCTTCTATTTTAGGAATACAATATTGGGATCTTGAAATTTTAGCTAGGATCATGGTTTTAAAAAGTGACGCCTTGAGGCACAAAGACATATGCCTCAAGGCGAGGCATGCTAAAATCGCCCCCAGGCGCACGTCTCGAGTCTTTTGGCCGGGGCATACGCCTTGATTGATCGTGAGGTGCTTGAGGTGAGAGGAGGCGTAAGCCTCATGCCAGATTTTTTTTACTTTTTGGCCATGTACAAAGTGCATGACCCCTCTCATACCCTAAAAACAAAGAAAACAAAGGTTTCTTTATGTACGAGAAAGAAACCGTCACCTTGCGCCATCGTTGCTCGCCACCACTGTTGCCGTTTGACCGCCCAACAACACTGTTTGTTGCCTTCCACCGCTCATCGACACTGCCTGTTGCCAACCACCTTCTAGAGCCAACGTCTCCACACTCGAGAGTTTGTCGTTGCCTCCCACATACCTCTCATCATACCCAGTCCAGGTTTTTTTGTTTTTTTGTTTTTAGGTTTTTCATTTTAGGTTTTTTTTGAACAATTACGATAATCTTGTCTCAATAATTTTGTTACAATGCTTAGGGAAGTTGGAATGGCTTTTACTGGGATTTTATTTAGGGAATATCTTTCGTCTCAAACTTCTCAAAGATGCACTAGGAAGCTGACCTATAAAATAAAAAAATGCACTTGCCTAGAAAAAAACTAGTCTCAATAATTTAGTTGTACTTCTACCTCTGCTTTACGTTTGAGAATTATGAAATATCCATTAAAAAATTTGTCATTACACTTCAAATAATCTAAGATTTTAAGGTATATGTGTATGTATGTTATTTTGTAACTTGTAGATATGAGAAATACCAAAGTGATGATTAGTGATTTTTTGGTGAATCACATGAATGTGGCGGATAATATGTTACATTAAATTTATGCTTATATTGAGCTCCTTCTCTACTTTCTGTTTTCTTTTATAATTTCACAATCGTATTTGAAATTTGAACAAATATAGTTGTAGTTTGCACTTTGTATTGCACATTTGGACAATATGTTGCAATAGTTTGTATTGTGGTTTATTCCAATATAACTTACATTAGGTTTTAATTTCTCTTTCCAAAAAATTGAGGCTTACGCCTCGACCTCCTCAAGGCTTACGTCTCGCTTAAAATGCTTCGCTTTTTAAAACATTGGCTAGGATTTATATCGTTCGATATACTTCTTCTTGATAGCCTACAAGATGATAGACGATTGAAATTTGAATAAAATAGTTCTCTTCTCGGGATAATATATGCAGCAATAACTACCCAGTCAAATCAGTCATGCCTCCAATTCTTCTGTGGACAATATCAATAAGATATTGTTCTCTAGGGTTTGCTATTCTAATCATAAATTATAATTAGGGATGAGCATTGGGCTGGGCCGGCCCAGCCCGGCCCAAAGCCCGGCCCGCGTAGCCCGGCCCAGCCCGAGCCCGAATTATGTATGGGCCGGGCTTGGGCCGAAGATTTAAGCCCATTTAATAATTAGGCCGGGCTCGGGCCTAGCCCGGCCCAGCCCGTTAGCCCGTTAGCCCGGCCCACTTAACGGCCCGTAGATAGGCCCGTCAGCCCGGCCCACGAAGCCCACTTAATAGCCCATATATCGGCCCGAAATAAGGTTTGGCGGGCCTTAGTCAGTAAAAATCCCACACTTAGCCGCTCCCCCTCTTTCGATCTTTCCCTGCTCCCTCCCACATCCCACCCGCGACCCGCCTAGGGCTCCCAGCCTCCCACCCACACGATTTCCTCTTTCCCTCCCAGGCTCCCAGCCCGCCGCAACCCTCCTCCGGTCTTCCCCACCTCGCTCAGCCCGCCGGGCCGCCGCTCGCGTCGCCCCCCTCCCGCGCAATATGTCGAACGGGTTAGTGAAACTTTCTATGCCTTATTTGATGAATTCTCTTCTAAGTACATGGCAAGTGTTTCGCACGAAATGTCCACATCAAAATCCAGTCAAGAAGATGTATTATGTCCAACAATGAGAAACAGGGCAATGCTAGACAAGTTCTTTAAACAGAAAAAAGTGAGCGGCTCTTGTGATACGGGAAAATTAGAGGTTGAAATCTATTTAGATGATCATTCCGCAGACAATGAGCAGGGTGACAACTTTGATGTCCTGAGGTGGTGGAAATTGAACAAGAGCAAGTATCAAATCTTATCCGCTATGGCTCGTGACATTCTGGCAATACCTGTGTCCACTGTGGCTTCTGAGAGTGCTTTCAGTACGAGCGGTAGAGTTCTTGATACATATCGTAGTCGACTTAATCCGAAAACGGTGGAGGCATTGATTTGTGCAGGAGATTGGATCCGTGCGGATGAGACCAAGAACTCAGAGTATGAAGGAGATGACGAGGAGGAGTTACAAGAGAATGAATTTGGTTAGTATCTACTTAAATTTCAATCAATATTCTCTATTACCATTGTACTATAGCTATTAAACATTTATCTTTATTTTAGATCCAAGATGCAATGAACCTTCCAACTAGTTTGTCAACAAATTTGATAAGCAAGTCCGATTATGCCAGGTAAATTCCATTTGGTTTGATGTTAATAAATATTTACAAGTTTTAGTGGTATCACTAGTTATTATCTAACCTTTCTTAAAATATTCTAACAGGTGGAAAGTGGAAATTGTGGAATCATTGTGTGAAAAGCTCACTTCATCTTTCTGAGGATTTTGTGAAACATCTATTATGTTCCTTCTTAAAGTTTTTATGAACAATGCGCAATTTGGAAGTTTTTTCATTACTGTTTTTATAAAATATGAACTATGGGATCCTTATTTTATTGTTTGGAATGTTTTATTGTTTTTCATTATTTGCATCTTCGAATGACGAAGTGCACCTTCGTCAAAGATTGAGTTGTATTTGTAGGCTTTAGCCTTGTAGGTACCCGACGTGAAGGAGCGGGAAGATCGAGATGTTTACTTCTCAAGGAATCTATTTTTCAGGTCATTCTTATGATATCTTCACATTAGTTCATCTCGGTAAAACACATATTGATTGGAAATTATTTCTTCATTGCAGAAATTGGATTCGACATAGGTCTCCAGACTTTCATCTCTTACCTTGATATATACATCTGCATTTAACAAGGGCGTTGACGACGGATTAATCCACTTCAGCCTTGAGGTACATTTTTCAATCTGTTTGTTTACTATTCTTGCATACCAGCAGCCTTGTTGATTGTTTCTACTTTATTATTTGAACATGTTCATATAATATCTCTATGACATTCTTTCCATTAGGTCCTATAAAATCATACATAAGATCAAATCCATCCAAAAAATAGGATAACTATCAAACTCTCTATTATTTGGACATGTTCATAATGAAGATTACAATAAAAATAATCAAATGACGGTGCACCAAGTATATGCGCCCGCCAAGTCTAGCCTCATAAGTTCTGGGTCTGTATAACGCCTATTTATTTTTGAGATATTATGGCCCATGGGCCGGCCCGGCCCAGGCCCGACCCGTAACAAATGGGCTGGGCTTGGGCTTGGGCTTGGCCTTCAAAAAAAATTAATGGGCCCAGGCCCGGCCCAAAGCCCATAATTATAAATGGGCCTGGGCCTGGGCCCTGTATGGCCCGGCCCAGGCCCGGCCCATGCTCATCCCTAATTATAATCACCATCCCTTCGGAGGAAAACTGTATTCACAATCTAACTGGCCCAGTCCGAGTTATTTCCCTAAAAGAGGAGTGGGGGAACTATTTTCCTAAAAGGGCACATAATGGATATATTCCCCAAGAGGGGAATATATCGGCAAACCGTTTGTCGTTGATCTACTTGGCATGACAAACCGTTTGTCGTTGATCTACTTGGCACGGCAAACCGTTTGTCGTTGATCTACTTGACACGGCAAACGGTTTGCCGCCAGTTGCTACGGACGCGGTCAATGAGGCCTGACTCCGGTCTTCGAGGATGCGATGATTTGACCACCCTCTGCAACAGCAAACCATTCGCCGCGATAGAGATTGTCAGCGACTAGAGGACCACAACGAATGATTTGCCGTGGCAAGCCTCCCCAAAAATCCTATAACCACCCCACCCCCTACCCCACCCCACCCCCATTATTTTTACTCACTACTCTCCTCCTCACTCCCTCTTATTCCCTCTCATATCAACCTCTCATCCCAATTTTAGGTATGTTTTTTCATTAATATTTTATAAATGCTAATTTAGTAGATTTTTAAGTTTTTTTGCATTACATATAATGTTGTTTGCAAATATTAAATATCATAATAACATAGATATAGTAGTAATATTAGTAATTTGACATATTCTATAGGAATGTTAGTTTTGTAAATGGACATATACGCTAATAATGTTAGTTTTGCAATTGGACATATATACTAGTGATGGGGATAGGACGATGTGGAATAGGGATAGGACATGAGAATATTATCAATTGTAACTACAATAATTTTTTAGGATTTTTATCATTCAAATAACTACTGGGAGGATATTGTAACTACAATATCATCAATTGTAACTACAATAATTGTAACTATAATGTGGAAATAGGGAATAGGGATAGGATTCGAAGATGTGGAATAGGGATAGGATAGGAGATTATAACGGAAATTATAATAAACCACGACGGACAATACGGAAATAAAATAATTTTCTTGGAGTATAAATTGTAGGTCTTTTAGTGACTTTTAGTGATGTATAGGAAATGATTGATATTGTTGCACTATATGTGTTCTGGGACGGATGGATTAAATAAGTGGATACTGAGGTTTGTTATGAAGGAGGTCATAGTGACATGATCAGAGTATCTGTATATAGCAGTTATAACGATCTGCTTGCTTACATATATAGGCTTACCGGATATACACCCGACATTTACGATGTTAAGATCACGTGCAAGTGGCCTGCAAGTGCGAGCTCGTTTCGTCCGAGCATGATTGAGACAGATATAATTACAAACCTGATGTTGCAAGTGAGTTGACAGATGGAATGATGGAGCTTCTAATTGAGGCAGTGGAGATCACTCCATCCCAAGCTGATGTAGGAACATCATCAATGCAATGGTTTGACCTTAACCAATCTATGTATGAGGGAGATGGTGTTGAAGATGATGGTGAAAAATAATGGTGAAGATGGAGATTAAGATGAAAAGGATGAAGAAGAAGAAGGAATCGTCAAAGAGGGAGTGAATGAAGATGAGAGAGTGGACGGACAAGCTTGCATGGTGACTACAAGTACGAGGGTGGGAGTACTGGCCGATCACGGTCAAGAATCTCTTCTTTGTTCGATAAATAAAGAACCAATCTATGATCCACCTGTGGACTACGGGATGGATTTGGATTTTATGGACGATCTACCAGACTTCTTTGGTTCGGGAGATTGGATCTTTGGTACTTTTGCAGAGGAGATGCCATTTTTAAATGAAGTTGTTGGTCCTCCGACTGAAGAAGCGTCGGGAAAAGAGTATTGGTTGAATCGATCTTTTGATTCAAAGATGATCTTAATAGATGAGTTAAGCATTTGGAGCAAGTCAGAGTACATCCAGTTCAAGGTAGATGCCTCGAAGAGCACTCAATACACAATAAGCTGCGTCTATGAGAATTGCTATTGGAGGTTGCATGCATCGTACAACAGTCATCGAGACAGTTGGCAAGTAAGCATCTACCATGCAGAACACTTGCCGTAATACAATATTGCTTGTTGATAATTGCGTTTGCACTGCAAAAATTTATTGGGAGGTTCATTCTTGCCACACTCATATCCAACTTGACACTGACTCCAAGTGTCGTCCAATCCGTCATCGAGGAAAAGTACATGGTCAAAATATCTTATAAGAAAGCATGGAATGGGAAGCGGAGGGCTTTGGAGAAGATATTCAGAGATGCCATTAGATCATATGCAGATATTTGTATGGCTGATGAGACACTGCAATCCCGGTTCCTTTTACGAGTTTGAACATCAACCAACGGTTGATAGTAAAATCGGTGCACGTATAGAAGGTATCGCTGCCTTTTTCCGTCTATTTTGGACCTTCACCCCCTCAATCCAAGGTGTTGTGCATTGTCGTCCGGTGTTGAGCATTGATGTCACCTATTTATGGGGAAAATATAAAGGGCATATGCTTGCTGCTACTGCAGTTGATGTCAATGGTCACCTCTTCCCCCATCGCCTTCGTCATGGTAGAGAGTGAAAGGTTGGAGTCATGGGAGTTCTTCCACCATAAATTGTCTGGTATCATTGATTGCGATGGTATCTTATTCATCAGCGATAGATTTTCTGGTCTGAAGAACTTATTGCCCCAATACTTTCCGATCGAGAGAGGCCACTGCCACCGTTTCTACCTCCGACACATGCAGGCGAATATACATCATGTCGTGTATACAAATAAGCGTATACAGAAGAAATTCTACAGTGTTGGGGTAGTGATCAACAAGTATGATCACGAGCGCATTATGGACCAAATCTGTACATCCGACTCATATTCTTATGATTGGATAATGAGATAGGAAGGGGGATGACGTTATCAGGCTTGCTCTTATGACGAGGGCGTCGATGGGGGCTGACCAATACTAACCTCTCCGAGAGTTTCAATAGTGTTCTGAGGGGAATACAGGGCCTACCTGTATTAACACTTGTGTTGGCAGTGTTTTATCGCCTAAACACTTACTTCATCGAAAGACGTAGGTTCGGTGAGAGATGGGTAAAGTACAAGTTAGGTGTAGTACGTGCAAGGAGCACGGTCATAACAAAACAACATGTGAAAGAAGGCATCGATAGTTAATGTCAAATGTATATGCACTCCAATACAATATTTACATGATTCAATTATATACTTTTTTATGACATTCAATCAATATTCCATTTGTGCATTATTTTCATTTTTTGGTATAGCAATGGAGACAGTTGCAGCGCTTGTCGGTACTTCAGTACTGACCATGCAGGGAGACCACTTATCTGGCCGACTACTACCAGATTCGGATATGGTGAGACAAATAATTTATACAAATAGATTTATATGAGTTGATCGGATATATAATTTATTGTGAATGCACAGGTGCATCGCTTTGTCGAGCTGCTTTTGTCGAGCATGAACAGACACTGAAACCATATACCAGAACTACCTTTTAGTGATGCTGTAAACCGACAATTAGAGGATGCCGGTTTTCTTTGCATCTCCAACCTGAAGCGAGCCATGATTGACCGATATTTGATGAAGGTGTTGGCAGAAAGGTGGTGACCGGAACTCACAGCTTCACCCTCGACAAGGCGAGGCAACTGTCACGTTGAAGGATGTTTCACTATTAATCGAGTTAAGGGTGGAACCATGGCCAGTGATTGGGTTTTAAGAACATCCTCAGCTCGATTGGGTTCATACTGAGAGGAGATGTTCGGTGTCAATCCGGATGAGAATGAGGAGTAGGAGCTAGTGGAGGAAAGCTCGGATTAACGTGGATTGCGAGGACTCTATTGACATTGACGGCTCTGCAGTCCACTGATCTACTTATGACGAAGAGGGTTTCTAGGGCAATGATACTTTATCAAGTTGGGTCAAGCCTTTTGCCGGACGCTAGTGCAGTTAAGGTACATCTCCGTCACCTCTTACTCATGCACGAACTGGAGGATTGTGGGCATACAGCATGGGTGCAACATTCTTGACACAGATGTACTTCTAGTTGGATCAATTCTCGTTGATGAAGGTTAAGAGAGCTCGTGCATTCTGGACCTTGCTCCAGGTAACCAATCTCTATTTGGAAAAAGTAAATGTACCAACTATTGTATCTAACACAACTACCTCTTATTTGACCATGAAGACATGGTCTCGGGAGCACATCCACATCGGTCGACCCTGTCTGTACCAGTTGAGAGAGGAAACCCTGCAATCAGCCCCTGATGAGCTACCAAAGCGACTAAGGTAAAATGGTATCAATGGTCGTTGCGACTGAACCACTCGGACCGGACTCAATCAAGAAAATTAAGACCACCAAAATAAAAATCAATCAATCAAACAGAGCGGTCTCGTTAATTTATTTTACCTGGTATAGCTACCAGGGTCGAACACAAGGAGCACGTGATGCTAACGCTACGAAGTAGTCAGAAATCCAAGGAAAATAAAGAAGTGGTGGTTTTTATATTTTTCAATTTTTTTATGATTTTCAAAATTACGAAAAGGGGAAAAGAAACCAAAAATCAACACTTAAACAATTATTTAAAGACTAAAAATACTCAAAAATTCAAAATAAAAATTATTTTTGTGTTTTTAAAATATTCAAGTGTTTTTGTGGATTTTATGGGGTTTTTCTGATTTTTAATTAATTTTCTAAAAATGAAATAAAATCAAAAATAAAAAATAGTGTATAGTTGAGATATAAAGGCAAGTTAAATAACTTAAAGTACCTGTAAAATCCCAACATTATTTTTATGATAAAATATAAAATACGAACTAACTATAGCAACTTAAAATGCATTTTTTTATTTTTTTATGAATTTTTACAGATTTTTCTAAGATTTTTACTCTTTTTTTAATTTTTAGGGTTTTTATTAATGGAAATAAATAAAAATAGGAAAGAAACTTAAACACAATAAAACACACAAAAAGGAATTTTTTAGATTTTTTCAAGGCTTTTTTAGTATTTTTATTTGATTTTTAAAAACAAACAGACACTATTTTTAAGGTTTTTGAATTTTAAAAATAATAAATGAAAAAATAGGACAAAAAATTCATCATTAATCCTACGCCATGGTAGGAGCCATGTATCAAAATTTTGTGAATTTTGGACAATGTTTGCTATTTATAAATCAAAAATAGAACACACAACACACATGGACCAAAATGCAAAGAAAATGTGTTTCTGGACCAATTAATAACACACAATAAAAGTTTAGGGTCCGTTCTGCAATTCTCACATCAAATTCTGTACATGCTGGAAAACATCATTCACAGGGGTATATTTGCAAATAATAAAACTAAACATTTAATTCATAATGTCAAATAAGTAAAGGACAAGCAATGCAAATAACCCAGGACCCCATGTGACGATGCACGTGAGTCCACACAGACATGACTGGAAAGCAAATACGGAAAAATGCACGGGCAGAGTGTAAAAGCTCTACTGTATACTTTTATTTTGCATACTAAAAGACAAACTGAAATAAATGCAAGGTGGGCTGAGCAACTTACCCATGCAGCAAGTGAGTTGCGCGTGGGGTGGACAGGTGGCGACTGCTGAGTGGATGTGAACGTGCAGCTCTGGCGCTGTCAGCTGTCAGATCCAACGCTCGTCAGATGTCTGAGACGTGTGTGGTACGGGGGTCGTTAGATCTGACATCTAACGGCCTGGCAGCTGCTGGAGATGACCGACGAGGATGGCATCTGGGCGAGGGGCACGATCCAACGGTGGAAAGAGGCTCTAGAAGAACTGCGCCTAGGCGAAGTTCACCGAAGCACCAAGGGAGATCGGAGGCTCCGATGAACGATCGGACAACGCTAACAGAAGCGTGAGGGCCCTCCGCGTCGAAAGGCCAGGGCTGATGGAGTCACTGACGGTCAGATCTTCGGGACGATGGCTGGGACCTGGGCAAGTTCCGGCGAGGGTGGTCGAAGGGCAATATGGGAAGTTCCACGTGCGCTATGTCATGCGAGAGTAAGCTCGGACTCGGAGCAAGGCTCCGGCCGGGGTTATTTAGCCTATAATAAAGAGAAGCGGGGGCGAATGAAAAGGGGTCTCCAACGAAGGCGGTAGATGAGACCTAGGGCCTAATCTTGGCAATCCGAGCCAAGATTAGGATGATTGGATGGCGAGGGAAGATAAAGGATGAGCTGGGTCATCGATCGAAGCGGGTGGGTGGATGTGATGGGGCTCCGACCGGCTGGTCGGAGCTGGCGGAGCGGCAGCGGAGTGTAGATAAAAGATTGAATCAGATAAGGGAGCTAAGGTCTACAGAATGAATACCTGAGGGTCCTAGCAGAATCCTGAGCTCCATGGGGTGTAGATGGTGTGGTCGTTACTTCAACTTCGCTGCGGCTGGCGGCGGAGGCTTGTCGCGGCGGCGTTCTGGCCACGAGAGGCGAGCGTCGGCTGCACAGCACCTTTCCGACGACCGAAGTGGCCTCCAATTGCTGTCACCAAGACGGAGCATTCTAGGGTATCAAAAGGGTGTGCGGTACGAGCTCAGCTGCTAGGAGACGATGGAATGACTTTATAGCAAGTCCCAAGAAGCTTGGAAGAATCGGATCCAGCGCACGAACCGAGGTCGACTTGCGCCTCCCTAGGGATCCGCGAGGATCACTGATCCACTAGGGAGATGCGGGCAGGAAATCGGAGCTAGAGTTAGGATCCGCTCAGGAAAAATGGGAGAAAATGGGTGCAATGAGCCAGATCCGCGTGCGAGAAGGTCCGGGAGGGGTAGTTGACCAAGGTCAACATTCCTCCTGGACCAATCAGAAAATAGAAAGTCCAAAAGAATTGTAAAATCAATTAAAAATAGAAAATGATTTTAAATTAAAAAGGGTTCAAAATGAAAAATATTTATTATTTTTCAAACTATATTTTCTGTGATTTTTATGTATTTTTTTATGAAAAATAATTTATGGTATATACAGTATATTATATTATATACAGGTATAAAATACATATGTATTTTGTACAATTATTTTTATTTTCTTATTTTTACACAAATACCCCAATTTTTATATTTTATTTATTTGTAACATGATATTTGGAGTATAAAATAGTTTTTTTGTTTTATTTTTTATTATTTATTTACAAGTGTAAAACAAATAGGTAGTGATACATACTTACATGTATTATATACAAGGTGAGAGAGAGTTTTATTTTATTTTTTTATTTTTCTAATTTTTGTTTTGATGTTATAAATATATACAAGGGGATAAAAACACCTTTTTCATTTTATTTTTATACAAATAACTTTTATACACATAGGTGGTAAATATGTACATGGTAGAATGGCCCTATCTCTTTCTACTTATTTTATTTTGGCGATCAGGCCAATACTGGACCCTCTCTTGGGTTCAGGTCACTCAATATTTATTCTAAATATTTCCCTCTTTTTCTTTTATTCTTTATTCTTTTAGTTTTGCACAAATACATGCTAATTATTAAATAGTAATAAATGCATGCTTATTGCTAATTTATTGTATTTACAACTATATACATGATGTTTTGCCAAGATATTTAGCTAAAATAAAAAAATAAAGAGTGATGAATGAGGATTCATCATCCCTTGTACTTTACTTTTGCTAGTCCCTTAGAAAACACTTATTTGAAAAAGAAGTGAAAAGAGAAAGAAAAAAGAAAAAGAAGGTGAATCAAGGTTGATTATTAAACTTGTCTTCATTAATTGAAGTATGGAGCTCAGTCAGACCTTTGGATTATTATTTTGTCGGAACCTTATTTGGACTTAGGTTTAAAACTCAACAACCTCTTAGTTCCACCAATCTATGGTCAAGACTCCTCAATAATCCAGATCAGAACAAGTCCACATACACGAACTCTAATGACCATGAATCTTTTCTTGTACTGTGTAAGTGATATGTAACTCCCCACCTCAAAAATGGTAAAGTGAAAAACCCCTCAACAAGGTAACTCTAATGCCCTAGTCTGGCAACTCTTTTCTCAAGGAACGGGGTATTCCCTTCTAAGTTCAAGTGCAACCAGCTCAAGAAGAGGAGGAAGAAGAGAATGGACCATGACCAGTGTAGCCATGTATCCTAGGGAGCCCAACCAGTGTAGCTAAGTCTCCCTACTGCAAGCTTCATGAGATGGGCATGGGTAACATAAGTTTTACTTTATTTGACTATATACACTCTGGTAGGTATTTCATTTTCTATCAGACCCATCACTTTTTTGGAGTTTTTCTTTTCTTTTGCACTTTTTTTTTTCGATGTGCATATCTACAACATATCTACACGGTGCATCATATATACATAAGGAGTTTTTCCTCTTGAACCAGTAGACTATCCCTCTTTTGAAGCATTATTGCAACCCACAACTCATGTCTTTAGACCTCAATGCCACCATACAAAGTTGAGACGTCCTTCCTTCACTAAAAGAAGACGACAAGTTCCGCCTAGAAGTACTACCCTCGTATGCTACCCCAAGTCAAAGAAACTGCCTCCTCACCACCTCATCCGTAAAGAGCTATGTGTAAGGTGCTGGTGCAAGTAAAGCCATTATCTGTGAGAGTCATGTGTGTGTTGTTAAGTGTTTTACTCATGCTCGTCAAGATGACATATGATCATAGCCTAGTGGACTCAAAGAATTAAGTCACCATGGTCCTAAAGAGTCTTAACCCTAAGCCCTATAAGGTTCCTCTTAGAATTAGGTAGATTAAAGTCTTAACCAAGCTCCATTTTTCAATTTAATTCCATGCTAGTTTAAATGTCAACTATGATTCAGAAAAACTGTACAAGTATATACAAAATATGTTTATGCAAGTTTTGAAAATGTGCAAAATTTTTGAAAATGTTTGAATGAATGAATGCATGCATGAATGCAGAAGTTTGCAAAATATTTTCACACATCTACACAAGGGTTTTTACAAACTTTTTGTTTTTCAAATATTTTACAAAAATTTTGTATTATATACATACTTATGATATTAAAATATTTACAAACTCTTTACATACAAAACATTTTTACAAACATTTGTACAAAACTAATTTTGTAAATAGCTATGTATGTGCAATAAAGAAATTTATGTACAAGAAAAATTTTTAATTTTTATTTTTGAACAAAGAATTTTAGCCATTTTATTTATTAACACGCTCACACAAAGTACAAGTTATGGCTAAAGTATATATGAATTATATACGACACCCCCCTATACTTAGCTCGAACGATGTCCTCAGAGTGAATCAAGAGCAATGAAGAAGACATAACTCGTGCTTATTATAGGGAAGTGAAAAGGATAACTATACTGCAACGACGAATCAAAGAATAGAAATGAAAGGATCTCGGTGTTTCCCCCTATACTTAGGATCAAGTAATCCTAAGTATAGCATACGGTACTCAATGGGAAATCCGAGTGGAAGAATGTACAGGGTCTACCCCCATACTTAAGGTAAAATATCCCTAAGTATAGGCAACAAAACAGAGGTAAAAAGAATCAAAAGTAAATCAAAAGTCTGACACCCCCTATACCTAGGGTAAAGTACACCCTAGGTATAACATAATCAACTATGCAAATGGGGTGTTGGACTGAAGAATGGTGTGATATGGACATCTGGATCTATACAAGGCGGAAGACAGTGATAATCAGGCGTAAGATGCAATAGATATGAGTCAAAGACCACATCTCACGCAAAATGAACATGGGCGACGTCAACGACCAATGGCTCATGATCTAGATATGATTTGAGCCACTACCCGTTAACATGAAAGGTAGACTCATATGACATCTCAGATATGTCAATGCTTCCATTGTCATGTACCTTTCGGACCAGGTATGGTCCCTTCCACTTGCTCTGCAACTTCCCAGGAAATAATCTAAGCCTAGCATCAAACAACCATACTTTATCCTGGCTCAAACTGCTTGTGGCTGATATGAGAATCATGCCACTCCTTCACTCTCTCCTTGTATTGTAGGATGCTCGGAAAGGCTGCATCTCTAAGCTCCTCCAGGGCTGCCAATTCTGCCCTCCTCTGGTCTCCTACACTCACTGGATCCAAAAGTATGTCTGTGACAGCTCAAAGTGACTTATGCCTAAGCTCAACAGGTAAATGGAAGGGCTTTCCATAAACGAGGCGAAAGGGAGAAGTACCCGAAGGTGTCTTGAAGGAAGTCCGATATGCCCACAAGACCGAGTCCAAAAGTTGTGACCAATCCTTTCAGTCAGGGCGGACGACCTTGTGCAATATAGTCTTGATCTCCCTGTTTGACACTTCAGTAAGACCATTGGTCTTAGGATGATATGGAGTGGCTACTCGATGGTCAATGTTGAACTCGCTAGCAAGGGCCTTTACCTTGTCGTTGACGAAATGAGACCCCCATCAGATATCAACACTCTAGGCACCCCGAACCGTGAAATGATATTCTTCCTCAAAAATCTGCATACAGTCCTAGCATCTGTGGCTCGGGCGGGGATGGCCTCAACCCAACGACTCGCATAATCAACGGCCAACAAAATGTACTCAAATCCCTGACTCTTAGGGAATGGACCCATGAAATCGATGACCCATGCATCAAAAAACTTCACATAAGTGAATGGGTTGCATTGGCATCATATCACGTTGTCCACAAGTGCACATCCTCTGACAGTCAGTACACCTCTTCACAAATTCGTCAGAATCCTTGAAGAGGGTAGGCTACCATTGGTCAGATTGGAGCACTTTCTATGTCGTTCTCCTCCCAGAGTGATGTCATCCTACCTCAAGCTTGTGGCAGTAAGTGAGGATACTATGGTGCTCCTCCCGAAGAATGCACCGACGCCAGACGCTATCCCCTCCTTCATGATAAAGGACGGGATCCTCCCAATGGTAGAACTTGGCCTTCGCGAGGAAGGTCTCAAGTCGCTGCCTGGGCCAACCTTGTGGAACTTTCTTGGCAACAAGATAGTTCACAATGTTGGCGTACCACGGGAGCGGGGCGATAGAAAGGACCGCCTCATCTGGGAAGGTCTCAGATTTGGGATCAATCTGCTCAGAATCCTCAATATGCTCTAATCAGGAGAGATGATCCGCCACCACATTCCTGACTCCAGGCTTATCCTTAATCTCAATATCAAACTCCTAGAGTAGAAGGATCCATCTAATCAGTCTTGCTTTGGCATCCTTCTTTGCCATGAGGTACCTGATGACTGTATGATCTGTAAAAATAGTCACCTTAGATCCAATGATGTACGATCTGAACTTATCTAGGGCAACGACTATGGATAGCATCTCCTTCTCAGTGACAGTGTCATTTCGCTGGGTGGCATCCATTGTACGGCTAACGTAGTGAATGGCAAATGATACTCCATCCCTCCTCTGTCCCAGCATGGCCCCTACAGCAAAATCGGAGGCATCCTTCATGATCTCGAATGGGAGAGACCAATCAGGCGGGTGGAGGACATGAGCCTTGACAACTAGACTCTTGAGAGTCTCAAATGATGCAAGACACTTGTCATCTAGAATGAACTCGGTATCTTTGGTCATCAAATCAGTCAACAATCGGGCAGTCCTGCTGAAATCTTGAATGAAGCGTCGGTAGAAACCGACGTGCCCTAGAAAAGACCATAATTGTCGCAAGTTGGATGGTGGACTGAGTTTCCTAATGATATCTACCTTGGCCGACCTCCATGCCCCTGTTGGAGATGATATGACCAAGCACCGCCCCTTGAGTCACCATGAAGTGACTCTTCTCCCAAGATAGAACAAGATGGACCTCGATGCATCGCTGAAGGATGCGGTCTAGGTAGTCAAGACAAGTATAAAACCCATCGTCATAGATCGAAAAGTCATCCATGAAGACCTCCAAGCACTCACCCACCATGTCTGAAAAGATGGACAATATGCACCTTTGGAATGTCACCAAAGCGTTACATAGACCAAAGGGCATCCGTCTGAAAGCATATGTCCCAAAGGGACAGGTGAATGTGGTCTAGTCCTGGCCTTCAGGCGCAATGGCCACCTAATTGTATCCGGAGTACCCGTCAAGAAAGCAGTAGTGATTCTTCCCAACTAGCCTCTCTATAATCTGATCAATAAAAGGTAGCGGGAAATGATCCTTCTTGGTGGCATGATTCAATCGTCTGTAGTCCACATATACCCTCCAAGAAGTGGGTACTCGGGTAGCGATCTCCTCTCTAGACTCACTCACAACTGTAGTGACGTCTTCTTGGGCACCACATGTAATGGACTAACCCACTTGGAGTCGGAGATGGGGTAGATAAAACCGGTGCTCCACCATTTTGAGATCTCCTTCATGACAACCTCTCGAAGATTCATGTTCAGCCGCCGTTGGAACTCACGTGACGGCTTGGCGTCCTCTTCGAGATAGATATGGTGGGAGCACAGGGCCGGACTTATCCCCTAGAGATCATCTACGCTCCATCCTATCGCCTTGCAGTTCTTTTCAAGAACCTCCATCAAACGAGATTCTTGTTCTCCAGTCAAATCCACTGAGATAATGACCGGGTGCATCTCATGCTCGCCCACAAGGAACCTATACTTTAGCGACTGCGGCAAGGGCTTCAGCTATGGATAATTAGGAGCTGGCAGATCTGGTCTCTGAAAGGTCTGAGTGAACGTAACCAAATCCGCATGGAAGAACTCTTGCTAAACCTGAAAATATGGCGAAGATTGCTCTACTGATGTGTCTGTGCTCTGAATATGATCAATCTCCACCCTAGCTGCTGGCTCTATGGAAATCAGACATGGAATCATATCATCAAACTCTGCCCAATCAATATCTAACTTCGAGCGATCTGAATCTGAATCCAAAGACATATCAACTGCCTTGCTCTCTTGAATGCGATCTGCTGCCTGAAGTGTGCCCTTTGCCAATAATGCGCTCTCCAAGCTCTCCTCTACTGGAATCTGTGCATTATCGGAATCTGAAGGTGAGAGGATGGCTCGTGAAACTGGGTCTAATCAAGTTGCTTCATCGTCTATGATCACAAAATCGGATTCCTGGTGGACGTCTCACTCTGCATCTGTAATCTGCTCTGAATCTGTAAGCGGCTCTAAGTAAGTTGAATCTCGCGCTCTAGTCTCATCGATCGTCTCAATTTGTATACTCTCACCCTCGACGCGAAAGTACACCTTCCCGCTATCATGATCATACACTACCTTGGCTGTGAACGAGAACGGGCGTCCTAAAATGATGGGGGCATCGATCACAGACTCAGGGATCTCCATGTCCAACACAACGAAGTCTGCGGGGAATATCAGGCCCTGAATTGTGACGACCACGTCCTTCAGCAACCCCTTCGGCCTCTTGACAGATCGATCAGCAAACTGAAGGACCGTCCTGCTCTGTTGAAGAGGGCCAAACTCGAATCGATCGAGTAAGGCTGTCGAAAGTAGGATGATAGAAGAGCTGATGTCTAATAGAGTCCGATCGAACCTCTGCTCATGAATGTGGCATCTGACATAGGGAGCTCCTGCATCTGGCCTCTTGGCTGGCAGACGATTCTGGATGGTGAAGCAGGTGGCATGAGTGAGAACATGGATCTCTGAATGGTGGTTCCTCCTCTTTCCTGCGAATAGTGATCTTCTCTCTAAGGTTCTTCTGGAAGAGGGGGATGTGCTCCAAGGCCTCCTGTAGAGTCAGCTGTATCTGAAATATGTCTATCATCTGCTGGCTGAACTCTAGCTGCTATGATTTTTTTGGGTTTTCTTTTTTGGTCCCCTTAGCCAAGTGGAGTCCTTGGGGGAAGGGGATGGCTGAGCCCTCCTCAGATGGAGGGTTAGGATCGGGTCCTTACTATTGTGGTAAAGTAGAATCCATACAAACATCTCCATGCATCACAGATGGACTCACAAATGAAGAACCCTTTCCTTTATTACCAGAATAATCCTGAGATACAACGACAGAAGGAAATGCAACAGGAATAGAAATGACAGCCTCATTACCATGCACATCATCTGGACTTGCGGCATCAGCACCACACTCTATCTCAGCATCAAATCTAGTGGCATCAGTACCACCTCATGCATCTAGTGAAGTGACGGCCTCAGTACCGTCAACTGGATCAACATCCTTGGTGGCGTCAGCACCACCGTCATCATCATCATCATCACGAGCAGCATCAGCACCACTCTCCTCCTCGTCTGACGCTCCTGAGTCTACATGTGGTCGTCGCTCGAACGAGGCACTGTCGGCATGCATCCTACCACTCCTAAGTGTAACAAAGTCAGCATCAAAAGTGTATGCAGAAATATCACCAAGTGAATTACTATGAGTAGTTACCTCGGTAAACTCTACCTGCTTAGATTTCCTCTTAAGGTTGTTCGGGTTCGGCTCAATCTGGGCGGGCATAATGGCCTTGCCCTTCACTATCTATCTCATCTCCTGACGGAACTCGTCCATCTCCCACTGAAATGTAGCCTGCAGCTCGAAGATGAGGCGGGCTAGATCATCTAAAGTTGGATTCTCATAGGCGGGCCCATGAGAACCGGACGGGTGGCCTCTCTGAAAGTGAGTCTGTTGCTATTGATGAGAGGGATACTGAGGATGATATTGCTGAGGCTGCTGCTACTGCCTCCACGACTATCCCTACTGATAGGGACGAGGACCTGACTGCTAGTAGTGTGGCTGCAGATGTAGTTGTGGCTGTGAGAACTGGGGCTGCTGGTGTTGCTGGCTGATCTGGCCACCCTGAACTGGAGGATGCTGCTTGGAAGAGGTACCTCCGCTCGACCAACGAAATCTGAGATGGTCTCGTCGGATCCCAAGCTGAGGTCGGTCATACCAAATCCCGTTGACGTCCATCAACGGCTCCTGCTCGTAAGTGAATGGAGGGAGAACTGCCAGGGGATGACCTGATTGGTAAATCACCATCTGGTTGTCCTGAGATGGTGGTGGCTGGACATACTGCTGCTGCTGCTGGAACGACTGATGAATACTCATTCATCACTCTTTATTCTTATATTTTAGCTACAAAAACCTTTGCAAATGCATGTATATATTTGTAAATACAAATAATTACCAAAAGCATGCATGGTGTAAAAAGTAATAATTAGCATGCTTTTGTGCAAAAATAAAAGAATAAAGATTAAAAAGAAAAAGAGGAAATATTTAGAATAAATATTGAGCAACCTAACCCAAGGGAGGGCTCAGCATGTGCCTGACCGCATAAAAGCCAAAGTAGAGGGAGATATGGGCTCATGTGTGTAAATATACCTGTAAATATAATAAAGATATTTTCCTCTAAACATATAATAAAATGTGCTTGTACATATTTGTATATATTTATAAATATAAAATCCAAATAAAAATTAAAAAATTAAAAAGAAAACAAAAACCACTCCACTTGTGTATATTCATCATGTATATAGTCCCCTCATCTATATTTATTTCACCTTATAAATAAATAAATTAAAACTCCAAAAAATTTGTATATACTCTATCTTTTATGGTGTAAAAAAATAAAATAAAAACAACAAAAACAAAATAAAAAGAACAAAATTAAAAACCAAAAATCACATTATATGTATACCATGTATATATATGTACATATGTATTTATTTCACCATTATATATAAATAATAAAAATAAAATAAAAATATCTTTTTATTCCTAATTTTATTATATAAATAAATAAAATATAAAATGGGGATAAAAATGTATAAAAATAACTAATTAAAAATCAAAAATAAAATCCTATATTGTATATATACCTATATATAGCCCTATTATGTAAATACCTTATTTTTATTTTGAAAAATTAATTAAAAATCACAAAAAATAGAAAAAACTAAAAAAAAATATTTTTCATGTTTTAAGTTTTTATTAAATCGACCATTTACTATTTTTAAATGAATATTTAAATCATTTCCAGATGGCCTTCCCTGATTATTCCACGGGGATGTTGACCGCCCGGTCACCTCCCCCCTGTGGACCACTTCCCACGGGTTCTAGACGCCCGACCCAATTTCTCCATATTTTAGCGTCCAAACCCGATCACCTTGCACCTAAACCCAGGGTCCAATTTGTCCACACCAAATCCGACACCCTTACCGGGATGCCCGCCTCGGGGTCCGCGCTCTGAGCTGCCCTACCCGATCGAGTTTAGCCGGACCCCTTACAGTATAAGTTCCGAGCTTCGCCACCAATTTCCGCATCTTTGGCTCCCCACCTCACCATCCAGTGACCTCCATTACCATCCTCGAGGTGACAGCTCGACGATGGTCGTGTTGCAGAGAGGAGAAGGTGCCCGTACCTCAGATCCGGCGTCCTAGCACCGCTGTGCTCCGCCTGAAGGTGAAGCTCGAGCCTCGGGCCTCGATGACCCGTGAGGCGACGACCCAGAGCAAGCCCAGCTCCTCCACAGTCGATTCGTCCACCCAGGTAGCCTTAGTTCCCTTTCTATTTCTCGAATTTCAGTTTTGCCCCAATTCGACCCATCGTCGTTCCCCTTCGATTCCGGCCACCTCCGCCTTCGTCGCGATCATCGGACCATCCTATCACGTTCGCCTTCTCCCCACGCACGTTCTCCGCCCCTCCATTCAACCCAGCTCGCACAGGAGCTGGGGTTTCGAGTTCCACCGCCGACACCTCGCCGGAGCTCGACCGCCCTGCCGCACTGGTCACCGTCACCCCCTCTTACAGGGTCGAGGCACTTTGCCCTCGACCCGCGAGTCTGCTGGTGTGTTTTGCAGGGATGTCCGAGCCCATCTGAGGGCCTGGACCATTCGAAGCAGCCACTCGACCTCCGTCGGCCTCGCCTGAGCTCCCCCGAGCTCCCCCGGGCCATCGGAGGACACCATTGGACGCGGAAGGCCTCCACGCTTCTTCGCAGATCATCTGGGGCCTTCGAGGAGGACTCCAGTACCAGTAGCGAGCCGGCGAAGTTCGCCGGCTATCAGTTCGTCCTCCATCTTCCGCGTCTGTTGGATCGACCCCAGGCTCCAGTTCAGATCCTAGCCATTCGTTTGAGAAGCAGCTCCGACCGTCCGATCCTTGGGAGGCTCGATCCAGACCGTCGATCGACGAGCGTTTAGCCCCAGCGCATCAGAGCCGATAGATGTCACACGTGGTGCGCATCCGAAGGTTGACGTAATAAAGGGTAAATTACCCCTTAGGCCCTTAGCTTTAGAATAGTTTGCTTTTAGTTCTGTAATTAGTTTTGAACTTTTATTTGTGTTGGATAAATTGCATTGTGGACCCTGTCGTTTCTTTTATTCACATGTATGCCCCTGCTTATAGTAGATCACGTGCGTCGACACGTGTTCATCTGGGTTATTTGCATGCTTAGCCTTGTTGTTCTAGGGTGTTAATGAATGAATGAAATGTTTTAGAAAATTACAGATATTCCCATGTGAATGATTTTTATGCGCATGTGCGTTTATTAGTGGGTTATTTACATCGAAGCCCCTGGACTTTTAATACTTGTTATTAAATAGTCCAGGAACATTGTTTCTTTGCAATCAGATCCCTGTGTGCCCAAGACACGCGCCTCGCACGTGACTTCTTGGAATTTTTGCACCGGACCCCCTGGAACTTCTTCTATTAGCGTGAAGGTCCCTATGCACTGTACCCTAGTTTTGATTTTTTATAAGATATCAAACTAACTCCAAATTCAATGAAAATTGGACACATGGCTCCTGTCATGTGGTAAAATTTTCTAGAATTTTTGGAGATATTTTTGGTTTTATTTGATATTTTTCAAAATTCAAAAACAAGCTTTTTCTTTACTTTCTGACTTGAAAAATCACAAAAAAATATCAAAATACCTTTAAAAATTACAAAAAAATTAGTTTCTGTGTCTTTTGCTTTGTTTGATTTTCTGACCAATTTTGGTCATTTTTCATTATATAGAACTCATAAAAATTGAAAAACACTAAAAACTCTATAAAAATTCTAATAAATAATTGAAAAACCCAAAAATAATAATTCTGGTGCTAAATTTTCCTTGTATTTTCTTCTATACAGGAAAATTACCTTCAGGAGTTAATTAGGCCCTTTTGCATTTTAAATTGGCCTTTTACTCCTGACTAGACAATACCTTCATTTCCCTGCCTTGTTTGATTTTTAGAAAATTCAATAAAAATCAGAAAAATACCAAAAATTAATCAAAAACAGTAAAAATCATAAAAAAACATAAAAACATTTTTATTTGAATCTTTGAGTGATTTTTAATGCATTAAATAATTGTTTGTATTGGCTTGTTTCTTTGTTTTCTTTATTTCCTTTATTAATTAAAAATCCAAAAAAATATATAAAAATTAAAAATCCACCAAAAATAGTTGCTTTTTATTTTATTTCTTTTTTAGACTACTTCGTAGGCTGCAAGGCCATCACGTGCTCCTTGTGTTCGACCCTGGTCGCTATACCAGGTTAATCTAATAGCGAGACCGCTACTTGTGTTTGATTGGTTTTTATCTGATTTGGTGGTCTATTTTTCTTGATCGACCACGCTTGGTGACTTGGGTCGCAACGACCCTTGATTACCTTTTACCCGAGTTGCGAGGCGTGTCATCAACAGCTCCGCTTGAATATGATGTACCTGTCGGTAGTAGGTAGAGGGTTGGGTCAAGCTGCTGCTGCTAATGGGATCTGCCCGTGACTTGAGACGGGGCTGAGAAGCCGTCTGTGCCTCCTAGAGACACATGATCTGGGTCTTCAGGTCACTCAACGTCTGTGCCATCTAATCTATCTGAGACATGCCTGGCACTGCTTCTTCTCAATCAGCTCGATGCGGTACAACTTCTCGCTGATAATCCCCATATCAGCGGTCGTCGACTCTGCCCGTGCTGCGGTTGCTGATGATGTAGATGGACCGACATTAACCCGTGCTATCCTATGATAGGACATGGTATGTGGTGTGGGCTTCCCCTGTGCATACAGTCGGGTTTGGGACATCATCGTGTAGTTCTCCGCCACCTCATCGTAGATGTCCCAGACCCGATCCTCATCCTTGGTGAAATAAGAACCCCCACTTGATGCATTGACTAGCCCGTACAACTCCGGTGTAAGCCCACGGAAGAAACTTTGGACAAGGTTGGGCTTGGATATATCGTGATGGGGACATCGGTCTGTGATCTCCCTGAACATGTCCCATGCCTCATAAAATTGCCCGTTGGGGAGCATGGAAAAGTTGCTGATCAGGCCCCTGACTGCATTCGTCCGGTCGAGTGGATAGTACTTGTTCAAGTACTCATTCCAGAGTTGTTCCTATGATGTGACGAATCTCCCTAGGTGCTTCAGCCAGTTGGCTGCTCTGTCTACGAGGGAGAATGGGAAGGCCATCATCCTGATGGTATCCTCATCCATGAGTCGATCGTGGACCGTGCTGCAGATCATCTCGAATTCTTGGAGATGGAGGTGTGGCTCCTCTGTGGCGAGTCCGTGTAATTGGGTTAGAAGCTGGATAGTCTGAGGCAGGATCTTGAAATCCCCTAGAATGGCCTGCAACTAGATCCATCTACGGGTTAGAGTTGCACCAGGGTTGTGCAACTCCTTCATCGGTCGTGCAGATGCTGCTGATTGTGTTGGCTCCTCAGGCTCTCTGTCCTCGAGAATATCTCCTCCTCCTCCACCGGCTCTGCGCTGCTCTCTGTCGTCTCTCATCTGCTCCATCTCTCGGAGCATGTCCACCATGAAAGCCCCCTGGTCTCTGATCTGACGCTACATGGTCTTTAGAGAGGCTAACAGGGTGTTGTTGATGGCACCCTGATCAAGTACGTAGGTCTGGTTCCCGCTGGGTCCATCAGTGCGCTCCTTACTGCTGGCCATGGTCTCTGCAAAGGCAAAAGACCCAAACTCAGGTGCTGGTAAATCATCTACTCTCTACTGTGGTCTCTGCTCGGGCACCTCAGGACTGGTAGAAGGGTGGTCGAGGGAGAACATGGCAGAGTCAAACTCGAGTTCGTATAGAGGGTCTCGGCTCTCACAAACCAACCTAGATGAGCGGGCCGGAGTGCTCGAAAGCGGTGCAGCCAGAGGCTGCCTAAGGGACCTCCAACCCATCATCTTGATGTGGCGAGTGAAGGCAGATGAGATCTGGAAAAGCACACAAGATCGGGCAAGCAAACCCCCATTTCACCTACTCATGCAAAGCTGATGACCGTAAAGGTTCAGTCTTTTATATTGTCGAATTTATTAGGCGATAAAATAGTCTTTTAGAGCGATTAAGCAAGCTGTTGGGAATCCAACACTCCTAGGAGACTGTCCCGATCCCAAGGCTAGATCTTTCTCAGCCAATACAAGTCGTGGATCATTTATCGGCTACCCGATTGACTCGCTCTATTAAGGATATCACGGCCCTCTTTACCAGAAACCAGAGCGATCCTCACTGGAGAACGACTAACCCGAAATCAGTAGTCTGAAGAGAGGCCGGATGTGGATCTAGCCTAGTGTGCGGGTCACTCTCTCGCTCATCCAAACCATAAAATGAGGGGATTACTCTCCCAAGACAAATTTTTAGGTGAGGTGTCTTTTAGGGTCAAGTGTGCTTTATCAGTCCCAATTTTATAGTTTTTTTTCTTTTTAGGTATTTTTCAAAGCAAAAAATGCCTAACGAATTTTTCAGTTCTCTTAATTATTTTAAGTCCAAAAATAGGGGGAGAAGTCGAAAAAAGCCGGTGCACGATCAAACACTATGATGCATGCAGAGTAAGAAATGCGTACCTGACTCCAGCTCTCTACATGGCAGAGTGATCCACGCATAAAATAAAAAGACAGGAGTAAAACTACCTATATGATGCAAGAAGAAATCGGCCTTAGACAAATAATTTCTACTCGCGAAGAACTGTAGCTAACGGGTCAACAAGAGGGTTCGGGGTCCGATCTATGATGTTGATCGGTGTCCACCACAACGGATCCTGCCAGCGCTGTATACGACCTCTAGCGGCACGTGAGCCCTCAGGTGACCGAGTTAACTTTTTATTTGTGATTTAATTAATAAGATCCAATTAACGATCTATAGGAACAGATATGCAAATAGCATTGGGCCTTAAGTAATTACGTCACAATCCAAGCAAAAATCCTAAGTCTAATGGCCAAAAACTTTGAGAATCAAAATAAAAGAAAAGGAGGTCAAAAACAAAACCGGTGAAAATCCACGGTGAGGTCCTCCGTGCACACCGGTGCTCGACGAAACAGACCCTGAGATAACACCAAGTCTGAGTCCAGAGTCTGTCATGTATTATTACAATAATAATAATATGTATAAATAAACCTAAGTCTAAACTAAACCACACTACAGCTTTCCAGGTTCTACTCCCCCTCCCCTACGCTCTCCTGCGGCTCGATGCAGAAACGAACCGCCTCCAAGTCACGCGGGTGCCTTGTCTCTCCGAAGATCGCCGCCCTCGCTCATCAGGCCCTCGTAAGAAAGGCAGAACAGAAATGTGTCAGTCCACCGTTATTAAAAATAAAAATAAAAAATAAAAAATAAAAGCAAAAATAAATGCAAAATAAAAACAAAGGAACTAAAAAGAAAAGGAAAAAAACAAAAAAAATAAAAAGAAATCAAACAAAAGAAAATGAAAAAAAAGAAAATAAAAATAAAGCCGAAAAAGGGAAAACCGACTACTAAGCCGTGCTCCCCGACAACGGTGCTATTCTGATGAGCGACCCAAGCGACTAAGGTAAAATGATATCAATGGTCGTTGTGACCTCAACCACTTGGATCGGGCTCGATCAAGAAAATTAAAACCACCAAAATAAAAATCAATCAATCAAACATAGCGGTCTCGCTAATTTATTTTACATGGTATAGCTACCAGGGTCGAACACAAGGAGCATGTGATGCTAACGCTACAAAGTAGTCAGAAATCCAAGGAAAACAAAGAAGTGGTGGTTTTATATTTTTCATTTTTATGATTTTTAAAATTAAGAAAAGGGGAAAAGAAACAAAAAATCAACACTTAAACAATTATTTAAAGACTCAAAAATTCAAAATAAAAATAATTTTGTGTTTTTTAAATATTCAAGTGTTTTTGTGGATTTTATGGGGTATATCTGATTTTTAATTAATTTTTTTAAAATGAAATAAAATAAAAAATAACAAACAGTGTACAATTGTGATATAAAGGCAAGTTAAAATAACTTAAAGTGCATGTAAAATCTCACCAGTATTTTTATGATAAAATATAAAATACGAACTAACTATAGCAACTTAAAACATATTTTTTTGATTTTTTTATGAATTTTTAGTGATTTTTCTAAGATTTTTACTCTTTTTTAATTTTTAGGGTTGTTATAAATGGAAATAAAATAAAAATTGGACAGAAACTTAAACACAACAAAACACATAACAAGGAATTTTTTTAGAATTTTTCAAGGCTTTTTAATTTTTTAGTTGATTTTTAAAAATAAACAGGCATTATTTTTAAGGTTTTTGAATTTTTAAAAATAATAAATGAAAACAAAATAAGACCAAAAATTCACCAAAATTCCTACACCATGACAGGAGCCATGTGTCAAAATTTCGTGAATTTTGGACAATGTTAGCTATTTATCAAATCAAAAACACAACACACATCACACATGGACCAAAATGCAAAGAAAATATGTTTCTGGACCAATTAATAACATGCAATAAAAGTTTAGGGTCCGTTTGTATTTTTCACATCAAATTTCGCACATGCTGGAAAACATCATTCACATGCGTATATTTGCAAATAATAAACTAAACATTCAATTCATTACATCAAATAAGTCCAGGCCAAGCAATGCAAATAACCCAGTACCCCACGTAACGATGCACGTGAGTCCACACAGACAGGACTAGAAAGCAAATACGGAAAACTTTAGGGGCAAGAGTGCAAAAAGGTCTATTGTATACTTTTATTTTACAGACAAAAAGACAAACTGAAATAAATGCAAGGTGGGTTGAACAAATTACCCATGCAACACGTGAGCTGCGTGTGGGGTGGACAGGTGGCGGCTGTTGAGTGGATGTGAACGTGCGGCTCTGGCGCTGTCAGCTGTCAGATCCAACGGTCGTCAGATGTCTTAGACGTGTGCGGTACGGGGGCCGTTAGATTTGACATCTAACGGCCTGACAGCTGCTGGAGATGAACGGCGAGGATGGCATCTGGGCGAGGGTGCAATCTGACGGTGGAAAGAGGCTATGGAAGAACTGCGCCTGGGTGAAGTTCACTGGAGCACTAAGGGAGATCGGAGGCTCCGATGAACGATCGGACGACGCCAACAGAAGCGTGAGGGCCCTCCATGTTGAATAGTTGGGGATGATGGAGTCGCTGACGGTTAGATCTTCAGGACGATGGCTGGGACCTGAGCGAGCTCCGACGAGGGTGGTCGAAGGGCTATTTGGGATGTTCCACGCACGTTAAGTCCTGCGGGAGTAAGCTCGGACTCAGAGCAAGGCTCTGGTCGGGGTTATTTAGCCTATAATAAAGAGAAGTGGGGGCGAATGGAAAGGGGGCCTCCGACGAAGGCGGTAGATGAGACCTAGGGCATAATCTTGGCAATCCGAGCCCAGATTAGGATGATCAGATGGCAAGGGAAGATGAAGGATGAGCTGGATCATCGATCGTAGCGGGTGGATGGATGTGATGGGGCTCTGGCGGAGCGGAGATGGAGTGTAGATGAAAAGATTGAATCAGATATGTGAGCTAAGGTCTACAGAATGAATACCCGAGGGTCCTAGAAGAATCCTGAGCTCCAGGGGGTGCAGACAGTGTAGTCGTTGCCTCAAGTTCGCTGCGGCTGGCGGAGGAGGCTCGTCATGGTGGCGTTCCGGCCACGAGAGGCGAGCGTCGGCTGCACAACACCTTTCTAACGACCGAAGGTGGCCTCCGGTTGCTGTCACCAAGACGAAGCATTCTAGGGTATCAAAAGGGTGTGCGGAACAAGCTCAGCTGCTGGGAGACGATGGAATGACTTTATAGCAAGTCCCAAGAAGCTTGGAAGAATTGGATCAAGCGCGCGAACCGAGGTCGACCTACTCCTCCCTAAGGATCCGCGAGGATCACTAATCCACTGGGGAGATGCGGGCGGAAAATCGGAGCTAGAGGGTGCAGGATCCGCTCAGAAAAAATGGGAGAAAATGGGTGCGTGGGCCAGATCCGTGAGCGAGAAGGTCCGTGAGGGGTAGTTGACCGGGGTCAACATTCCTCCTGGACCAATCGGAAAATATAAAGTCAAGAAGAATTGTAAAATCAATTAAAAATAGAAAATGATTTTAAATTAAAAAGTGTTCAAATGAAAATATTTATTATTTTTCAAACTATTTTTCTGTATTTTTATTTATTTTTATGAAAATAATTTATGGTGTTTACAGTATATTATATTATATACATGTATAAAATACCTATGTATTTTATACAATTATTTTTATTTTCTTATTTTGCAGAAATACCCCAATATGTATATTTTATTAATTTACAACATAATATTTAGAGTATAAAATAATTTTTGTTTTTTTTATTATTTATTTACAAATGTAAAATAAACAGGTAGTGATACATATTTACATGTATTATATACAAGGTGAGAGAGAGTTTTATTTTATTTTTATTTTTATTTTTCTACTTTTTATTTTGATGTTAGAAATATATACAAGCGGATAAAAACACCTTTTTCATTTTATTTTTATACAAATAACTTATATACACATAGGTGGTAAATATGTACAAGGTAGGGTGGCCTTATCTCTCTACTTATTTTATTTTGGCGATCAGGCCCATACTAGGCCCTCTCTTGGGTTTAGGTCACTCAATAGTTATTCTAGATATTTCCCTCTTTTTCTTTTATTCTTTATTCTTTTATTTTTGCACAAATACATGCTAATTTTTAAATATTAACAAATGCATGCCTATTGCTAATGTATTGTATTTACAACTATACACATGATGTTTTGCCAAGATATTTAGCTAAAATAAAAGAATAAAGAGTGATGAATGAGGATTCATCACCCCCTTATACATCTAGGAACCAAACACGCTCTTTATTGGACTTGCATATTTCCTTCAATATGAACCTTACATCAAGGTTATTTCTTTTGGTGGACGGGAGGAAGGAGGTCGCACAAAGAGAATGTATCCACAACTCATCTATCCCTTTGCCGCAATGAGTTGGACCTTCGAGAGCAGCATCGGGTATGTGAGATGCTTTGTTGTTTAACTGATTTCTAATGGAATCCATAACCAATGATGTACAACACTACTTTGAATAGATGAAGTAGATACCTATGAGGACCAACTTGTGGCACGTCTACTTCTGATTTGTCGCGAGGGTCAAGCTATATGGTTGTCCAAGACAGTCCTGATAAATGCTTTAACATTGTCGCCATGCATGCCCCCGATGGGTAATGAGGCAATTTCGTATGCGACAATACATTCAAGAGGTGATGCCACATATATCCTCTGATGATAGACGCACTATACCGAGAGATGATGACCCATATGATCGGGGTTTACATCACCAAATCATTTGGCCTAATGGCACCGATGAATGGACGGCGTCGATGTGGAGAGAGAATTGGACAAGGTAGTGACTACCGTTCTGACTGATTATGACATTGTATTGGAAGATTACACATCGTTAGATTGCTACAACCATATTGCCTCCCCGACAAGCTTACGAACCACACAGACCAAGGAGGAATCAACTGGTAAATTCTTTCACACATGCTAATTATATAAGCGATGTCCATTTTATAACTTCTAACCGAGACTTTAATTCCATAGGTGAACTCCTAATTCCGTGTGAGAGAAATGATGACAGAGCATCAAAGGATCACATAAATGCAACAACTGATTGGTTACGTTGACTACACAATTCAAAACATGTCTCTGGTGGATCCGAGAATACACGATATCCAGTCCATGTACACACATATACCAAGCCCACAACATTTTCGTCTCAGTAATAGGGGGATCAATGCAGTTATCGGACGGATGAGCCAGGTCCGTCGTATGACATACTCCCTACTCAAGAAGCCCAACCAACTCAGGCTCTGTAATACTGGCAGATGAGGTCCAGTCAGAGTCAGCCAACTTACATCGATGTCCCTGATTATGACATTGGACGGCTACTGCCTCACCAGTTTGGCTCTGGAGCAGCGTCATGGGGCATGGAAACATCATATATCGATCTTCCCAGAGCATCCAGTGCAAGCATGCCTACAATAGTTACCTAGCTAGAGCTACCCCACACTTCAAATGTTACAACTCAAAGAGGGAGTGATTGGCACACAACATCAGGGGAGCATTCAACCACGACTGCACTTGGAAGGGGACGTTGTAATGCAGGGAGGGGTTCAACTAGCATGGGAGAAACATGAAGGGTGGAGGCTGGTCGGTGGGCATGAGAGAGGTCTAAGAAGGGAAAAGAAAAAGGATATTCTTCAAAGGGACCAACATCAAATATTGTACATCACACAAAGAAGTGGTTTCATTTATTGTCACATGTTATCCCCATTGTGGAAATGAGAAAAACTTACATTTTGCATCAAGACTTTATTTTATTGTTGTTTGTCATTATTGGCAATGTAAGTATGATTTTTTGAATAAATATTGTCACATGTTCTTATGCTCGTATAGGCTATGACAAAACTCGTATTACAGCTTGTAAGTCGGTGCACCTTCCCGACAACCGTTTCCTAGTAGCGCGTGCACCATCTAGTAGTAGAGCACCATGCCGTGAAGTGCGTCCTCCACCACAATTACCACAACGACCGCCAACTGTAGCACCACTAGTTTCCGAGGAGGTACGATCACAGCTTCAGAAGGTCCACTCCGACTCCCATTCACCTATTACTCGCCGCAATCCGTGCCCCTTCTATGGTGGACTCTTCATAGAGTGAGACTTCACCGTCCATAGAATACTATGATGAAGAAGAATATCTGTACGCAGACCTGACCGATTTACATTACACAACTGTATTGAAGTATGCACACCTGGACGTACTTCGTAGAGCGCAGGTGAGTTCGAGGTCTTGAGTTCGATTTCTTTAGTGTAATGGAATTTTATGTAACTCTGGATACATATGCGCATTTTGATATGATGTTAGTAGGTACATATTCGGGAAATCTTCTATTAATTAAATGCCAGTGATGAAATTGTGTTATCTTAATCTTGTGATTCTATTAATTCAACGATATCTATATTTTGATTTCAATGCAATTTAAACATTCTGACTATTCTACATTTTCTTGAAAAAGGTGTTCAATATAGAGAAATGATTAATGATACTTTTAAGAATACATAATTATCAAATACTTTTAAATTAATTAAAAATTTGATTAATATAATAGAAGTACACAAGTTTTAGGTTAAAAATAAAATCGAAGTACCAAATTATATCCTATTGATTAATAATACTAGGTTAATTAATTTAATAACTTTAATATTATTTTAATTTAAATTATAAAAATTATAAAAACATAATTATTATATAAAAATTACAAAGCATAAACTGAACTATAAACTAATAGGTGGGAACCCTAGCAATAAACCGTTCACTGCTACTATGATTGGCACGACGAATAATTTACCGTGGCAAAGTTTAGGACGGAGTGACCAGCGATAAACCGTTTGCCGTGTCAGGTAGATCAACGACAAACAATTCGTCGATACCTCCAGATATATTTCCATTCCGTACCTTTTAGGGTATGTTTGGTTGCTGGGTTGGACTGGGTTAAGTTGAAGTACCCATGTGAATAGTAATTTGTGAGAGGGATTGAGAGGATTGGAAGGAAGGATATAAAGGTGTATCCCAATCCAACCCAACAATCAAACAGACCCATACGAGGCAAGAAAAATAGTTTTTCCCACTCTCGCCCAGTCCAGTCCGGTCTTTCCGAGGAAGATATGCCACCGGTCCTCTTTGAGCAGCCCTCCCCGCGAACCAAGAAAGAGTCGAAATTTGAATTCTTCCGTACGACCACCCTCCAATCCTCCTTTTTCCGTATCTGTCGTCGTTATCCGAGGCCAAAGACGCCCGCCCGCCCACTCCCTCCCCTCACACCGAAAGCACTCTCCAGCCTCCAAACCGCAAAAGAGCCCTCACCACCACCGAACAGCCTCAATGGAGAAGCAACTCAGATCATCTCTCCGTTCCTCCTCAGAGACCTTCCTCTCCTTGGCCACCTCCCGCCCTTTCAACAAGCAGTTCAAAACCGCTCTCAAAGCCGCCATCCACTCCACAACCCCACTGCCGTCAACCCTCTCATCCGCCCTCCACTCCTGTATCTCCCACTCCATCCAGTCCCTCCAGCTCCACCCACGCCAATCCCCCTCCCACACCTCTCGCCCCCCTTCCCTCTCCCCTCCCCCAAAGCGCCCCGCCGCATCCCCCGCCCTTCTCCGTCTCCCCCATCCCCGCTACGCGTCCTCGCCGAGATCCTTTCCCTCTGCTCTTCCCACCCCCTCGACCCCTCCCAATTGCTCCCCTCTCTCAAGCTCCTCCACGATGGCATTGTCCTCTACGATGCCCAACTGGACCTCCGCTCCATCGTCTCTGGGCTCTGCGAGGACTGGTGGAAGCGGTCTCTCCCCGGAAGGGAGCTTCTGATCTCTCAGTCGATGCCGTTCCTTCTCTCCCGGTCACTGGAGCAAGTTGGCAGGAAGGCTGATGTTCGCAGGGTCTACGCGGTGAGGGAAGCATTCACAATGTTCGATCTCGAGGACGAGAGCAGCGAGGATCTTAGGCTTTTGTTGGTGAGGCGCGTGATCACGCCATTGTACCTGAAGACGGAGGAGGGCAGACGCTTCATAGCGTATGCAATGGGGTTGAACGGCCCGCTTCCGAAGGAGGCTTTGGCATTGGTAAGGTCACAGATTCCATTCGGTAGGAGGTCGGTGTTGGAGGCATATCGTGACGTGTTGTTCTCGGCATGGAAGTGCTTGGAAGGGATCTTGAAGGAGGAGATGGAGGATGGTTTCCTGCAGGCACTCGTCCCAGGGGCCATCTACGCTAGTTCGAGGGAGCTTGCAATGTCCATAACAAGAGTGCTGGGGGGATTTGTTGAACACAGGGCAACAGGCGGGGTCAACAAGCTTCTCTTCCGCCTTGCGGAGCCTATACTCTTCAGGTCCCTGCAGGTGTGATGCATACTATTTTATTTCAGCGCAGTTCTTTTTTCCTTCTGTTTTTGCGCAAGTATTTCACACTTGCGTGGATTGGTACTTTCGAATCCGTAATCACTGTTGACAAAAACACAAGCTTTATTTTGGCACATCATTATAAGTGAGAAGTTATAATTCACAACTGTTTGGTCATACGATGACATGCGATGAGAAGACTACTTCATTCGTTTCTTTTGCCCTCAGATTGTGAGTTGATGGTTTTCTCTTGTTTCGTGAAAGGTCCTTTGGGCCCATTTTTGGACTTTTGTATTGATCACAGACGAAATAGAGGGAGAAGTTTCTCATTAATAACCCTTTCTTGCACTATTAATGGAATTTTTACGTTGGTTATTGCTACTTGGTAATTATCTTCTTTTCCTGACCTGGGAAAGGAAATAATATTTGGAGCTCAAGATCGGGTGTTTTTGTGGATGTTCATGATGTTTGGGCAGAAAGACATTTTGTTATGGTGAGAAAGTGGGGATTTCAGCTAATTTGTTACTTCATTTCATTGAAAAGCAAGGTTGGCTTAGGAAGTTTAACTCGTCGGCTTGTGTCCCCGGTCCGTTATCGAGGAAAACTGGCCCTGACAACTTATTGGGTTCGAGCCCAATTGGACCCGTTGACAACCACCCAAAATGCTTAAGCCCAAGTTGTCAAGTAGTAATCTCCACCACTTATAAACCACACCCACACTTCATGAGTTTTAGGTATGGCACTATGTTTGGGGTTGGGGTGACCTCCCCCACTTATATTCGCAACATCCTCGTTGCGACATGGCACATCATTTATTCCCAGTGATAGTGGCGGCTGCACGCTCCGGGTAGCCATTTCCTCCAACCTCTGTGTAGGGGCGGCTCCACCTCTCGGGTAGCCCTTTCCACTATCAGAGAGAATTTGGCTCTGATACCATTCGTAACGTCCCGGGCTTATGTCCTCGGTCCGTTATCGAGGAAAACTGGCCCTGACAATTTGTTGGGTTCGAGCCCAATTGGACCCGTTGACAACCACCCAAAATGCTTGAGCCCAAGTTGTCAAGTAGTAATCCCCACCACTTATAAACCATACACACACTTCGTGAGTTTTAGGTATGACACTATGTTTGGGGTTGGGGTGTTACACCATTAAATATAGTAAGTTGATGCTTTCTTCTTTATTAACAAAATGCTTGAATATTTGATTCATCTGGAAGATAATGGGTACTGCAGTCTATCTTCATAGTAACGTCCCCCCCAACTAATGTTGCTTTTATTAAGAAAAGTTGGAAACTGATAAATTCCCACCAATAAAATTACCAAACTTTTGTTGTGGAGGGGACTTGCGAATATGAATGATAGACTTGTCTCTCAAAGATTGAAATTTCTTTAAAATGCTTAGGGTAAATTACAAAAAAGGGACTGATCTTTACACGGATTCCCTAATTAGGGACTAATCTTTAGTTTGTAACAAATAGGGGACTAAAATTCCACTTAACGTTCCAGTCCCCTACTCCATCAATGGGCTATTCAATCCATGGATGAATTTGACGAAATTACCCCCCATATGAATAGTACAGATCTAGACGCATGGGTGAGGGAGTTCTACGGGATGAGCAGCATCCGACGAAGGAGGCCCTTGGCCTCCACATCCTTGGCATGTCCTGCAAGAGCTGCTTCTCCTTCACCGCGTGCCCCCCGCGTCCTTCCTCCTTTGGTTCCTCTAGCTCCAGTTAGGGGGACACACCGCGTGCCACCAGCGCCTCCTCCCATCCCATTCCCTCTAGATCTATAAATTCCTGTCACCACCACTGCCCGTTCACCAACTCTAATACATCGTTGCACCAAATCAAAACTTTTTGGTGGGTTTGAACAGGGGGCTGATGCAACCAACCAGAGATCCAATCCATCAAACTTGGAATCCTGGGAGGATGATGGGAAGATCTGCTAAGATGAGGAGATCTTGCTGCCGTGGGATCAAGCTCTCTAGAGTCGTGGCCACGCTTCAGGTGGTCCTCGATGGCTTCATCGTGCTGGTCATCCTCGTCAGTCTCTACAAATTCTACTCTGTAACATCCGGGAATTTGCGTAAACCCGAACTCATCCGATTTTGGGTCTAATGAACCCAATAACATTGACGGTCAATACTAAACAACCTAAAACGACCAATTAGTAGTGAATCAAAAGTCGTTCGGACGAAATCGACCAAAAATCGGTCCCTTCGTAATGCGCGCCGTGAAAAAGCCGCGACGCAAATTCGGAAACCGCAAAACGAACCGAGACCATCATTAGATCCGATTCGACGACACGAGACCAACGGAATCGACCGTTATGATATTTTTAAATCACAAAATTTAGTCTCAAACAAAAACCGTATCCGAAAATTTCAGATATTCAAAAGTCAATCGGAAGTATATCAATATTATACTCTTTTTGATCGTCGTTGAAAGACGATCAAATCGAGATACTTCGCGTCAAAATCCGAGGCCCGGGGTGCTTGTACGATAGGTTTTTATGTATAACAAATAAAGATAAGTTTGGTTAAAGGAAATAATGATAAAATATTATAAATTTTGTTGTTACTGTAGCAACAGTAACAACCGTTGGCTTCCTGGACAGCACATTTGGGTTAGATTTTTTTTCATTCCACTTAACCTATCCCTTCTTTGACACTTAAACCCTTCTTATCAACACTTGTCATCACCCCCTTGTGCCATCCTTATTATATATAACCTCCATTTCCCCAAAATTCCCAATGAACCCTCTCTAACTTTGCCTCCAACGAAGAAGCAAACCCACAACCTTCCTCTCCTTTTCATCTCTCTCATTTCCCTCATGAAACCCCCATCGTTTTTCTTCAAGCACAGTCTGGAGCTGCTGTTCTAACTTCTGGATTTCCAGATTTGCATGTTGTGATCTCCATTTGAGATTTTTAAATAGAGGTACAACCCTTTCTCTCTTCCTTATTTCATATTTCCCAATTTTATTCCTCCAAATCTCAAGAAGGATCTCCCCTTTTTATTCCCAAATTCTGAAAATCTGCTACAATCTTTCCTTCTTCTTCTGTTATACACCTCAAGAACATCAAGTATACCTGTGAGGATTTAAAGTGCTGAAGCTCCAGAACATCCTACCTGTTGCATGCATGATTTTCTCCTGTTAGAGCATATCAAGAGGTACAATCCCCCTCTCCATTTGCTGCCATGCATGTGTTTAGCACACAATTCTAATCAGATTTTGTATAAAGTTTTTTTCCACCATTCACTGGGATGTTGATTAATTCTACTTTGATGTGCATATTACTATTCTGGATACCAATATTGTTCTTACTGTTCTAGTGGAAATTTTCCTAGATCTGAAATTAATTCTCCTAATCTACTAGCATGCTTAATCCCAACAACTAGATCAAACCAACGCATCTTTGCAGTATCTTTGTTGTATTATTTACTAGAAGACCTTTAGACATTAGGTAACAGATAGTTGATAACATACAGTTCACAATACATACACATTGCCAAATGGGAATTTACTAAATTCTATATCGAAATAGGAAAGGGAAGAACATATTAGGTGATAAATAAATAAATATATATATATATATATCATAGGGTGAATTTCTGGATCAGCAACCAACTATAAAAAAAGGGTTAATTAATAGGTTACTGTATGTTGTATTGAATTTGGAGAAGTAACATCATACAAGGCCCTAAATGTCGGTTTCGGTCACCATTTCGGTATCGACCAAAACAGAATTTCGATGGAATTTCGGTGGAATTTCGACCGGAATTTCGGTCATTTCGGTCATTTTTTGTACTACGACCCCCATATTTCGGTCATTTCGGTCATTTCGGTCGAATTTCGATTTCGACTGGATATCGATATTCGATAGAAATTCGACCGAATTTCGTTGAAATTTGAGGCTATGACATCATAACTCTATGAACTGTCCACTTGCTTAAGAAGGGTCACGAGAGGTTTTTGGTTTATAACTTTACTGTGGGAGATGCAAATAAACATAAAGTATACCAGATTCTTTTGATGTCCATGTCAGTGTTGTGAGATTTTTTTTAGAAAGAAATTAAAGGAATGATATTACAATTCAATTTTTAAAAAATATATTTTCATTTTTTTATCCAGCTAACACCACTTATTTTGGACTATTTTACAAATGAATTCCAGTGCATATTCTATCCTAACACTTAAGATCAAACACTGTTGATTGCTAGGATTGTAAGAACTAATCTTTGACAAAACAAACGCTCTACGCTTGTCCTTAAGGCCAGCTGGATTGATATTGAAATTTTTGTCTGGTTTTCTGTTTCGGTTAGGTTATGTAAATCTAATCTAGAAGACCTTATTGGTCATAATTAGTATTGTATAGTTTTTGTATCTTATTAACTTCAAACCATCAACATAAGTGTATGATTCTTTTAGTATGCCTTTTCTATATAATTATAGCTATACTTGAATCGAAGTAACCATGCTATTTATTCATATCATCAACTGCTAATGATAATTCTTTGGCATATCTAAAGGAATTAGGAGCGTTTATTCGGTCTTTCATTTTTATAGCAACAATACATGCTCAGTTCCTTCATCAGCTTGTCAGAAGCTTGTATCATACTCATAGGTCATTATATATATATATAAATTTATTTGGGTACATAATTAGAAGGATCATGTAAGTTGAACGTTGATTTTTATAATAATAATAATATCTATTTATATAAGTAAGGCATGCATAGATACCTTTTCTTAGAAATCTACAAATAGTTATTATATATGGAGCCAATATCCAAGAAAAATCTCAGGCATGATTATATCATCAATAATAACTTGCGACCACAAATCCTAGATCAAAAAAAAATCATTAGGTATACTCTGCTATCTATGAATCACTAATAATAAGATAGATGATCAAGAGGTCTAGATCTGTATGATTAACCAACAGAAAGAATTGAGAAAGAGATAAGTTGACAAGCAAGTAATGATAATCGTAAATCAATATTGATTAAAATATATAAAATTAAGGACTGGTCATCTTCAAGAATTCATACCTTAGGTATACAATTAGTATGTAACCTTAAGGACAGGTCATCTTCAAGAATTCATACCTTAGGTATACGATTATTAAGATCAGAAGATCTAGATCTCTCAGAATTGACTACAGAAAGGTTGAGGAAAGAATGACTAGTCAAGTAAGCAAAGGTATCAGTGAATGGATGATAATAATGAATAGTGCCGGTCATGGTGGCCTTTACACCTGACTGTGCGAGGGCGCGGTGACCCTCAGCTGGGCGGGAGATAGGAAGCCCAGTTTGGGCAGCGGCCGCCAAGTGCGCGGGTCTAGGATCCCAGTCCTCTTTCGGTTTTTACGCGAGCTCGCAGTGTTTTTACGCCTCGTTGGGATCCAGACTTTAGACCAGTTCCGCTGACCCTGATTTAGGATACCCAGGCGGGGGATCCTTGGTTTTTCAGTTTTACGTACGAGCTCGGTTGCCCGTTACCGGTCGGGCTGTTTTTCTAGAGCGACTTCCCGGGAAGTCTCTCTCACCCGTCTCAGTGGTGTAGTTGGGAGTAGACCTATCTCTCTATTGGACCGTCCTTCCAACTAGAGGGCGGGACGGAAGAGCCATTTGTAGGCTTCTTCACCGCTTGAGTTTACCTTCGCCAAACAGATTTGGCGATTCTACATCCAGATCATCCATATCTACATCTATATCTACATCTAAATTATCAAGAGTTGCATCTGAGAGAGTTAGAGTGAAGGTTTGGAGGAAATTACAATTAAAATTGAGTTGATTGGAGGTGACTTTAATCTGATTCGAAATCCCTATAAGTTAGTGGACGTGTTGGGAACTTAGTTAGGATGCATTACACAACACCGCATGCCTACGGAGGCCCCCCAACCCTAAGGTAGTTTAATACCTTAGAGTCATAGTGTGAGGCTACACACAGACCAAGACCACGGACTATCCACTAACTTAGAAGGAGTAAATAGAATTAAGGATCAAATTCATCATCATCATATCAGTCCATTATCGAAAACCATGACATGATCTCAATGACAAGAAAGTAGTCATCAAGTTCCACGACATGATCTCCAAGACCAAGAATCATGATCTTTATCTACATCATCTGGAGTTATATCTGAAACAATTGAAATTAAGAATTTGATGCCTACCTATTGAACTTGGGAATTAGGTAATTCCTATTCCATCTTTCACATCGACAAATCCACAGATTTGATATCTGGTCAATATAATAATAAAGATATATACATATATGCATACTCCTATAATTATCAACATTTGATTACAAAATAATTATGTTAAATATGAAAAGTGTTGGGATAATGGGAGTTTATGAGAAATGCTTACAATCCTGACTACCTTTTTACTTACGCAAGTAGATATAAATAGTACTTATTCCACCCTTCTACTTGCTCTCTTTTGCACATTAAATTACTTGTTAATTTTTTTAAACTACGGGTTTGTATTCACAATTGTGACTCCTTTTCTTCCTTGCACGCATGGCAGGAAAGGAGTCTGTTGTTCAGTAGCTATACAGGGTTCCAGGAGACAAGGTCTATACCAGACGGTATGTGGTTTTTGTTACAGTCTTTAGTTCAATTGATATTGTAATTGCTTCTTCTCTTCAGTCAAATTTTTGGGATGTTATATGTACTGTCAGACATTGTACATGTAAAATATATGAAAGTTAATGAAATGCATTTCTGGTGCCAATTGTTCTATGAACTTGTGGTCAAGGCCTTAAATGTCGGTTTCGGTCACCATTTCGGTATCGACCAAAACGGAATTTCGATGGAATTTCGGTGGAATTTCGACCGAAATTTCGGTCATTTCGGTCACTTTTTGTATTAGCACCCCCATATTTCGGTCATTTCGTTCATTTCGGTCGAATTTCGATTTCGACTGAATATCGATATTCGACAGAAATTCGACCGAATTTCGCTGAAATTTGAGGCTATGCTTGTGGTTATGAATGTTTATGTGAATGTCAGATGAAATTATTTCATTCACGAAAAATTTCCCCATAAAAATTTATGCTTTTAATGCGATGTCATAAATGGAATATTACGAATTGTGTCGTAAACGGGTACCCGGATCCTGAGGGGTTCACATACTCCATCGGATGCTCATCCACGCCGAGCGCGTCACGGGGGACGGATATGCCCCACTTGACACTATCTCGAAGACGAGCTTCTCCAAGTCAGCCATGGGGTCGGCTCCGATCATCACAACCCCAACACCATCGCAAAGCATCACCTGTCCGATGAGGTTGTCCAGATGCTTCTCGTTGGGGCCTCGGAATCAACCCATGGTCATCTTGATGCAAACGACGAGCACACGGGTATCTTGGTTGTTCTCGACGATATCATAGGCGATGCGGAGGGACATGACTCCCACAAAGCAACCCTGCTTGTACATCATGGTCCACTTGATCGTGTAGGGGAGGCCGAGGAGCTTGGTCAATCGGAGGTTGACGTTGGGCATGTCGAAGATGCATGTGGTGCAGAAGACGAGGTGGGTGATGTCGGACTTGTGTCGGCCCTATTCATTGATGACCTGCTCCGCATCCCTCATGGCGAGGCGGGGGACCTGCTCCACCATGAGCTCATGACGCGTGTTGAGAAATGGTTTCCTTCACATGCAGAGGTTGGGGGTGATCCTTCAGTATCTTCTATTTGAGATGCATGTACCGGGTTTTCACCTTCTAGGGGTAGTTTCGTCAAATTCAGCCATGGATTGCGCAGCTCATTGACAACGTTGGGGACTGGAACGTTAAGTGAAACTTTAGTCCCCTATTTGTTACAAACTAAAGATTAGTCCCTAATTTGGGAATCCATATAAAGATCAGTCCCTTTTTTGTAATTTACCCAAATGCTTAATAGCTCGAAGAAGAGAGAGAGAAGAACAACTCTATAAGAATTTCTTTCTTGTTATGAATTGTAGTGTGTGTTCCAAAAATGGATATGTGGTCCTTTAAATAGTGATAGGTTTGAATCTCTGAAAGATGGCTGTTGGAAACAAATAAGGTGATACATGAAGATTCTACTAAGGTGATCAATCAGTAAAAAATGGCAAAGCCTTCTTTCACTTTAAGTATGGCCAAGCAAACTGTACAAAAGTAAATAATCGATCAGGCCAAGGTCGATTGATCAGATCAACTTTTGTTGATTGATCAAAAGTAGTCCCGGTTGCATTTGTCCTTAACCCAACACCCGACTTGTTTTCTTATGGAAGCATAATATAAACTTGACCTAGACAGAAAGAATCTCTGGCCATAAAAAATGTTATTTCCCTCATATCATCATTTTTCTCACCTTGTTGTTTTGAATTCTGGAATTGAATAGAATAACCTGTCTCAAAACCTCTTGAATTCTGGAATTGCGTAAAATTATGGTCGTTACTTTTCAAAAGAACAAGAATAACCATTCTCCATTTTTGTTTATATCGGCAAGTTGTTAATTCAAGTGTTCGTCTAAATGCACTTCATATGCTCATTAACTTATTGCCACTTGAGGATCCCGATGTCATGAGAGAGGCTAAATACACCTCTTTGGAGAAACAACTCTTTTTATTGGAGAAATTGCTTGTAGACGATTGCCCAGATGTAAGATCAGTTGATGTGGAAGGAATTTGTCGCATTCTTCATATGTTTTGGGAAGTTATTCCTTCTTCAATGATCACAAATCTGTTTGCAAAAATAGTTGACACAATGTCTCATGATAGCAGCCCTGAAGTGAGGATCTCAACTGTAAATGGAGTCATATACGTACTCGAAAACTCACAAAGTCATAAAGTCTTAAAAATGCTTCTTCCACGTCTGGGTCATCTATTTCTTGATCCTGCTTTCTCTGTGAGGAAGGCATTTGCTGAATTTCTCCTAACTGTAAGGGATATTCAGGCAATATCATTTAATAAGGTCTGCATCTCTATTTTCCATGCTTGCTTTGTTGCATCATTTATAAATTGCTAATGCAATCCCAGTCAAGGCCTTAAATGCCGGATTTCGGTTTCGTTTCGGAGACCGATCGAAACGAAATTTCGGTCGAAATTCGACCGAAATTTCGGTCATTTCGGTCTATTTTTGAACTAGGCCCCCCATATTTCGGTCGACATCGACCATTTCGGTCGGATTTTAGTCACCCACCGAAACCGAAATTCGACCGAAATTCGGTCGAATTTCACCGAAATTTGAGGCCATGATCCCAGTTTGATTCCTTTTTAGTACAAACAGTTCATTTTTCTATGGTTTTTACTAATCTTGGATGATCATTCTTTTTCATTTTGAAAAATGACAAGGCTGGCAGATTTTTGTGACATGGTGTTTTTTTAGGTTATGAACTTAATTGAATTGGGTTCTCGCATAATGGACGCATGCGAGTAAAGAAGTTAGTTCAAAAGAGATTGCAAAGGAAGTTACGGATTGGTAGTTGAATATCGGTACTTTAACTAGAAAATTGATGGAGATAGTGGATACAATGGAAAGAAGGAAGATTCATATATTATGTCTTCAAGAGACTAAATGGGTTGGAGAGAAAGCAAGGGTGATTGAGAAGATAGGCTTTAAACGTTGGTATTCAGGTAAAGATAATGGCAGAAACGGTGTTGGAGTGGTTGTTCATAAAGATTTGAAGGATTGTGTGGTTGAGGTGCAAAGATTTGAGGATCGGATTATTTTACTAAAGTTGGTGCTTGAAGAAGAAATTCTGAATATCATCTCAGTTTATGCGCACCGCAAATTGGTTTAGATGAAAGGACTAAACAAGCTTTTTGGGAGGATCTGGATAAGATTTTACAAGGAATCCCTCAAAGAGAGATGATTTGCATAGGTGAAGATCTTAATGGACATGTGGGAAAAGATATTTCAGGGTATGCAAGTGTGCATGGAGGACATGGTTTTGGGATAGAAACAAAGAGGGAAAAGTCATTCTGGATTTTGTAGCTGCATATGATCTTTTCATAGCAAACACTCTTTTCAAGAAGAGGGAGGAGCATTTAATTACTTATAAGAGTGGCTCAACTAGAACACATATAGATTACTTTGCGTTGAGGAGAAGAGATCGGTTGTGTTGCAAAGATTGCAAAGTAATCCCTGGAGAGAGTTTGACAACCCAACATCGCTTGTTAGTCTTGGATTTACAAATAAAAAGGCTGGTAAAGAAAAGGAAGGTTCCTAAGATCACTAGAACCAGGTGGTGGACTCTTCCGCTGAAGCAATCAAGCTTCAGGGAGAATGTTTTAGAAAACTTAGTTTGGGATTGTAGCGGTAGTGCAAACGAGATGTGGGAGGCAATGGCATCTTGTATCCGAAAGGTAACCAAAGAGATGCTAGGCGAGTCAAAAGGAGGCTTGGTGGTGGAGTGAAGGGGTGCAAGAGAAGCTTAAAATTAAAAGAGTTTGTTTTAAAGGTATGTCTAAGGATAGAACGGAGGAAACTGTCATAGACTATAAAATAGCGAAGAAGGAAGCAAAAAAGGCTGTAAGCGAAGCTAGGTCAAAAGCTTATGAAGTTTTGTATAAAAATCTCGACTCTAAGGAGGGCCAGAAGGATATATTCAGGTTGGCCAAAGCAAGAGAAAGAAAGACCAAAGACCTTTCTCAAGTGAGATGCATTAAGGACGAGGAAGGTCACGTGCTTGTTACTCAGAAGGATATAGAGACTAGATGGGAGCAATACTTCCATAAACTTTTCATTGGAGAAAGAAATAAAGAGATCACTTTGGGTGATCTAGCTAGCAGTGAAAGTTACTTGAATCGTGCATGCTATAGACGAATACAAAGAAAAGAAGTAGAGGAGGCTTTGAAGGTTATGAGATCTGGGAAAGGTGTTGGACCGGATGACATCCCTGTAGAAATATGGAAAGTTTTAGGTGAGCGTGGTTTGACTTGGCTTACAAATCTATTAAATGTTATTTGACAAAGCAAGAAAATGCCTGAAGATTGGAGGAGGAGTATCGTGGTGCCTCTTTATAAGAACAAAGGAAACATTCAAAATTGTTCAAATTACAGAGGTATCAAGCTGATGAGTCACAATATGAAAATTTGGGAACGTGTGATCGAAAGAAGGTTGAGGCAAGTTTCCCAAGTAAAAGAAAACCAATTCGGATTCATGTCAGGTCGCTCAACTATTGAAGCCATCCATTTGCTGAGGAGAACAATGGAGATTTATAGAGCTAAAAGGAAGAATCTTCATATGATCTTTATTGATTTGAAGAAGGCTTATGATTCCGTCCCAGAGAGATACTGTGGAGAGTTTTGGAGAAGAGACAAGTACCTGTCATATACATTAATCTCATAAAGGATATGTATGATAGGGCTTTATCTTGTGTAAGGACCCCAACGGGGAAGACTGACTATTTTGATATCAACATTGGTTTACATCAAGGTCCAGCTTTGAGTCTATTTCTTTTTTACTTTGATTATGGATGAGTTGACAAGTCACATTCAAGATGAGTTACATTGGTGTATATTATTTGCTGATGATATTGTGTTGATTGACGAGACTAGAGATGGAATAAATGAGAAGCTTGAGGTTTGGAGACATGCATTGGAGACTAAAGGTTTTCGTATAAGTAGGGCTAAGACAGAATATATGGAATGCACCTTAGATGGAAGCAATGGTGAAGGAATCGAGGTGAAGATTGGTGAACATTCAGAAGAGATATTCTTTTAGATATCTGGGATCTATTTTGCAACATGATGGGGAAATTGATGGAGATGTTACTAATAGAATAAATGCAGGTTAGCTAAAGTGGAGAAGAGCCTCCGCTGTTCTCTGTGATAAGAAAATTCCTTTAAAAATTAAAGGAAAGTTTTACAAAGCAACCGTGAGACCTGCTATGCTTTATGGTTCTGAATGTTGGCCTGTGAACCATAGATATGTGCAGAGAATGGCTGTAGCAGAAATGAAAATGTTAAGATGGATGTGTGGACATACACGTAAAGATCGGATTCGAAATGATGCAATCAGAAAGAAAGTTGGTGTAGCTCCGATCGAGGATAAGATGCGAGAAAACCGCTTAAGATGATTTGGTCATTTGCAAAGAAGGTCAACTGATGCACCGGTTAGGAGATGCGAGTGTTGGGATGTTGAGCTGGCTAAGAGAGGACGATGACGGCCCAAGAAGTGTTGGAAAGAGACTATACGAAGGGATTTTAGTTTTTTGGATATAAGTCCGAGATTGACCCAAGATAGATCTGAATGGAGGCGAAGAATCCATGCAGCCGACCCTACTTAAGTGTGGGAAAAGGCTTTGTTGTTGTTGTGAACTTAATTGAATTGCTGTCTGCTTTGGCAGATGACCAGTCAGTTCTTGCTCAAAAAATAACAAGCCTTCTTGTACCATCTTATTTCCCGGAAAATCTACCCGTGGATGAGGCATGCCGTCGTTGTATTGCCCTAAAAAAAGTTTTCCTCTTGCTGGTGCTCGATTTTGTGAATTTGCATATGTAGAAGAAGCGCCTTTGGAAGCACTCCTTGAGCTAGTGAAAACATGTGTGAACTCGGTACTTTCATCCAGGGATCTAAGTCCTTGTCAAGTGGACGGGCTGTTTATTTCCAGTGCAAATCTGTGCTGCAGTTTATCTAATGACACTTCTTGCAAGGTGGCTCTTTCTGATTTTTTTGCAAGGACAAACTGAAGTCATTGCTAAGAGCGGCCAAATCAACACGCTCTCGGACATCCTTTATGCGTATTGTTTTACTGTTTTCTCATGCTGAAATCGCTGGTTTGCATGAGCATTGCATATAGCTTGTTATGATCCGGAATGGTTTAATCGATAGTGAAGAAGTGCAAGCAGAAATTAGGGCAGCTCATAAATTAATGTTTGCTTGTGGTTGGTTTGATAGATGGGTTGGTCTGCTCATAGAGGTTTTAGAAATGACCTCATCAAAACATCAAACAACGTTAAGCCTAAAGACATCGTTAATACCTGAAACATCTTCGTCTAGAAAGAAGAAGGTTAAATTGCCTAAGAAGGTTTTAACAAGGTTGAGATGTGACAATGGAAAGGATTCATCAAGAAGTAGAATGTTAGGTATTGAGGAAGGTTATGCTCTCGCAGCTGCAGCTTCTTGGCAAATGAGAGATTTACTCATGTCAGCTGACACCCGAGATGCCATGTTATGCCTTCTTTCAGAGTCGGGCCTTTATGCCTTGAGTGCTCTTTCTGAAATGTGTATTACACATTTCTTATCAGACATTTCTCCTGTTCTAGCTTACATGTCTCTTTCAATGTATATGTCTCTTCGCATTAGTGATAGCAGGGCTGACCACCAATTTACTGAAGAACCTGTGGAGGTAAGGGCTTTACGATTAGGTGCAACATGTTTGGCCATTACGTTTAAGGTGCCTTGTCCTTTTAGAGGTATACTTGGTCATTAAATTTAAGGTGCATTGCTTTTTTAGAGGTACCTTGATTGCTAGGCTGGCTTATATCTGCCTGTTTCATCTTTTCAATTTTTCTTAGTTGAAGAAAAAAGAACGAGAAAAACAATAAAAAGAGGAAACTAGCTTACCCTACAAAATAGCAAGAGTAAGTGAAATGTGGTTTGACAATGCAAACTTCATGGCGCCAATAAATGAGTTGGGGATTAAACCAACTTCAATTGTATTACAACACATGTTTTCTTGTAGGATCCGTACCTATCAAACAGCTGGAACTGAATGTAGAATGATAGGTATTGAATAGTAAAAACTGGTTGAGAATTTCTCCACTTGGAGCTGAGCTATTGCTTGTTACTGATGCCCATGATCTTTCCTCCTGTTTATTACTATTAAGAAGTTCAAAACATGGTGACTAACCAAGTAATATCATGCAACATGATTGGAGGATGGTAACAATTATTGATACTTCAGGTAGGCTGGTTACTTGTAAGAGAGCTCCTCCAGATTAAATTTGACCTTTTGATTGAAACAATTCATATATCCTAAAATGATCTATCTTTGCTTGGCCATCATTATATCTTTGATTCATAATTGGCAGCAACATCTTTATAGATATAAGAAGAGGTGAGCGTTGGTGAGAGGGGATGGAGGTGCGAGAGGGGACCCAAGCCTTCTTCTCGGGGTAGGAGTTGGTTTGGCGAGGGAGTCTGGAGGGTGAGAGGGGAAAATAGGGCCACAAAACTGAGGGAGGAGTTGATTTGGAGGTCTGGTTGCTGGTAAGCCATCAAAAGTGGTTGCTTTTGTGTTCGCAATGTTTTTGCTGATGGTGTCATGGGCATCTTGCAAGGCTGCGTTCTTCCCTGCCTAGATGATTCATCCGTGGTGGGATGTCACCTTTGATTGTTTGTATGTCGAAAGATGATCGACAATCGAAGAATAGCCGATGGTGGTCTGCATCCTGTGCTGCAGAATCTAGCATTGATTCCAGACCTAGGAACGATGGAATATGTTTTTTTGGTGTGGTGAACGGGGTTCCCTTCGAGGAGGACAAGAAGCAGGAGGCTGAATGGCAGCAATGGTCTGGGCATCCGATAAGGGAAGGAGATGCCAACACAAAGTACACTCAATTGTTAACGGACGGAGGCATCATAATTACATCCACTTGTTGTTAGTGGAGAATGATCAGTCCTAAGGGGACAAGGAAGTGGGTCAGGCTGTGGTGATTTTTTTTGTAGAATGAAGCGTTGGAAGCCTCGTAGTGGCTGGAGATGGCGTGATCAAAGTGCCTCCTCATTGTCGACCGAGCATGAGAATGCTCTCATTAATTATTTTTCGTTCATCGAGGTTCAATGAGTGCTATGGGAACTGAATGTGGACGGAGCGCCATGCCCATATAGTTTTCCAGTCTACTTTTTTTCAAAGTTTTTGGCCCTTAGTTAGCAATGATATTATGGACATGATGGAGTTTGTTGTTGGAAATCATGATTTTGAAAGATTAAACCGTGCACTTATCTTCATTCTTAAGGAGGTTTTTGTAAGAGTGAAGGATTCTAGACCGATTGCTTTTTCCAATGCAGTCTATCTGGTGGTGGCAAAGGTGTTGGTTAACTGTTTGCATAATGTCTCAGATGAGCATATAGATGAGGTCTAGGCTGCTTTTATTCTTGATTGATTGATGATGGACAACATTGTTGTGTCCTTAGCATGGTTTAAAAAAATGCGCCTTGAGGCGCAAAGGCGCTCGAGGCGAAACGGGACATTGAGAAATCGCAGACCCCCTGGCAGAGGCGTGCGCCTCGGATGTCTGAGGCGGTCGAGGCGAGGCGAGGCGAGGCGAGGCGTTGAGGCGGGGCGAGGCGCAAGGTGAGGCGTTGGGGGATTTTTCAAGTATTTTTTCAAAGAAAAAAATGATGCTATTCATATTTTCATATGTTTATAAAGGTTTTATTGTTCAGTATATATTTATGCAAGATGAATGCTTAAATTTGACCTCTTTCATATTCATATGCTTAAATTTGACCTCTTTCATATTCATATTTAACATTAACATGTCCAATTATTTCAATAAACTCTTACTATCACACCCTTAAACATATAAGAAAGTGTATACGAATTTAAGTACCCATATAAGAAAAAATTTTTGGACGGGGGCACAACGAGACCCCCGTACTGGTAGGGTATGGTGGCACAGGGGGAACATCATACTGTTCTTCATCTGGTTTAGTAGAGCATACGATTAGGATTCAAATTGTATGATTCATATCAACAACTTGGATATCTTTAGTGGCAACTATAACCAATCCCTTTTTGATAAAAAGATTTTAGTGATAGTTATAGCCAATGATTTTCTTTTGATTGGGTAGAAATTTAGTAGAAAGGTTTATGGCATTAACATATCATCATATAGTTTCCTTTTGATTTCCTTTTTTGTGTTCTTATCTTCATAATATCATCATATAATACATTGTTATATACTTTATGTTTTTCAGATTATATTATTTCACCAATAAATATATTTATTATATATTTTATAATTATTTTTCTATACAAACTGAGGCTTACGCCTAGACCGCCTCGAGGCTACGCCTCGCCTCGCTTCCAGGGAAAACAACTCATTCCGCCTTTCGTTTTTTCAAACCTTGGTCCTTAGTGATTATGGGAGACTGGACACAAAGAAGAGTTTGTGGACTCCGTTGGAAGATAAACATTTTAAAGATGTATGATTCCATTGATTGGCATTTACATTGGGCCATCTTAGCAAAGCAAGGCTTTCCTGATGCCTGGATACAAGGTTGTAAAACTTGGTAGTTGGTACTCAGTCAGTTGGGTCACTGATTATGAATTAATCGACAGTCGGGCGGAAGGTTCGAAATCTCGATTTCGATTTCGTTTCGATCACCTCCAATATCGAAATTTCGCCGAAATTTCGGGAAATAACGACAATTTTGGTGGAAAAGTCGGAAATAGCTTAAAAAAGCTATTTTTTCAATTTTACTGTAAATTATGATTTTCTAAGTTATTAGAACAATAAATAACATATAAATACATAATTATTCCACACATATTGCTCATCTATTTCCCTTATATTGTACATATCGGTTATATCAGCCATATTGGTTATATCGGTCATATTGTAGAATATGTTAGATATTGCAAATGGAGTTGATCTGAGTATTTCAAACACTGAAACAATAGATATATACTTATAGGCTTATAGCATACATATCAATCATCTTATCATCTATGACTCTGACGGTATGTCACACACCATATCGAACATATCGTTGTTAATACTTAATACTTAATAACTGAGTAATAGTCTTACAAGTTACAACAAGTGAAAATACATATATTTCATGTAGAGTAATAAGAACATGTACATTATTGATCAATGCAATAAAAGATTAAAATATATTACCTGGTGATATGTTTGTTTCTGAACCAAGAGTTCCGCGGTGGATCTGAATCGCCCCCCTTCCTTGTCGTCTCTCATAACGCATCGCATATTCAATGAACTCGCAGCAGTTCTCCCATGTCATGTACGAGTACATGACCTTGTAATCCATCACATACTGCCTGTATTGATGGTCATCGATGCCTATGAGTATCCCAAGATGAGGATAAGCAACACTAGATCCGGTATCACGAGTGGTACGACGAGGCTGCGAACTATTGGCATGAGATCCTCGGGATGACGATGACGGAGTAGGAGAAGATCTCTGCGGAGGAGGAACTGACGTGTACTCAGGGAAGAAACCATAACAGTCACCCCCAAAGAAGCTGCCCTGGCTCTGCTCAGGTTGGCTACCTTGGTAGTTCTCACCGCTGTAGCTACTATATCCTTCATACCCACTATAACCATATGAATATGATGGAGGTGCATACACGTGAGGAGGAGGAGGAGGTCCTGGAGGAGGAGCATGAAAGTATTCCGAGAAGACGCCAAATGATCTCTCATCGTGCGACGATCCATATCCGCCTAAAGGACTTGGTGTTCCTCCACGATATGGGCTGTCAATGTCCATGCAGCTCAAGAAACCTACAAATGATATCAAATCGTCCATGTAGCTGTCGGTTGGATGATGGCCACGACTTTACTCGTAATCTATAGGTCCTGGATTCGGACTGGGAACAAACTGTCCATGTGTGTTCCTCTGTCGCTCCATATATTCACGTCCTGCATGTAGTCCTTCCTCAAATCTTGTATCTTGTGGTCCACGACCACCCCCTCCCGACCTACCTGAGTATGTTTCCCCACCATCACCAGGTCCACCACGACCAACATCATCATCATCTCCACTACAATCCTTTGACTTCGATTTGGATTTGGAGCTAGTGGAGAGAATTTCATCAACAACCGCATCAATCTCGGCCTCCATCCCTCCAAGAGGGTCTGTAATCTGCCCGGATCTTGCTAAATAGTCACCTACATCTGCTCCCATTTGCTGGCTTTTATTCTCATTTGGTCTTCCACCTGGTTGATCGAGAACGGGAGCACCATTGGAATCCATCCACCTCTGGAGAACATCTTCATCAGCATCGTCATCGTGCATCTTGAAAATGTATGCAAGATCAATAGGGTCTATGTAGTTCTCTTTATCTTGTCCCTCCCTTGCATGTTTCAACTTCTACCTCAAGTTGTAATGCACGTAGACAAGATCATTGAGCTTCTGTTCTCCCAACCTGTTCCGTCTCTTCGAATGGATCAAGTTGAATGTGCTCCAGTTCCTCTCACAACCACCGGCAGATGTGGTTTGAGACAACACTTTCACTACCACATTTCGTATGTTGGGAGCTTCCATCCCGTATAATAACCACCATTCGGCTGCAAAAAACCAAAATGAGATAAATCAATAGTAGGAAGAAATGAACACACAATCAATGGTTTTATTTGTCTTCGTCCCTACCAAGAAGAGTATTGCCCCGTCCATTACCACAGTAATTCGACCAAAGGAACCCAAGGCATCCTGGAAATACTTGACCTACACACATAGGTTTAAGTCATAAATTGTTACATAATACTCTTAAAGAATATTTTTGTGAGTCCTAATCTAGCTTCAAATTTAGGATTACCTCGTTCATGCACAAGATCTTTAACTTCTCGTTCTTGACGAGCTTCTCCACCACAATTTGTACAACTGCTAGAAGGTCAACATTTGTACTAAGTCCATTCTTATACTGGTACTTAGGATTGAAGTAATAAGCTGGACACAAAGTCACAAACAAGCACAATTCTCATATTCTAAAGATCTATAAAAATTTAAAAAATGAAAAACAAATTAGATTATTACATAATACATACCGGCCTTGTGAAGAGGATGTGAGAGCATCTTGGACCAACACTCGTCTATGATGTCCAACCATGCTTTGGATCCTTTTCCAAAGCTCGTCATGTAGCTTTAAAACAAGATTTTTTAATTTTAAGCTTCTCCTGCTCCCCTTCACTCCACCATCAAGCCTCCTTTTGGCCCGAAACTCTTCCTTTAGACCCTAGCATCTCTTTGAATACCTTTTGGATACAAGATGCTATCACATCCCACATCTTGTTTCACTTCCGTTACATTCCCAAGATAAGTCATCTAAATCCTTCTCATTGAAGCTTGTTTGCTTCTATTGAAGATTCCATCATCTAGTTCTTATGATCGTGCGAACCATCCTTTTCTTTTCCAATCCTTTTTATTTGCACATCCGTGACTAGCAATCGATGTTGAGATACCAAGCTCTCCCCTCTAATTACTTTGTAGTCTTTGCAGTACGACCGATCTCTTCTCATCATCGCGAAGTAATCTATTTGTGTTATTTAGGCCACTCTTATATTAAATACTCCTCCCTCTTCTTGAAGAGAGTGTTTGCTACAAAGAGGTCATACACCGTTACAAAATCCAGAATGATTTTTCCCTCTTCATTTCTAACCATGAAGCCATGACCCCAATGAACACTAGCATACTCTGAAGCATCTTTTTCCACATGCCCAAGGGAATTTCCACGTATGGGTCTACTTGCATAATCTTATTCAAATTCTCTCAAAAATCTAGTTTAATCCTTTTCTCTAAACCAATTTGTGGTGCATAAATTGAGATGATATTCGTGATTTCTTTTCAAGCACCAATTTTAGCAGAATAATCCAACCAAATCTTTGCACCTCAACCATACTATCCTTCAAATCCTTGTGAACAACCATTCCAACACCATTTCTATCATTCTTTTCACCAAAGATACCATTATTTAAAACACGTCTTCTTGATCTCCCTTGCTTTCTCCCCATCCCATCTTGTTCACTTTATAGTCTGCATTATTTGAATATGGGGGAAGGATGCTGATTGTTTGGTTATAGCTATTAATTATAACAAGCACAACCATGTTTGCTTTGTTTATGGTTGAGGGTTTGTGATTTAATCACATTATGCTTGGGTTAATCTTGGGATATGCTTGTCGTGACCACTCATTTCTTGTTCATTAGATAGTTCGAATAATTTGAAAATGGGGGCAAAGATATTAATTATTTGCTTATAATTATTAATAACATAGTACTCATGTCTTGTACATTATACAGCTTGAATAATTTGAATATGGGGTAAAGATATTGGTTGTTTGCTTATAATTACTAATAACAACAAATGCAACCATATTTGCTTCATTTACAACTAGATGGACAGTGCCGATATATTTGTTTGATGTGTATAGGATTTTGTTTTTATGATCTGTTTCTCAACCTTCTTTTAGGAAACAATTTTTAGCAGTTGATTGAAACATCTAGCGAAATGCATTGAGAAGATGTTCTTGGAGGGATGCAACATCATCAAGCAAGTCAATTTTGAAAGAAAATTAGGGAAATCAGTCAAGCATGTAGGTGTCAACTGCAATGAAGATTCATCTGGTACACATATCTGGTAAGGGCACACAGAGGAAGAGTGGGTCATATAAGATGTACCAAGCTAATATTTGTTTGTTTTTCCTTACTTCTCTCATCCGTTGACTTTTTTTTTTAAAAAATCTTCTATCCCTCCGTGTAGCTGATACTCATGTTTCAGGTTTGATCGAGCCAAGTAAAACATCAAATCTATTGAGACTTGTGACAACAATTTTGAAATTCCTCTGTGATTCGGCATCCACTGGTCTCATCTCTTTTGATGAGCCAATCTGGTTGCAGTTTTCATCAGCATATCTCGTATACATAAAGTCAGTTTTCAGGGAATATATGAAATTCGGTGAAGACAACTTATGCATCAGGAGTTCTTTTACTTACACGGCTATGATGTTGCACAATTTCTTCTCTGCTGTTGAAGAATCCTCATCAATGCTACTTGTAGCTTCGGATCTTGCCAATCACATACTTGACCTCTTGCCAATCACATACTTGACCTTGTTTCATTAGCAGAATCTTGTCTTGACGCAGTATATGCACGGTGTATCGTTGTTGTTGCACAGCAGTGGCTGCCAGATCTATTACTTGGATTATGCTTGCCTCATCTCCATGAGATTAATGAAGCAGGAAGCCATAAAGTGGCAGGTAAAAATGTTCCGGAATGGCTGGTTAGGTTTGGCATGGTTGAGGTTTGTGACGTTATGAACAAATTGAGTCCGGATCTGGACTGCGGTGACGTTGCAGAACCAGAGACCTCTGTTCTCAAGAAGCTGGTTAGAATGATGGTTCTACTGCTGCAGAAGGGAAATATGAAAATCTTAGATGCAGTAGCTCTGGTGTTCTTGTTATGCTCGAAGGGAGGGCTGGATAGTGGTGATATCGACTTTGCTTTGGGGCTGATACATTTTACCTGTGGCTGTGAGAAGCTACTTGGTTCTAATTTTTCTGAACTCAAGGATCTTCAATTGACAAAAAATTATGTCGGGGAGTTGTTCTCTTCAATTGAAAATGGGATTTCTGATAATAATGATGTTTGTGATGATCAGAGACAACACAAACTAGAGTGTGCAAGGGACACTCTCAAGCTTGTTATGGCTTACTCGTGATATATGGGGGGTTGGATAAAAGCTTGGAAGTTGGACTCGTCTCAAGGAGATGATCCACTGCTGACGTGCTCAATTGATGTCAGAAGCATCCCAAATTGACATGTAACGTTGTACATAAAAATGAGGTAAAGCCTTCTGACTTGTAAGTCTCTTGTTTATGGCAGTTCTTTAAACACGCATGTGATAACTCCGGAGGGATTTGCCCACATATCTCTGCGAAGTTCCAAATATATATAACGCATTCTAAAGTTATATTTGCACCCAAAGTCCACAAATCAGCTTTGTATTAAACTTATACCCTTATGTTGATCTCTCTAGTTATATCAAGTGTGATACTAAAAGGGGGGCAAATTGGGTTGTTACAACATCCCAAATTTAGTTCTACACGGAAAACTTGAAAAATGTAATAGTAGGTTTTGGAGCATGGGAACATTAATATGTCTAAGATTTCTGCTAGAAATGCTGATTAAGCAATGTGAATCACATATATAAATGATATTTGAAGTATCCTATAGTTCATCTATAAGGCTCAAGACTATTTTGCTTGCGTACAAGTTACAACCTTTAAAGGGCCACATTTGCTAAAAAAACTTGATAGGTGCCTATGCAAAATTTTTAGAGTTGATGAACCAACACGAAAGATTTCCGTCTCTGAGCTCAAAGAAGCTTGCCATGTTATTAAAGAGACTTTATAGATTCTTTTGTTTTTAGAAAAGTAGTGTAGACTAGTTTAAAGTTAACTAGCAACAGAAATTAACTCAAAACTAGCTTAGATATTCAGTTGACTAAATCTATATCAATGGTTGACCAAAACTTCACTTGGCCGTTGCACCTCGACTCTATAACCACCACACCAGTTTTCAACTGACTCATGTTTCCATTAGATGACTTGTAGATCATCAACTGATTGATTGTAACTCTGGTTGACTAATCCAGTGCTGTCAGTTTTTGACTCCTGCTTCCAAAACACCGCGTTTAACTCTCCACTTCAGGGAAATTCCTGGACCTCTGGTTTGAGTTCTATTGTAATCCACTTTAAATCTAATAAAAGGATCGTGTAGGGATTCTATTGTTGATACTTGGATTGTGGTTCCCTTCCTCAAGCTCAGAGGGAAAATTATTTCTTAGGATTTGTTCTAGAACGAGCTTGGTTGGATGTGAGGTTACATACTTCCATTATACTAGATTTAAAAGTAGGTTATAATGGAGCAAACTTTTACGGCCATGTGGATGGGAGAATCATAATATGCAACTTATAGGCCCTGGTTTTCATAGGATAGGGTTCCCACATAAAAACAATCCAGTATTTTTAATTGGGATAATTACACCCATAACCCTGATTAATTCCTCAATATCATTCATAACCATGCATAATCGCGAATTACAAGTGAAACCCCAAGTAATGCTTAACTCTTACATGACATAACCCTGTGTTATGTTCCGTTTCAGATGACCGTTATAGTTGACGGTTTCCGTTAGAAAAAGTCAAAATTACCCCTAATACTCTACCGAATTTACAAATCATGCCTTATATCTCTTTTCCTTTCCTTGATGCACCAGGCCATCCTCTTCCTTCGCTTTTGATCGAGGATTTCCCATTCATTTTATTTTTTTATCTTCAATATCTGATTGGGGATCGCTTTCGATTCAGGCGAGACGGATGGGGACGACAGGGACTGGAGAGGGGGAGGCGATGGCTTGAAGGGAGGGGGCGGCGAGCCTAGAGGGGGAGGGGCGGAGGGCCTAGACAGAGGGAATGACGAGCCTGGAGAGGGGGAGGGAGGTGGCGGGTGTGGAGGGTGAGGGTGACGGGTCTGTGGGGGGGAGGTGGGGAGGCAGATGGCTTGGAGGGAGGAGGGTGACGGACATGGAGGGGAAGGGAAGTGGCGGGCATGGAGGGGGAGGAAAGCGGCAGGTCTAAAGGGAGAGGGAGGGAGGCGGTAGACCTGAAGGGGGAGGGAGATGGCGGGCAAGAGGAGGGGTGCTGGAGGGAGGTGGGGTCGTTGGTGGCCGGCCTGGAGGGAGGGGTGGCTCGCTTGGAGGGGTAGGGAGGAGACATGTCTAGAGGGAGGGGAGCGGCGGGCCAAGATGGGGAGGAGGCGATGGCTGGCCAGGAGGGGGGTGGGGTCGTTGGTGGCCGGCTTGGAGGGAGGTGGGAAGCATTGTTGATATATGGGGTAGGTGGGAAGCATTGATTATATGGGTATGTAGGAAGGCAGAGATCAGAAGAATTTGATTTCGGCAACAAGAAGACACAATTGTGGGGGGTCTGTATCTCTCTACTTTGCAACTTGGCACTAATAACTGTTCTCAAATTCTAGTGATGCATATGGGATCCCATATTATTTTAAATTATCGTTTCTCTGATAGTTTAATGAACTGCAAAGAATAATCGCATGTGCGAGCAATCTCAAGTGGGGCAATGAGCATGAACTAATCACCATGGTAAATATGCTTAAGCAATGCTAATTTGAAGGAGGTTTCATCAACAGATCTGAACTCTCTCTTCTGATCCGTAAAAATGAAGGGGGGAATCTGTTGGAAACAGATACCGATCAACAAACACAAGCAGAATTTTCACCGATGCAGTGATACCTCGTCTTCTATTGCTCTTGAAAATCTGGTTTCTCATAGTGGATTATATTTCATGACGGCTTCCTGAACTTCTGGGTAAGATGAAATCATTGCTACCTCTGTTACATTCGGTTCCATCTGGAGAGATCTTCTGCCATAAACACCTGATTTAATAATCGCTATTTTGTTGGGGTGGACAGTATTGATCAATTTGTCAAAGTTGGGATTGGCATTTCCGTACTACTTGCAAGTACGTGTTCATCGTGCTGCGCGCGGATGACAATGGCGAGGGGGGCACCTTCGCTCTGTACTCGCTGCTCTGCAGGCACGCGAGAGTTGGGTTCCTTCGGAACCCCTAAAACCCGCCCGCACCGACCTTCAAATGCCCGAGTTCCCCGAGCTTATCCTTCGGAACCCCTAAAACCCGACGATGGGGGAAGGGGAGGATGTCGGAGTGGGGAGGTTGAGGTGGACGGAGGGGGAGGGGAGGGTGGAGGGAGAGGGATATTTTTTTGATTATTTCCTAACCGTTGGATTGAGGGTGAGTTAGATTAACTCATTCATATATTTGAGTTAACCTATTAAACTAACGGAGGGTTATGGGCGTGAGACGGAGTAACTATCCAGGGTTTCCCATGTATTTCGCGATTATGCAGGGTTATGAATGACATCGAGGAATTACTCAGGGTTATGGGTGTAATTTTCCCTTTTTAATTTGATTCTTAATTTATTTGTGTTTTCTCATTCCCTTTTCTTGATATTTAATATCAATTCGAAATTCATGCTTTTCGGTACAAAATTCACTTACGTTTATTAATGATATTATCCACGTGAGTTTGATTTTACTACTTATTTAGCTACTCTCAATATTAAAACACATAATGATTTATCCATGCGAGACCCCTGTCTGGTAGGGTGTGGTGCAACAGGGGCAATGCATACGATGATCTTTAACTTGGGGAGCTTCACCCCTGTGGGTTTTAGCAATGAAGGTGGAACAACTCTATAGCTTCTAGATATCCGATGCTTGTTCGTTTGATTCCATTTGTCATTTATTTTCGTAAATAGATGCATCTTAACTGTAAGTCTGTAACTAATTATGTAAATCACTAGAACTTTGTCTACGACAGTTATTTCTATGATCGAACATTGTCTCATTAATCATTATCTACATTTTAGAATCAAATGTCTCATCTATTTTTATGAACAAAAGACATTTTCTAAGTGTTGTTAACTTGTTATTTCGATTTTCATTTCCAATATTCATCTGTCATGTCAATGATATATCCAGTATGACCTATATGTGCGATATAAGGCGTATGGATGCGAGATATGTGATATAAGTGTGCATTTGTAGGCTATTGTTGTTTTAAGAACTTGGATGATATCCATTTCCAATATGTATCAGCCAAGAATCATTATTAACAACGATATGGTTGATATGACTGATATGTGCGATATAAGGGGCATAGATGAGCGATATATGTGATATAAGTCTGTATTTGTAAGGTATTTATTGTTGTAATAATTTGAAAGATCTCAGTTAAAAAAATGGTTGTAACCGGTTTTTTTGAGCTATTTTTGACTTATCCATCGAAACGATCGAAATTTCACCAAAATTTTGATGGGGGGTTGGGGGGGGCACGAAATCGAAATTGAGATTTCGAACCTTGGGCATTGAACACAAGGAACTGGTATTGTTATGAGTCTTGCATTGTTTCAATTAACCTTCTTGCATCGTGTAATAGCTGGAGTCTTTTACATTGTCTCTAGTGCAATGCCTTAGACATGTAAAACGAGATTAAACCAATAAAACCCTTGCTAAAATTGGAGGGTCTGGCCACATAGCATGTCATTGCTCCTGTATTCGTGCAAAAATCCCCTCTGGCTTCTCCCAAATTCACAATCAGTGATGTCCACATCCCTTTGGTAGAAAACTTATAAAGATAAAATGAAAGAGATGATTCCTTGGCTCCTTGGAAACTAGAGCTCTAGAAGGAAATTAAAGAATGTGAAGAGTTTGACTTCAACAGGGAGTAAAGACATCCCATCAAAATTAGAGATTGTGAAGAGTTTGACTTCAACATTGGGGTAGGAGCGCTTGTGGGGGGAGTTTGCGGATGATGCCAACAAGTAGGGGGGTCTGCGAAGTAGGTTTCAAAATTCTTTTATTGAGTTTGACTTCAACAGGGAGTAGAGAGAGAGAGAATCGGAGGGGAGAAGGGTCTTTAATCCAAAGCGTCCATTTCCCCCTGTGCACCTGTCTTGCACCCACCCCACAACCCCCTCTGCTATGATTAGGGATCCATTTCCTATCACATCGACCATGGAAATCCTGGACTATCTCAGAGTACCAATGGATCGAGAAGAGTCTTAGCCTTACTTTGGACCAGACAGAAACCTGTTCTGTTCTTGCTTCGGACATGCATGTCGACTGAAAGGTTTGGACCTTTGAATTTAGAGCCATTGAAAAGGAAGCTACCAATGCCATCCGGGTCACGGCTTATGGTATATACCCATTCAACCTAAGTATATTGTTCCTCTTTGCCTCATTTGTTAGAGGTTTCGACAAGCTTTTGGATTTTGTTCTCCCGCGGATCCGTGCACCATGCCTCTCTCATGTGAAACTTCTAGTGGACATTACATATTCAAAAAGTTTCCGAAGAAAATAAACTTCATTTTCAAGAACGTGAAGTTCTCAATTTGATGGTCCCAGGCAAGGAGCACATCGCCCCCTTCCTCTACCCACATGAGTTGGTATTAGTTCCTACAGCAGATTCTTCCTATATGGCAAGACACATCGGTCTCAGGAAAAAGGAGACGAGGGGAACTTCCATCCCCACCACAAATATGTTACGTCAGTACCCATGAACATGCCATGTCCTGAAACCCTCATCTTCATCTGTCCAACTGTTTATTTTCAGCGGTCTGCTAAGCTTGTTTACTTTGGGATTCTATCGGGCATCTAGACGGAAAGCAATATGGGCGATGAGGTCGATTCTTCATCCGCATCTCGCCAATCCGAAAATGTCTTCCTCGGCTCCCTCAACAAGGCTGGTGTCACTTTGACGGTTGATCAAGAAGATGTATAAAGAGATTATGGAGATCATCAATGAGGACAACCTTCCCGTACATGAATTATCATGATCGAAACAGTCAAGAGTTCAGTCTAGTTGACCAATCAACTGGAAACTCTCTAAATCATTAAACATACTAGTCTATTTTGTGTTGGTGAAATGCTTATTGATATGGAAGTTCCTAATTGTGCTGATTTTATAGGCAAATTAGGTCTGAGTTTTATGTCAGAAGCTAATGCGACTATCCTCATAAGTAATTTCATGTCGATAGTCTTTGTTGCTTTTTGATCGGTTTTACTTTGAGCTATAGTTCTTGTTTAATGGCCAGGAAACAGGAAAAACTGAAAATCGATGTGATCTTCGGTCATAATTTTCACACGCACACACACGCACACGCACGCACGCACGCACACCCACACACCCACACCCACCCACCCACACACACACACACACACCCCCACACCCACGCACGCACGCACGCACAGAGAGATATATATCTGTGTGCGTGTGCGCGCGTGTGTGTGTGTGAGTGTGAGTGTGTGTGTGAGTGAGGAAAGAGAGCCTGCTTTGTGAAGTATGTAACCTTACCTACTTCACATCCATTTTAGCAAATTTTTTTATTTTTTTGGAAAATACTACTGTGGATTTTCATAATTATATCCCTCTAACATGTCATTCAAATTTCGTCAGAAATAGAAACTCCTACGGCCTTCATCCAGACAATCATTTTTTAACGGTCATAGATTTGTTGTATTTTACATGTTCTAGATGGAGGCCGTAGGAGTCTCTGATTCTAACGAAATTTGAATGACATATTAGAGGGATATAATTATGAAAATCCACGGTGATATTTCTTAGGAAAAATAAAAAATTGTGAAAAATGGATGTGAAGTAGGTAAGGTTACCTACATCACAAAGTAGGCTCCCTTTCCTCTATATATGTATATATATATAGAGGGCCCTTCCAATGAGGTGCACCTTTCCTGGGTGCTAGGAAAGCCACTCATAAGGACCGTATGATGAAGATCAAATGGACGAGATTAAAACCACTAACGAAAAGCTAAGAGTGGTATTCGAAATAACTAATTACCTAAGTTTTAGGAGGAGATTGAGCGCTTAACAAAAGAAGGAAATATTTTAAAATTATTCGAAAATTCAAAAAATTTCTATGATTACTTCAAATTAGTATTAAAAAACTTTCCTATAATAAATTTTAAACTTATCGAAAAACATTCCTATAATATTTTAAAACATTCAATGTCGGTGTGTTACCTAAAATTACTGTCAGTTACAATATTAAATAGTACAATACAATACGGTGCAAAGGAATACAAAATAAATGATGACATTCGTAAAAAATTGTTTTCTGTAACACAATTGATATCATTATAATGACAAATCTCTTTAGAATATAATATATTTTATTGTACGACACAATATCTGAAAAATTAAAATATATAACATGTTGGAACAAATGAGTCAATCTAGAATATAGCATACATATTTGAAACTGAAGTTGTCGGTTTACGTATATTACATTACTATGATTTACAATTTAATAGCACACAATACAATAAAATGCATAATAATACAAAAGAAAGCCACGTCATTTTGAAATTTTTACCATCTATATCGAAATGTTTAAAATTTATATGAAATATAACTCTTTGACTTACTATATTATACATTATAACACAATATGGTCGCACTAATTTTTTAAGTTGTACACCCATATCGAAAGGGAAAATTTCATTTGAGAGAACATTACACTATAAGTCAAAATTTACCTTAAACGTAAAATGTTAATATGTAGGTGTTTCTTTATATTACTAATATTTACAAAAATAAGGACTACAATACCAAAAAACAATATGGAATACAATATTAACTCTTCCATATTTTCAATAATTGTGGATTGGATTACGTTGTCTAGCAGACAAATGATATATATCGTCGTAATCTACTATACTTTGCAGTATAAAAAAATACATAGAAAACGTATCTATTGGATCAAATGTTGGTAATATAGTAAAACATCGAAAATAACATGCTTTTTGGGAAATGCTATTGTCGGTATGTTTATTTTAAATAGGTCAAATTTACTAAAGATTAACATACAATACAATAAAATGCAAAAGAATACAAAAAACTTGCTGTTTTTAAGATATTGTTGCAATTTGTAATGCAATAGTAATCATTTAAATGAAATATGTCTCTCATATTTACAATATGTCAACGTAAAGCACTATATATGCATACCAGAACTGAAATTTTTTCTACCAGTAGCAAAAAGAAATATTTCTAAAAAATTACTTAACACTGTAAAAAAAATATAACTAAAGATTGAAACATCAACTAATACGAGCATTATTTTTTTTTATAATTATCGTAGATTTACAATTTAAAATATTAAAATACAATATATATCTTAAAATTTTTTATTAATGCTCAACTAACATGTATATTATATCACTATAATACAATACATACCTATAAAATAATATATTAATCAATTAGATAAATGTTTTAACGTAACAAATAATATATCCAATTAACTGATAAAAGTGTGGATCTTCAAATATTAGATGATGAATAATTCTATATAATAGATGGTGGGCTTGATAAAGAATTGTATATTGGTTATAGATTTTCATTATTTAGTATATAGATTACATTATCTATTAGACAAAAAAAACACTTACCAAATATTCAATTTTGAAAAACGAGAATTCTTTGAATAGATTCAATTAGCATGACATACTACAAAATATTTCATTCGAATTTTAAATAAATTTTTTTTAATATATCACTGTATACTGTGTATTAACAACGATGAACATAAGAATGATCATCTAATACTTTTAAAAAGATAGCATTGAAAGGATGAAAATGACGAAAGAAAAAATACCTGGAACCGTGAAGAGACTGCAGACGTTGTCGAATGAACAATGGCGGAAAAAAATTTGAAATTTGACATAATATGATTATTTGGGAAAAACATGTTTCTATTTTTAGCTAATGTAATTAACTATTAATTATTTCTTATACAGCTTCATAAATATATTAACTTAAATAACTCTGAGTAATAAATAGGTGGACTTTAACACCGTGAATTCCGCCATCGGTTAGAAGGACACCGAAACAGAGTTCCCTCCCGCCGCGAAAGGGAAAGCAACTCAAGAACCCTAGGGTGTTTCTCATCTTCGAGCGACGACGGCAAAGGCAAGAAGACCACGATACTGAGAAGGCGACATCCAGGTCAGATATCCCTCTATCATGCTATATTGATTAGATATCCTACTATTTGGTTTCAAAAAAAAAACTTTTTCTACGTATAAAATGAAACTGAAGAATTTAGATTTTAATACAATTTGTTTATCTTTTGTTTGCAACTGATGGAATTTTAAAAGTACGATTTATTAATTGACGTATACAATTTACTTTGTTAAACTAGGACAGTAACAAAATCAGGTAAACAAGAAGACCTACCTATACTGATGGTCGAAAGAAAAAAAAGTTAACAATAAGATCATTGTCTGATATATAAATATATGGTTAAACATGCATACAATAAATGTTAGTTATGCTGTGTTAATGTATAATAAATCTTAATGGAAAAAATGTAGAGATGAGCAGCAGTGAATCAGATTTCGAAGAAATTAGGAGGCCAAGAAATATGAATGAAGACTTAACAGGGAATTCTACCGATGAGGACAGACTAAATGAAGAAGCTGATTCAAACCGAACAACTTCATTGGTGATGAAAGGTATTTGAATGTATTTTAAAATAATATCATTACACATTTTCTATTAATATGATGTATTTGTTATTTATGAGTTACAGAGATGGGGAAAGGCATGAGAAAAACAATTGACAAAGAAGATGAACATATTGAAGAATGCATGACAGAGAAATATGGCAGTAAGATAAAAATTATATATCCCTTTATATATTTTTGAATTTTCTAGTTGTTACATCTGTTTTGTGTGTTATATGTAACATTAATAGAATTATATGTTTAATTCTTTAAAGGCAAGGGCTATATCCAGCACCGATGCTTTATAGAGCATTTTGTTCAATACATAGATGCACATAGACCATCACCGAAGCAACAAAGCCTTCTTAATAAGACAGCATTCTCTAAATTGATAAACATTGGAAAGGTCGATATCCAAAGGAGGAATCTTCAATGGATTGTAGAACAATATCAAGGAGGACGACAATTCAAATTTGGGAACAGGGTTCTTAACTTCACAGACGAAGACATAGGAGCAATATTAGGAATTCCAAGCACGGGATTTGCTGTGACTGTGAAAGGCAGACACCTACAGTGGAAGAGCTATATCTCAGAAGAGATATTTGATTCTGGGATGATTTTCAATCGGAAGAAATTAGTCAATATTTTGATTGATTTCTACGATAGAGATGATGATGACTCGGTAGCTCTATACGTGACTTGCTTGATATTGTTCATATTTTCGACGTTCTTGTTCCCGGACTGTGGGTACTCTTTCCCACGAGACTTACTCCATTACGTAGAATCTTTGGAAGACACCCGTTTTTTCAACTGGTCAGATGCTGTAGCAAAGATGCTTTTGTTCAACATGGAAGATGTGAGGCATAGAATAAATCAAAGGCGGCTGGGATCGTCGAGAACAACACTTGGGGTATCTAACAGGATGTGTAGCATGCCTATACGTAAGTATACATGTTTTTTTATAGTTATTAATATAGTTTGAATCTAATCAATTTTTTTTTAATTTTATACCAGGTCTGGATGTTAGAATACTGCTGCAAGGACCTTGTCGTCAACAGGGATCTACGTCCAAGAATACGGAAATGGGCAGGCTCGATTAAAGGTTTATCGAGAAGGATAGCTTCACTCACCAATGAACAGGTATGCAATAGTATATGCCTCTAAATAATACTATATATTGCATATTGTTGTAAATATTAGAAGTTTAAAGTATAGAAAGTTAACTTAGTAAACTTAAACCATATCAGATTGTAGGAGGTTAAACCCACAAAAGAATGAGATATTCAAAATAGGATCAGATAAATATGTTTTCCCGTATGAAAGGTTCATTCTATACGGGTTCTCCGTTAGAAGACCACAGATAAACCTCCGCGCCCGAATAAAAGTTCCTGAAGATGGACCTGCAAGGAGAGGGAGATACAAGAGGGGAGAATTTCAAATTGTAAAAAGTCCGGATCAAGAGACTACCATTCGTGCTGGAAAAGGGTCGGAGAAACAATGCATGTGTGACGAATTTTCAAAAGAAATTGAAAGGTTGCAGAAGCTAGTCGAAGAACTGAGAGATATGCACAATGATAAGGATGCCAAAATTAAATCCTACGAGAATCAATTAAGAATGTTGGAAGAAGAGAATGATGAGCTGAAAGGCAAACTGGGGAAAGAGACACCAGCTGTAGCTAACAGAGAAATCAATGACATTATGACAATGGAAGTAGAGAAGAATATAACTGAAGCTGATGCTCAACAAAATACACCTGTAGTGGAAAACATATCTGAAATTGATCAAAAGATGGATGCAGAACAAGAAGCTGAAATCAATTTAACCAAGAAAGATTCAATTCCATGTTTTGATCTTGGTATTGGTGAGCATGAGTCCATTGTAACAGAGAAAAATAAGATAGCACCGAGGAAGAAAAGGAAGGAGAGATCGGAAGTGCATCCTACCTCATTGACAAAGAGAGTTAAAGAGAGGAATGCAGCAAAAAGAGATGCTCGGGATACAAGAGAAATTGTTCCAAGTGAAACAGACCACGAGGTGTGTACTGTGACTTAATTCTTTATCATGCAATGATTTATAGATCTTCTTAAGAATAAATATGACATAATTATAGATATATTGATTAATTTTTTAAATCTTATGTGTAACTACATATTTCAGTATCTATGTGATCCGGCAACTGACTTTATCGGATACGAAAACATAAGCGAGGATCAAAGAAGATTGATTCAGGACTTTCTAAGAGACCCGGCGGACAAGTAAGTTAGAATTTAAGATAGAATCTTATGTTTTAAATAAATATGTAATTACATTTTAATCTTTTCTTGATGGAACCTGCAGATTTAACGCCACATACTTCACACCTCTTGGAGTCTTTTGCAAAGGAAAAGAAATACATCATTTTTTATATGAAAAAATGATTGAAGATAGCATAAACAAATAATTTTATTTCATATTTTCTTATTAAAAATAATACTGAGATGATAAATTTACTTTGAATACAGATTTTGGAGATGTTCATGGATGTTCTGCGACATAGATATTGTACCGGAGATACGATGCCTTTCCTATTCACACCTATTTACAAGATGGTTAGTCATTATAATCTCACATAGTTCTCATAATATATCATAATACTTACATCTTCATCATGCAGCAATATTTTGTAAATACGGTTGATAGAGCTACAAAGGAAGAGTTGAACCATCTGGACAGCCTTCATGAATTGGACGATGAAAGGCTGATTGGATTATCTAAGGTTTTCACAGTTATACACACAAAGAATCACTGGCATCTCCTGGTCACTGACTTCACGGCGAGGAAATTCTATGCATATAACTCAATTAGGGGATCAAAATTACACAAAAAGGATGCACAAAAATGGGTATGTGAAGTTTCAACATTGTTACATTGAAATAATCTTTTGGTTATAAAGGAATTTAACATTAATTTTTTTAGCATGGCTGGATGTGCGAATGCTTTGGAATGAACTTGGTGGACGAAACAATGAATGACTGGGATATAATATATGTGGTTGACAGCCCGCAACAACCTCCTCACAGCTTGGATTGCGGTGTCTACGTGATGAAGACCATGGAATACTTGTGTGAAGGAAGGGCTTTAGACTTCAGCTTTGAAGACGTTCCAAGGTTCAGGGCTGAAATAGCATGTACTCTTTTGACATGCGGACACGTTGATAATGAAGCTGGAAACTAATTGAGAGATGATGATGAAAGTTGTTTTGATGACAACAACAAGACATATTTTGTATATGTTCAATAGTGTTGTAATTTACTTCCCTGAAACAATATTTAATTTTTTCTGTTTAGAAGTATTTCCTGGAACGATGACTTTGGTTTGTATTTATAAGTATTTCATGGAATGCTGAACAATGTTGGTTAGTTCAATTCATTTACCTTACATATATCAGCCATGTAACGTCTTTTTTTAAGTATTTTGTGCATGAATTGTATTGTGTGATGTACTTCTGATTGTAGTATGCATATAACTGAAACATTACTTAAAATTTGATATTGATTGTTTAACACATCAATGTAAAAAATTAATATTTGATAGTTATCCATTATATGTAAATCATTATACATATCAAATATACAAAACAATGAAAGCATCATAGTGGTCTTAAATATATTGATATCTGTATAATCCTCTGACTTCGAATCTTATGGATCTGTGTAACCTCATATAAATTAAGTGTATAATACAATAACTTTATTACCGTGTACAATAATGAATCTTATTATACAATATGTCCATTTATTTTACATTAACTCGGGAACATTGTTTCATTAGATAATATTTTATAAATGGAGGACAATCGTTTTTATATATTTAACATCCTTGTGTTATCATGTAAAAAAATGCTTTTGTTTAAAATGGAGTATCAAATATACAGATCAATGAATGCATTATTAGTGGTATTAAATATATTGATTTTTGTATAATCTTTTGTCTTGCAATCTTATGGATATATGGATCTGGTATGTCGAATTAACTTAATAAGAATGTAGAACTTTTAGATAATAATATATTCCTTTAAATTTGAAAATAACATCAAATAATCAGATAGCATTAAAATCTGAAGAAAATAAATCCACATAAATCACACATCACATATAAATTAACTACATATTACAATAAATATTTTGCTGCGTACAATAATGTATCATAGTATACAATAAATTAACTTATTTTACATTAATTTATGAACGTTGTGTCGCTTAGAAAATCGTTTTCAAGTAACCTGGTAACTTACTCATTACCAACAAATAATTCGCAGAGTTATATATATTTTGATAGAGGTTCCTAATTTGATAATATTTTTTCAAAACAAACGTTGTGTCATTAGACAAACACAAAACTTTTTGTGAGATAATAATACTAAACAATACCCAATATGGGACATACAATGTCTGACTAATTCAATCATATATATTACATTCAAATGTTTCCAGAAAAACCCATCACAAGAAAACAATAATAACTACCAATCTTTTAAGTTACATCAGATCATACAATAAATATATAACAGTGAACACACTGTTATATGAAAAAATAGAAATAGAAAGTGACTTTTAACATCGTTCTATATTTTAAAATGTCTGCAACTATGACCTCTTCCAGCTTGATCAATAAGATCCTGCAAATGAAAAGCACAATACATCAGTGAATTTAACCAATTGTATAAAAACAACTGTGTATGTGATATCTGAATATGCTGTACTGGTTAAACTATGTAATAACAAAATATTAAAGCTAAATAGAGGAACAAAATTTTATTAAGTAAGCAAAAATAGCACCTCTCATTTTAAAATGTCTGCAACTATGACCTCTGCAAGCTTGATCAATAAGATCCTGCAAATGAAAAGCACAATACATCAGTGAATTTAACCAATTGTATAAAAACAACTGTGTATGTGATATCTAAATGTGTTGTACTGTGGTAACAAAATATTAAAGCTAAATATAGGAATAAAATTTTATAAATTAAGCAACATTTCAGTAGAACAAATAGCACCTCTCATTTAAGTAATTTGCAATATATTTATTGTGAATCTGCCTGTCCTGAATCATCACTGTAGAGAAAATTTTATGTTATATCAACAATAAATAAAAAATAAAGAAATAATAAACTGAATAACACTGCGTACCAGTCTGAAGTTGCTTGAACCTTGTTTGAAGGACAATTTCTAGAATCATGACCAACATTATACTTCATGCAAGCTTTGCATTGTCTGCCTCTATTCCTTTTTAATTCTTGTTGAGATATCCGGCGACTGCCCGAACCTTTGGGTCTTCCTCCCCTTCCACTACCTTTTGTTTTTGCAGTAACCGGGACAAGTACATGGTTGTTATTATCATGATTTTCCAAATGAGATTGATCCTGTGATACGTTTGATAATCTTCTTTTTGAATTTAAACTTTGAACTTCTTCGAGCAATTTCAGAAGCTTTGCTTTTACGTGAAAGAAAATATCATCATACTCTACGCTACTCTCAGCAACAATCTGAGAGCATATATCATTTAACTGTCCAGACCTTTCATGTTGGGGATTTTGGTTGTAGATTGGATAATTACCAGACCTCTTAATATTCTTGGTCCATCTGGGCATGATAAAGGAACTTGAAAGAAATGAATCTCCTCTGAACTTGATAAAAGCAAGTAAATGCCTGCATGGTATTCCTTGATATTTCATTTTTTTGCATTCACAAGATAGATAATCAGTCTGATGAATTTCAGTAACTATTCTATCTCTAACTGACTTATCGATTGATGAGACATTGTAACATGTCAATCCATCTTTAATTTCAGAAACACGAACATTTAACATCATTAACTCCTTCAACTCTTTTTGAAACTTGTAAAAAATCCTTTTCGGATAAACATCAACCATTTGTTCTTCCAATGTCCATTTGGTTCTTAACTTAGGCCTTCTAGTCTTTGAATCATGGTCCATATCATTCTCACGTTCTCTTAACCTCTGAATGGCTGTCTGGAATCTGGAAACAAACTCTAAAAGAGTATTCTGTTTAGTAATAGAATTTTGTAAGAATGAGTTCATACTTTCACTCCTTTGAGTGCTACGCATCCCAGCAAAGAACGTGTCATTTGTATATACATCTATCCATTTCTGTCTTATTTCATACTTCTCTGCTAACCATTTATTCTCAAGCAAACCAAACTCAGAAATGGCTTCTGACCAACCAACTTCAAATTGCTCAATAGACTCACTCCGCCAAACAAGCCTGCTAAATGTTTTAAGAGCCTTGACAATTTCCTTCAATCTACCCAGTTTAAGTTTCAGCTTTGTCATAATATGCCATGTACAAAACTTGTGAACAGTGTTGGGAAATGAAATACGGATTGCAGCCCCTATTGCTGGATCTTCATCAGTGATTATAGAAATATGATGTTTTCTAACGGCATCAAGGAATTGATTAAATAACCAAGTAAAACTTTCTGTTGTTTCTCTGTTGATAAATGCATTCCCAAAAAAAATTGAACAACCATGGTGGTTAACTCCACAGAAAGATGCAAATATTAATTTGTATTCATTGGTTCTATATGTCGTATCAAAAGAAATTGTATCTCCAAAAACCTTGTAATCTTCGATGGATACACTGTCAGCCCAGAATAAATGTGTGAGCCTATTGTCCTCATCAGTTTGATAAGAGTAAAAAAAATCAGGCGTCAACTTTTTGCAGTTATCAAAGAGATCTAACACAAGTTTTGCATCCAAACCATCACGACGTCTTCTCTCATCCCGGTTAAGGTTGTATATATCACGAACAATGCCACCAACTTTGTTGTTTGTAATGAAACCATTATCCAAAAATGCCGATTGTTTTGAGGCGGGAATATTAACATCAGTCATGGACTTGATAAGCATTTTAGCAGCCTTAGAGAACTTTCTATTGGCACGGAGATATAGACGTTTGCTGGGGGATACAAGGTTATGATTGTGCTCTTCGTTGAAACAAACCACTATCCAGTCATGATCAACAAACTTATAATTTACCGACATCATTGCCTTACAACCAGTTCGAACAACACCAACAGCTCTCTCCGATCTTTCAAACATACTTTCATCGCTGCAGTCACTGTCAACTAAGAAACCATCTCTTCTTGATGATGAAGCTCTTGATTTTCCTTCTTTCCAACATACAAAACTCTTAAACACCAGTGTCTTGTTTCTAGTTACTCTATCAACTCTATGTCTTGTGCTACTTTTGCGTACATTGAAACCTTCTTTTGTAGCATAAGCTTCATAAAAATTATATGCGTGTTCAACGGAACCAAAAACCATACCAACAGTGGGTATATGCTGATAACTAGAACAGTTTGCGATTGGTGAACTTGGATCAACTGCATTATTTTATATAAATATGAAAAACATGTTAAAATCTAATGATGTTTTTCCCAGCTATATCGAAAAAGATTGTAAAATATTATCAATACTAAATTTATGAACTATGAAGATATATTGTTTATATAATTATTAAATTTACATACTAATAATAATACCTGCAAATGAAGCATCAGTTTCTAGGCACTCTGTATATGTGATTTTTGCTCCAGAATCCTAATATGAAAATAACACAATTATAAATTTACTTTAAAAAACAAAAAGTAAAAGATTAAGTGGTATCTCATTACCCCAATATTTGGAAGACATTCTTGTGGAAAATCTCCGGAACGTATGGGACCCGGTAGAGTTCCTGTTAATATACAAAGAAGGAGAAATTGCGTAAACTAAACAAAGCAATATTAATATAAAGCAAAAAAATGTACATTTCAGATAAATATTTTACAATAGAATATGATATTATTTGTAGTGTAATATATTTAGAATATATTGTATGCGAAAGTTGTCCTGTTAAGAGAAAAAAAATGGGAAATTGTGTAAAATATACTATGAAATATTACCCCCAATAAATGAAATTTAAAATAAATATAAATATTGTATAATGGATTATGAAATTAATTCCAGTGAAATATATTTGTAATATATGTCACACAAAATTGGTCCTGACAAAATACAACGAACGAAAAATTGTGTAAATTATATTAGGAAATAATAGAAACTGGTAAGTAAATGTAAAATACAATCAAATATTGTACAATGAATCATGTAATTGTCTATATTATACAGAATTCATATATTGTAAATTATATTATTAAATAGTAAGAAAAGGTAAGATAATGTAAAATACAATCAAATAATGTAAAATGAATCATGTAATTGTATATATTATACAGAATTCATATATTGTAAATTATATTAGTAAATAGTAAGAAAAGGTAAGATAATATAAAATATAATCAAATAATGTAATATGAATCATGTAATTATCTATATTATACAGAATGCATATATCGGACAATATGAAGAATGATAATATAGTATAGACATGTATTTGTATAATAATAACAACACCTGTGGAGTGAGAACCGATATCAGAATTGGCATGACCTGTATCTTCAATGCAATTTTCCTGTTACAAAAAAGTACTATATACATCAAATCGAAATATTTTTTGAAGAACAACAAACAAAATAATGTATTAACCTGTAATCTTTCTTCGTAAAAGTTAGACATAAACTCCGATGCAGAATCATCGCTTGATGAAGAATAGGAATCGTCCATGGTGAAGATCGAATGCGGATGCAAAAGAAAAATCCTGGTGAAGATCGAATGTGGATGCAAAAGAAAATTCCTTAGATAAAAATGAATTAAAATTAGTACACAACCAATTACCGTCATTTAAGGGATAATTAATTAAAATAATTGCCGGAATAGGAAGTATAATAGTAATTGAAAAAAGAGCGAATTGATTGAGTCATAACGCCTCTAATTTACTATATATAGAAAACCGGGAGTGGTATATTGGGATGGTTTCACATGGATTCGCGGGTGTTTTTATAGTGAGATGATGGCCGTAGATGCAAATCAGACGGACCATATGCGTGGCTTTCCATATAGCAAGGAAAGGTGCACCTCATCTGAAATATTTCCTATATATATATATATATATATATATGAGGAAAATGAGGCTGCCCCCTAGGGGGAGCTAACTTAGCTCCCCCGTCCTATTTTCTTCAAATTTTTTATTTTTTTGAATTTTTTTCTGTGAATATTCATCACTATATCCCTATATTATGTCATAAAAATTTCGTATGAAACAGAGACTCCTACGGCCTCCATCCAAACAGTCATTTTTTTAACGGTAACCGGATTTTTTAAATCGGCCTCATTTGGATGGAGATCGTAGGAGTCTCTGTTTTGTATGAAATTTGAATAACATAATATAGGGATTTAATAATGAATTTACACGATTTTAGATTTCAAAAAAAATAAAAAATATTTGTGAAAAAGGGTCGGGGGGAGCTAAGTTAGCTCCCCCTAGGGGGCATACACATTTTACCCTATATATGTATATAGAGGATGGGGAGCTTGCGCTAAGATGCATGTAACTTTACATGCACCGGCCCTTACATCTTCCACATTTTTTTATTTTTTTGAAAAATACCACAATGTATATTCATCCATATATCCCTCAAATATGTCATTGGAATTTCGTCAGAAACAGAGACTCCTATGACCTCCATCAAGAACAAGTAATTTTAATGATCTTAGAATTGCTGTAATCGACCTGTTCTAGATGGAGGTTATAGGAGTCTCTGTTTCTGACGAAATTGGAATGACGTATTGGAGGGATATATAGATGAATATACATGACGATATTTTTCAAAAAAGTAAAAAAATATGGAAGATATAAGTGCTGGTGCATGTAAAGTTACATGCACCTTGGTGCAAGCTCCCCATCCTCATATATATATATATACACACACATATACATATATCTATATATATATAGACACACACACGCACAGGCACACGCACAGGCACACACACACGCACACGCACACGCACACGCACACGCGCGCGCGCGCACACACACACACACACACACACATAGGGCATATACAGAGAGCACTGTGCCGATTTGAGTTTTTTTGAGCACCAAACGTGGGTTCGCCACGTGTATTTCCATTTGAATGGTTTCCTATTTCGAGGGACATGGTTTTGGAAGGATATTAATATGTTTGAGCCTTTTCTATTTCCAATTGTATTGAGTCCTTAAAAAAAGGAAGACGGTTTTGGAAAGATAAATTCAAATCCTTAATTTCGTTTCGAATAAATAGTCATTGTACATTTGATCAGTGATGTATATATTATATGTAAGTAATTATGTGTTGCGAGATCAGTAATATTGAAACAGTTGTCAGTAATTTACATATGTAATATTACATTTTACTGAGATCAGTAATTCATTCATCTTACTCAAGTAATACATATTCAGTTCTCTAGTAATTATTATTGTGAGATCAGTAATTAAGTTACTAATGTCCATACAAGAAGTACTGATTACAATTATCCATTTTACTGTACTCATTTTGATTGTTACTAATGTCCATCCCCGCCTTCTTTACTGATGTAGTCTATTTAGTTACTTGCAATACATCAAGTGTTACTGATAGCTACATATAAATTACTGATGTAGTCTATTTAGTTACTTGCAATACGTCAAGTGTTACTGATAGCTACGTATAAATTACTGATGTAGTCTATTTAGTTACTTACAATACATCAAGTGTTACTGATAGCTACGTATAAATTACTAATGTAGTCTATTTAGTTACTTGCAATTCGCCAAGTGTTATTGATAGCTACATATAAATTACTGATGTAGTATATTTAGTTACTTGCAATACATCAAGTGTTACTGATAGCTACGTATAAATTACTGATGTAGTCTATTTAATTACTTGCAATACGTCAAGTGTTACTGATGGATACGTATAAATTACTGATGTAAGTCTAGTTAGTTACTTGCAATACGTCAAGTGTTACTGATAGCTACGTATAAATTACTGATGTAAGTCTATTTAGTTACTTGCAATATGTCAAGTGTTACTGATAGCTACATATAAATTACTTAACTCGTATTTGATAGAAAGAACTTGTATTTTCTTAAGATGCATAAGTAACTATGAATGGATTTTAATCAGTAAGAATGATAAAATAGAAAAGTAATACTTGATATATTATCAGTAACATATGCAAATGTTATCAGTAACTTGGTATAATTTTTCTGAAATAATGATTTCGCTATCTAAATCCAATTGTAAGACATCCATCTTCGCTCATTTTGATACGATCTTTTCACGATTCAAATCCATCCATGAAGCATCGTTCATCATTGCTTCTTTGTAATCATGATCAGTTTCCACTCACAGATGATCCATCGCATTTGAATCTGAAAATGAGAACTAAAAAACGAACGATCAAATTCTACAAAAGAACAATAAATAAATGTCTAATAAACAACGAAAAACTTACAGATCGAGGACTTGAAGACGACTTTCTTTCGTCGCTGGAGATCTTGAGATTTCACAGGAAGACGAATCCATAGATGATTTTGGAAATTTCTAAAATAAAAACAATGCAACGTCGGAGAGACTTAATTGCGAATCAAAAAAGGAAATCAGTCACGAGGAGAATGCGGGGGGAGTTTGTTATGGTAAGGATTGATGCTAAAAAAAGGGAATGGATGAGATAAAATAGGATCATTAGATCATGATCGGAAGGATAAAAGCAAGGGCTCATTTGAACTCAAATCGGCAGAGTGCTCTCTGGATAAATTCCCTATATATATATATATATAGAGAGAGAGAGAGGAAAGGGAGCCTGCTGCTGAAATCAGGCAAGCTCCCTGCTGCATGCACCCTGGCCATTCGATGGAAGTGTTCGCATCCGTTGGATGGGAATAAAAAATAACCCCGTACCTTCGGCGCACCGTCTCTCCTCCAAGTGACCCTTTCCTCCACGCACGGTACTCCCTTCTTTTCCTCCACCTCTGACGGATCCCGCACGACTTTCCTCCAAGCCCTAGGCTTCTTCCCTCTCCCATGCGAGCTCCTCGCAACCTCAAAAAACACCTGCGGCCGATCCACACACCTCGACCCCATCCCCCTCTGGGAGGGCGCCCTCAAGACCCCACGCCCTCGACTCCTCTGGAAGCGCACACAGAAACCTCTTGTACCTCAGCTTATAGCACCCCTTTCCCAAATCTGATCGTGACTCCTCTCTCGGATTGGTGGAATGATGCCCAAATTATATTATTTATTCCCAAACACAAATTTAGGATTGTTTACAGTGATTGTATTATTCATGGATGTTATTCCCACCAGAGGAGAAATGTGCGTGTTAGCTTCATTTTCTCTCTGTTAAGTTCCTCAAGTGCTTTATTACAATAAGTAGCCTATGCACAATATATGTGCTATGTTTATACTATGCAGGCACAACCAGCCTTGCGCATGGTACACACTATATTAATCAGTCAACTTCCTGTCTAGAGGTAGATAAGAGGTGTCAAATTGGTGGGTGTTTGATACAGAACATAAGGAACTGAATTTGAATATAAGCATCCTAATGATGTGCCCTGTATACTTCACATTACACTTGATTTATCAATATATGTTTAGACCTATATACATTGTGGTATAACAACATTAGATGTTTGTTTACGGTATTGAACTTATATCATACTTTGTAGTCGATCAACTTCGTTAGTTATATGTCAAAGATATTGTGTTTGTATCAAATACTGAATTCCTGGAATGTTGCAGTAATTTATGGAGTATACTTCCAGTATATATAGGCTGCCACAACTAGGTACATCAAACAATGATTCAAGAGTTTATATCTAAATGTATAACAAGAACATATACATTAGAATCATTTCAAGTTCAAACCTTGTTGACATGGTAATTAACCCATGTAGAAGGATTCAAGACGACATTCTTATTTTGCGACATGCTAATGACTTTTTTCTTCCTTATAGTGGATGCAATCTGCAATTTACCAAACATTATTATGCAGCTGAATATCCCTCCGATGGTGAGGGCTAATTCTCATTGTTAAAACCAATAGTCGACTCAACATGTTATTGAATAGAATGGAGAAGGGATTCATCCGGCTCCAAAAAAAGTGCTATGTACAAGGTCGCTTCAAACATTATGATTGGCATTAGAATCGCATGTGCAATTGTATCACAATTAAACATTTTAGTCTTGCTAGGTGTTTGCAAATAAAATCAAATTTGTTTGTGTTTGCCGGTGATTGGTGCTTGCCGGTGGTTGGTGTTTCCTTGTACAGCATGTTCGCAACATATGCAACAAACTGCCAATAACAAAAGAATGTCCACAAGCATATGATGAACATCCAGCATTCTTTTAACCAATAAAATGCCCATAATACACCACATGCAACAGATATATCTGATAATGTTGTGCCATTCATTGTTATTTTCAGTAAGAAAATAGACAAATAGAAGTAACACACCATTACAACTGATTGTCACACTTGTACATGCACTATTATTCTACTATACTATAAATACAACACCTATTATTTGTACAAAGAACATGGAGCAATGCAACCCATAGGAAAAAAGTACGTGTAGCATCCTATCAAAAACACAACAACAACTGAATATGCAGCACCAGCACAACAACTGAATATTGCATCTTTTCAAATGTCCAAAGTGAAAATACATTAGCAACTGGATGCAGCACCATTGCAACAACAGAGTATTGCAGCTTGTCAAATGTCCAAAGTGAAAACACGTCAACAACTGGATATGCAGCACCATCGCAACAACTGTATATTGCAACTTTTCAAATGTCCAAAGTGCATATCTTGAAGCCAAATATTGCTGTGTCTTCATAACATGTTCGTCAAATTCTTACCCTTCATGCTGTCACTGACTAACTGGCACCTGATCTTCATCAAATTCTTACCCTTCACGCGTCACTGAGTAACTGACACCTGATCAATCATAATTAAATAGTAAAAAAGGATTGTAAACAAAGCGACGATATTTCTTTTTAGTATAATCTTTGAACTACCTTATCTTCAATTGACATGTAGTTTAATTAGCAATAGAATTTTTCCATTATTATTATGATGAAATATGGATAGGAAACATAAATTATTTATTGAGATATTCAGTTGAAAAACAAGTATGAAAATCAACAATAACTTACCAGTTACAAAGAGAAAACAGGTGAACTCATGTCAAAAGAAAGTCACTTGTTTCTGTTGAAGGTGATGAATAATGATGGGTACCAGAGCCTCACAGGATAGTGTCCCCAAAATCTTTGGAAAAAGTAAACACAGTTACAGGATGAACATGTAATACAGCCCTAACAAACCTTAATTCCCCATAACAATTGAGATAAATATTTGTTTTCCAACAACTATAGTAGAACATCTATGATAGTGATGACTCCAGGATAACCTTGCAACAACTACAGATAAGCATAAACAAACACTTTGCTAGAGAACAAATGAGTATCTATCATTAATATGCTCTTATGAGTTGTTCTGGTCATTTCAAAATAGAAAGAACAGCTATGAAGAATTCCACAAAATTAAAGATATACAAAGATAATTCAAAATCAGACTGATACAGATTTGGCATAAGTGATTATTCCGTAACACTAGTTCTCCAGTGATTGTTCCATAACGTTTGTTCTCTAGCAATTATTCATTACATTTGTTCTAATTCAGGTACCATTTGCTATATACGACTATTGCAACTTGAAAGAAGTCAACATCAACTGTTCATCATATATATTTGTTTCAAAATAGATAGTTCAAACACATATATGACAGAATTTACAGAATACAACATCATCATTATAGATCAAACAAACCCACCTTATTATGATACCATGGGAGAGAACGTGAGGAAGGAGGGTGTGGGGCGGGGCGGCGACCAATCAACTGCAGGGGCTACCGCCAGGAGTTGTATGGGCAACTAGCGATCTGGAGGAGAGCATAGGATAGGAGTCGAGGGCGTGGGTCTTGAGGTAGCGAGGAGCTCGCATGGGAGAGGGAAGAAGCCTAGGGCTTGGAGGAAAGTCGTGCGGGATCCGTCAGAGGTGGGGGAAAAGGAGTACCGTGCGTGGAGGAAAGGGTCGCTTGGAGGAGAGACGGTGCGCCGAAGGTACATGGTTATTTTCTATTCCCATCGAACGGCCAGGGTACATGCAACAGGGAGCTTGCCTGCTTTCAGCAGCAGTCTCCCTTTCCTCATATATATATATATATATATATATATATATATATATATATATATATATATATATATATAGGGCTTATCCAGAGAGCACTGTGCCGATTTGGGTTGTGGTGAGCACCAAATGTGGGCTCGCCACGTGTATGTATTGGTTCTATTTGGAAGGGGACGGTTTTAGCAATAACAATGTGGTTTGCATTATTAACATAATAAGAATTCGAGTTAAATCATTTCCTTAATAATAGGTGGTCGGTTTTGGAAGGATATTAATATGTTTGAGCCTCTTATATTTCCAATTATATCGAATCCTTAAAAAATGGAATGCGGTTTTGGAAAGACACATTTAAATCATTTATTTCATACCGAAGAAATAGTCATTGTACATTTGATCAGTAATGTAAATAATGTACTTAAGTAATTATGTGTTGCAAGATCAGTAATACTGAAACAATTGTCAGTATTTTACATATGTAATATTACATTGTACAGAGATCAGTAATTCATTCATGTTACTCAAGTAATACATATTCAATTCTCAAGTAACTATTGTTGTGAGATCAGTAATTAATTATGTGAATTACTAATGTCCATACAATAATTACTTATTACAAATGTCCATTTTACTGAAGTCATTTTGATTGTTACTAATGTTATAGTTACTTAATAGTTTGAGTCTTACTTAAGCACCTCTTATTTACTTATATAACATTTTTAATTACTTATGTATCGAGTGTTACTGATAGCATTACATAAGTTACTGGTCACATGATTTTTTATACTAATTCCAACTTACTTATTCCATTACCTTCTTTTACCTACAATTTATTACATGTTACTGATGCTTCTATATATCTTACTTGTTTTATTCTTTGTTTTGAATTACTATCGAATCACGTCTTCTTACTTTTGTAGTCTATTTAATTACTTGTAATACGTCAAGTGTTACTGAAAGTCACACATAAATTACTTAATTATAGTTATATGGTGAACATCCAAATTTCAACGGTCTTCTAGTCCATTTAGATGATGTTGTTTTGCTCTCGCTCCTCGGCATAACAGCAGCTTCTTCAAGACACCAAATTATTGCATTGTTCTGCAAGAAACAATAAGTTAATTTATATCAGTGAATAGTAAGAATTATATAAAGAAAAGCAACTCAGCAATATACTCGTTTCAGTAAGAATCATTCAATGACAAGTAACATTTAATGAATTGTTAGTAACGTTTGTTATATGACAAGTAACTTATAATAAATTGTTACAAACTCAGCAATATACTCACTTCAGTAAGAATCATTCAATGACAAGTAACTTATAATGAATTGTTAGTAACATTTGTTATATGACAAGTAACTTGTAATGAATTGTTGGTAACTCAGCAATATACTCGCTTCAGTAAGAAACATTCAATGCCAAGTAACTTGTAATGAATTGTTAGTAACATTTGTTATATGACAAGTAACTTGTAATGCATTGTTGGTAACTCATCAATATACTCGCTTCAGTAAGAATCATTCAATGACAAGTAACATGTAATGAATTGTTAGTAACGTTTGTTATATGACAAGTAACACTTGTGTTAGCATTAGTAACATAAAATATCTCATAAGTAAATTACTTAAATATATTAGTAACTCAATATATTTTCAAAGTAACACATGAAAAATAACAAATTGTATTTACTGTAACTTTTTATTATATGAAATTAAAATACCTTCGATATAAAATCAATTAGGCCTACAAATCGTGTATCAAAATGAATAAAAATGATATTATGAAATATAACAAAATCCCAAACCAGAGGTTCCAGTATTCATTTTTGCAAATCTCACTTTCTCATGATCCAGAAATATAATAAAAAATCAAAATCTCGTCTATAAACAGTCAGATTCAAATCAAAATGTCCAAAAAATAAAATTCGTTCTACATATTATCAGATTCAAATCAAAATACGAAAAATAAAAAATTAATCGAAATACAATACCTTGCATTTGATAAAAACGATCGCTTCTCTTTGCACGATTCATCGCCTCACTTTGCAAATCGGTAGATCAAAAAATGCCAGAACAATCGCCTCTCTTTGATCTCTCAACACACGTTTCCATAAACGTATACTATATTTAGAATTGCTTAATATTTCCAATTAGTTTCTCTTTCCATTTTGGTTACGGTTCCTATTTTTTAGGGATCGAGAGATACAAATCTTACGGTTGAATTAGAGGCTCATTTCGACCAAATGGACACAGTGCTCTCTGGATAAAAATCCTATATATATAGGAAAAAATGGGGCTGCCCCTTGGGGGCAGCCAACATGGCTGCCCCCGCCCCATTTTTCGGCGTTTTTTTATTTTTTTTTTTGAAAAATAAAATCATGTATATTCACCCCTATATCCCTCCTATATGCCATTCGAATTTCGTCAGAAACAGAGACTCCTACGGCCTCCATCGAGATGATGTCGATTTAAAAAATTCTGTTACCGTTAAAAAATGACTGTCTGGATGGAGGTCGTAAGAGTCTCTGTTTATGATGAAATTCGAATGGTATATAGGAGGGATATAGGGATGAATATACATGGTGTTATTTTTCAAAAAAATAAAAAAATTTGCTCAAATAAGACGGGGGCAGCCACATATAACCCATATATATATATATATATATATATATATATATATATATATATATATAGGGTTATATGGGACTGCCCCTTGGGAGTAGCCAACTTGGCTACTCCCACCCCTATTTTCGCCTCATTTTCTTATTTCTTTGGAAAATAAAAATTTGTAAATTCATCATTACATCACTCTAACATTCTATTAAAATTTCGTCAGAAATAGAGACTCCTACGGCCTCCATCCAAACAGGGTCGATTTGAAAAATCCTGCGACCGTTAAAAAAATAACGTCTGGATGGAGGGTCTAGGAGTCTATGTTTCTGATGAAATTTTAATAGAATGTTAGGGGGATATAGTGATGAATATACAATTTTTTATTTTCCAAAGAATTAAAAAAATGAGGAAAAAATAGGGGTAGGAATAGCCAAGTTGGCTACTCCCAAGGGGCAGCCCCATTTTACCCATATATATTACCTCCAACATTAATTATCAGTGCTTATCGACCGAGTGATGGAGGAAATTTTCCAGTCCAAAGGTCCGCGTCCCTTCACGCACACGGCTTTGTTCATTAGATTTGACTTTTTAGCGTGATTTACCTTTTCCTCAGGTTTGACTTTATATTTTGGATTCTAGTAAATAATAAAGAGTCGAAAGTTTGACGTGGTTTGTTAATGGACATTTTCAAAGTCAAATGTTCTGAAGGTTCAGACAAGGTTTCACCTGTTAGCTATTTACTCAATCTGATCTACCGGCTAGACGAATCCCGGCGGCTTTTGGATCTAAACATTTTTGATTCTATCCACAAATTCCTCATCTCAGGTCGACACTTATACGATCTCACTTATATTAATGGCATGCAGTTCTGATGTTGACCTGGTCCCTCAAGAATGATAAACAGCAGGTGCCTCTGCATGCACAACTGGCAAATTACGTCATCCGATCGAACTAACTCTTTAATGGACAGGACGCGAATTAAATGCGTCTGTATCGTCTTATATCCTCACCAGAATTAGGTGTTCTATTTCCTCCCGTCATGATAATTACATTAGAAGTTTTAGAACTACCGAGTTGGACGTGCTTTACCACTACAAATCACCGGCCACCTCAAAAAAAACCCCACGTCCGCTACTTCGATTTTCTGTCAACTACTATTCCTCTTTGATTTCCGTCCATTATTTTTATTGTTTCTAATCTATTGTCTTGATCATTTTTCTGTTGGGTAAAATATTTCCCACATTCTTACTTCCAACTTCTGTCTTACCTCATCACGCTTGTTCTCCTATACTATACTAACGGAAGGGCAATTCCGTGAATTCGGTGAATTTGTAAGAATACAGGTCAGGTTGGGCCGGCCCGACCTGACCTGAAACTTGACTTGTGTAACCCGAACTTGAACTCGAACCCCTTATCTATTGTGCGGGCTTTGAGCCTTAAATCAAGCCAACTCGCTTTTTGGGTCGGGTTCGGATCTGATAAGGCCTAACCCAAAAGCCCTGCCCGTTAACAACCTGGTTTTAGGCCTAAACCCGATCCGAAAATAACATGTGTCTTCTGCAATTCTTTCTCGTGTTTTATAACTGTTAGTTTCCATCTTACAGTTCCATTCATATATTGCCTTGCTTTGAACTTCGCTGAGAAATATTGCATCTTACAATTGTTTCACAATTAAGTGAAGTACCTTTTTAAATTGTCTCATGCATCTGTTTGGTCTAGAGTGACCTTGCCATATTTGAAAATAGTTCAAGCCTTCAAGGGCTTGAATGAAACTGTGCTGATAGTTTTGCACTTATGATATTTTTTTTATGAAAAGAAGGGTATGTCATTGATATTTGCATCTACATTCTATCTTAAAATGAGCCGGCTCGGCCAGAACCCAAATCATAATGTTTGGGTCGGATTCAGGCTTGGGTCTAAATTTCAAAAAATAAAACGGACCTAATCTCGACCCAAAGTGAACCCGGCCAGAGCCCAACCCATTGTCAATCCAAGATACAAATATAATTGCAGAGACAACAGAAGTGCTGCAACAGAACGTAAGCAGGTACAAATGTAAAAATCCTTTTATTTTATGAATATCAACATCAACTCGAGCTGAAAAAATTTCTTGATTTCCCCAAAATTTTAAATAATAAGACGTCCTTTATTAGTGATTGAATTCTATAAGAACAAGAATATTACTCTTAATTGCTATTAGATGTGTCCAGTGCTTACATAACAGAGAATCTACAACTAGAGGTATCAGAAAAATCTTGAATATGATACTCGCTCATGTTCGATTCGATAAAGGTCAATTCAGTTTCGGTTCAAAAATATATGAACCGAACCCCAATGTAGGTTTGAGCTTTATATTTAAACAAACCGAACCTTTAAATGGTAGGTTCACTTAGATCCGGTTCGTTGAATGTTCGATATACAACACATTATATATATATATTCATATAGGAAATTTTTTTCTCAAAAAGATTATATAAGGAATGAGGAGTTTGCATTATGTTGCAAATGTGATATATGCACAAAAGCTCACAACTCTCGATCATGCCATAACGAAGGGTTGTGATCATTTCACATTCCAAAAATACTTAGATTTCCAAAGAGTTTCACAGCTAATCGAATCTTAAACGATCCGAATCGAACCTTCATGAATCCAAGTCGAGCCGAATCTAACCCGAACACCATTATCATTTTATCGAACCAAATTGAAACCGAACATTTGAAAATGCTAAATGAACTGAACAGAAACTAGATATCACTTAGGTCTGGTTCAATTACAACAACATCCCACTTTCTTTCGCCATACACATGCCTTGGGAAAGTATAAACATTATATCAATAACCGGTGATAACATCTTACATATTATGATTTACATTAACTTGAATATACATGCGGGCCATCCTAACCATGATGCTTTTGATGAGAAATGCTAAAAGAAACATTAATTACTAATGATGCAATCCGATTGTTTGATCAAATTCTACTATTGATATCGACATGGAAGTTGAAAAAAGTCTAGCTTTGAATATATACTTCGCTGCTGCTGGATTCAGAAAAAAAAGAGAACAAGATGGAGAGATAATCTTATATTCATATAGTTTGTCGAGAGAAAGAAAACATCGATGATCATAAATGAAGGAAATAGAAAAGAAGGCCGAAGCAACGGATATGTTGTATGCTGAAGAATACAACTGTGTATCTTAGGGTTAGATAGCGCATGAGATATGGAAAAGCCAATCTTAGTCTCCTATGAAGGTATGGAGAAAGTAACAAAATCCAAAGATCTCAAGGCTTATAAAAACTTTGAATTGCTAATAGAGGAGAAAATTAAAGACACCCAGTTTATTAAAATAACGAACAATCTCAAGTTTTTGGGGAAAACTTTCATCAAGGTGGTTGAGCTATATGTCAAAACTCATCGCATCACTCATTAGGGAATGTGAACAAAAGTTTACCGCCATTGTAGAAGCTAATGACATCAACTAAAAGGAGATTGAAGTTCTTTGAGGAAATCTCATGGTGGTACAAAGGTTAATAAAAAAAAGAATATGCCACTTGAGGAGCCACATAAAAACAATTCCTTGCGTTCAAGGCAGAATCAGTCGCCAATGAACCTCCAATTAGTCCTATGGTTGATAGATGAATTGGAAATGTCTGGCGATAGACTTTGAGGGTGACTGCGAAGGCAATCATGGTAAGACGATGATCCCCCCGATTGTTACCGCATGCCATCGATCTTTTGGAACCCATTCCCTTCCCCAATTGCTCTCCATATGCCCTTGACATGTGTGCTAAATAGTAGAGTTATATGTAATAAACCTACATGTCAAATCACCTCCTCCTCTAAGAAAACCCTCACCCATGAAACACATCCTGTATAACTCCTTACAACTGTCAAAACTGGGCATATCTTATCATGAGGAGACTACCCTTCCACTTACCAACGATACGACGTATCCTCTTCGAAAGAAATCCCTGCAAAAAGAGTCGAACCCACCTTGTTCATCTCACCGACCGTTTGGGATATCTGCATGGTTTAACTAGTTTAGGATGGGCATATAAATATACAATGCCTCCCCCCCCAAAATTTCTCTCCCTTGTACCTCCGTCTCCCAAAAATGTAAAAGAAGCACATCTGCATGTATGCCACATCTATCATACATTTCGAAGCATGCTGGGGTTGGGGCTAATATTGATGATAATATTTTGAATCAGACTCCCCTCGAAAGCTGGAAAGGATGAAAAACATCCTTAAGTTGGCGATTTACGAATCGAGCTAAAAAAAAGCTCCCTCATCCACACTCCCCAAAGCTCAAGTGGACCCACAACCAAGCTCAGGTGGTGCAAACAGAGAAAGCAACAAGAACCCCCTCCAGGTACCCCTAATGTCTTTCTCAAGGAAAACAACTTTGATTTTTTTTCTGCTCATCATTTAGTTGATGAAAAAATTTAAACTGATTTACTGGCCCATATTGTACCTTTTGTAACTTGTAATATGCTTAAACTTTTGAATTAGGTGCTACCATATTTGTTAGTTTCTTTTGATAATTTTAGGATAAAAAATAGATACATTCATAAGGTATGGGCCACAAAAGAATCCTACCTTCTACACTAACTCCTAACTCTCCCATCTTGTTACAGAGCCCAAAATAACTTTTAAATGGACATCAACATCTTGACTTGGAACATTAGTGGTTTAGGCAGCCCTTGGAAACTCACACGGCTTAAAAACATAGAGTCATAACCAAAGCCAATCTCTTTACAATTCAAGAAACTATAATTTAGGAGACCGTTACCAAAGCAATACTTTCTTGTATGCACTTACCTTGAGTAGCACAACAATCCTTCATGAAAGACTTGGGGCATACTTACAAGGAGGAAACCCTCTCATTTATCATTGTACAAATATCATTGCCAATGACTTCTTCACCATTCTTTACCTATCCCACATCTTAGCAAAGTGTAACGTTCGATTCATCAACATTTATGGCCCTCACATAATGCAGACAAAGATGCCTTGCTTGAGCAGTTGAAAAGCATTAATCCCTCTGAGAAACACATCATCCTAGCTAGTGACTTTAACATCTCTCGCTATGCTAGAGAATCTTCTTCAAAAATACCTATCTCCAATCATGGTAAAAGATTCAATGATTGGTGTCAGAAGTTAGGTCTAATTGATCTAGGAAATTCAATATCTGATTATACATGGAACGACATTGCATAGGGTACATGGACCAAATTGGATCATGCTTTAATCTCAACGTCCCTCATTAATTCATTGCCCATCTCAAGTATTAATCCACTCCCAAAGACCTTCTCCAATCATAAGCCATTAGTCATCCATGTTTCCTCTCATAAATTGGTTAGATCTAACTTTAAATGGAAGTATTTTGGTTTAACAAACCATCATTTTCTCGACTCCTATCCTCTTCTCGGTCCTTCCAAGCCTATAATCCTTTTCAAGAGTGACACCTAAAGATTAAAAGACTCAAGAATAACATCCTCATATGGACAAAAAGAAAACTTATCATCATTTATAATCGATTCTGAAGTCTTTAGGAGAGAGATTAAAAACAAAACTGAAGATAACCTCAACTTTCGACCACTAACCAATCTCGAATCAAATGAGATTAATAGACTCCACAAAGACCTTGAAACCCTTTTGGAGGATGTGTTTCAGAGATTAAACCAACGAGCTAAATTTAGATGTCTCCGAGAAGGAGATCATGATGCAAAATTCCTACATATTGTTGCTTCTGCAAGGAAAAGTAGGAACCACATCATGGCATTGAGTGATGACCAAAGAGTATCGCACAAAGACATACACAACATATCCAAAATAATAGTTGACTTCTACCAGAATCTATATAACAATCCATGTATTGGGAAACAAATCCCATTTGAACTCCATTCCTCTTTAGTCAACAGACTAGTTAATCCAGAAGATCTTGTTGCCCCCAATCAATAAAGATGAAGTATCTCAGGTGATCTTAAAATTGAAGTTGTTAAAAACCCAGGGATCGGACGATTATATACCTGAATTCACTAAGAGATACTGGAACAGTACTAAGGGCAGTTTTATGAACATGATACATTGATTGTTCATGTAGACTTAGATCTTAGGGAGTTAAAATTAATCAATAACTCTATCATAACAGTATTTTTCAGAAAAAAAGAGACCCTCAGGATATAGGGAACTATAAACCTATCAGTCTGATCAACATCTACGTAAGGATATCCTCGCTAACTGTTGACGCTGAAACATAGGGAACATATCCCTCCTTTTCAATATACTTTCCTTAAAAGTCGAGGTGCCTCTGATGCATTTGCCATCACTTTTGAAATTATTACGTGATTGAACCAAAGTGGGACTATATCTAAAGTTTTAAAGATTGACCTGGAACAAAGCCTTCAACAAGTTAAATTGGGTTTCTGTACATAAGGCCCTCGAGATGACCTATTGTCTAGATTGAATCAAACTGGTTTTTGCTTTCGTTATATGATAGTTATCTTGTTAAAAATCAGCAATTCCTTGTGTTTCTTTAAAACCAACCTACTATGTAAGGCAAGATGACCATCTTTCCACCTTGCTCTTTATTAACAATATAAATATCCTAGATGACATGCTGCAAAATCTTGTCAAAGCTAACCAAATCGAGGGCATTGCAATCCCATGTTTTGATCTATCTATCACCAACATGCTATTCGCAAAGGACATCATGATTTTCTAAAAGTTAATGGGAGGTGAAAAATCTATGATTTATCATCATAACTCTTATTTACTATTCCTCTTACTTAAATTATTCAATAAAATATAACCCTAATTAACTAACTTTAAAAACTAACCATATGTATGTAATTAACCTTAATTATTGGATATAAATAATTCTATTAATGTGCTTTTATTTCCTATGTTTCTGGAATATTAAAAATCACATAAAAATTAGATTAATATTGTATATATTTATTTTGGCATTAAATATAACTTAAAAATAGAAAAGAATATCAAAAGAAATTAAAACATGTATTTTTAATTCTGTAAAAATACTAAAAATATATAATTATATATAAATGACCTATTTCGACTTTATGTTCCCATGAAACTTGTAGATCTCAAACAGATCTACAACTTTTACGTTTAACACTTTTTCATTTGACACATATACATATTTGTCTTTTAGTTTTCTTTGTTTTATTTCTCTTCAAATTTTCCTATTGGGCCATGTGGCACCCTCTCTGCTAGCTGCGTGGCCCGCCCCTTCTCAACCAAATGCTATCACTCCCAGCCGTTCGATGCGATCGTTCTGATCGCATCAGAGCTATACGTTAGCACCCCCTCCATAGCTGTTTGATCTGTTCCATCAGGCCCATCTCAACCATCAACTCCTGCCCTCTTCTCAACTGTTGGATATCCAGATCCAACAACGGTCCTTCGTCTTCCACCTCTATAACTGCCTACCCCACATGCCGTGCCTCACCGAGTACCCCTTTTCTCCCATTTCTTCCAACCTCTCCCCACTTCTTCTTCCCTCGCATCCACCTTCCCGATGTTGACCGATCCACCCTCTCTCACGTGGTACCCTCTAAACTCGACAATCTACTTTCTAGGTAAACCACTAGGCAGTTGAACTTCGTCGACCACTGACCTGGAAAGCACCTTTCCCCTCTTTAAATCCACTCTCGTTGGCTCCATTCCCTGGGGTCCACCTTCATACGAGCTTAGGCCTAGCACCTTTTCTCCTTCCTGTGACAGGGGAGGGATGGATGATGGAACGACGACAACCTATCAACCCTGGTGAGACTCGTGGTCAACCAATTATGTCACGACCCTAACCGGGCTGTTGAGTTGCTCCCATTAGTTGAGGGAGTTCATCGAAGATCAGAGCTCTGCTTAGAGCTCAGCCCAAGATACCCACACCACCTCATCTCCGTAAGCCTCTCTTTGATATTAGGGTCTCCTTCTTCACCGCATAAACCCCCTTCTTACTCATTCACACCTCACACACCTCGGCTATTATCACATTAACCACCTTACAGGTATACTAACTTCATTGGCCAGGCTTAAAGAGAGGCTCCGTTCTAGAGCTCCACCTCCAGCGAGTGAGTGTCGACTCCATGTTCCAGAAGGTCTCGTCCTTCCTCTGCTGCTTGAACTTTATTCCACTTATCCGTGGTGCTTCCTGTATCATCTGTGATAGTAGAGGAGTACGGAGGAGCTCTAGCTACTTCATTGGAGGTCCATTCACGCCACCACAGAGAGGAGGATGAGGAGGCCCATCAAGCTACAGATGTCGTTGGATGGCACCCACCCACTATCCATCCTACGGTTGACGAAGCTCCACGTCGCCTGCCGAAGCGCGAGAGGCTCGGTGGGATCGAGCCTAGCTTCGTTACCTCAGGTCGTCCATGTGCCCTAGGCATCTCCATCGACCCCAACCCGTGCCCCGAGCTTCCATCCGTGTGCATCTCACATGTCGGCTCAGGTTATTTGTAGTTGCAACCATATGCTTCTCCAAAATTACATTCAGGTCCATCTAGGTGTGTGATACATGTGCGCTACATGGATTATTTACCAAGTGCCCCCACTGGTTCTCAGAATTGCAAAATGGTTCCTACGCACATGCTATTTAACCGGGCCCAATGAGTTTTTAAAATTGCAGTTATGCCCCTAGAGGGGCCTTTATTTGATGATTTTTGTATATATGTTGCATGTTTATTTTGCATTTATGTCCATGAATGCTTTCTTCTATAACTTGAGCATATGAACTCTTTTTCAGTGATTTAAATTTCACAGTGATGCTTGTCTAATTATCTAGCTCATAGAATAATGCCCTGAATTGACACTTGTTATAGGAAAAATTTATTTGATATATACTGTGTCACATTGCCATGTAGTTAAATACCATATGTCATAATTTGATGCATCAAATAATCATGAAATTAATCACATATTTATTTCTCAATTAACTGATCATATTAGGGTGTATTCATGTGTTTGTATTTGTCTTCATTTCATCACATGATGTTGCATTTTGTTCTCAACCTAACTTGCATAAAGTCAAAATAAAAAAGCATATTGTCACATTTGTTATGTTTGCATTGTTTGATTTGTATTGTTATTTAGCTAGATATCCTAATAATCACTTAACCTCTATGTTACTATTTAATTGGTCACGATGATAGATCCTGTCCCTGAGATCGACCCTAAACTTATCCAGGTTGAAAATTATTGAACCGAGCCCCTCCTCACAAAGATATCCTTGCCGATTTCTGACAGATCGCTAAGCGATCGTATTACAATGAGACCAAATTAACTTAGTCACTTAGTGGTTCATCAGATGACACCGTTGCTAGGGACACTAATTCAACTTCGTAATTAGTTAGATTTTAATATTTAATTAAGTTGATTATTTTGATATTTAGGCCAACAAGTTTATGGCTAATTTGCATTATTTTGTGATGTGTTTGTTTTTTATCTCTCGTGATGCCATATCAAATGCATAGCTTCTATGGTAGGGCCCGTGACGATCGAGGATGCTTGAGAGACGTTGAGGAGAGGAGTCATGAGATCCAGCTGTGAGGATTCCACATAGGCAATTCTGAAGAAATGAAGAGATGTATTTATCTTGTTGTTACATTTACTTTTGTAAATATGTGTGTAATAATTGTATTTCTAGTGGTTTACAATTGAAAACTTGCGCTTGTAATGTAAACTTGGACATTAACATTGATGTGGTGTGGTGTGCATGTTTCACCCTTCACCGTGGTGGGGCTCAACTTGAGTGTTCGAGCCTGGATAGGCATGCGACTCTGATAAAACTCAATTTCATCATCTTAATGTTCTATTATTAACCCCCTTGCTTAAAGTTTTGACAATAAAACCCAGATAATGTCCTGTAATTATCAGAGTCCTCAATAAATTAAAAACCACAAAAAATGACAAAATTAAAATTTGTGGTATTTTTAGCCTTAAAAATACCCTCCAAAATATTTAGGGTCTTTGTTTGATCTCATCTTCAGTTTTGATCAACATGAAACTTGTAGATCTCATCAAGATCTACAACTTTCATGTTTCGAGTTTTCTCAAATTTGGCCATCTAGCCCTTCAAATATCAATTGGAAGATCAGAATCATTTGATTAGGCCACATGGCCAGTTCTGGGTGAGCCACATGGCCCGCTCCCTTTGTCTTATCTGCCCGCATTTTTGGACCGTTGGATCTTCATCTCGATCCAACGGTCGCTCTTTCTCTACGTACACCTTTTACCACAGCCATCAGATCGACCTTCATCTCTGATCCACGCCGCACGTCCCCTCCTCGCTCTACGTGTGCCAAGTGTCCACCTTCTCCGCCATTAGATCAGTGTCTGAAGCTGTAATCCCCACCTCACATTTCCGCTATGCCCCGACCGTTCGACCGGAGCCTCCTTCGCATCTGCTCCATCCGTTCGTGCTTCAACGTCAAGACGACACATGGCGCACTGTCCACCCCCCGATCCAACGCCTTAGATCTAATCTAGATCGTCCGTGAGCGCCCATATGTCCGCCGTTGGATCTCCAGATCCAACGGCTGACCATCGTCGTCAACCTCCCGCAACCCTTCTTCCCCACGATCTCCACCTTGCGAAGACCTCTCCCCCATTCCATTTTCCCCGCGTCACCAGTCACCTCCTCCACTCGCCAACTGCCTCACGTTCAACCTCCACCATCCCTCGTCCTCGCCAATCCTCCACTACCCCACGAACCCCTCTCCTTCGCTCCATGCGCACCCTCTAAACCCACGTCCTTGCCACCTGGACCGCCGGATCGCCCTTCAAATACCGTGCCTCCCCTTCCGTTTGCCCTGGTCCATCTTTACGTGGGGAGCGGCCCAGCCCTCCTCCGCCTCCCTGTGACAGGGGGAGGCAGAAGGATTGAGCGAAGACGACTGTCTCCCCCGGTGAGACCCGCCGCCGTCATCGGCGTCGTCGCGGTGCAACCGCGTCCGCTCGAGCTGCTCCGAGTCGCTGCCGGAGTTCAGCGACGACCAGGGCTCTTCATCGGAGTCCGCCCCCAAGCTCCGCTCTGCCCCAATCGCCAGTAAGTTTCCTTCTTTTTCCTCTGCATTTTTCTTTAAGTTTACTTAATTATCCAGGCCGTGACACCCCCCTCTCTCGCTCCATTGTTCACCCATTTAGCTCCGCCTCACTTCCCCCTTTCTCGCACACTCCTCCGACTACCCAATCCCTCCGTCTACGCCGTTGACCACATCTGACCCATCTCCTCCGCCATCCACGACGGAGGAGCTCCGGTTCCCCATCTCCACTTGCTCGAACGGAACCACATCCCACTCACGCACGCACTTCTATTTGCTTCGGTGATGAATCTGTGATTCATCACTTCAAAAGTCATAAAATAGAGCCTTGTTCCCGAGAAAATAGAGGCATATTTCCCTTATATTGCATAAATAGCATTCATGCATGTATTCATAACTCATGTAGTTTAGCAGCTCATTTGCATCTAAATAAGAAGCCAAAAATCCCTTGTAAAATACCTCTTCACCAAAATAACATCTTCTCTATAATCTATACTCCTTAGTTAATAACATAGGGAAGAATGCCAAAAATCACCATTGTAAAATAACCAATGTAGCCTGAGAGCCCTTGTACACTAAAATACACATAAAGCCCTCATACAAAGCCTGAATTAGGTCTACTCACTCTTAGAATATTACATATTAAAAGACCTTCAAAATGAGACTAATTTCATTGAATTTGGAGCTCGTATGAGAAACTTGGGTTTTTGGGTCACGTTGTATACTACATATGTATATTTATGTATCCTTGTATTTATGTATCATATTTGACCTCATCTCCGTCTTTGGTCAACATGAAACTTGTAGATCTCATCGAGATCTACAACTTTCATGTTTTGAGTTTTTCCAAATTCGGCTCCCTCTTCTCTCTACATGTTTCTCTTACTCCAGCCACTCACAACAGGCCACGTGGCGCCCTCTGGTTGCGCCACGCGGCCCGCTTCCCATCGCCTCATCCGCCCGCGCCTTCAGCCGTTGGATCTCGCATCAGATCCAACGGCCCAGGCCTTTCCACGTACCTGCCATCTCCCAGCCATCAGATCTGCCCGCACTTCATCTTTACCATCCCTTAGCGCCGCGCCCACAGCTTGACACGTGGCGCGCTGTACGCCGCTTGAACGCATCCCCGATCCTCTCATCGCAGCCGCCCTTCTTCCAACGAATCGTGCCCCTCTGATCAACCCTATCTCCTCATCCTGGCCGTTCACGTGCGCTTCGCCCTCATCTCGACACGTGGTGCGATCACCACTCTCCGATCACAACGCCTCAGATCTAATCCTACCCGACCAGATCCCCCTTGATCCCCACCGTTGGATCTCAAGATCCAACGGTAGAGACCTCGTCTCCTACCTCTGGGCGCCCCTCTCCCCCACGTTCCTTGCCTTGCGGGAGGGGCGCCCCCTTCCTATTTTTGGACGCACATCAGCCATCTCCTCCGACCGCTGACACCCCCACGACGTCACCCACTCATCCCTCTCCTCGCCAGCTCCCTCAAGCTCCACCACCTCCACCATACTCGCCCCACGTCGACCACCAACCTCGCTACTCCACCAGCCAACCCACCATCTTCACCTTATAAATACGTCACCACCGGCGACGTTCACCCCCATCCGCCACTCCAGAAAGGTTCCTCGAGCTCCAAGCTATCCATTGGTGACAGCAACTGGGTGTATTGTCGAGCGAAGACAAGGAATCGACTCCGGCGAGATCCACGGCCGCCACCGCCGTGCTGCAGCTTCCACGAGCAGCTGCACGAGCTCGGGACCTTACCGACCCCTCGAGCGAAGACCTGGAGCTCAAATCTGAGCTCCATTCCCCAGGTAACCCCCTCCATTCGTCCTCCGATCTTCCTCTTGTTTTTCTTGCTTTTTCTCCGATTTTATTCATCGCCACCGATCACCTTCTCGCCTCCAAACCACCTCGACGAGCCTCGCGTCGAAGCTCCCATCCTCGCTGTCCCATCTGCACACTCCGACGACGCTTTGCGCACCATTCCGACCAACAGCTCCGCCAGTTGGCCGGAGCTCATCCCTAGTGCATCTCCTTCACGCTTTAGGCCTCACCGTTCACACACACTTCTCCACGAACACTTGCACGCTTCGGCTATACACCTAACTCCTTGCAGGTCCTCACTTCTTCACTGAACGGAAGCTCGCCGGAGACACCATCGAGCTTCCTCGACAGAGACACCTGGGCACTCTCCGACGCTCCTGACACCGCCATCATCTCCGCCTCCACACCGCGAAGCTCCAGAGCTATCTCCGACAAAGCGGAGAGCATCAACATCTCGAGGAAGGGTGGGCGGAGCTACAGCCCGATCGCCGGAGCCCCGCCTTCTCCTCCGCAGGAGGCGGAGGGCCGTCGAGGAAGAAGCAGCAGCTGCCGTTCGATCAACCGATCGAACGGCTCTCACTTCGCCACGTATTCCCTCACCGCGCCCGTCCTCGACCGTTGATCGCGCCTCAGATCTGACGGACCCTCCAGTTGCCACGCGTCTTCATCGCCAACCCTTGGATCGACCTTGATCCAAGGGCCCTCAGCACGCCACGTCGACGAGTCCGAGCCTCGGCCTCCAAGCCTAGGCTCGGGCGACCCGAGGCTGCACCGAGCCGCAGTCCGAACCTCCTGGGAGCCCGAGCCTCGCCCCGAGCCTCCGTCGCCCTCCGAGCCTAGGCCGCCCACGTGAGGAGCACGTACGGCCTGGGTAAATTGCACCAAGGCCCCTGAAGCTTTCCGAAATTACAAAGAGGTCCCTGTGAAGCAAACCCCACGTGAGGAGCACGTGCACTGTGGAGAAATTGCATAAGAGTCCACCATATTATCGGTAATTGCATTTTAGTCCTTGTCAGCATATTTATTTATTGAAATTTTAATTTCCAATATTGCATTTACACCCCTGTGTTTGCACGCATCCCTAGAGTGCATTTTTCATCATTTTGAAATTCTAAAAATTGCATTTTGTTAGAAATTTTGTCCTCTGTCTATTGGTACACGTGTCTTATGTTTGTAAGCTCAATTGAATTATTAATGAATTAATTGGTGCATTGTTGACATATTTTGCCCAGTGATGCCTTTTGATTTTTAATTAATTCTTTGTGCCTTTAAAAATTATCAAAAATTCATAGTAGCTTAAGGACATCATTTTTAACATACCATAAAAATTTCATAGCATTTGCACGCATATCGAGGCCTAAATTTATTGATCAGTGATTTTCTTAGATTAATTTTAATTAATTCATTTCACAGTGAAATTAAGTTCTGTTAATTTTCCTAGGTCCTTTACCATTAGAGTAACCTAGGATAATTTTAGTTCTTAGAAAAATTGTGGTTTGATATTTATTAAAAATTAAATACTGAAAATCACTCTGTCTGTTTATTTAATTAACTGTAAATTCATTTTGAGTCTAAAAATTCCAAAAAAATTAGTGTAGGTCATTTTCATCATAATTAACTATCTGGCCAATTTTCATGATTTTTAGACTTCATTTGATACATTAATTAAATTGCACATTAAATTGGCCTGCATTGTCTGCATACGTCTGCATAAAAATTAAAACGACCAAAAAAATTACTCCTCGAAAATCAACACTTGGATCCTTGCTTAAATTCACCTAAGGAGACAGATGCCTCCCTGAGATCGACCTTGGACTTACACCAAGTAAAAAAAAATTTGCCGCTTAAAATTAACTTCACATTAATCGATAAGTGGTTTTTGATTAACCCCTCGTATCCGACTGCAACAAATCACATTAATTAATTTGGACATTAATTTGACCGAATTAACTAAGGGTGCGTGGGACGGTTATCAAAATGGCGCCGTTGCCGGGGAGGCAAACGGCTTAGGATCACTTTAGAAAATTAGATTTAGGTTTTCCAGTCACTAGGGTAGTCTGATCCCCGAACCACCTTGTAATTATTCCATTTTTTTTCTCTTCAATTATTTTTTTTTAATTTTTAATTTTTCATCTCTCTGACATTTTTATATCTTTTTGTGCGAGGGCCCGGTGGACTTGGAGTGGCTTTCTTGAAGTCGACGCATCTCGAAGTGCATTGGAGGCCGACTATTCGTGGATCAAGTCGGCTGTTGAGACGCCAGAAGGATTTTTCATTTTTTTTAACTTGTAAAAAGTGTCCACATCATTTCTAGCGGTTCCCGTTTGGGTTCTCGCATGTGTAAAGATAGTGGAACCGTGTCCCCGTGTGCTGTGTGGATTGATTTTTAGACTAGGCTTGCACTAGCGGCTCCTCGAGCCCCACTAGGATTTGCTTGTGCTCGTAATTTTTTAGGACCACACATCACTTAAAAGACGCACTTAGACCGCAGATCTAGTCAAATCAACCTATTCTTCACTCGCTAATAGGACTGCCTGTCTAGGTGCGGCTTTTCATCGCTTGCATATCATTTAGTGTAAAATTTCAATTCAGTCTTGCATCCCGCATTGTAGAGAGCTGGAGGTACTGTAAGTATTCTTACTTAAGCATTCATCATCGTTTTCTCGATTGCATCGGCTTTTTCCGATTCTTTCTCTCACGGTTTTCTAAACCTAGGATAAAGGAATTAGGACTGAACGGTAGACGTGATTGCTTGTATGGATTAATATCAGTGACAACTAATCTCTAAAATTGGGACTGCTAATTGAATTGGACCAAAAAAATTGACTAAAATTAACCCTTGTTTGCGTGAGATTAACCCTGACCTTGTTTTCAGGCTGAGTGAGGGTACTTGAGTGTGTGTGAACACCTTAAGGCAGAGCCCAAATCCCCGCCTTCCATATCACGTTCTGACTGATCCTAGCAAATATCACAAGTCGAATAATTTCAGATTCATTGACTAGTACCAAGTAGCCTCCGCCTGTCTCAGGTAGATAAGGGCGAAATTGCGGTACTCTGCGACAAGCTGCCAGTAACCCCCAGGGGTGAAGTTCCGGCCTTGTCAGCCTCCGCCTGCTTGCGGGTAGATAGGGGTGTGGTCATTGAATCCATCGACTTGGGATAGGAGCGAAGAAAGGAAGGAGCGGCGGTATCTTAGGCGACAGGTTAAACAGGGAAGACGCATCCGGCTCTGAGCTGACTTCCCTTTAGGCCGCGTAATCCTTGCTATCTTGCTTGAAAATCACACTTAAAATTTACAAGATTAATTGGACTCGGTTTCGGGTCCTTCACCGTGTTGAGTGTGAACTCGGGGTTTTGCTCTTGCGTTTGTCTTTGTGTCTGTCGTGTGTGTTATCCTGTGTAATTGCACATTTTCTACCTCAATCTTCTTGCATTCATCATTTCCTCCTCAAGATGTCGGGATATTGGTCCCCATACTCCGTGACCTCTGGTCACTCCTCCTCGACCATATACCATTCATCTTCGCTTTCTCCTCGCCATCCACGGGAGACCCTTACCTGTGGTCGGCTCCTCCTCAACCCGATCATGAAGTCAGGACTCCGTCTGACTTGTCCACTTCTTCGCATCTCTCACCTACTCCATATTCTGACATTCCGGATCCACTTCCATCTTGGGCTGACTGTACCTATTCTCGCGAGCTTGCAGGAATTAAAGAATCGAATGCAGAGCAAGCCACTGCTGAGACAGATGATTGGCAGAATTATATGCCCCCGTTTACTTCATTCTCACCTCAAGTAGGGATCATACAACAATTTACATATACACCTCCCGACTTGACCTTAGGGCATCATTTGATCGATCAAACAACCCGAATTGAGGGGCCTGAATATCATGATTTTCCAGACTTGATTGACTTTAGTGATCAAGCCTCCATTAACCAACCTTCATTCGGAGAACCTATACATTCACAGGAGTGGACTAATGAGCTAGACTTACTAGGCCCTCGTTCATTGACTTCATCATATGAGGCTCCGACTAATATTTGCCATCTAGATGGTCCATACTCGACCCGGAATTACATGCCAGAGTCTAGGTATGTTGAGTATGAGACCCCAGTATCTCAGCAGTGTCCTCCACTTGAGCAGAACTCTACCATGATTTGTCATGAGAATTTTGTGGAGGATGACATTTCCAGACTTATTGAGAAAAATGAATCATTTGGTAACAACTTGAGAAATGTCATGGAAATATTGAACTCAATTTCTGCCAGCTTGGGAATGAAAGTGGAAAATGATATGAGTAATTTTGAGGTTGAAAGCCAAGCAAACATTAGAGAACCCACATCGTCTGTACAGCTGGAGTCCATTCTATCTCCCTCTTCTACTAACCACTTGCCCTCCAATCCAGAGTCTAATCATTCATCCATCAAAAATACCAAAAAAATTGAAAAACCAAAAACCCACATAAAAATTGAAAATGAAAATGACCTAAAAAAAATAGATCCTGCCCTAAGGGAAGCACTCGATGAAGAACTGATTTTCAAACTTCCCTTAATAAAGGCCATAGATCACTTTCCCGACCTCAAACGATTTGTGAGAAGTAAATTGATGCCCAAGAGGTCGGGTAATAAGAGAACAAGGACTGAAAGACATATAGTGTCTATGGCCACCTCCTTGGTGATGGGGAGAAAGACCAAGAGCCGCAGAGTGAAGCGGTTGCCCCGAGTTGAATGTGAAATCAAAGACACCATCTTTACCCATGCAAGAATCGATGATGACTCACCGATAAATATCCTCCCGACCTCTGTGTTTGACAAGCTCAAACTCAGGCCAATCAGAAAATCGAGAGAGATCGTTCAGCTGGCTGATCGATCCATCAAACGTTCGAGAGGAAACATTTCAGTCATCGTTACTTTCCAAGGTGCTCTACTCCAGGTGGACTTCACGATCATTGATATCGAGCACCGAGGAGAGTTTTCCCAGTCTCCGATTATTCTCGGGGAGCCGTTCTTAGCCTTGGCTAAGGCGACTATAGATTGCGAGACTCAGGAAATCGATTTTTCAGCATTGGGAGCGCTTCGACCTCATCCATTCTTTGATAAACTTTACTCTAAGGCGACCCGCACATCCGCTGACAGTCATGACCATCGAGAGGTAGATGAGTCCCACCTCTCTGCTACACCTGAGAAACCGACTGTCCGGACGATCGTTGGATCAGAGACTCCCCACACCTCCACTTCATCAACTGCTTGCGCCACCACCGTGAAAGCTTCTAAGGAGGACTCACGATTAGAAGCTATCATTGAGTCGGACACGACCTTTGTTGATTGCCTTGACAATTTTGATGATCCGACACAAGAGCCCAATAATGCCAAGCCGACTGAGACAACTAGAACCTTCCCGAGGCATGTGCTGACCCTTCAGGAATATTACAATCTTTATGGTGACTCGTCTGATGAGGAACCCATAGTCAGCACCACACCACGACCCGGACCTTCTAAGGAAACAACCCAAACAAAATTGACTTCACTTAAAAACACGGTTGCTCCCTCTTCTAGTCGGCTTTCTAATGAGAGGAAGTCGAGAATTGATTCCTCGAGATGTTCCCCCGAACCTCTCAAGGCGCGTCGCTCTCATCTCCCTCTCAATGATTCAGGTTCTAGAAAACCTACTAAGAAAGTTTCCTTCAACACACCGGAGAAGGAATTTTCTGAGGAGTCCTCATCTGGTCCGGATAAGGTGATTTATATGAGTGAACTCAGTTCGGATGTTCTCATGCCTTATCTAAGCAAGCAGCCGTGTGTCGACCCTCGTTGGACGATCCCTACACCTCACTATTATTCATCTGAAGACGATTCCGACAGCGACACATATGTATATTATCCACCTCCTCGCGTCCGCAAGAAGGTTCGTCACAAACCTTCTTAATCCTTGTATATTCTAACTCTTTCTTGTACATAAATTCTCTCCCTCCCTCCCCAGTGATTCGAATCACTCGCCCCGGTTCCATATCATCTCATGACTATACTTAGGATAACCACATCCTAAGTATAGGGGGAGAGTGACCCGCATCTATTCATTGTACATCCTCCAGATCACATCGGTTCTCATACTCACTCCTGTCCTATACATAGGCTGAGCAGAGCCTAAGTATAGGGGGGACCGATGCCCGCTGTGTATATACTCCTCCATTTCTCCTCTTAACCTCGACCGCCCCATTTTTGATCTTCTTCTACACTTAGGCTGCCAGAGCCTAAGTTTAGGGGGGGCGTGACGACTTCTATACTTTCTGTTCTCCTACGCTTAGCACGAGCTATGCCTTTTTCCTCGCTCTTCGTGATCTGAGGACATAGCACACGCTAAGTATAGGGGGGCGTGTATATATTACATATATACTTTACCCATAGCTCGTACTTTCGCGTATTTTTGTATATATTTTACAATAATGACGGGTGGGTAAAAATCGAAAAAAAAATTGAAAATTATAAAAATAGGCTTCTTATTTACTCTTGCATATCATCTCTGCATAGAAAAATAAAAAGAATCTTGCATTTTCATAGCATGACATCTCATCTCATCTGCATATCTTTGCATATGCAAAGTGAAAAGCTAGTGGGTTCTGGACCAAGTTATGAGTATATATTGAGGATGGACTTGATTTGACCTTAATCCACCTAATTTCAGAGGAACCTTACAGGAACTGGAGTTAAGATTTCTCAGGTCAAGTGACTTAATTCTTTGAGTCCGCAAGTCTATGTTCACATGTCATCTTGATTAGTCTAAGCAGAATATCTCGTGCACACGCATGATTCTTATAGACAGTGACCTAACTTGGACAAGCACAATGCACGTAGCTCTTCATTGATGAGGTGGTGAGGAGGTAGAATACTTTAGCTTGGAGTAGCACACGGGTGGAAACATCCGTCCTCCTCTAGGGAGGGAAGTGCGTCTCAACCTAGTCTAGTGGTGTTGACATCTAAGGACAGGATGCTGTGGGTTGCAATAATGCTTCAAAAGAGGGATAGTCTACTAACTCAAGAGGAAAAACTCCTGATGTACATGCTGCTCTTTTCGGAAAAAAAAATTGCAAGAAAGAACTCCAAAAAATCAGACAGGTCCAAGAAAAAATAATAATACCTGTCGGAGTATGTATACTAGTAAAGAAATGCAGCTGGATGACTTGGCTACACTGGTCAGGCATCCCAGGATAGGTAGCTACACTGGCTACCGTCCATTCTCTTGTCTACCCCCTCCTCTTGAGTTGGTCGCACTTGAACTTAGAAGGGAATACCCCGCTCCTCGAGGAAAGAGTTATTGAACCGGGTTATTGAGTTACCTTGTTAGAGGAGGCTGGTTCCGAGCCATTTCTGATGTGGAGAGTTACAAATCATAGTCATCAGAAATTTGCGTTTGAGGATGTGTTCTGACCTGACTATTGAGGCGTCTTGAATAGAAGACTTGTGGAACTTGAAGTCTGTTAAGTCTTAAGTTCAGGTCCGAATAAGGTTCCACCACACAATTAATCCAAAGGTCGAGTCAGGCCCCATTTTTCAACTTTTGTTCATGACCTTGGTTTGGAACCCAAAATCATTTCACTCTTGCATTTCATTTAGTTGCTCGGGGACGAGCAAGGTTTAAGTATAGGGGGTTGATGAATCTGTGATTCATCACTTCAAAAGTCAAAAATAGAGCCTTGTTCTCGAGAAAATAGAGGCATATTTCCCCTTATATTGCATAAATAGCATTCATGCATGTATTCATAACTCATGTAGTTTAGCAGCTCATTTGCATCTAAATAAGAAGCCAAAAATCCCTTGTAAAATACCTCTTCACCAAAATAACATCTTCTCTATAATCTATACTCCTTAGTTAATAACATAGGGAAGAATGCCAAAAATCACCATTGTAAAATAGCCAATGTAGCCTGAGAGCCCTTGTACACTAAAATACACATAAAACCCTCATACAAAGCCTGAATTAGGTCTACTCACTCTTAGAATATTACATATTAAAAGACCTTCAAAATGAGACTAATTTCATTGAATTTGGAGCTCGTATGAGAAACTTGGGTTTTTGGGTCACTTTGTATACTACATATGTATATTTATGTATCCTTGTATTTATGTATCATATTTGACCTCATCTCCGTCTTTGGTCAACATGAAACTTATAGATCTCATCGAGATCTACAACTTTCATGTTTTGAGTTTTTCCAAATTCGGCTCCGTCTTCTCTCTACACGTGTCTCTTACTCCAGCCACTCACAACAGGCCACGTGGCGCCCTCTGGTTGCGCCACGCGGCCCGCTTCCCATCGCCTCATCCGCCCGCGCCTTCAGCCGTTGGATCTCGCATCAGATCCAACGGCCCAGGCCTTTCCACGTACCTGCCATCTCCCAGCCATCAGATCTGCCCCGCACTTCATCTTCACCATCCCTTAGCGCCGCGCCCACAGCTTGACACGTGGCGCGCTGTACGCCGCTTGATCGCATCCCCGATCCTCTCATCGCAGCCGCCCTTCTTCCAACGAATCGTGCCCCTCTGATCAACCCTATCTCCTCATCCTGGCCGTTCGCGTGCGCTTCGCCCTCATCTCGACACGTGGTGCGATCACCGCTCTCCGATCACAACGCCTCAGATCTAATCCTACCCGACCAGATCCCCCTTGATCCCCACCGTTGGATCTCAAGATCCAACGGTAGAGACCTCGTCTCCTACCTCTGGGCGCCCCTCTCCCCCACGTTCCTTGCCTTGCGGGAGGGGCGCCCCCTTCCTATTTTTGGACGCACGTCAGCCATCTCCTCCGACCGCTGACACCCCCACGACGTCACCCACTCATCCCTCTCCCTCGCCAGCTCCCTCAAGCTCCACCACCTCCACCATACTCGCCCCACGTCGACCACCAACCTCGCTACTCCACCAGCCAACCCACCATCTTCACCTTATAAATACGTCGCCACCGGCGACGTTCACCCCCATCCGCCACTCCAGAAAGGTTCCTCGAGCTCCAAGCTATCCATTGGTGACAGCAACTGGGTGTATTGTCGAGCGAAGACAAGGAATCGACTCCGGCGAGATCCACGGCCGCCACCGCCGTGCTGCAGCTTCCACGAGCAGCTGCACGAGTTCGGGACCTTACCGACCCCTCGAGCGAAGACCTGGAGCTCAAATCTGAGCTCCATTCCCCAGGTAAACCCCTCCATTCGTCCTCCGATCTTCCTCTTGTTTTTCTTGCTTTTTCTCCGATTTTATTCATCGCCACCGATCACCTTCTCGCCTCCAAACCACCTCGACGAGCCTCGCGTCGAAGCTCCCATCCTCGCTGTCCCATCTGCACACTCCGACGACGCTTTGCGCACCATTCCGACCAACAGCTCCGCCAGTTGGCCGGAGCTCATCCCCAGTGCATCTCCTTCACGCTTTAGGCCTCACCGTTCACACACACTTCTCCACGAACACTTGCACGCTTCGGCTATACACCTAACTCCTTGCAGGTCCTCACTTCTTCACTGAACGGAAGCTCGCCGGAGACACCATCGAGCTTCATCGATAGAGACACCTGGGCACTCTTCGACGCTCCTGACACCGCCATCATCTCCGGCTCCACACCGCGAAGCTCCAGAGCTATCTCCGACAAAGCGGAGAGCGTCAGCATCTCGAGGAAGGGCGGGCGGAGCTACAGCCCGATCGCCGGAGCCCCGCCTTCTCCTCCGCAGGAGGCGGAGGGCCGTCGAGGAAGAAGCAGCAGCTGCCGTTCGATCAACCGATCGAACGGCTCTCACTTCGCCACGTATTCCCTCACCGCGCCCGTCCTCGACCGTTGATCGCGCCTCAGATCTGACGGACCCTCCAGTTGCCACGCGTCTTCATCGCCAACCCTTGGATCGACCTTGATCCAAGGGCCCTCAGCACGCCACGTCGACGAGTCCGAGCCTCGGCCTCCAAGCCTAGGCTCGGGCGACCCGAGGCTGCACCGAGCCGCAGTCCGAACCTCCTGGGAGCCCGAGCCTCGCCCCGAGCCTCCGCCGCCCTCCGAGCCTAGGCCGCCCACGTGAGGAGCACGTGCGGCCTGGGTAAATTGCACCAAGGCCCCTGAAGCTTTCCGAAATTACAAAGAGGTCCCTGTGAAGCAGACCCCACGTGAGGAGCACGTGCACTGTGGAGAAATTGCATAAGAGTCCACCATATTATCGGTAATTGTATTTTAGTCCTTGTCAGCATATTTATTTATTGAAATTTTAATTTCCAATATTGCATTTACACCCCTGTGTTTGCACGCATCCCTAGAGTGCATTTTTCATCATTTTGAAATTCTAAAAATTGAATTTTGTTAGAAATTTTGTCCTCTGTCTATTGGTACACGTGTCTTATGTTTGTAAGCTCAATTGAATTATTAATGAATTAATTGGTGCATTGTTGACATATTTTGCCCAGTGATGCCTTTTGATTTTTAATTAATTCTTTGTGCCTTTAAAAATTATCAAAAATTCATAGTAGCTTAAGGACATCATTTTTAACATACCATAAAAATTTCATAGCATTTGCACGCATATCGAGGCCTAAATAAATTGATCAGTGATTTTCTTTGATTAATTTTAATTAATTCATTTCACAGTGAAATTAAGTTCTGTTAATTTTCCTAGGTCCTTTACCATTAGAGTAACCTAGGATAATTTTAGTTCTTGGAAAAATTGTGGTTTGATATTTATTAAAAATTAAATACTGAAAATCACTCTGTCTGTTTATTTAATTAACTGTAAACTCATTTTGAGTCGAAAAATTCCAAAAAAATTAGTGTAGGTCATTTTCATCATAATTAACTATCTGGCCAATTTTCATGATTTTTGGACTTCATTTGATACAATAATTAAATTGCACATTAAATTGGCCTGCATTGTCTGCATACGTCTGCATAAAAATTAAAACGACCAAAAAAATTACTCCTCGAAAATCAACACTTGGATCCTTGCTTAAATTCACCTAAGGAGACAGATGCCTCCCTGAGATCGACCTTGTACTTACACCAAGTAAAAAAAAATTTGCCGCTTAAAATTAACTTCACATTAATCGATAAGTGGTTTTTGATTAACCCCTCGTATCCGACTGCAACGAATCACATTAATTAATTTGGACATTAATTTGACCGAATTAACTAAGGGTGCGTGGGACGGTTATCATTCGGCTATGTCACTAATCCTGCAGGTCAACAACTACTTCAATGGCCGAAGACCCGCCGGAGAGAACTTCATCCGTGTCGCCTGCTACAACCGAGCTCCAATGAGCGACGCCAAAGGCTCCGTCACCTCGCCCAAGCTCCAAGCTTCATCGACAATCCTTCAGGAGCATCGGGCGAGCGCTCCACCGTGCCAAGGATGGAGCGGCGGAGCAGGAGCTCCTTCGCCGGAGCTCCAAACTCGCCACCAGCCGAAGATGGAGGACGAAGCACAGTTGCCATTGGATGGTCTCCTCTCAGCGACCATCCAACGGCCCCGATGAGGCCACGCCATCAACGTCGATAGCCGTTGGATCCTCTCGATCCGACGACCTTAACGCAGCCACGTCGTCCCTCCAGGAGCTCATAGCATCCATCCGATCTCCACGATCGGATGGTCCATCTTCGGCCACGTGTCATCACCAAAGCAGCCCGAACCTCAGCTCCTGTGCTCCAGGCTTGCACGACCCGAGCCTTATTCGAGCCCAAGCCTGGAGCCTCGAATCTCCCGAGCCTAGCCGAAGCTTCATCGAGCCTCTGCCGAGCCTGACCCGACCTCCGAGCCTAGATCGCACGTGCCTGGCACGTGCGTATCTGGACAAATTGCAGGAGTCCCCACCGTCTTCTCCAATTTGCAGATATAGGTCCTTGGAGCACGTGCAGTCCACGTGCATTTGGTTATTTTGCAATTATGCCCTCACGGGTTTTAATAATTGCAAAAATGCCCTTGTACGTGTGGGTATTTTACATGGAAGGCGTCGTACTTTTCATATTTACATTTTAGTCCCTTTCAGGGACCTATTTGTAGTTATCTTTTTTATGTTTTATTGCACTTATGCCCCTGGCTTCTTTTATGCATATCTTGAGCTACGTATATCCGATTGAGATGATTTCAGTTTCGTTTTAAAGCTGGTTTGATGATCTTTCTAATGTCATGCTTAATTGTTGTTTTGGACATAATGATTTTTTATGTATTATGTAGTAGCCTTGTGTCTATTCGAGCTTGAAACTGATGCCTTACTTAAAAGTTCATCACATCTGCCTCTTTAATTAAACTTGAAATTAACTCTTGCTTAATTTTGCTCATCATTTTTACCTAGGGCATATTTTCATTGCATTACATGGCATTTATTTGCATGATAAAAATTGATAAAAAAATGCATGTTTGATTTTAATGCATTGTTGTTGCCTTGTCTCACTTCATGCATGCCTTGACCTATTTTGCCTGTAACTCGACACTTAGTTAAATAGATGAAAATCTGACTAATATGAGAAAGGCTCGTGTCCCTGAGTTCGACCTTGGTATCTTACCAAGTAAAAAAAATCACGACCATCGCATTTTGATTGACATATATTTAAATGAGGTGGTCTTTTGATGACCCGAATTGGCCCGACTACGATGACGATTCCAAGTGCTAATCCAGCACTCTTAAAGGGCCGATTTTGAGGCTTATCAGACTCATCGAGCATTATTTATTTCATAACTTCTGTTCTTAATCATAGCTAGGACATACTAGTAAGCATATATGAGATTCACATCATTTCAATAGATTCATGAGATGCAGATAAACATTGTCTACTTAGCCAAATTAATTCAATCCTTCCATGCTAATAGAAGAATGTTTAGGATGCAGATTTTTCAACTTGCATGCATTATTAACGATAGATTTAAAATTCAATCTTGCACTTGCATGAAGAGTGTTGGAGGCATGGTGAGTACTTATCTTGAACATGCATCATATTTTCACGTTTGAATCCGATTTTCCGAATTTGATTTATAACGTAGAGTTTAAGTGGAATCGAGATTGGTTGCTAGACGTAATTTCTTTATTGCTTTCTCATTAACTCAAGTAATAACCTCAAGCTTAAGATCGGTACTGATAGTGCATGTTGATTTAAATGGAGTAAAATTCACTTTGTATTATTTGAGAGAAAACCCCACATTATTCACAAGAACATTATGCATATTGAGAGGTGAGGACACATCATTAGGATAGTGTCCAAGCCTACAATCAAACATGTGCATAATGGACTACTATCTTGGATGATCACCAATAAAACCAATAAGATAATATGACCAACATTTGTTGGTCTTCATGTGTGAGTTGGTGAACCTATGGGTGTTTGCTTGATTGGTTGAGCTGTAAATGTAATTGTTTCAAAACCACTCTTCTAAACCCTAAGACTCCATTATCATCTTCGTAGATTCATTCATCATTAAGATTCAATCTAACCCTACTTGGTGTCCCGGTTCCCCAGCTTTAGCTCCATATTCTCAATACTTTGGCTACTCTTAAAGCTAAGTATAGGGGGAACCAAGTCCATCCCCGAGTCCTCATCCATTTCTATTCTTTACTCATTGAACATGTTCCCTTGTCTTCTTCTTATACTTAGGTTATTCCTAACCTAAGTATAGGAGGAAATCGAGTCAGTTCTTGTACATCCTTTGTATTTAGCTTGAGTTATAGCTTCACATCACTTAGTGCTATGAGGATATAACACAAGACAAGTATAGGGGGGTGTACCGTATAAATTTCATATATACTTATCCATAGCTCATATTTTCAAATTTTTAAATTTTTAGGGCTACGGGTAAAATATCTTTTGAATTGATTAATATTTGAATTTTTTTATAACTATGTGACATTGTTTTTAAAAAATATGTTACATTTGTTTGAAAAATGAGGATTTTAGTTGTTTTGAAAATCATTCATAAAATGTTTGCAAAATCTATATTTATGTGACATGGTTTGAAAATATTTTCAGAAATCTTTTCAAAAATGAGAGGGTGTAAATGAAACTAACCGGTGTCCTATAAATAAATCTAACTCTATTCAAAAACATAAAAATTGAAAAATTTTAAAAATCATAAAAATACTAATTAAATAAGTTGGTCTAATCCCTGGAAGTTTCACTTATCACTCAAGGCTTGAGGAATAAAGAATACTTGGTTTATTAGGTCTTAAGGTTCAAAGTTAACCAGTCTTAGTCATTAGGGTCTATGCCTTAATAATTTAAATTTCCCTAGTTTGAAAGATATGTGTGTTATATTTCACACTTCATCTCTACCTTAAAGAGTATGATCCACACCTCAAATGCTCAACTACATATATGATGATATGAGATGAGGTTTCACTTGAGGAACTAGGATTTGAGATTGAACCTGATTTAATGATGCTCGAGGATGGGATAAAATCGATAAAGGCATCATGAAACCTAAGTGTCAGCAACCTTAGCCAGTATGAGAACAAGTTCCTGTACTATTTCTTCATATTGACCTAAGTGTCAGGGTGATGAAATTAAATAAAAATGTTGATCAGTGTACGTCAACTTGATAAAAGCAGTGGAGCTAGCCAAAAAACAAAAGAAAAAGAAAAGAAAGAGAAAAGCTCTTACACTTCAAAGATACATTCAAAAGGGCTTCCACCAAAGGTGAGCGCTCCCAACCTTTCAAAATATCCACTTGGATCAAATATTTTAGGCTTTTATGAGTCATGATAGCACCTAAAAAGGGTTCTGCATCGTATACTGATACAAGTCTGGGTGTCGAAAGTATATTATATATTCAAAAGAGACACACCTCGGTGCTTTCCTAGGAAAACAAGTGTAGATGACGCAACACTTTCTTGATGGGCACTCGAGAGGATCCTTATTCCAATGTAAGGAAGAGAAGAAAAGACGCCAATATATGCCCTCCATCAATTGGCCTTCCATCTTCATTTTTAAGACTGGCAACTAAAGAGACGGTGGATCGAATGCAATAAATGATTTATTTCCTAGTGTTGAGGATTCGGTTCTTAGGAGAGTCTCTTGGACTGGGATTTTGAGTGACGCTTCATCTCTACTCTCGTAAATGAAGTTCACACTTAATATCACATCCTTATGTTTTATTTGTACGGAGAGAATCTGATGATTATGGAAGTTGGATTTCTTTTGACTAAAGCTTGGTTTAGTTTAGAATTTTGGGTACAATAAAATCGAGGGTTCTTAATGAATCAAGTGTTGTCCACTAACATGTACAATAAAAGATTAATCCAACTTATTCATTCGGACGAGCAAGGTTTAAGTATGGGGGGTGATAAATCCATGATTTATCATCATAACTCTTATTTATTATTCCTAGTACTTAAAGTATTAAAAAAATATAACCTCATTAAATAACTTTAACAAATTAACCTATGTATATAATTATCCCTAATTATTGGATATAAATAATTTTATTAATGTACTTTCCTTTTTTGTATTTCCTAAATATTAGAAATCACATAAAAATATATTAATATTGTACATATTTGTGTTGATATTAAATACAAAATAAAAATTAAAAAAATCAAAATAAATTAAAACAATTATTTTAAATTCCTTAAAAATACTTCCAAAAATATAACTATGTATTAACGATCTATTTTGACTTTGTGTTCTACATGACACTTTTAGATCTCTAAAAGATCTACAACTTTCATGTTCAACACTTTTTCACTTGACACGTGTACATATTTCATATTTTTTATTTTTCTTTATTTTATTTCTCTTCAAAAAAATTTATTGGGCTACGTGGTGCCCCTTTGCTAGCCACGTGGCCCACCCCTTCTCAGCCACCCACCTTCATTCCTACTCATTTAATGCGATCATTTTGATCGCATCAGAGCTGTATGTTAGCACCCGCTCCACATTTGCTTGATCGGATCCATCATGCCCATCTCAACCATTAGCTCCCACCCTCTTCTCAACCGTTGGATCTTTAGATCCAACGATGGTCGTTCATCTTCCACCTTTGTAACTGCCTCGCCCACACATCGTGCCTCACAGTGTACCCCTCTTCTCCCATTTCTTCCAATCGCTCCGCGCTTCCTCTTCCCTTGCTTCCACCTCCCTGACGTTGATCGATCCATCCTCTCTCATGTGGTAACCTCTAAACTCCACAATCTACTTTCTAGAGCAACTATTAGGCGGTTGAAATTTATCGACCACTAACCTGGAAATTGCCTTTCCCCTCTTCAAATAAACACTCACGGGCTCCGTTCCCTAGGGTCCACCTTCACTCAGACTTAGGCCCATCACCTCTTCTCCTTCTCGTGACATGGGGGGACTAATGGTGGATCAACACCGACCTATCAGCCTTGGTATAACCCATGGTTAACTGACCATGTAACGACCCTAACCGGGCCGTTGAGCTGCTCCCACCAACTGAGGGAGTTCCGCGAAGACCGAAGCTCCGCTCAGAGCTTAGCCTAAGCCACCCACTTAGTTTTTCAATTCTCCAAGTAAGCCTCTATTCGCTTTGTCTTCGTTTTCTTTGATTTTTCTTGCATCACAAAAACACCCGCACCTCAATCTGAATGGTCCATGAACTTTGCTGGAAATCCATGATCTTCAAGATAGGTCCCACACACCAGGTTCCTCGTCCTATGCCTCTAACTGCCTCTCCCCCTTCTTCTCTGACTACATGGAGGAGAACCCATTAGGGTCTCCCTCTTCTTCACCGTACAGACCCCCATCTCACTCACTCACACCTCACATCCTTGGCTAATAACACATTAACCACCTTGCAGGTACACTATATTCATTGGCCGGTCTTCGGGTGCGGCTCCGTTCCAGAGCTCTGCCTCTGGTGGGCAAGTGTCAACTCCACGTTCCAGAGGGTCTCGTCCTTCTTCTACTACTTGAACTTCATTGCCCCTTATCCAGAGTGCTTCTTGGATCATCTGCGGTAGCAGAGGAGCATGGAGGAGCTCCAACGACGTCGCATGAGGTCTATTCGCATTGCCACAAAGAGGTGTGTCATTGGATGGCACCTCCAGGTATCCATCCTACGGTTGAGGAAGCGCCACATCGTCCGCTGAAGCGCAAAAGGCTTGCTGGGATCGAGTCTTGCTTTGAGTCACCTCAGGCCACCCACATGGCCCGAGGAACCTGCATCAACTCCAACCCACGCCTCGAGCCTCCATCCACGTGCACCTCACGTGTTGGCTTGGGTTATTTGCAGTTACGCCCACATGCTTCTCTAAAATTGCAATCAGGCCCATCCCAACGCTTGAGGCACGTGCACCACATGGAATATTTACTAAGAGCCCCCGCTGGATTCTCAGAATTGCAAAATGATCCCTATGCGCATGGTATTTTATAGGGAATGCCCACCGGCTTTCAAATTTATAGATATGCCCTTGGAGGAACCTTTATGTGGTGTTTTTTGTATATATTTTGCATGTTTATTTTGTATTTATACCTCTGAACTCTTTCTTTTATAACATGAGCATACGAACTCCTTTTTCAGTGATTTAAATTTCATAGTTATGTTTGTTTAATTATCTAGCTCATGGCATAAATTATACTCTGAATTGACACTTGTTATAGGTCAAATTTATTTGAGATATATTGTGTAACATTTCCATGCAGTTAATTGCCATCTGTCGTAATTTGATGCATAAAATGATCATGAAATTAATTACATATTTATTGTTCAATTAACTAACCATATTAGGGGTGTATTTGTGTGTTTGTATTTGTCTTCATTTCGTCATATGATGTTGCATTTTGTTCTCAAACTAACTTGCATAAAATTGAATTAAAAAAAGGCATCTTGTCACATTTGCTATGTTTTGCATTGTTTGATTTGCATTGTTTATTGACCTAGGTACCCTAATGATCACTTAACCTAGATGTTAAGATTTAATTAATCATGATGATGGCTTATGTCCTCGAGATTGGCCCTGAACTTATCCAGGTTGGAAATTATTGAATCGGGCCTCTCTTTGCATATATATATCTGGCTCGGTTTCCAATAGATCACTAAGTGACCGTATTACAACATGACCAAATTAACTTAGCTAGTTAGCGATATTGAGTATGTAAACTTCATACTCAAAACCTTTCTGCCATCTTGGATTTACATGTTAACACTGACAAATCAACCATCCATTGCCTCAACCTATCAAATGTGAGCATGCCATGCCAGCTTCCATCCTAGGATGACAAATTGAAAACTTCCCTATCAGCTACTTAAACATACCACTATTTCCCAAACCCTTAAATTGGCAACCTATTATTGAAAGATTCAAGAAAAAGCATCAAGGGTGGAAAAACAAAAGTACTCTCCCTTCCATATAGGGTTGATCTGACGGATTCCTATACCGTACCCCATTTCACTTACATGCTTGTCTCATCAAGCTACCTAAATATACCCTAGTTGAAATAGATAAACTACATTGTATATTTTTATGGCACGAAAATTAAAATGGTCACAAAAGACATGAAGCGAGATGAGAAAATATCTGTCATCCTAAAGCTAATGATGGTTGGGGCATCACAAACGTGGAAGCATTCAACAAATCTAGGCTATAAAAAGCTTGGATTAAACTCTAAGAAGACTCTATCTATATAAATTTCAAGCTCGTAAAAGTATGCTATCGTCATTCCAAGCTTCTACCCTTTGCCGACTACCCTCAAGTTGGCGATTCCAAATTTTGGAGAGCTATCAAGTCAGATTCCTCCCACTTTCATGGTGCTAGTTCGAAATTTGTAGGATCTAGGGATCAAGTCCTACTCTAGTTGGACAACCTTAATAATAATAGTCCACTAAACGATCTATTTCCAACATTGTGGGAAAATGTGATGACTGAAAATGGCTTGGTATCCCAAGCCCTTGGAACACAAACTCATCGGAGACTGTTTATTTCCACGATATATTGGAAATGAAGAGACTTAACAAACAACTTTATCTTACCCTTTCCCATAGTGGGGCGACTTCTAAACTCCATGAGAAATTTTGGCCCAAACTTTTCCTCCATATTGTATCCTTTTTCCTATGGTCCCTAGTATATTCAATACTAGACGGAAAATGGTTGTGATCTTTGGTTATCTGATGAAGAAAGCCAATCACATTTAATTTTGAGACGCTCCTTTACAAAACAAGCACTTTCCCTCTTGATATAAAGTTTGTTTGGGAATATTATCATCCATATGGTTTTAGCGTTGAAGTCTCTGGAATAGAATTGTCGAGGTATGGAAACTCTAAGTTTTGTTATCGAAGTATTAGGTTTATAATTTAACTTATGTTATATTCACATCCATGATTATCAATGGGTTTCATACAGGAAATTTGAGGGCGTCTACTATTATAGTGGGTGGTAGAAGAGGTTTCTGATATTCAAGTCATGCTGCCTTCATAAATAAATCAAATAGTTATGATAATCGGTTGGTTAATGTCTGTGCCTTATTCTACTTCAGTTCACAGATTCCTGTTATGGTGAGATTTACGTACGTAGGAAAAATCAATCTTTTCCTTATATTGATAGACCAACATGGGTATTGTATCTTTTTAAGATTATGCCGATTATGTATGTTGAAATCTAGTATGCGGAAGCGAATCGATAAATAGAACAAGAAAATAAAGAAAGATAAACATGAACATTTTGGATTTTACATGGAAGCCTGCTCCCAAAGAAACATGATGAAACTGCAGGAGAATGCCTCAAAAGTCGTATGTTTCTATTGAACTTGCTCAATGAGTATATAGGGTGTGGGGCTCTTTACATAGCCCCGCAGACAAATCAAAGTCCACAGATAGTAGATGTGAGACTAAACATGACTGTGTGGTAATTGGATCCTGGAGAGATCCAATTACCACTCTTTACATTCTCCAACACCCCCTCAAGCTAGAGTTGAGAAAGCTGCAACTTGCAACAAAAAGAAAAAGTATACAACACATCTTCATACGATAAATCACAAGAAGAATATATGTCCGCTGCTAGCAGAAGACCTCGTTCGAGAATGGGTCTGCGGACTTTCAGGTCGCCGGAACGTATCTCTGCCATGCCTGTAGAGTCGCTGCAATACCAGGTCACCAGAACATATCTCTGTCGTGCATAGAGAAGAGCCGCAATAGAAGAAGTCCAGCGCGGTGTAATAGGCGGTAGTAAAAGAAGAGGTATAAGCCTTGACAAATAAATCGATGCTCGGTGAAGATAGATGATAGCAGCAGCAGTTTGGAGTGTCGGTCTGTCAGTCATGGACGTGCAGAAGTCCTGAAGAATATGTTCATTTCTAACTCCCTCTTTCTCCCATACTTGATAGAATATAGAGTATGGAACATCAAATTGGGAGAAATAAATGTAATTTTTTTGTGCTTCTCTTTTTTTATGTACGACTCTTTTTTTATGTAGCCTCTTTTCTTTTTTCCAAGCCATTCATTTTTTTCGGATTTCATCTCTCTTTTTTTCAAATCAATTTTTTTGAGATTCTCGTACTTTTTTTTCAAACTCATGTACGGCCTTTTCTCCTTTTTTTTGTATGTAGTTTTTTTTGCATAAGCAGCACACTTGGGCACAAAAATGATATTCCCTTTCCCCCATTTTTTAAATGTTGCAGCCCACATGAATAAGGCTCAAGGCTCAAGGGAGCAGCCCCCTCCCCACTTTTTATTAAATGACCCATATCTCTCTCCTATTTCGTTATTGCAATACCACATCAAGGCCTTGGCTTTTAAAGCCTAATCAAGGGACCTCTCTTTCATCGAACTCTAGGGTTCTCAGAATGGGAGAACCCATCACCGCCAGAAGATTTCTCGAGACTGCACCGCCGCCTCCGCCTGGTTTGGAGTAGGAGACATTGTCTCTTGGTAGCATCACGTGAAGGAGATCAATGTCGCTAGCTAGAGTATGAGCGCACGGAGTTGCGCCAGGAGGGTCAATCACCATCTTCTTCGCAATGGGCTTGGATAGATGATGTGCACAAGGGAGATGGGAGAGAGAGGCACTGCATGCGCCATCTGTATATGCCGAGCTCAGTAGCGATGATAGACGTCGCCACCTGGAGTGTCTTCTCTATGGGCTCGTTTGGAACGTGGATTCGAACCCGAGTTTGCAGCATACCCCGGTGTTCGACCCGCATTTGGGAGTAGGGGCAACCCACGCAATCTTGTGCGGGAGGAGGTTTGAAAAACGAACCCTATTTTCGCCCGTTCCTGTCATTGAAGAGGGCCCTGACATGTCTGACACGGGCCAGACCCAATAAAGTATCTCACTTTTTACCACGCGAGGTGTCGTCTTCCTCACAAAGTCACGATTCCAACACCGACATGCCCTGTTCCTCCGGTCGAGCCTCAGCTACAGTCTCCCACCATGTGCTGCTCTCCTCATCGATCGCAGAAGCGGAGGTGGACAACACGGTGCACAGGGGATCTCGCGGGCTTCATTTCAACCCCTGTGCGACCACATCAAGCCACAGTGGCGGAAGGGATGGAGGAGCAGGCACCGTCGTGTGAGTCGACGGCACCGGCCCGCTCCCCCAAGCCCTTGCGTGGAGGAAGGCGTCTTCAGGCGATAGTGGAGCACATCTACCCTTTTAAATTGGTGGTGACAGTGGTTCTCTCCTTGCATGCCCTAGCGTTGGCCAAGGTTCCTGTCGGAGAGGCCGAGTTCGAGGAGCTTCGTTGCGGCTTCCAACTGCTGCTAAGAAGGTACAATCCAAGTCTCCCGTGGTTGATTTCGCCCTCTTCCCTCCATAGTTGTTGTTTTCTGTTGGGTCATATGTAATGTTTCCCTGATCGGATGTCGACCGTCATGGATAAAGACACATTGGGGTATATGGATTAATTTTAAACCCAACCATGGGGTAATGCTGTAATGGCTTGACGTATATCGGCTTCTAATTTGGGGGTATATATGCTTCCTTTGCTTCCTTTCCTTGTGGCCATATTGCATTGATGTTTCTCGGCTTCATATCGGCCCCTTTATGCTTCGTTTTGTAGTTGCACATTCGGTCATATGGATTTATATATGAACACACATGTTAAGTTACTGTCACATAGAGCATCAGCGGAAACTTAATTTAACAGACCACCTTCACTGTGAAATCAACGTCAAATAGCCTTTGGTGGTTACTGGTAATTCGCCCAAGGTGTCATGGCTTTGGATCTGTGGACCGAATTAAGGCCAAAAAGCTATTGGTTTGGTTCCCCTTCACTGGATAGTGCTTACTAGAATTTAATGTCAAATAGCTATTGTTTTGGTTCCCCTTCACTTTGAAATTAATGTCAAATACCTATGAGGGATAACTCGACCAAGTTGTCAATGTTGGGACTCTGTGGATTGCATTTTTCTCCACTACTAAAGCCTGCAGACATCATTCACTTTTAGTTATTAAGTTACTGGAATAACCAAATAATTAGGGAATTCAACCATGTTTGAATCCAAGGAATTAATGGGTGATAAGGAGGAAGAAAATCACTTGCATAGAATAAACACTTGCAATTGCATAGTAGCATAAACACTTGCATAAACAGATGATAAACAGTTGCATAGTAGCAGAAACACTTGCATAGTAGAATAAACACTTGCGTAGATGCATAAATACTTGCAGAAACACTATGATAAACACTATGATAGGAATATGTCTAACCCTGATCCTAAATGCTGTCGCGTTAAGGTCAAAAACTTAATAGTGCTTACTGGTATTTAATGTGAATTAGCAATTGTTTTGGTTCCCCTTCACAATGAAATTATTGTGAAATCATATTCATAGGTGATAAACACTTGCACAGTAGCATAAACACTTGCAATTGCATAGTAGCATAAACACTTGCAATTGAAAAACAAATGTTTGGTAGCATAGATAATTGATAAGGAGGAATATGTGTAGCACTTGCATAAACACCGAGACACACTTGCATAAACAGATGATAAACACTTGCATAAACACTTGCGTAATCACTTGCAGAGTAGCATAAACATATGATAAACACTAGCATACTAGCAGAAATACTTGCATAGTTGAATAAAGAGTTTGCATAGTAGCTTAAACACTTGCAATTGATAAACATATGTCTGGTATCATACATAATTGATAAGGAGGAATAGCTCCTATCATAACTAATGATTAGGAATCAGATCAGAAAAAGAAGATTTAGGAATATGTCTCACTCTTGCATAAACATACGAGGGAAAGGGGTTCGCTTGGAACGATACTGACTATTCATTGCTTGCAGCATTCCCATAAATACTAGTCTGTTTTTTGTTTGTCTGAATATGCACTGGACGTGGTACTTGTTATAATTACCAAATTAAATATATATTTATGTATGCGTTGAGGGTGCGTAGAAAGAGAGGGATTGATGGACAATCACAGGCACCCCCGATTGGGTCACCTCAAATTGCACATTGGAATTCCGCGCTCGACAGGATTTTCGTGGATGCCATGCTAGAGCACGAGTCCTCTTGGGCGGGGAGCACGTTTACACTCCCTGGTTGGCACTCTATTATTCGGAGATTCAACGAACAAAGTGGACTGTGCTACACCAAGGTGCAAATACAGCATCGCTGGAAGAACATGAAGAAGGACTACGCTTCATACCTATATCTTCGCAACAAGTCTGGTTGGGGCTGGGATACCATATATAACAGGCCTATTCCACCTTCAGATGATGCATGGTGTGAGGTACTTCATATTTCTCACTTCACATTTCCATAATCATCATAACATGGAATATTTATCTCCGACCTAAACAGCTTGCAGATCGATATCACAAGTATCAGAACAAGCCTTTCTTGTACTTCGGCGACATACAGAGGTTTCTCTCGAAGGACATCGCCACTGGAGTGCATGCGAACTCGTCAAGACCGGCAAGGGACAAGAAACCTATGGGGCCCTCTAGTTCTCGGCAAGCATCAATGCAACAGGAGTTAAACTTCGACGAAGATCTGGATGAGTGGAGGCCATATTACCCGATAGATGACGAGGTCAGCGAGGATGTCACTCCCACCCCCTCCTCTAGGAAGAGGTCAACTGGGAATAGAACAGGAAGTTCCAAGAAGTGCAAGAGCATAGGGGGAATGTCTGAAACAGGGCAAGAGTTGATTGAGAAGTTCCTGTCGACCCTCCCTAAGAAATTTGCGGAGGAGAGACCCGATCCTGATGAACTAGCAAGGGAAGCATGTAGGGAGGTCAGCGCCTTCAGACCTGACCTTGACATGGAACAGTTCCAAATGGTCGCAGAGAAGCTAGCAACGCCGACGGGTAGACATGTGTTCCCCGAGAAGCTAAACGAATGGTTTGAGAAGACCATTCGTCGTTGACGGACATCATCATCGCATGTTTTTACTTTTAATAATTTCGAACTCTACGCTTTTAATTCGTAAGCAGTCTTTACTTATGTTGTCGTAGAAGCCCTTTTAATACCGAACAACAGTGATGCAGTACTAGGAATATTTGGCGGACTTTGTTTACGCCGGTAATATCGAACTCGACGCTTTTAATTCGTAAGCAGTCTTTACTTAAGAAAGTAATGGTGTTTGATGCAGGTAATATATCCACAGGTGTTGACGAATAAAATTAATGTTGTTTTTTTCAGGTAATATATCCTCAGGTGTTGAGGAATAAAATTAATGTTGTTTTATGCAGGCAATATATCCACAGGTGTTGACGTATAAAATTAATGGTGTTTTATGCAGGTAATATATCCTCAGGTGTTGAGGAATAAAATTAATGGTGTTTTATGCAGGTAACATATCCACAGGTGTTGAAGAATAAATTTAACGGTGTTTTATGCAGGGAATATAGAACATGATACATGTTCATTCTGCCGTGTGGTTGTTTATAAAGACTACTATATGGAGTAATCATTTGTTTGCAGTGAATGAATTTAGTCAACAGGCGCGAAGGGAATATAGCACACGATACACGTTCAATCTGCAGTGTGGTTGTTTATAAAGAATAATATGTCGATGAATCACTTTTGTGCAGGGAATGAATTTAGTTAACATGCCCAAACGTCGTACTTTGGTTGCGATGAATAAGTAGTTAATTAACGTTGTATAAAATTGTCGCGAAATTTAGTGACACTCAAGTAGATCGACGTTAAATTCTTCTTTCGTTACAATAGATATCCGTCGTTGGAGTGAGGTTGCGGTCACCGATGGTGTTGCGTAGGTACAATCCGTTCGATGACATCATGGAGAAAGCAGTAATAGCCTGCATTGGGGTAGCGGCGGTGGTGGCAGTGGAGCAGATGGAGCATGAGTCCTCCACCAGACGAGTGCCTAGACCCCTGCATACACGGCCTCTCAGCGGACGAGCCTGGGTGGAAGAGATGCTTGCGGGCCATGACGACAAGGCTTTCCAAAACTTCCGCATGCGACCTCCCATGCTCAGACAGTTCGTTCGTGTGCTCAATGATCATGGATTAACACATACCAGGTACATGGATGTCATGGAGCAAGTGTGTCTTTTCCTATACGCGCTCACGAATGCGCATTCAAATAGAATCATCCAGGAAGCATTCCAACATAGCGCGGAGACCATATCCCGCCATATTAAAAGGGTACTCGCGAAAGTCATCTCACTTGAGCAAGAGTATATTCGACTTGCCCCGCCAGTCACACCGGATGTGATCACTTCAAACCCACGTTACTATCCATACCTCAAAGTAAGCACTACTTTAAAGTAAGCAAAACATTAGTCCAACTTTTCCCATTTGTTTCCTAACTTTCAAGCGTTCCCTCAGGGAGTTATAGGAGCTATCGATGGGACATACATCCCAGCTCATGTAAAGCACGAGGAGGAAGGAGCTTACCGCTGCAGGAAGCTTTTCCCAGCCCAAAATGTTATGGCAGCGGTTGACTTTAACCAATGTTTCACTTATGTCGTCACTGGGTGGGAAGGTTCTTGTGCGGATATGACCGTGCTTAGACATTCCGTTGAGAGTGGGTCTTTGGTCGTCCCAGAGGGTTGCAAGTATTTGGTGCACTGTGGATACTCAAACACAAACACGTTCATCGCACCGTACAGAGGCGCCCTATATCATCTCCCAGCTTGACGCGCCCGTGGCTGTCAGTACGAAAATCATAAGGACCTTTTCAATCACCGGCATGCATGTTTGCGCAATGTGGTGGAGTGGACATTCGGTGTGTGGAAGAATAGGTTCCACTGCCTGCGTGATATGCCATCGTACTCGTTCGACATACAACGGGATGTTGTACGGGCAACTTGCATTATTCACAATTTTATCCGAGTCAACGGCGGTGATTCGCTATCTGACAACGAAGAGGAGGACAACCTGCCCGAGGAGGTTGACGAGGAGCAAAATCGGAGCATCCCCATACTTCGTGATGATATCCGTCGGGAGGAGGTCCTACGAGACAGAATCACACATGCAATGTGGAATAACAGAAGAAGGAGGCAGTCATAGCTTGCCGTTCTTTGTGTTATGGACTGTAATCTTGTTGCATTAATGTTTTTGTCCTGATGTAAATATTGCAGTTTCATGTTCCCTCATGTTAATGGAAAGTTCTTGTTAATTTCGTACTTTAACAGCAATGCATCCAAATGACCGATGTCGTTGTGGCACCCCTTTGGTTCTGAGCTACGAAGATGGACAAGAGAACCCGCTCCGACGGCTCTTCTATGTTTGCTCTTCAGGACGTTGTGATCATCATGTTCCTCATACACGTGCTCCCAGGACAGAGGAGAATATGGCAGACGAGTATTTCTTTTTGGCATATCGTTTATGGGATATGGAAAGGGAAAATCGAGAACTCCGTCGGAATCTGGAAATCGCGTACAAAGACTTAAGCGATAAGGAGAGCGAACTGGCTACTCTGTACGCCGAGTTAGATGATGCTGGAGGGTCGAGAGCTACACTGCGGGATATGGTGGACACGCTGACTCTGCAACTACGAGGTGCAGGACTAGAGGTGGTTGACGATGCAGTGATTGACAAGCATGTGGTGTGACTTCAACTGTATTTTGTTACTACTCTCCTCTAGCAATTCCAATCTTGTTTGCGTGGGTAAGGAACTAGCGTATGCTACGGTCTGTAAGGTACTGCTGAATTTCTTTATGCAATTTCCATCGCTCCTGCTTTCTGATCTATGGTTGTATAGGTTTGTCACAGCATTTCTAATTCTGGGTACCTGTCCCCTGAATATTTCAGAAGATAATAACATCACATTAAAGACGGGTTTCCAAAGATTGGGAGTATATTGCGGGGGCATAAGGGGGAAATTGCCTGGAATTCTATGTTAATTATAAACATGTTCGTTTTGGGGGGTTTACAATTAATTGAAAAGAAAGATTTCCATTATAAAGCAGGTACTATTGAAATATTGCGGGGGCATAAGGGGGAAATTGCATGGAATTCTATGTTACGAAAAAACTTGTTCGTTCTTGGGGGTTTACAAGTAAATTACAAGAAAGATTTCCATTAAAAAGCGGGTACTAAATTGAAATATGGCCAACGTTTTTTAATATTATCATCCCAATGACAAAGAGGACATTTATCCATCACATCAAATTATACCACATCCACTCCAATCCTACCCATCCTCTATCCAAACACCTACTATTGCAATTGCAATAGGGTTATCCTCCCCCAACCCCATCTCAAACTTGGGATACCCCCGCAATCCAAACGAGCCCTATAGGATCATCGCTGTCTACAGGAGTGAAGCATGGATGACGCACTTACAGGGATTGATAAGATGGGCGACGTGGGCTATGTCTTGATGGTCCCTCATCGTTGTCTTGTCATTAGAGGAATCGCTAGGGCTTTCAGAGGAGAAAGATTTGAATCCTTCTTTTTGAAATAGATCTGAAGACGTTCAGATCTGGAGATTGGGGTCCGACGGTAACATGATGGAGATCTTCTTGAATAACAAGATCTAGAGCATCTCAAAGAAGAAAATCCATGTTGGAAATCAAGCCATCCCTCTTCATCTTTCTTTGAGAATTGTGGCTGGGAGGCTGGAGTTGGTAGGTACTGTCACTAGGATTTTGACATGGAAGTGATGTAAACTAGGTTGTTATGGAGATTTGCTGGATCTGAACAAACAAAATGCTATCTAGAATTAGGGTTTCAGAAAACCCTAGATCTTCTTGAACAAACTCTAGAACTTTAATAATAAATAATAATCTAACTTGAAGAACATAATCAAATTGCAGAATCGAATATATTGATATCAACATAAAAAAATTCAAAATAAACCATATAATCGACTGCTCTGATACCATGTTGAAATCCAGAATGCAGAAGTGGATCGACAAATGGAGCAAGAAAATAAAGGAATATAAACATGGACACTTGGAATTTTACGTGAAACCATACTCAAAGAACGGGGTGAAACCACGGGAGAATGCCTCAAAGGACCGTATGTTTCTATTGAACTTTCTTAATGAGTACAGGAGGTGTGGGGCTCCTTATATAACCCCACAGACAAATCAAAATCTCACAGATAATAGATGTGAGACTAAACATGAGTGGGTGGTAATTAGATCCTGGAAAGATCCAATTACCACTCTATTACATTCTCCAACAATGTCGTAAACGTCCTATAGTTATGATCATATTTAAGATTGTAGGCATTACTTAATATGGTCGGTTCCATGCCACAAATATGATGTAGGGTTTAGTCATCGCATTATGTTGTGTGTATTAATTTAATTGGCATGGTGTGGTATATAAATTAAGTAAAGGTGGGAGACTAATTAGCAAAATCTTGATATAGAAAACCAGACCGTATCGGTCAATTGGATCGGGAACTGGCTTTGTCCCGGTCGGTCAACCGATTTCACGTAATTAATTTCAAAAAAAAGAAGAAAAAATTGGGTGTAATCGGTGGTCGGATCGGGTTGACCCGAGTGGTCGGAGTTGGTTGATCCGGATTGATCCAGTTTTGATGGTTTGGTAAAGTTTTCAATAATAAATATTTAAATAATTAAATAATAGGATTTTTATCATCTGTACCCTTTCCAACTTCAGCAATATCAGTTATGTCTCTCTCTTTTTTGGAATAACGGCTGTGCCCCTATGTTCTTAGGTAGTTTCTAGAAGTAACTACACATAAATGATAACAATATTGTATTAATATATAATGCTAGAAATTGTGGCTAATTTTTGAAGAGTTTTACTCGAAATAGACAATCATGCTATTCCATTGAAAGATTCGATATTTTAAGTGATTATTTCATTGATATAAACATATATACTTACATATTTGTATTCGGTTTTATCAGTTCAAAAAATCGATTCAGTCGATCAGACTAGTAAATTAAGCATGATCTGATTTTTTTCCAAATAGATAGGAATGCTGACATCATCACTGGTCCAATATATTTGAACTGATAGATCAATCGATTTGAACCAAATCGAAGACTGTCTGATTCATCCGATTAAAACCTTCGACGAAATAACTAGATCATCGACCATGCAATTTGAGTTGCTGTGGCAGACTTGGATTAAATCGCTTGGAATTTCAAGGTCCATGGGGAGTTATTATCGGTTACTAGAATTGTAAATATTTTTTTAGAGGAACTAATAACGATTATGGGTTTTAATGCATGACATGATCTTACGGCATTAATGGAATAATGGATATGGCAATTACGCCTGGAAGTATTAACGTACATTAAGAACCTTACCATTGTTATAAATGTGTCAGGCTATGACGTATTGGTGTATGACTATGATTAGTATTATTTATCTTAATTACTCCACAAGTCTAATGGATAAGAGGATGCGACAGAAATGGACTTTAATTAAGTTAGCAACATTTGAGAACGCAATACTATAGATTCAATATTTATATAGCTACATACGATACTATGGACTGTGGTTATCGTCCCCTCCTTTAATTTTGTTGAAGCTTTTATGTAAATCTGGTAGCGTTTACAGTTTCGACACGTTAATAAAGGTGAAATTGTGGGATTTACCATATAATACCCCCGGTTAGTAAAAATCCAATGCCTTGGATATTACGTCAGGTATCCGTGTGGGATTCCTCTAGGCATACCTTGGACTAAAGTATGACGTATTAGTGGATTATAACTCGAGGATCTTAAATAATAACTATTCACTTTATTGATCAATGGAAATCACTGTCATGTCGAAGTTTAAGTGCTTCTATGTGAAGCATAAACAGGGAAAAATGGAGCTGCCGCCCTCTGTTTTTTTTCCGCAATTTTTTTTATTTTTTTATTACAAAATATTACCATGTATATTCATCGATATATCCCTCCAATATGTCATTCGAATTTTATCAGAAACAGAGACTCCTATGCCTATATCTAGAACATGTAATTTTTAACGGTCTAAAGATTGCTGTAATCAACATGTTCTAGATGGAAGGCATAAGAGTATCCGTTTCTGGTGAAATTTGAATGACATATTGTAGGGATATATAGATGAATATACATAGTGATATTTTTCAAAAAAATAAAAAATTTTGCGGAATTTGTGTGCGGGGCAGCCCCATCAATCCTGCATAAATATGCATGCATGGACAATAAGATAATTACTAAAAGGTGGGAGTACATCCTTATGGTCTAGTTGAGCTAATAATGAGTCAACTCCACTTGAAGGACAACACATAGTGGAGTGTGATGAATCTCAGACTCATCATGCTAAAATTGATCAATTAGGCTCTGTTCCCCAAAATCCATATGCATTTGATAATTAATATAGTATCGTTGGCATTCATACATGTGTTAATAATATTTGCATTTTATCATGCATAATTGCATAAAATGCGGAACCCAAAAAACCAAGTGTAAATTGACCTAAAAAGCAACTAACTTCCACAGTTTTTTAATTAATTCATCTAACTCTGATTGACCTGAAATCACTCCATTCTATAGATATTACTAACAAGAATCTGACGGATTAAAACACATATATCTTCCTCAAACAGGGTCTGATTTTGATTTACTCACTTTTGAAGTACTTCATTTTCAAATACCTTCAAAACAAGACCAATTTCATAAAATTCGGAGCTCATATGTGAAAGTTGGGTTTTGGGCCTCTTTCATACATTTTATCTTTTGCGATTTTTGACTGAGTTTTTATATACATAATTAAATTTTTTTATTTTATTTTATTTTTTATTATATTCTTTGATGAAAGTTTTATCAAGCGGCATAAAAATATAAATCTATATCAAGACTTGAATCAAAGAAACTGACTGTGTCCAAGTGTCCTCTGTGAATCTGTACAAAAATCTCGTATTTCGTGCTTCAATTTTATTTTTCTATTTTCTTATTTATTAAAAATAAAAAGATTAATTTGTAATTAATTGTTTTCTTTTTATCATATTTTCTCTATAATTTTTATCCTCTTTAAAGCCACCAAAAATTACAAAACCCCCAAAAGTCAGTTTTCTATACACATGGAGATCACCAAAAATATCTCTTTATACAGATGGCCTCTTTTGCTCCCAGTTCCTTCATGAAAGTTGTAGTCTCGTTGAGACGAACAACTTTTTAGAAGGAAATTTCTCGATCCGAGGTCTCTTTCTATTTCTTTTCTAATTTTCTTTCTCTTTTTATTTTGAAATTTTTTGGGGTGACACGTACCAGCCTCTAGACGTGCACATGGCGCCCCTCTCTCGTCCCTTTTTTCTTGGTCAAGTGCAATGCACGTGACCCACCCTTACTGTTTTCTCTCACCTTAGCACGTGACCCGTCACCCCACTGTTAGCCATGCGAGCCCAAGGCGAACCATTCCAACAATAAATGTTATTGTAATGTTTGATTTATCAATAAAAGTTATTGATTATTTTCACTCCCTTTTTGAGATAAAATGAATGAATGTACTATAAGGTTCCTCAGTACAATCAGGGTTATGTACCATGGCCATCTTAATAATCATACAACTGTTCATTCAGTAATTGAATCATAGAGGCTGGTGTTTGGATGATTATCTAATGAGTTAGATTGAGGACTCACCAAGCACCGTCAAATGATTGCTGAGAGATGATCTCCAGCATGAGTAGGAGATGGCAATCTTTTCTCATTTAGGCTGATATCTAACTGACCTCTTGATGAGGTCCTCTGCATGGGAATAGAGATTCAGAGGTGAGATTAGTTAGGTCAAAGAGTTTACTTAACGAGATCAAGATAACCAAAGTCCTAAATCTATATCATTCTAACTGTCACGATATGAGCACACATCCTCTGATTGGAGACAGATGTGTTACTATATGTCTAAGTATGTACATTTGGCAGACCAATAGGTTGATGACCTAACCAAGGTTCTATACACCAGCGAGCTGTTGTGCATATGAGGACATTTAAGTAATACGATCTCTCAAAGGGATCATATGTGTTCACTTGTGAACCGGGAGACATGAGCTCACTCATGAGGTATTGGGACCGATCAAATTCCATGCATGGGCATCATGCTTTTAAAGCATGATAAGAATTTGAAAGGTATGATATATACTTTTGGAAATCATATGATCGATACCAAATCCCAATGACCAAGAATGAGAAACTTGATAATAAAACCCTAAAGATGACCATATAAGATTGATCTATATCTTCGTGCATTGGCCTTCCAATATGCTAGATGTACAGGTATTAGGAATATCTACGGGTAATGTGATCATAAACGATTGTATAACCATGACACTTCCATTCTGAGGGAGTGATGAAACATGTCTGGATATTAGTGACTCCTCTCAATAGAGAAGTAATCTGATCGTGGTCCAAGTGTTGGACATTGATCTGAATGAGATTCAGATGCAATGAGAAGATTAGATTTGCGGCCTTGATTAATTCAAGCATCTATGAGAGGTACATGAGATCTGGATTTGAGATGTAATCTCAATATCCAAGTCACTACGTGGAACAATACAATTGCCATGTCCTTATCTCCAAGTATCTGTGGAGAAAGCGCATTATTCTTGAAAGAGTTCAAGAATAATTCCATTATTGAAATATACCTAAGCATTGAGAAAATGATAATTAATAATGTGAATTTGATTCATATTATTTGAATGCATGCCAATGATTATCCAATATAATTAAATGTGATTTAATTATTATGGATATGAATATTGTGGATAACACTATCCGATTATTCATATATATTATAAATGTGATTTATAATATACTAGAGAGAGACCGATTGTGATTTATATTTGTTGATTAATTATTAATGTGAATTGGATTTACATTGAATGATTAATTGAAAATATAATTACATTTTATTTTGGGTTGTGAATGTGATTCACATAATTCCATTGGCATGACTACAATGTTCACAAGATAATTGTGAATTATTTTTTATGAATTTATTGACAACAAGAGTTGTTGTAAATCTTAGAGATATCATGAGATAATGAGATCTAATGAGAAATTGAGGATATGGATTCATTCCACCCCATGAGGGTGGATGGCCACTAATCTCCATTAGGAGAAGGGTGGCCATCCCCCTTTTTAGAGGATGAGGTTAGTCTCCTCGTTATCTCAAGACTAGTCAAATGATTTATTATCGAAATTAATTATATTGATTTATCAATATAAATTAAATTAAATTATTTGTTGTTGTGTTTTTACAACAACATCATGGCCATTGAAAGAAACACAAATCAATCTCACACACTGATTGTGTGATGTCTATGGATTGGGATCCATGGACTCCCAAAATCCTATATAAGAAGAGGCAACCCTTGATCTTTGAGTTACACGATTACGTCTCTCTCTCTCTCATTCTCACGCCAACTCTTCTCTCTCTCCTTGAGTGGCCATCTACTCTTCTCATAGATAGAAGATCACCTTCGTCGTCGCTCCGCCATTGTGCCACCGCTTCGATGACTCTTGGGTCTCCGTCTTCTTTGGTGCATCTCACTCGTGAAGAAGGCATTCGATCTCGTGAGATGAGATCAGGAGATCCATTGCTTGGATCAAAGACTTGGATTGCGAGAAGCACACGACTCATCCTCGTGCTCACAAGCATCTCCTCCGACGGATCAGACTTGAGACAGGAGGTCTCTTCTCTTAGAGGCTTGATTGCAATCATGCTACAAGAGGTATTCCTATATCTATTATGTGGTTTGATGAAACGATCCAAGAAGTGTTCTTAGATCATGTGGTTTCATCATTGAAAATTTTTTAAAATTACGCTGCACCGAGCAACTAGTGCGACTAGTCATTCTTGATTGTATATGATGCGATCATCACACTTCTGTGATGTGCTTGAGGATTTTTCGATATCCTTCACCCACATAGGTCACACGCAACGCACGTGACCTCACCCACTCTCCTTGCTCTCCGCAGCTGTTCACCCGCAACCTCCTCCTCCCTCATAACGGTCGCCACCGCCGCCCCTACTCTCCCCGGCCGTTACGAGGCTGGCTCCTCGCGACCTCCGGCCATTACCCAAAGCTCCCACCACTCCTATAAAGCCCTCCCCTCGCCGGCGTTCTCCCCCATCCACCATTTTCTCCCTTGAAGGTCGGTGATAGCGGACCCTGGAGGGCGTGATCCAGAGGTAGCTTTCACCTCTACTGCCACCTTGCTCCGACGAATGGCTGAGCTTCGCCTTGAATGCCCACAGTTGAGGTGAAGATCGAGGATGCGTTAGCCCCTCCTCCTCTCCCAAGTGTTCCTCCATCACCTTCCTGGCAACCTTCTACCTCCCGTGTTCCCCTACCACAACAATACCTCAAGTCGCTCCTCCACATGTATAGCACAACTGATCTGCGCTCCGCCTTACTGTCACATCTAGCGGCGCCTGACCACCGATAACCCCCACGTACGGCCTCTAGCTCCAGGACCTCCCTCCACTGCTCCGCCTCGACCTGATCCACCCTCTGCCCGATCGCGCCCACCGCAGTGCCTCGCAATCAGTCCTTCAGAGCTCGGCCAACTATCCATCCCCGAGCCTCTACTCCTCTGTGCTGAATCACCTTCGCCAAGCCTCTTGCTACCGCGCACACGGCCCGTGATCGCTGTTGGCACACTATCCCTTCTTCAAAGCCTAGGTCACCTCACTCCCCTTCTTCTTCGGCTTGCTAAAGAAGAAGCTTGGGTCCCTTACTCCTTCATCCGATATGGACCCCCATTTCACTCTCTCGCACTCACACCTCATCGCTTCGTCTATTATCTAAGAAATGCAGAACCATCTCTTTCAATGGCTGGAACAAGCGCCCATGCTCCATTCAAAAGCACCTTTGCTGGCCACCTTCCATCGCTTCATGGATCTGGACCCTCCCACTGCTTGTCAAAGCTCTGATGACCATCATGGTCACCTCATGGAGGTGGTCCCATCTTCAGCTGGACAGCTAGGCCCCTGCGGAGCTCGGGGAAGGTCATCAAAGCCTAGGCTCTTCATCGTGGCATGCAGAGGAGAATGAGGTACATGTGCCATTGGATTCTGATCCAACGGTACCTGTACACGAGGAGTTTCAGGCGTCGATCAACCTCTGTAGAGTCTTCATCCAACGTTCATCAACGCCTCACCTCCTAACCATTGGATTGCCTTGATCTGACGGCTCTGATCGACGCTCGAGCCTCCACCCATTCCTCCTGGCTGAGTCTTGGGTCTGCATCACCTCACCAAGGCACGTGGGCTCCCATCCTCCACCTCGATCCGAGCCTCGCCTGCACATGTGCAATGTGCATGCAGGATGGGGTATTTGCATCCAACCCCTCCGAGATTCTCTAATTTGCAAACAGATCCCTCCCCACGCACCTCACGTGGCGCTTCTGGAGAAATCGTAAGGAGTCCCGGTCATGTTATAGATATTACATTTTAGCCTCTGCGCACTTGGAGAAATTACAGGGAAGCCTTGTCGGGTTTTAAATATTGCATTTGTGTCCTCCAATGACCTATTTGCAATAGTTATCTTTTTATTTTGCATATTTTTACTACATTTATGCCCATGCATTCTTTATTCAATATCTTGAGCATACGAACTCCTTTTCAGTTGATTTCAGTTCATTGAGTTGCTAATTTTGTTCTCTTATCGATGCATATTTTATTTTCTGAATTGACAATTTATTATGCTAAATTTTAATTTTTTTATGTATCACTTGTGCTTATTTTAAATGCCATAACTTATCAATATGCCTCAATTGATATTGGAACCAATTCACCGTTGTCTGCTCAAGGATTTTAAATAATTTTCGTCATATTTGTACTTATATTTTGCATCACTCTATAATACATAAATTCTTACGGTCCAACTTCAATGACTACTTCAAGCCGAAAGTATTAATGATGACTTAACAACAACAAAACATAAAAGTTATGCTATTTTATGTTAGTTAAGCAACCTTTCTTCATCTATTTGATTTTATCAAGTCACGTAATCTGGATAGGCATCAACACTAAATTTTTCATAATTCTGGTATTATCTTGATTATGTCTTATTCCTTTGTTAGATAAAATGTCCATTAATATACAATAATAAAATTGTAGCGTGTATAGTTTAGTGGTAAAAGTGTGATTCGTTCTATTAGAACCTTAAATAATTAAGGGGTCTTTTAGTTTTGTTCATATTAGATTTTAGGTGGAATGGAAATTACAATTCGTTCCACTTCTCAGGGTATAATGACAGATCGAGAAGCCAGACTAAAAGGAATTGGGGGAGAAATGTTGTCATATATATATATATATATATATATGTTGATCTCCCCCTTCTAGCATCGTAATTTGATCTGCAACTTATTACCCGTGAAAAGGAAAGGAAAGGTAAGTTTTATGACTACTCCTCCATTAGTTGATACTTCCGGGGGGTCACCCTGAATGAAAGAACAAAATATGGTTTCATAGGATTCAGTTAATTGTTTCGATCGTGGGATATCATTGGAAAATAGGAATACGTGTTATCAAAGGATTTCCTACGATTATTTCTAGTATGAATGAGTCAATCATCCACTTTGGTATCTTATTGAACAAAAATGGTAATATTGTTCCTCAATTGATCAAGAATTTCGGTCTTTGGGAAGTATCATGATCATCCAATAATAAGGGTTTCAGTTTATTCAAATGAACAATTTGAACACCTATTGATTCTAATAACTAATTGTGGGGTTGATCATTCGGGTCTTTCAATTCATAGATGTGAATCTCGAACTTAAAATAAAGAAAAATAACATACTCCTCATTGCATTTTTATCTACATTTTGTCTACATTATTCCATGTTATGCATTGTGACTGCATAATGAAGATATAGATCTGGAATTTAATCGCTTAAATTTAATCAATGATTTTCGATAGATAGACGAGGAGGCTCGTGTCCCTGTGTTTGACCTTGGTAAACTTGCCAAGTAAAATTCTCTCCATATTCGAAAGTGTGGTTTTTGTTGATCATTTTCACCACCTATACTACGATAAGAGAGGATTATTAATGTGGCGAAAACATGGTTCATCAAATGGCGTCTTTGTTTGGGACATGGCTCACCCTTATTTGTTTATTGAATTTTATTGTATTATTTTGATGTGATTATTTTAAAAAATTTAGTTCTTCACATTGTGGTTATTTTTGCATCATTTGTTGATAAAATTTCTTGATGATTTTCCAACGTTTTTCTTTTGTGGCAGGGCCCATGGAGACCAATGATGCTTGAGAACCACAGAGGCATAGAATTGAGAGCTCCCAATGCGAGGAGTTGTAGAAGCAACCCAGGAGAAAACAAGGAATTAAATCAACATACTATCATGCATTTTATCTTGTATATATGTAATCATTACATTTCCAGCAGTCCTTATCTGAGGGCTCGCGTGTGTAACATATTGTACCTTGCATGTGGTGTGTGAAGTCTACCCCTAACCCGGGTGATGCTTCACTTGAGTGTCGACCTAGGGGTAGGCACATGGCTCCTCGAGCTCTTTTATTTTCCAATAACTTGTGCTTGCTTCGTAGGTTAGGACACACTTAATTCACAATATACACATACATCGCTTCACTTGGCCAAATTATTTGAATTCATTCCTACTAATAGAAGCATGTTTAGGGTGCGGTTTCGTTGACTTGCATGCATTTAGTGTAAAAATTTTCAATACAGTCTTGCACGTGCATGGAGATTGCTGGAGGCATTATAAGTTTCTCTCTCAAGCATGCATCATGATTTTTCACGAATGCATCGGGTTTTCTCAATCTTCCTCCTGATTAATCACTTAGGATATTAAAGGAAATTGGGAATGGTTGATTATACGATGCTTGCTTGACTTTAATTGACATTAACTACATTGATAACCTAAGAATAAAATTCAGACGGTAATGCAAGTTGATGAAATAAAATGAAATAAAAATCACTCTTGGTTTATGGGAGAGCAACCCCCATAATTGTATGTTGGATGTTTGAATGTTGAGAGGTGAGAATGTATCCCTAGGATAGTGACCAAAACCTAGCTTTTAAACCTGCGCAATGGACTTCAATTTTAGATGATCACTAATAAAATGGACAAGATAACCGACCAACCTTTGTTGGTCTTCATGTGTGTGTTGGTGAACCAAGGGTTATTGCATGCTTGCTTGAGCCTGAATGTGTCTTCCTCGAACCTCCCGTAACCCTAGATGATCTACCGTCCCCACATCTCCGCACATCTATACATCTATGTAAATCCACCTCCCATCTCCATTCAATCATCTATGTAAATCCACCCCCTCTAACTCTACTAATCGCCAGTTCCCCATCCAACATCCAATACTTAGGCTAATCTTTAGCCTAAGTATAGGGGGGAACTTAGTACATTGACTGATTATTCACCACGGGTCTCTCCATCCTCATTGCATATCCAATACTTAGGCTACTCTCAGCTTAAGTATGGGGAACTCGAGTCATTAATTCTTACCTCTTCTTCTTCTTATACTTAGGTCATTTTGACCTAAGTATAGGGAGGGCATCCGAGTCAGTTCTACTATGTCACATGGTATTTAACCTGAGCTATGACTTCATATCACTTTGTGTTGAGAGGACATAACAAAAGTTAAGTATAGGAGGGTATGCCATATATATTGTATATATACTTTAGCCATAGCTCGTATTTTGAAATTTTTGAAAATTTTCGGGGCTAAGATATAAGTATTTGTGAACTGATTTTTGTAAAAATGTTTGTAAAATGCTTTGAAAAATTTTCTAACTGTGTTACACTGTTTTGAAAAATATTTGGCATTAGTTTGAAAAATGGAGTTTTACTCATTTTGAAAATCTTTTGAAATTTTTTTTTGAAAATCTTTGTATTATGTGACATGGTTTCGAAAGTGTTTTCAAAATATTTTCAAAAGTGAGGATTAATGTTTTGTAAATTCTTTTAACCTTATTCAAAAATTTTATAAAAATCTGGAAAAAAAAATCAAAATCTTCTCTTAAGCAACGATTCCTACTATTGAGCTTAAAAATGAGTAGCTGCTCTTCAGTGAGGGAACTATGGTCTCCCTTAGCAGAGTGGGTGGTTAAAAGACAATGCATTTGGCATCGTCTTGAGGTAATACAGGTAGCCGTCTAACGGTCCATACTTACATCCATACTGGCTGGAAGTAGATGCAACTATTCATATGAGTTTGGGCCAGTCATTATTTCTTCAAAGAAACCCAAAAAATTGATGAAAAGAAAGTTCAATAAAATTTCAAAAATTCAAAAAAATCACAAAAATTCACTGACTTTAGAGTTGGTGTATTCCTGACACATTCACTATTACTCATGGCTTAAGAATGTGGGGACACTTGGTTTTTGAAATCTTAAGAGTATGAGTTAACCAACCTTAGTAATGAGAGTTTGAAACTTAATAATCCACACTTCCCTAGTTTGAAAGATTTGAGCGCTATATTGCACTATTCATCTCTACCTTCTCAAGAATATGATAAGCACATCACTACCACAACTGCATGATTGATGAGATGCGTTGAGTTATCACTTGAGGGTATGGGACTGGAGATTTGAGTTTAGATCCGATTTAATGATGTTCAAGGATGGGATAAAGTCAATGAAGGCTTCGAGAAACCTGAGTGTTAGCAAAACCCTACCTAGTATGTGAACAAGTTCTCATGCTATCATTTGATATTTACCTATGTGTCAGGGTGTGATGAAAGTAAATAATTTTTTATCATTGTGCGCCAACTCTTGATAAAAGCAATGGAGCTAGCCAAAAAGAAAAGAAAAGAAACAAATGTTTAAAGAAAATCTCTCTCATTTAACAGTCAAATATCAAAGAGCTTACACCAAAGGCGAGCGCTCCAAACCATTTCAAAGTGTCCACTTGGACCAAAGCTACTAGGACCAAGGAGTCGAGCTAGCACCCAAAAAGGGATCTGCATCGTATAGTGATATAATCTAGGTGTAGAAAGTATCTTAGATACTCAAAAAAGACAAACCTTGGTGTACTCCAAGGAAAATAGGTGCAGACGACTCTGAGCTCTCTTGACGGACACATTAATCAACAAACCAAAAATATACACGTGTTGATTAATAAGGCACTCGAGAGGACCCTTGTTCCAATGTAAGGGAGAGAAGAAAATACACAATCCTTTTCCCTCCATCATCTGGCCTTCCATCTACACTTTCAAGTATGACAAATGAGATAGTGGATTGAATGCAAGAACCGACTTATTCCCTAGTGTTGAAGATTAAGTTTAGAAGAGAGTCTCATAGACTGGATCCTTGGGTGACATCTCGACCCGACTCTCATGATTGTAGTAAACCAAGTGTCATATCCTTATATTTTATGTACAAACAGAGAGTTTAAATATTAGAGAATTTGGATTCCTTTTGACTAGAGCTTTGTTCAGTCCAGAATTTTAGGATCACTTAAATTAAGCATCTTTGATGATTTGAGCCTTGAAAATTCACATGCACTGTTAGGAACTAATCTGACTCCGCCATTCTTTAGATGCTCGAGGACGATCAGAGTTAATCATAGGGGATGATGAATCTATGATATATCATGTTATTTATTATTTATTACCCTCCCAACCTAAACATGTCAATAAAATTCACATTTAATTCACCATTATTAACAATTGGTATGTTATATATAATTCACCCTAACCTACTTATTGTATATCTATCAGTAACATTTTCTCTATTTTTTCTTTTATTTAAAATCCTAAAAAATTAGACAAATACTGTATATATTTATTTTGGCTTTAAAAAGAAATTAAAATTACAAAAAATCTCATATATATATATATATTAAAAAGTAGTGTTTTATCCATTAAAAATAATTCCAACAATTTCGCTATGTGTTATTGATCGCTTTTGACTTTTTTTCCAACATGAAACTTGTAGACCTCTTCGAGATCTACAACTTTCATGTTTTGACTTTTTGTTAATTCTGCTCCCTACTATTTCTTTTGTGTTTTCCTTTATTTTCTAACTTTTAAATAATCTGATTGGGCCACGTTGTGCCCTCTAGGCCGTCCACGTGGCCCCCTTCTCTTCGCGCCACCCGGCCTCTCCCATGGTTATTAGATCCTCACATCCCACCTCTGTATTGTCCATTGATCTCCGTAGCTCTCTTGGTCGTTTAATCGAACCCTTCATATAAAATCTTGACCACCCACTTTCGCCTCCATCTTAGGCGTTGATGGCTTTGCCATCTAGTGGTTCCATGCCCTCCACGTCACCCGTTCCACTTCAACCGTAGGATGAAGCCCCCTGCTTCATCTCAACCACACGCCCGCGCCTTGCTTCCCACCATTGGATAGATCCCATCCATCGCTTCACGTTCCCATATAAGCCGTTGGATCACTTGGTACAATGGCCATCAAGCGTCTTCCTCCTCCAAAAGCCTCCCCTTCTCAGGCGTTACACCTCGCAACACCTCTCCCCCTTTCCATTTTAGCGCCTCCACCTAACCCCCTCTCCATGTTCTAACACAAACCCTCTATAGCCATTACTCCCGTCCCCTTTGTGCACCATTCATTACCCCACTTCTGACCTTCTAGGGTTATCGTTCACCCATTTCAGACCTTGCACCCACCACCTGTAACCGTCGGAACTCCAACTTTAAACACCCTGCCCCCGCCTCCTCTCCGCTTCATCCACCATTCACAGTGTTCTCCCTAGCTATCCGCCTCCTCCTATGACAGAAGAGGAGGAGTTTATTGGCGACAATGGCTGCTCCTGCCCTTGGTGTAGACCTATGGCTTTGGCCATGATTCGGCCGCTACTGCATGCTGATGAGCACTAAGGCCTGGCTATCCTTGTCGTGCGACGACCAGAGTTTTGCAAGAAGCTCAACCCAAGCTGTCTCCTCCGCCATCGAATCCCCTTCGATCAGGTACATCCCCTTTTTTCTTTCGCTTGATTTTTCTCTTATTTTCTCAACTGCATACAATACCTCCCACCTTCACCTGACCAACCTTTGAGCTTCACCGTACTTCAATCATCCATACACATTACTCTGATCACCCTCTCCCTTCTCCAGAGCCTCGGTCACCTTACTCCCCTTCTTCTTGGGCTTGCCGGAGAAGAAGCTTGGGTCCCTCTCTCTTTCATCCAGTATGGACCCCCATTTTACTCTCTCACACGCACACCTCGCCGCGTCAGCTATTATCTAACAAATGCAGGTCCATCTCCTTTAACGGCTAGAGCAAGCACCCCCGCTCTGTTCAAAAGCACCTTCATCGGCCACCTTCCTTCGCCTTGTAGATCTGGACCCTCCCACTGCTTGTTAGAGCTTCGATGACCGTCACGGTCACCTTGCGGAGGTGATCCCATCTTTAGCTGGACAACTAGGCCCCTGCGGAGCTCAGGGGAGGTCAACGAAGCCCATGCTCTTTGCCGCTGCTTTGCGGAGGAGAACGATGCATATGTGCCCTTGGATTCTGGTCCAACGGTACCTGTACACGAGGATTTTAACCGTCGATCAACCTCTACAGAGTCTTCATCTAACGTCCATCGGTACCTTATCTCCTAGCCGCTGGATCACCTTGATCTGACGACTCTGATTGACGCCCGAGCCTCCACCCATTCCTCCCAGCTCGGGACACCTGAGGCTTGGGCCCACATCACCTCGCCACAACAATTATGCACCGATCCTCTGCCTCGGTCCGAGCCTAGCTCGCACGCGTGCCATGCGCATGTGGGCTGGGCTATTTGCATCCAGCCCCTCTAAGACTCTCTAATTTGCAAACAGATCCCACCTCATGCGTCTCACGTGATGCTTCTGGAGAAATTGTAAGGATACCCTTCTGTGTTATAGATATTACATTTTGGCCCCTGTGCACTTGGAGAAATTATAGGAAAGCCCCATCGAGTTTCAAATACTGCACTTGTGCCCTCTAAGGACCTATTTGCAATAAAAATATTTTTATTTCACATATTTTTACTGCATTTATGCCGTTGTACTCTTTATTTAATATCTTGAGCATATGAACTCCTTTTCAGTTGATTTTGATTGCATTGAGTTTCTAATTGTGTTCTCTTCTCGATGGCATATTTTATTTACTGAATTGACACTTAATTTATTGTGATAAATTTTAGATCTTTTATGTATCACTTGTGCTTATTTTAGATATCTTAAATTATCAATGTGCCTCAATTGGTATTGAAACCAATTCACTTTTAACTGCTCAAAGATTTTGAATAATTTTAGGGCATATTTGTACTTACATTTTGCGTCACTATATATTTGCATAAAATCAAAGAAAAATATCACACTCATTTGCATTTTTGTCTACATTTGTCTAGTGTTGTGCATTGTGACTGCATAATGAAGACATAGATCTAGAATTTAACCGCTTAAATTTAATCAAGATTTTCGATAGATAGATGAGGAGGCTCATGTCCATGTGTTCGAACTTGGTAGACTTGTCAAGTAAAATAATCCACATATTCGAAAGTGTGGTCTTTGTTGAATTGTTTTCACGACATATACTACGACAAGAGACGATTATTAAAGAAATGAAAATGCGGTTCATCAAATGATGCCATTGTCGGGGCATAAAATTTTGTGCTATAGGTATTGAATTAAACTTTTGAATCATTGATTAGATATTGAATCCATCTTATTAGATATTAATTATATATTGAATCTATAGCTAAGTGTCAAGTGCTATAGATATTGAATCATTTATTAAACTTTTGAACTCCTTTTCAGTTGATTTCTATTTCATTGGATTTCTAATTTAATAATCCATCTAATGGCATGATCATTTCTTTGATTTGATGCAAAATTTAAATTGCTAGATTCTAGATTATTCATTGTATCAACTGCTCCTCACTTGAATACCATTATTGAATCGTTGGCGAATCTTGATGTTATAATTGATCATGAAATTGGATGACTTTGAATTTCTCAGTAAATGAAATATTCTAAGGGCATATTTGTATATGCATCATCATACCTCATATAATTACACATGCATCTCATTTAATTGCACAAAACCAAAATAAAAATGCATGCATCATTTCTGCGCCATTTTGCTTGCATACCACATTGTGTTTCTGCGTATCATTTTGTTGTGTGCATTGGATATACATGATGAAGGCCTAGATTTGTGAATGGTATCACTCGAATTTAATCAATGACTTTTGATAGATAGATGCGGAGGCTCATGTCCCTTTGTTCGACCTTGGTAGACTTGTCAAGAAAAATACTCCACATATTCAATTGTATGGTTTTTGTTGAATCATTTTCATTACATATACTACAATAAAACACGATTATTAACGTGGTGAAAATGTGGTTCATCAAATGGTGCAGTTGTCGGGTTTCAAATAATGCATGTGTGTCCTCCATAGACCTATTTGCAATTGTCTTTTACAAGATATTGAATCTATAGCACCTGATTAGAGACCTTGCACTTAACACTTAGCTCAACCCAGATGGAGTGTTGAAAGATATTGAGTCTATGTCAGGACGATAATAGGCTGCTTCGTCAAGGGTGGCTTGGGAACCATTCTTGGAGACTGATGAGACTGGTACTTTAACCCACTTCCTCTAGTAACATGAACATCTAACGACTAGAGATTAGATTGAAATAAAGCTTCAGATGAGGAATGGTCTGCTAACACAACTTTGTCCAAGACCCCAACACATGTGAGGAATAAAAGGTTCTATATCCATCAGGGAAAAACAAGAATACAGAGCAATGCTATACAAAGAAAATATCCAAAAAGAAGCCTACGCTAAAAATTAAAAAAATAATTGAGCTTCCAGAAAAGGCCTACTTCTTGGTGAAGACTAGATTATACTAGCCGAGCTTCACAAGGAAATGCAACTACACTGGTCTATTTCCACTTGTTTTCCCATTATTCTAGCCTCTCCCTTTTCGGTTGTGAACTAGCACACACATGAACTAGAAGGAAATACCCGAGGTCGAGTTGCCAGGGGAGGAGACCACTTGATAGTTCAGTTGCTTGTCTGGGACGAGCTAACAAATCCACCCACATGGTACTTATCATTTCAAGGTTGCGAGAGTATACGATTGAAAGAGTGGTTCTGACCTGGGTGTGAATTGAACTGAATAGAGGAGCATGAAACCTAAAGGATGTTGAGTCACAATTTCTAACCACAATGTGGTTCTGAACAAACCTAAAATCCAAAGGTCTTAACTAAGCTCCAAACTTTGACTTTATCAATACACGTTTAAAAGTCAAAATTATTCTAAGTTTTTCCTTTTTCTTTTCTTTATTTTCTTTTCAGGCACTCATTGTCATAAGTGTTTACTGGGGACTAGCAAAGGCAAGTATAGGGGGTGATGAATCTCCATTTTATCATCTTTATTCTTTCATTTTGGCCTCAAATCCCTAGTTAAACGCATGTAAATATCATTAATTTGTATAAATAATACTCAATAATTGACATAGAAATACTATATAAATATTGGTATTTAATTACAAAATAAAAGAATAAATGAAAAGAAAAAGAAATGAAGTGTTAAAAATAGTGAATGACCCTAACCCCGAGACTAAGTCATAATGATATGACTTAGTCGACAAGGAATAAAGTAGGGGGAGATATGCCAGACAAATTGTACCAACTACAACATGAAAACCCTAATTTTATCTACCAATAATAGCCTTTTTGGGACCTACTTTATTTTCCCATTTTTATAATTCAAATAATAAAATCCTTAACATGAAAGTTGTGCATAAAAATACAAAATTTATTTCACACAAAAATAATACACAGTACACGGGGGCACTCAGAACAAAAAATCGCAAAACAAAACTTCTCAGACCTATATCTCCTCCATAGTATTCAAAATTGATAAAAATCACCTTTATTTATTCATGAAATCAAATTATCTATTTAGTGAATGTGGTTTCACTTAATTTAGAGTTGAGATGCAAAAGATGTCTTTTGGGTCTCTATTGTACTATATACTTGTATTATTTATTCGTTATATTCATGCTTTAAATTTTCAGCTTCCTTGTATTTTTATATACTTCTAAATATTATTTGAATATATCTAATTAAGAAACACAAAATAAAACCATTAAAAATACATTAAAATAAATAAAGTAATAAAAAATATAGGTGAACTGTACCTATGTAATACATGTACATATTTATTTAAGTGAATAAATAAAATCAGAAAAATACAATAAAGATATGTGCATGAGCAATTAAATAAGTTATACATGTATATAATAATAAAATATTAAATACAAATTACAAAATAAAATTAAATTACCTAAAATACAATTATTTATACCTTTATGCATACATGTAAACATTAGCACCTAATAAATTAACTTGTAAAAATAAATAAAAATACCTTAAAAATAGTACATAAATAACAAACATTTTTTATGTTTTGATCTAAAATTAATAAATTCATTATTAATTTATAATGGATTAATAAGGGAATTATTCCATCTAATTTTCTGGTTGGTCCACTTGGACTAACCAAAGCTCTTCTTTCTTTGACCTGGCGGGTCAACTGTACACCCCTCGCCGCCCTTTCTGTCAGAACTCATGGATGATCATCTTCTCTATTTTTTGGGCCCGATCTGTTACTCGATGAGCCTTGGTTTCTTCACCAAAACTCTTCCCTACTCCATACTCTATCTTACTTTGACATTTCCATCCTTGAATGGTGAGGCTTCTGATCCATGCAACCCTCATAAAGTCGCCTCATCCCCTTTGCATAAATAATACCCCACTTTTCCTTTTTTGATTTTAATCCTCTCTAATGCTTCATAACCCCAATAAGAGTCCCAGAATCGACGCTCGTGGTGATAACACTGAGATCTTCTACCTTATCGATGAGGAGAAGAAGAAGGTGAGGAGGAATCTCGTTGCCGGAGCACCTCTGACGAAGGTCTATCTACTCATGTTCTCTACAAGTTTGAGTTGTTTCTTTCCATATTTAATTCACATTTTCTTTCCTTAGACTAGCTTAGATAATCGTTCAATTAATTAGTTTGTAGTTTAGTGTAGTTTTAGGTTTTCAATTTGCTGGAGCTTGGAGCTCCAGCACAAAATCATTGTGATTCGCCCTATGATTCGATCCATTTTCACTGTCATTTCCATTCCCTTTGCATTATCCACACTATGTTCCACTTTCCAAATTGATCCTGCATGGATTAAGTTTGAATCAAAGTTCCTAACCTCGCCTACGCTAGAGCTCATCTGCCCCTTCACTCCCATCATGCTTTCTGCTTCAAAATGGCTCGACGCTCTTTGCGTCGAGCCCCTATCTCATTCTATGCAGACGACCCGCCAAAAGGCGCATCTAGGAGGAGATCCACCTGAAGAACCAAACCTCCTGGTGCTCGACATCGAAGCTCTCTCCAGTTCCCCATCTCTGGGGGCCTGGACTTATTTGAGACCATCTGCAGACGTGACTAGAACCCAGCAACATGCTGGGTTGATCAACGATGAAGGAGAAACTCAGATCTTGGAGATATCCATGATCGAAGCTTGCCTTGGTACTTGTTCTTTTGAGTTCTTCCTCAAGCCTCCATCATCGTTGGATGACCAGGTCGGCTCAGATCTAATCATGACCGCTCGTTTCGAGGTGAAAATGTACGCTGCCCCAACCGTTGATTATGCCACATGGAAAGAGTTGTACCGTCAGATAGTGCCCCTTTTGGGTAAACATTTAAGTAAACCTTGTGCTTTTTTTGTATTTGTAATTTATTCCTATAAATATTTATGTACGTTAAATTTTTGTGTAAAAATTACAAAGGACCCCCTGTACTTCTTGGAGATAGCAAATAGGTCCTCGTGCCTCACATGTTGCATCGCATGAGGTGTTGTGAATATTGTAATAAAGTCCTCACGGTTTTTTATTGGTGTTTAATATTAAATTTGTTAAATAGGCGTAATATTTTGGGGAAATTTGCACACATTCCCTTGGACTTTATTTTAATTACGAATATACCCCTATTAGACTATGTATTTTATTTTAATTTTTCATTTTTTATTAATTAGCTCTTATGCTTATTAAATGTTGGGAAAATTATTGTCAATGCCTTAAATCATGATGATGCACATACATTTTTTATTGAAGCATTTTAATGTGTTTTTTCATTTTATAAAAATCATTTAGAAGCTAATTATTCCCTATTTACAGATAAAAACTCAAAGAAGTAGAAATCCTCTTTTCAAAAATTCCAAAAAATATATACTATATACTACTATATATTCTAACTCCATACCACAATCATAAAAATATAAAAGAAAAATAATAAAAATCGTAAAAATCCAAAAAATACTTTCGTATCATTTATTTATATTATATAGTATATATTAAAAATAGTTTTGGGAAATTTTGAACTATTTATCTGTTTTTAAAACCCAAAACAATTCAGCATATATATTATATTTACTATTTTGATATATTTAATACATTAAAAATAACTAAAAATTAACAAAATTTATATAATACTCTCAAACATAGAGAAAATATAAAAATACAAAAACATTTTATTTTTAAAATTTTGACTATATTTATGTATATTTTAAAATATATAACCTTATATATACTCTATATACCTTATATTGCTTATATTATTATTTATAAATATCTAATATATATTTAAAACATTTAAAAAACTAAAAAGGATCATTCGTGTATATATCTCCATATATTTATTAATTATATATCCTTACATATTATTTATAACATCTAATTATTACCATATGCATATATATATTATATCTTTAAAAAATAAAAGAAATTAAAATTTTGCAAAACTAAGAATAAAATAAAAATAAAAATCTTTTAAAATATAAAAATAGGAAACAATTAATAATCCAAAAAAATATAATTAAAAACCCACAAAAAATAAAAAAGTAGAAAAGGTACAAAAATAATTATCATTAATTTTTTATTAATTAATAATAATTATACCTATTCAGTTTGCTCAAATTGGTTCGACCCCTACTACTTTGTCACTATACAAATTTTGTAGGGTATAATAAATTTCACCTTGCATTTACTTATTATTTTATCTATATCATAGGATGATTGTTGATGATTGGTTGAGATACTTTCCAAGTACTTTGAGAATGACCGCTACAATGATTGCAATATCCGACTTGTCGGACACTGCATGCCCTCCAAGACCGGGCATTAGAAACCCATGTCTCGCCCTCTCTATCATGCATGTGATTCCGCAAATCGGGGACCTACTCAATGATCTCCTTAGTCAAGAGAATCACCCTCAACTTGCTAGAGTTGTTTATTATTCACGGGATTCGCACCGATGATATCTTTGGAGAATTATGTGAACAATGAATGGGGAGGAACATGAGTCTACAGTTGTCATTCGATCAAGAACGAATGCATCTTGACTGTTGATCCACACCCATCACAAAGCTGTACGATAAGATACAAAGAAGATCAGATCATTGACGTGCGCTCATCCCACAAATCGTTGGAAATAAGATACCCCCACATGCACCCATGTGTGGGGTAATTTGTAGAAGAGCCCCTCTCGCTTTGCATAACCATATAAGATACCTAGGCACATGCATCTCGTACGTGACCCTAGTAAATTTGTGCCCATCCCTTTGGAGTTTTTGACATTTAGGCAAACATCCCCCATTGGTTGAAATCACAAAATTTCCTCGCCACCTTACGAAAATTGCAAAAAGGTCCCTAGAAGGCGATTTTTTGGTTTTTTAGTTATTTTTATTTCAATTAAGACATTAGACTATTTTAATGATATCTTGAGCATATGTGGAGTATTTTTTGTGTTCTTTATGTCATTTTGAAGCTTATTTCATTCTCAGTCATATAAAATACTGAATTATTCATTTGTAGGGATTTTTTAAATCAATAAATTTGAGGGTTTATTTATCAATAGTGAGCACAATTATTATCTAAAATCATTTTATTCTCATTTTATTGTGGAAAAATTGGGGGAATTGATTGGATTTAGTTTGAGATTTATTGATCCATTATTTTTTGAAATCAATTAATCTTGGGGCTTAAGGATTGAATTAAGGTGCATTGATAACTCTCAGAGCATGTATGTTAATTCGTACTCATTGCACCACGACACTCAACAAATCATGCAGAACTGAGAGAAGAATCCATGCGAGGAGTGTCTTGGCTTGAATTTATATCTTGGCGAGTCCATGGTCGAACACAAGAACATGATGGATTAAGAGTTTTTTTTCTATTAAGGTCCAATAATGGTGATAAAGCTACAAAGAGGGTCTATCTAGGTTGAGCTAGGTCACAATGCACAACAAAATGTATGAATGATAATTTTAGTGATTTTTTATGCAATATAAATGATACTACAAGATGAAAATGAAAACAAGAACTCCAAATGGACCTACGAAACAAGAGGTTTTAATTCAATTTAAGCTCCTGAAAGTCTCAATCAATAAAGGTCTAAATAGTCCCTTAATCCAAATTTTACCACGAATTAAGATCAAGAAATTGCCTAGATCAAATTTGCATCACATTTCACAACATATTCAATGAGTGTTCAATTCAGGTCCACAAGGCACACAAATTAAGGAACTAAATATTAAATAAATTTCAAATTCAATTCCTAGAGATTTAGTGAATGAACAATCAAATCAAAGTGCATAAGGATGCCTTAGATCAATTTATCAAGCAAATTAAGTGGATCAAGTACTTTTTATAACAATCTAAGTTCTCTTAATTTCCATTCACGTACAATAGGTTAAGAGCATTAAATAAGCATCAAAACTAGACCAATTTCATGTAATTTAGATATCGGGTGCTCAAGTTATTCACATATCAATCCATGGGACTATTTGCAATAAAACATGAACTTTTTCATGCATAAAGGTCCAAATAGGGGCTTAAATGCAATAAAAAAAGCCACAGAGGACCACATGTAATTTTTACAATATGTAGAAGGGTAAAAATACAATAAAATAAAGAGATAGGGCTTATCTTGCAATTTCTCTAGCAGTACGTCCTATGCACGTACGTGGCATGGACCCAATTGTAATATTTGAAACTTCCAAGGGCCTAAGTGCAAAATTCCCAAGGTCACAGACCCACATCATGCAAGGTAGTGGCAACTCAGGGCAGGGCTCAACGCCACGTGGTGTACGAGCGTGGCTCGGATCAGGCTCGATGTTCGAAGCTGAGGGATGAATCGATGCCTCGGTTAGAGGCTCGGTGCTGATCGTAGCCATTGAATCTGATCGAGATGATCAGAGATCTGACGATTGTTGTGCTTCAAGTTCTTCCCTTTCCTCTGTGAGGGGCGGCGTGTAGGCAGAGCTCCAGTGAAGGAGCTTTTGCTCCTCTTGATGTGTCTGGAGTCGGTGAAGATCGGAGGAGGTAGCTGAAGCTCTCGCGAAGGTGGTGCAACAATGTAGGAGCTCGGAGGTGGTCTGGAGCAGCGTCGATGAAAGCTTTTCAAAGTGGAAATTCGAGGTTGGAGGTGAGGTCCAAATTCCAGCCAATCAACAAAATGGAGGTACATGCATGCATTAGGTTATAACTGAAACCAATGAAGATTTGTTTGTTGGATTTATGAGGTGGAACGAGGGCTCGTCTAAGGGTGTAGGAGGTGAACATGAGTGAGCTCCAGCCCGTGCAAGGCTAGATATGGAACGAGGCATACAGGATCATAGAGATGCGGAGAGGAATTTATGAAGGCGAAGCGATGGTGTCGGAACGATAACAAAGCTGGTGCGGTGGTTGAACAAGAGTGAAGGTGATCGAGTGGGTGCAGATAAATCGAAGGAACAAGAAAGAAATAAAGAAGAAGAAGAAAATGGAGGCTCACCTGAGGAAGAAGATGACTCACACAAATGAACTTGACGATGGAATATATCTCCATGTCAGAGCTCGAAGGGCTCTGATCCTTGCTTAACACGCATGGGGACAGAGGCGTGAAGCTCGAGCAGCTAGTGGAGTTGCGGCTCATCTGAGGAAGATGAGGATCTCGTCGGAGGAAATACTCAATCGTGGCTTACCGACACTCTCAATTTTTGTCACAAAGTGGGAGGTAGAGATTAGGAGGATCCTCGTGTAAACGCAGATGGGCACGATGGGGGTAATGGTGGAGTATTTGAAGGCATAGGAGATGGGATGCAGGTGTTAGTCGATGTTGTTCCAAGGAGTGAGGGCTGACCAAGGAAGAGGGGAGAGAGGGGTTACATGTCGGGCAGAGGAGAGGGATGTTGGGGCTTGGACTTGGTGAGGTCAGGAGGGCAAGGGAGTCATCAGAGGTGTGGAGAAATGGGAAAGGGGTGAGAAGTTGAAGAAGAAATTGTGGGAGAGAGAGAGAGGTACTCGAGGAAGGTGATGAGGTTCTGACTGTTGGATCTCACGAACCAACGGTCAAGATGGGGGCAGAAACGAGCGGATCAGATCCAATCTAAAGATGTGATTGAGCGGCAGAGAGGAGAGCAGAAGCAGGCAGTTAGGATGCATTATGGAGCGGGATCAGATGGCTAAGAAGGAACATGCAACATGGAGAGAGCGTGGCCGTTGTATGGGCAGTCATATAAGGGTGGAGGCTTGAGCAGAAAGGTGTGGCGCAGATCAGATCTAAGGCTCTGATCTGACAGTGAAGAGGCGTGCGGGAGTGGACGGAGATGATGAGTTCTGGGAAGAGGGGATGGACGACCGTGAAGGGGTCGGGTGGCGTGAAAGGGGCAGGCTGTGTGGTGGCTCCAATGAGCGCCACATGTCCTAATAAAATAAAAGAAAATATGGAAAATAAAGAAAAAAAAGAAATAAATATTTACAAGCAAAACTACGAAAAACTTAAAATATAAAAGTTGTATATCTTGATGAGATCTACAAGTTTCAAGCTGACAAAAAATCCAAAATAAGTAATGGCTTTGATTTTTTTGTATTTTTAATTTTTCTAATACCAAATCAAATATATACAATATTTATCTAATTTTTTGAAATAAAAGAAATCCATATAAATAGGACATAAAATATGTACAATATATATACTCTTTATTAGGGTTAGTTAATTACACAAAGTTAGAAGCTAATTTGAGTTAATTATGAACAACTTTTAATGAATAGTTTAAACAGGAGGATAATGAACAATAAATAATATGATGAATCACAGATTCATCATCCCCATATACTTAAACTATGCTCGTCCTCGAGCAAAGAATAAAGAATAAGTTGGACATGCACCCGAATGTGTAAGTGAAAAGCAAGACTCAATCCATTCAAGAACTCTCGATTTCCGTTGACATAAAATTCTAAGTTGAAACCCGCCTTAATCAAAAGGTATACAACTTCCTCAATCTTCAGAATATCTGGTATACATATATAGCAAGGATATTATCATAAATTGTGGACTGCAGTTACAAGAGAAGAGTCAAAGCGTCACCCCGGGTTCCAGTCCAAGAGACTCTCCTAAGAACCCAACCATCAACACTAGGGATTAAACTAGTTCGAGCAATCAATCCACCATCTCTTTAGTTTGTCAGACTTAAAATTGAATATGAATGGTCGATAGATGGAAGGGCATAGGTTTGTGTCAATTCATCTCCCCCTCTCATTGGAACAAGGAATTACTCAAGTGCCTTATTCACTCAATGCTTATGTATTTTTGGTGTTGATTAGTGCATCTGTCAAGAGAAGTTGGAGTCATCTGCACTTGTTTTCTTGGGAGTACACATGGGTGTGCCTTTTTTGAGTATCTAATATACTTTCTACACCCAAACTTTTAGCATATACGATGTAGATCCTTTTATGGGTGCTAGCCCAACTCCTGGTCCTAGTAACAGTGGTCCAAGTGGACACTTAGAATGGTTGGGAGCACTCGCCTTTGGTGGAAGCTCTTTGATATTGGACTTTGTATGGTAAGAGCTTTTCTTTCAGCATTTCTTTCTTTCTTTTCTTTGTATTTGGCCAACTCCACTGCTTTTACTAAAGTTGGCGCACACTAATCAACACAAATTTAACTTCATCACACCCTGGCACTTAGGTATATCAAGAGATTGGAACAAGAAATCTTATTTTCATACCGGATAATGGTTGCTGACACTCAAGTTTCATGAAGCTTCATCAGTTTTATCTCATCCCCGAGCATCATAAAATCAGATCCAAACTCAAATCCCTCATTCCACTCCCTTATGTGAAACCTCAACTCCTCTCATCATAACTGCAATCATGCATGTGAAGTGCAGGTCATATTCTTAAGAAAGAGACTAAGTATGCAATATAGCATACAAATCTTTCAGATCAAGGAAGTATGAATAACTAAATCCAAGACCCTAATGACTAAGGTTGGTTAACTCCAAATCTTAAGGCCTCAAAAACCAAGTGTCCTTGAACATCACACGTCTTGTGTTAAAGTGTAAGTATCAGTTACCAAACCATCTTAACATATTAGTTAGCTTTTTTTAAGGGTTAGAAGTATTTACAAACAAAAGTGATTCTCATTTTATCCCAAATTTAGAAAATATTTTCGAAAATAATTTCCAAACCATGTAACATGATATATAGATTTCAAACTAATTTTTCAAACGGTTTTCAAAACAAGTAAAATCCCCATTTTTTAAACCACTGTCAAACATTTTTCAAAATAGTGTAACATAGTTATAAATAATTTTCAAACATTTGTATATAAATCGGTTTAAAAATATTTCTACCCTAGGCCAAAAAGTTTCAAGATTTTTAAAAATATGAGCTATGGTGAATGTGTATATACAATATATATGGTACACCCCTATACTTCACTTTTATTATGTCCTCATAGCACAAAGTGATATGAAGCCATAGCTTAGGCTAAATATAAAAGGACATACAAGAACTAATGGGTCTCCCCCTATACTTAGGCTTGAAATAGCCTAAGTATAGGAAGAAAACAAGATGTATCAAATGAGTAAAGAATGGGAACAGATGAAGCCCGAAGAAGGAAATGACTAAGGATGCAAACAAGAATATACAAGCAAGAGAAGGGGTTCCCCCTATACTTAGGCTTTGAATAACATACATATGGAATTAGTATCTACAGAATAAGGATCCTAAGCTCTAAAAGAATGAATAAATCATGTGTATATAGTGAGTGAATCTTCTAAGCTGCTGAATCTAGATGTTGCATCTTCATGAAGAGTAATCTGATATATCTGCTCTATGCTCACTCTGCATGAAGTTGATGAGCTCGACTTGGACTAACTGCTCTTTAGAATCTACAAAATGCTTCAATAGTTGTCCATTTACCACATGAGACCGTGCACCATCTGTGAGATCAACTATCTCTACACTTCCATTCACGTGTACTTCCTTAAAAACATAGGGAACCGTCCACTTAGATTTGAGCTTCCCATGGAACATCTTTAACATGGCATTAAACAACCATACCTTTTTCCCTGGGATAAAGTCTTTGCACCTAAATGTACATGTCATGCCATTGATAAGCCTCAAAATCAGCCCTTTAATAGTGCTGAATTAGCGCTTGATAATGTCATCGCAGTCGGGCCGAGATAGGCTCATCAAAGGACCATTTCATTTAAATATATCAATCGATCAATATGAGATGGTCGTATTTATTTTTACTTAGCAAGATACCAAGGTCGAACTCAGGGACACGAGCCTCTCTCGTATTAGTCGGATTTTTATCTATCTAAATAAGCGTTGCGTTGAAGACATATAGGTCAAAGCATGCAAAGAGACATAACAATGCATTAAAATAAAACATGCATTTTTTATTTTGTTTTTATTATGCAAATAAATGCCATGAAATGCATGGAAATATTCCCGAGACCATAAGTAAATGAGCCATTGAAATACACGTCCAATCAGGGTTGAAATAAGAAGCAATCTTTATTCATGTAAAAATAGGCATGAGAGTCAAGGCACTTAATCAATGAAATACTTCTTCAAGTTTCATAATGTCTACTGTGAAATTAAAGCATGCCATAAGGAAGATAATAAAGAGAGCTTCAAAAAGCCACTGAAATCATCTCAATCGGAATTACAAGGCTCAAGATATGCATGAAAGAAGCCAGGGACATAAGTGCAATAAAACATAAAAAGATAACTACAAATTGGTCCCTGGGAGGGACTAAAATGCAATAAAAATAAGTTACGGGGCCTTCCCTGTAAATTGCCCACACGCACAAGGGTATTTTTGCAATTTTAAAAACCCGCGAGGGTTAAACTGCAAATTACCCATAATGCACGTGGCTTGCACGTGAAGGCAGGAACTGTTTGCCATTTGAAGAAGGCGGCGGGGCTTCTGCATAAATTTTCCGGAAAGCAAGTGCCAGGCACGCACTACTCCAGGCTCGGACGAAGGCAGAGGCTAGGAGGTGCTTCGGGTCGGCTCGGGCGCTGGTTCGGGCTCGGTGCAGGTTCGGATAAGGCTAGGGTATTCCGAACCTCTTGGTCTGGCGCCAAGGCTCGGTGAAGACATGTGGCTGGATCTGAGCCATTGGATCAAGAGGATCCAATGGCATCTGGAGATAAAGCTTCTGGGCGACGTGGCTGCATCGTGACCATTGGATGAACTCCGATGAGGAGCATCCAACGGCGCCTGCTCCTCCATCTTCCTCTGTGACAGGCGGCGGAAACCGAGCTCCGGCGAAGGAGCTCCAGCTCCTCTGCTCGCCCTCGGCCACGGTGGTCCTCCCTCGAGCTCAAGGAAAGGTCGTCGATGAAGCGGGGAGCTCGGGGAAGGTGCTGGAGCTTTCTGCGTGAACCATCGGAGCCCGTATGTCGAAGTCAGAGCTAACGAAGGAGTGCTCCGATGGTCTTCTGATCATTGAAGCTTTGACGACCTGCACTATTAGGAATACATAGCCGAAGCACGTGGAGTGTGTGCGTGAGTGAAGTGAGAGCTCCGGTGGTGCGAAGAAGGCGGGAGCTCGAAGCTCCTCCGCCGCGAGGGCAGAGGAGATGGACGGAGGTGGTTGAAAGGTATGGAAGAAGGAGAAGGCGAGCGGAGGGTGTCGCGTGAATGGGGGAAGCGTGGCAGAGCTTGGAGGGGGGTTAATGAAGAGCGAAATTGGCCGAATAAGCCAAATTAATTACTAGAAATTAAGAAAAAATGTAATGGAGGTAGAAGGAGCTTACCTGGGCAGATATGGTGGACGGAGGCTTGGGCTGGGGCTCGAATCGAGCCCCGGGTCGTCGCTGGACACCTGCAGCCAATTGGTGCAGCTCAAACGGGCCTGAAGGCGCCACGACACCACCATGATTGGCGGTGGATCTCACCGGGGGCTACGGTCGTCGTCACTCGATCCAGCCACCTCCCCCTGTCACTGGGAGGTGGCAGAAGGCTGGGCCGTGCCCCGTGTAAAGGTGGATAAGGAGAATCGAAGGAGGAGGCACGGTATTTGAAGCTCGACGATGGCGGTTGGCTGGTGAGGATGTGGATTTCGAGGGAAAAATGGGGCGAGTGGAGAAGGTGTCATGGATCATGGAGGTATGCGCGAGCACGAGGGATGATCAGAGAAGGTCATGGGGCAGTTGGCGAGATGAGAGGTGGTCGGAGGTGGTCAAGATAATGGGAAGGGCGAGGGAGGTGCGCGACCTAGAGATCGTGGGGAAGAAGAGGTCCGGAGGTAGGCGACGACCGATGGCCGTTGGATCTGGAGATCCAACGGCGGACGTTTGGGCGCGAAGCAACGGTCATGATGTGATCTGATGTGACGTGAACGAAGGGCGATAAAGATGCCACGTGTCGAGCCGCAGGAGCGGAGCTAACAGGCGATCTAGATTTCATCTAGGGTCAATCGGAGGGTTGAGGTCTGTCGTGGATTTGGATGGTGAGGATCGGATCTCCAAATGCTAATCGGATGGTGGCGACTGCGACACATGGCGAAATACGGGCTAAGCGGGAGTGGGCGGTGGAGATGACGCCCGAGGATGATCTGATGGCTGGGACTCAAGAGCAGGCGTGGAGATGATCTGGCCGTTGGATTATGAAGGTGATCCGACGGCTAGTGATGAGGGCGGATAAGACAAAGGACAGCTGGCCACGTGGCTCACCTAGAACGGGCCACGTGGCCCGATCAGATTATACTGAGAGAAAAAAATGAAATATGAGGGTCAATTTGGCCGAATTTGAGAAAACTCAAAACATGAAAGTTGTAGATCTCGATGAGATCTACAAGTTTCATGTTGACCAAAAGTGGAAAGGAGGTCACCTTAAGATACATAATATTTTGGAGGGTATTTTTAAAGCTAAAAATACCACGGATTTTTGCTTTGCTATTTTTTGTGATTTTTAATTTATTAAGGACTCTGATAATTACATGACACTAACTGGGTTTTATTGACAAATAGCTTAAGCAAGGGGGTTAATAAATGGTAATTGTGATTATGAAATTGGATTTCATCACCCCCCTATACTTAAACTATGCTCGTCCTCGAGCATCAAAGAAAATGAGTAAGCTGGATTAACCCCCTTGTGCATGTGAGTACAGGATCCAATCCGATCAACTTGACTCAACTTTAGAGGCCCAAAATTCTAGAGTTCAACCCAGCCTTAATCAAGAGGCATCCAATTCCTCTACTTCTCCAGACTCTCTCTGATGTACATATAATCTAAAGGATACGTTTTAGTGTTGACTGCGATTCTGAGAGTAGAGTCAAATCGTCACCCAAAGTCTTGGTCCAAGAAATTCTCCTAAGGATCCAATCCTCAACACTAGGGAATAAACCAAATCTTGCGTTCGATCTACCGTCTCTTTAGTTGTCAGACTTAGAAAATGTCGATGGAAGGCCAGTAATGGAGGGCATGGGATTGTGTCATTTCTTCTCTCCCTCTCATTGGAACAAGGATTCTCTCTAGTGCGTTTTACGCAACACATTTATTTGGTGTTGATCAGTGCGTCCGTCAAGAGAAGTTGGAGCCGTCTGCACACTTGTTTTCCTGGGAGTACACTAGGGTGTGTCTCTTTTGAGTACCTATCATACCTTCGACACCCAGACTTGTAGCATTTACGATGCAGAGCCCTTTTTTGGTGCAAGCCCGACTCCTGGTCCTAATAACGGTGGTCCAAGTGGACACTTTGAAAAGTTTGGGAGCGCTCGCCTTTGGTGGAAGCTCTTTGATATTTGATTTTGTGGAATGAGAGCTTTTTCTTTGAAATTTCATTGACTTGTATAATTTGTGGCTAGCTCCACTGCTTTTACCAAGAGTTGGCGCACACTGATCAACATTTTTTATTTATTTCACACCCTGGCACTTAGGTCATTATCAAGAAATTAGTATAAGAACCAAGTTCTCATACTAGCTAATATTGCTGACACTCAGGTTTAATGAAGCCTCCAAAGATTTTATCCCATCCTCGAGCATCATTAGATCAAATCCAAACTCGACTTCCTCATCCCAATTCCTTACGTGAAAAATCAACTCATCTCATCGAAACCGCAGTCGTGCATGTGACGTGCTGATCATATTCTTTATGTCTGAGACTAAGCATGGAATATAGCATGCAAATCTAGAAATCTAGGGGAATGTGGATGATTAAGTCTATGACCCTGATGGCTAAGGTTGGTTAACCTAAAATCTCAAAGACCTCAAAAAGCTAAGTCTCCTTGATCATTTCAGATCCTGGGTGGAAGTGTAAAAATAGAGGATTAATCCAACTTCTTCATCAAAAACAAGATTTTTTTTGAACTTCAAGAGACATTAGAACTGTCTAAACTCAATTAAGCATCTACGTTCAGCCAGTATGGATGTAAGTACATGCCGAAGCCTGTTTATTGAGGACGGGGCCTTACGCGATGTCCTCTAAACCATCCAATCTGCTAAGGGCGAACCCTCACTGAACGCGGCTACTTAATTGGGCTTAGTAGTCACTATCAGCTCCTAAAGGATTTTGGATTTTTCTCATTTTTTATGAATTTTAAAAAAAGGTTAAAACACAAGTTAGACTCAACTTTCCTTTAAAAGAGATAAAAGATTTTCAAAACCATGTCACAGAAATAAAAAATTTCAAATCATTTTCAAAAGAATTTTTCAAAACAAGGAAAAATCATTTTCGAAAATATTTTTATTAAAATAGCGTAACATAGTATAGAAAAGCCGTGAAATCATTTGAGTTCTCTTAGTCCACAGAACTTTACTTTAGCCAAACAGTTTTTAAAATTTTCAGATTTATAGCTAAAGTAAGTATACGGTATATACGGTATACCCCCCTATACTTAAACTTTGCTATGTCCTCATAGCACTAGATGTTACAAGTACAAAGGTCCATTTAAATATATAGGAATATACGGGAGCTAAGAGGGGCTCCCCCTATACTTAGGTTAGAAATAACCTAAGTATAAAGGCAAGGAAAGGAGAGTAGAGAAAATCACGGGGACTCAGGTCCCCCCTATACTTAGGCTGAAATTAGCCTAAGTATAAAGATAGAAGTTGATGTTGGGAGGGACTCAAGGGGAACGAAGAAGATGGATGGATTTACAAGTGATCGGATGAATCTACGGAGATGGATGGAGTGACTAAGGTTCTGGGGAGTGTATCGAAGCAAACAAGGCTCAATCTAGCAAGCAAGACCCTCAGGTTCACCAACTCACACATGAAACCAACCGAGGTTGGTTTATTATCTTTTCGGTTTTATTGGTGATAAAACATTAGATATTTTACGTGGAGAAAAATGTGAATTAAAAATCGATGCGTACGCGAGGGTGTTGCTCTCCCAAAACCAAATTTTACTCCATTTTTTTGTTGACTTGCAATTAACAGTCCCAGTTATTATATAATGGTGTCACTGAATTAAGGTTAGCTCATCAATCAAGAAATCATCATCTACCGTTCATTCCCATTTTCCATTAACCTAGGTGATCAAGCTAGGAAAGAGAAATCGAGAAAAGCCGCGTATTGATAAAACCATGATCTAAGCTAAGAGAGAAATCATGCAATGACTTAGCGAAAAAATCCGTGAAAAACTTGGGCTGTTTTGAAAACCAAAATCTATGTATGCAAGTCGATAAAAGCCTCACCTATCATGCTTCTATTAGTGGGGAATATTTCCATTAATTTTGGCTAAGTGAGGCGAGATTATGTGCGTCTTGAATTAAGGTGTGTCCTACCTATGAGCAAGCACGTGAAAAAATGAATTTGAAACTAAGCTCGGAGAGCCGCGTGCCTGGTTCTAGGTCGACACTCACGTGGGGACGATCCCACACAACCACAATCGTTCGATTACACTCGCGAGTCTTCGATCGAAGACCGTTGTAAAAGACGAATTATTATTACAAGTATGAAAGTAAAAATGCGAGACAATTTTTTTCTTTCTTTTCTATGTGCTCCAAGCATGATCCTGCAGTTCATCGCAATGCGAGACACCAGCTCCTCGCCTCCTTGATTGATCAAGGGCCCTGCCACAGAAACAAGGATTAGAGATCAAATAAAAAAGAAAAATTTTATAATGCAAAATAAATGAACAAAATGACCTATAAAATGAACACTAAATTAAATAAACAAAAATCCAAAAAATATAAGAAATGAGCCGTGTCCCCGGCAACGGCGCCATTTGATAAGCCTCAAAATCGACCCTTTAATAGTGCTGAATTAGTGCTTGATAATGTCATCGCAGTCGGGCCGAGATAGGCTCATCAAAGGACCATCTCATTTAAATATATCAATCGATCAAAATGAGATGGTCGTATTTATTTTTACTTAGCAAGATACCAAGGTCGAACTCAAGGACACGAGCCTCTCTTGTATTAGTCAGATTTTTATCTATCTAATTAAGCGTTGCGTTGAAGACATATAGGTCAAAGCATGCAAAGAGACACAACACTGCATTAAAATGAAACATGCATTTTTTATTTTATTTTTTATTATACAAATAAATGCCATGAACTGCATGGAAATATGCCCGAGACCATAAGTAAATGAGCCATTGAAATACACGTCCAATCAGGGTTGAAATAAGAAGCAATCTTTATTCATGTAAAAATAGGCATGAGAGTCAATGCACTTAATCAATGAAATACTTCTTCAATTTTCATAATGTCTGTGAAATTAAAGCATGCCATAAGGAAGATAATAAAGAGAGCTTCAAAATGCCACTGAAATCATCTCAATCGGAATTACGAGGCTCAAGATTTGCATGAAAGAAGCTAGGGGCATAAGTATAATAAAACATAAAAAGATAACTACAAACAGGTCCCTGGGAGGGACTAAAATGCAATAAAAAAGTTACAGGACCTTTCCTGTAAATTTCCCACACGCACAGGGGTATTTTTGCAATTTTAAAAACCTGCGAGGGTCAAACTACAAATTACCCATAATGCACGTGGGTTGCACGTGAAGGCAGGACCTATTTGCCATTTGAAGAAGGCGGCGGGGCTTCTGCATAAATTTTCCAGAAAGCACGTGCCAGGCACACGCTACTCCACGCTCGGACGAAGGCAGAGGCTAGGAGGTGCTTTGGGTTAGCTCGGGCACTGGTTCGGGCTTGGTGCTGGTTCGGATAAGGCTCGGGTATTCTGAACCTCCTGGTCTGGCTCAAAGGCTCGATGAAGACATGTGGCTGGATCTGAGCCATTGGATCAAGAGGATCCAACGACATCTGGAGATAAAGCTTCTTGGCGACGTGGCTGCATCGTGACCGTTGGATGAACTCCGATGAGGAGCATCCAACGACGCCTGCTCTTCCATCTTCCTCTGTGACAGGCGGCGGAAACCATGCTTCGGCGAAGGAGCTCCAGCTCCGCCGCTCGCCCTCAGCCACGGTGGTCCTCCCCCGAGCTCAAGGAAAGGTCGTCGATGACACGGGGAGCTCGGGGAAGGTGTTGGAGCTTTTTGCGTGAACCATTAGAGCCCGTATGTCGAAGTCAGAGATAACGAAGGAGTGCTCCAATGGTCTTCTGATCATTGAAGCTTTGACGACCTGCACTGTTAGGAATACATAGCCGAAGCACGTGGAGTGTGTGCGTGAGTGAAGTGAGAGCTCAGGTGGTGCGACCGCGAGGGCGGAGGAGATGGACGGAGGTGGTTGAAAGGTATGGAAGAAGGAGAAGGCGAGTGGAGGGTGTCGCGTGAATGGGGGAAGCGTGGCGGAGCTCGGAGGGGGGGTTAATAAAGAGCGAAATTGGCCGAATAAGCCAAATTAATTACTAGAAATTAAGAAAAAAAATGCAATGGAGGTAGATAGAGCTTACCTGGGCAGATATGGTAGACAGAGGCTTGGGCTGGGGCTCGAATTGAGCCCCGGGTCGTCACTGGACACCTGCAGCCAATTGGTTCAGCTCAAGCGGGCCTGAAGGCGCCGCGACACTGCCATGATCGGTGGTGGATCTCACCGAGGGCTACGGTCGTCGTCGCTCGATCCAGCCACCTCCCCCTATCACTGGGAGGTGGTGGAGGGCTGGGCTGTGCCCCGCGTAAAGGTGGATAAGGAGAATTGAAGGAGGAGGCGTGGTATTTGAAGCTCGACGACGATGGTTGGCTGGTGAGGACATGGATTTTGAGGGAAAAATGGGGCGAGTGGAGAAGGTGTCGTGGATCGTGGAGGTATGCGCGAGCACGAGGGATGATCGGAGAAGGTCGTGGTGCAGTTGGCGAGATGAGAGGTGGTCGGAGGTGGTCAAGATAATGGGAAGGGCGAGGGAGGTGCATGACCTGGAGATCGTGGGGAAAAAGAGGTCCGGAGGTAGGCGATGACTGATGGCCGTTGGATCTGGAGATCCAACGACAGACGTTTGGGCACGAAGCAACGGTCAGGATGTGATCTGATGCAACGTGAACGAAGGGCGATAAAGATGCCACGTGTCGAGCCGCTGGAGCAGCGCTAACGGGCGATCTAGATTTCATCTAGGGTCAATCGAAGGGTTGAGGTCTGTCGTGGATTTGGATGGTGAGGATCGGATCTCCAAATGTTAATCGGATGGTGGCGACTGCGACACGTGGCGAAATGCGGGCTAAGCGGGAGCGGGCGGTGGAGATGACACTCGAGGATGATCTGATGGCTGGGACTCAAGAGCAGGCGTGGAAATGATCTGGCCGTTGGATTATGAAGGTGATCCGACGGCTAGAGATGAGAGCGGATAAGGCAAAGGACAGCGGGCCACGTGGCTCACCCAGAACGGGCCACGTGGCCCAATCAGATTATACTGAGAGAAAAAAATGAAATATAAGGGTCAATTTGGCCGAATTTAAGAAAACTCAAAACATGAAAGTTGTAGATCTCGATGAGATCTACAAGTTTCATGTTGATCAAAAGTGGAAACGAGGTCACCTGAAGACACAAAATATTTTGGAGGGTATTTTTAAAGCTAAAAATACCACGGATTTTTGCTTTGCTATTTTTTTTTGATTTTTAATTTATTAAGGACTCTGATAATTACAGGACACTAACTGGGTTTTATTGACAAATAGCTTAAGCAAGGGGGTTAATAAATGGAAATTGTGATGATGAAATTGGGTTTCATCAGCCATCTATTTAATTTGTCCTTATAATCAAACTGTTGTCCCGATTTCGGATTTTCACTAGCTCGTTCAAGTTCAAGTCATGACAAAGCTTCTCTAGGTGACAATTCCAATTAATTTTCTTCATTTCCCATTCGGATTTGTGAATCAGCTCTGTAGGTAAATTGCATGGCTTGCATAGATCATCCTAAAAGGTGATGTGCCCAATGGTGTCGTGTAGGCTATCCTATAGGCCCACAGAACTTGGTCCAAAAGCTGGGACCAGTTCTTCCTACGGGACGAACCAACTTATGCAAAATACTATTTGCCTCTCTGTCGGAAACCTCTACTATGCCATTGGATTGTGGGTGGTAAGGACTAGTAACTCCGTTCTCAAATCCGTAGTCCTTAGCTAAAGATCTCGCATCTCGATTCACAAAGTGGCTACCCCATCAGAAATTGGAACTTTTGGTACCCCGAACCTGACAATAATATGGTCTCCTACAAACTTACAGATAATCTTGTTGTCCGTGGTTCGGGTTGAGATATCCTCTACCCACTTAGACAAATAATCAACCCCCCAACAAGATGTACTTGTGTCCTTTACTGTTGGGAAAGGGACCATAAAATCTATGCCCCATGTATAAAAAATATCACAAATAATCACTGGCTGCATGGGGATCTCATCTCTCTATCCAACTGTCCCTCCCACCCTCTGACAAATCGGGCATGACCATACAAAATCAATATCATCTTTGAATAGGATCAGCCAATATAATCTGCATTGGAGTACCTTGTGAGTGGTTCTCTTCCCTAAATGGTGTCTTCCACCCTCAAGAGAATAACATTACATGAGGATACTTTGGTATTCCTCCTGAGGAATACACCTTCTCCAAACACAATCTTGCCTTCTAAAGAAAAAGAATGGATCATCCCAGGGGTATCTCCTCGAATCCTACTTCATTCGGTTAATGCTGCTCCTAGTCCAACCTTGGGGAACCTGTTTAGAGACAAGAAAGTTCACCATGTTGGCATACCACAGGAGTGTGTCAATATCACAATTTGACTCATCTGAGAAGGTATCTCTAATATGCTCATAATCAGGAGAATCCTTAAGCTCAATCTGGGAAAAGTGATCAACTACAACATTCTTCACTCCAGGTTTATCTTTTATATCCAAATCAAACTCTTGGATGAGCAAAATCCACCTAAGAAGACATTCCTTCACGTCCTTCTTTTCCATTAAGTACCGAATATGTGTATGATCACTGTAGATTGTCACCTTAGAGCCCGAAATATACGACATGAACTTCTCAAGGGTCCATACTACATCGAGCATTTCCTTTTCGACCATGGTGTAGTTCTTCTATATAGGGTCTAATACTTTGCTCGTGTAGTGGATCGTAAATGGGATCCCCTCGTATCGTTGTCCTAACATAGCTCCTATAATGAAATATAAAGCGTCAATCATGATCTCAATGGGGAGAGACCAGTCATGAGCTTGTAGGATAGATGAGGCACAAATCTTCATCTTCAAGAGCTCGATGGCCTCCAGACACCTGTGATATACAACAAACTCTATGTCTTTCCCTAAGAGCTTAGTTAGTGGGCGGAAAATCTTTGAAAAATCCTGAATGAATCTCCTGTAAAATCCAACATGTCCTAGAAACGATCTCATTGACTTCACGTTGGTAGGTGGATCGAGTTTCTTGATCACCTCCACCTTGGTAGGGTCAACCTCCATTCCCCTTTTGGATATGACATGCCCCAACACGATACCTTCTGCCACCATAAAGTGACTTTTCTCCCAGGAGAGTACCAGATTCACCTCCCTACACTACTTGATGACTCGGTACAAGTGTGCTAAACATTTATCAAAGGAATCACCATGGACCAAGAAATCATCCATGAAAACCTCCAAGAATCTCCCACCATCTCAGCAAATACGACAATCATGCACCGTTGAAATGTGCCCCGGCATTGCAAATCCCGAATGGCATGCACCTGAATGCATAATTACCAAATGGACATATGAACATGGTCTTTTCCTGGTCCTCAGGGGATACAGCTACCTGGCTGTAGCCTGAGTATCCAACAAGAAAACAGAAGAATGCTTTTCCTACGAGTCTCTCCAAAATCTGATCAATGAATGGCAAGGGAAAGTGGTCTTTCTTGATCGCAATGTTCAGGTGCCTGTATTCGACATAGATGCGCAACAACGTGGGTAATCGTGTCATGATCTCTACCCCCTCCTTGTTGGTGACCATTTGAATTCCCAAACTTCTCCGAGACAACATGAAGCGGGGCCACCCACTTGGAGTCAGAATAGGGTATATAAACTCTGATTTTCATCATTTCTCAATCTCGTTCTTCACTACTTCCCGTTGATTTGAGTTAAGTCTCCTCATGAACTCACGGGAAGGTCTCACGTTATCCTCAGTAAAAATGTGGTGCGAGCAGAGAGCGAGGTTGATCCCCACAAGATCTGACACTGTCCAGATTATTGCTTTGTTGTTCCTCTCTAAGACTTCTAACAACCTAGACTCATGTTCTAAAGTCAAGTACGAGCTAATGATAACAAGATATCTCTCTTTGGGTACCACAAGAAAGGAGTACTTCAGTGTAGGAGGCAGTGATTTCAATTCTGGTAATGTGGTGTCATCAACAAATCTGGCTAAACTGAATCTGGATGCATGTTGCATGAAGGTGGGATCAACTGTGCAGTACTCGCCACCAACTCAGTAGTATCAGGAGTCGGATCATCAAATATATCCAAGCAATTAGCAAAAGCCATGTCCGACTCATTATCTATGTCCCATGATTGTTCCGAAGAGGATGCTGACAGATCCAAATGGATCTTTACATCATCATGGGATTATGTAGATGCATCTGTCACAAGATCAGGCAACACTTGGGAAACTGCATCATGCTCTATGCCTTTCTAGATGAAAGGATCTTGCTCTGTCCTGAAGGAACCTGTCTCCGATCCTAACGGTGCTAATCATTCTAAAATCTGCCTCTTAAGAAGAGTATTATGTACTACTCTCGGAATCAGGTCACTGACATTTGGTACGCTTCATCTCAAGGTTCACTTCTCCACCTGGAGAACGTAACTTCATCCTCATACCATAATCGAAAGTTGCACTTGCGGTCCTAAGGAAGGGCCGCCTGAGAATGATCTGATATTCTCTCCAATGATTGGGGGTCTCCATGTTTAAGACTGTGAAGTCAACCTGATAGTCCTGCCCCTCAATCAAGATAAGGATGTTCTTCACTTCTCCTTTAGGTTTCTTCATTGAACGATCCATGAATTACAATAACTCTAGATTTGCAAAGTGGTCCCAACTCCAATTTCTCATATAATGCTAAGGGAAGTAAGTTGATTGAATATTCATTATCTAAGAGTGTGCATGAAAACGCAATGCCATCAATACGACTCTCCACATAGTGAGCACCCGTGTCTCTCTTTTTCCTTGGCAATGGCTGATTCTTGAGGCAATATGTTGTGGCTACTGATAAGATGGGAGTATTCACATAATCATTCGATTTCTTTCTTCTAACCCTAGTAGGTGTGCATCTCACCTTAAGGTATTTCTGGAATGCAGGATGGTTAGCCACATACTCATCAAATGACACCTTAACTGTGATAGTCTATTTACAAAATCATGCCATGTCAGGGTCATCTTTCTGAATCTTTTTGATTCACTTTCTTGCCGTAAGAGCATGGGAAAAGGGGATTGAAGCAAGAGAAACAGAGGATAAAGAATCTAAATCATGAACTGAAATATCATTCTTGGCATTAACAGAAACAAAGTTCTTCATACATGAATCTTTTTGATGCAATATGTGATCAAAACCAAAACTATCTACTACAGGTTGTGGAGAAGAAACTGGAGTGGTATCTGCCACAATCGGAGGTGCAAGGACCTCCATAGAATCTGAGGTATCTCCATGCTGTTGATGCTGCAATCATGCTCTTCTTATCTTCTCGGCTCTAGGAGAAAAGGTCCTAGAATGGTGCTGATGAGGCTCCTGAATATGATACCTCTCCTACTCGTCCTCCAAAGACTCCTCAGATAGAGATCTAGATATACCCCTCCTCGTGTTCCTTGCCCGATCAAGTACAGTCACAGTCCTTCCACTTTTGAGTGACATATGGTTAGCTTTGTCACAATAAATCTCATGTCAGATCTAAGAGATGCTGAATAGTATACCTGACTAAAGTGCAACTGAGAACTAGATTGGTTCAGGCTATTAGGGTTAGCCTGAACTTAGGCTGGGATCGAGGTCGAGGGTGTAGACTGCTTGTCTCTCCATCTTGACAGGCGGTTGACATCAATCCCTAAGTCATGAATTTCATTCTTGTAAGAACAGAGCTCGTCAAGTATCTGTTATTATAATTTCACAGGACAAGACGAAGAAGGAAGTGGATGAGACTGAGAAGAAGAATGAAAGAATGGCCCTGTTGGCCATACTGCTGGTACTGCTGCCAGGGTGGCTGAAATCCTGGGCTTTGCTATGAAGGAGGTGGTGCAGAAGTGAATGCGGTGTTGTGAAAGGTCGGGGAAATTTGATAAGCTTGTCGGTCCCCCGTACTTCCCTTCTGGTAGGGTCCTTTGTATACCATATTCCATACACCTCCCAAACCGATGGAGTCTCCTCTTGAATCGTCTCTGTGGATGGAGGTTGTTGCTGAAAAGAATGAGTGTAGGACTGATTCTACTACCACGGTTGGGGTTGCCCTAACGCTATCTGCTCCTGAACATGGTGAATTTAGTACATGGGGGTAGTGGGTGCAGTCACGGTAGGTATCTTTATCTTAGATACCTTCACAGTCAACTCCTCCATCTATCTAGGTATCTTAGAGACGCTCTTGTCTAACTCATCAATCCTTTGGTCAATCCTCTCGACCACTGTAAGCTTGTCCGAAAGGAGTCCCATGCTGGTGATCATGTCCTGAGAGAGATCGACTATAGCTCACTTTCCCCATTCAGATGAGAGTGAACTAGGGGAATGTGCGTACTCCTTGTTTGTGGTCTGTAAACGACTAGTCTCAACCATTTGCTCGAATACTTTCCAAACCATATCCGCTCCATGTGATGTATAGTTGCCTCGACATACAACACTCACTAAACCCTACATCTCAGGGTTGAGATCGGTGAAGAATGACTGGACCAAGATGTTGTCATCTAGACATGATAAGGACATTTCTGCATGATGTCCTTATGCCTTTCCCAGGTATCACAATAGGCTTCATGGGGTAGCTGGGAAAATCTAGTGATGTACGCCTTCATCATGTTAGTCCTACTAAGGGGGTAGAACTTCTTCAGAAAATGGTCCTTGAACTGGGCATATGTAGTGACTGTAACTCCAAGGTTCTTTAACCGGTAATTGGCTTTGCCACCAAAGGAAAATAGAAGGGCTCTGAGCCTAAGATAATATTGGATAACCCTAAGATGTCTAAGGTTAGTGCAGACGAGCTCGAAGTCCCTTAGGAATGCGTATGTCTCCTCAGAAGCATTCCCATCAAAGTGCAGCAACAAGTTTAGGAATTGTGGCTTTAACTCAAAAATCTACTTTGCGTTTTGCCGGACTCAAATAATTCTGAATTTTGTATTATCCGGGGTTGTACGCCGCATCCATTGGTGGTTCAACCCCAACACTAAGCTATTCTAACTGAGGTCGGAGTAATGCGTGTTGTTGCTCAGATGCAACTAATCTGGAGAATACCATCCCCATGGGGTCCTCGAGGTGTTCTTCCTCTTCCTCTTTCTTTTTCGGAGGCATCTTGCTTGAATCTTCTTTGGGACCTTCATGAACAATGTGGTCTTGATTAAAAGAGGATTATGAAATCAAGGCTGCATCACTGAAGAGAAGGCCTTCCTCGGTGAGGTGGGAGGAGTGAAAGGGAATGGTTAGTGAGTGACCATCCCGAGAGTGAGTGATCCTGAACTGAAGAGGGTCATGATCCATGGTCGGTCCAGGTCGTGAGTGGACCTTTAAAGACATACTCTTTAGAGGGTTTAACGAGGGATTCACAAAGTCAGAATAAACATCCCCCGAATTAGTCATCTCCTATGTTAAAAAGAACCGTTTTGAGCACGAAATTCAATGAGACGTTAGTTCTACGATGCATGTAAATGTGTTGAGAAAACTCATGCAATACCACAATGCAAACCCCTTTGAAAAGTTCACTAACTTCACACGTGAGGGTCGTAAAGGTTCGGCCGAATTATCTTGTCAGTTTTAGTTGGTAGTAAAATAAACTTTTAGTCCATTACTCACAGGTGTAGTCTCTAGTGAATCTTCATTTCATCACCTTTATTCTATCATTTGCCTTAAAAACCCTAACTAATGCATGTAAATAGCCATAATTTGTTCAAATTAACATTCATTCTTTATTTTTTATTTATTGTGTATAAAATATTATTTTTAATGCTAAAATTATAGAATAAAAAAAGAAAAGAAAAAGAAATAAAATGACCAAGGTATTTTATGACCCTAAACCCCGAGACCAAGTCAAGAATTGATTTGGTCAACAAGGAATAAAGTAGGGAGAGATAGGGCCAATAACTGCATAAAAATTACACACAAATATACTCAAACTTTAGACATTTGTAAGTATTTTTATACAACTCCGATTTAAATGATTTCAATTACATTAATTCAATAAAAATATATAGAAAAAATGTAAAAATATTTCAAAAATATCACCGTGAATAATTGACAAATGGAACAGCTTCATTTTTTCCCATATGCATGATATCAAGATTTTATATCTGGAGCATAGGAACTCCAATTTGCCTTAACTCACTTTTAAAGTTCATCATTTTAAAACTTTTAGATTCTAAAAATACTTTGAATATGATCGGGGCTCTTTTGTGAAAAGTCGATTCTGGGACCCATTTGTACAATAGTTTACGGATTTTTCTTTCTTTTGTTCAGATTTCATTTTAACTCCTTTTCTTTTGATTTCAATTTTATTTTGTCAGTTGCATATTCTAATTAAAAATATGAAATCAAATAAAAAATATAAAATCAAAAAGATACAAAAATAGATCTTCTCTATACAAGTCAATTTGGCTTGTATTCCATCTTTAGCGCTTTTTTTATTTATCTCATAAAATTAAAAATCAACCAAAATATTTCCAAGTTTCTTATATTATTAACAAGAAAATAAGACTAAAAATCATAAAAATCCAAAATGGGTATTTCATATCTTCAAAAATATAGGTTTTTTATTTATATCTTTTGGAAAAAAGCTTTCTTCTGCAATATTCTAGATAACATTATTTTGAGAAAGTTTTATGATTTGAGTTTTTATTTGGAGGTATCTTATTATTTTTTTCAAGCATATTTTCATTGGGAAAGACCTCTCTTTTTTTATTAATACACATGAACATAAAGACAATCACTAGTATCCAAAAAATTGAAATAGTCCACTCCCATTGGTGGAGATCTCCCCTAATAGCCATCATCTCTTCCATTCCTCCACCAAATAAAAGAGCCTCAACTCCATTTTTTTAAAATCATCCATCATTAGAGTCTTCATTCTAGCTCCTTGATGAATAACCATTCATCACTCTTTATTCTTATATTTTAGCTACAAAAAACCTTTGCAAATGCATGTAGATATGTGTAAATAGGAATAATTAGCAAAAGCATGCATTGTGTAAAAATCTATAATTAGCATGTTTTTGTGCAAAAATAAAAGAATAAAGACTAAAAAGAAAAAGAGGGAAATATTTAGAATAAATATTGAGCCACCTAACCCAAGGGAGGGCTCAGCATGGGCCTGACCGCATAAAAACCAAAGTAGAGGGAGATAGGGGCTCTTGTGTAAATATTTATGTAAATAAAATAAAATGTTTTCCTCACCAAAAATACACTTGTAAATACTTGTATATATTTATTTATAAAAACAAAAGAAAAATTAAAAATCAAAAAGATCAAAAACACCCTTTCATCATGTACATAGACCATGCTTCTACATTTATTTAACCTTGAAAATAAATAAAATTAATTTTTAAACTTTTTGTAAATAGTCTATGTTATACTTTGTAAATAAATAAAATAAAAAGAATCAAAACAAAAATCAAATAAAAATAGAAAAAATCAAAAATACAAAAATACATTGTACATATACCATGTATATAGATGTACATATCTACTTATTTTACCTATGTACATAAATAATAAAAATAGAATAAAAAAAACACCCTTTTATTCCTTATTTTATAATATAAATAAATAAAATATAAAATAGGAATAAAATTGTACAAAGATAATAATTAAAAATAAAAAATCAAAACACTATATATTGTATATACCTATATATAGTACATATTATGTATATAGCCTATTTTTATTTCCAAAAATTAATTAAAAATCACCAAAAAATAGAAAAAAATAAAATAAAAATATTTCATGTTTTAAGTTTTTGTAAATTCGGTCATTTTCTAGCCTAAAATAAAGAAATACAAATTCAATATTTGGTGGCTCCTGATTGGTCCACGGGGGTTTGTTGACCCCGGTCAACTTCCCCCGCGGACCTTCTTCTTTCGCGGATCAGGCGACCGACCCGTTTTCTCGACTTTTTGCCCGCCTGACCCGACCGCCATTAACCCAAACCCCGGGCCCCGATTACTCGCCGATTATCCAGGACCCTCGCCCGGGGTGGGTTTGGTGGATCCGAGACATGTGCACCTCGCCCGACCTCCTTCTTCCCGGATCCTCCTCCATATATAAAGTCGTCTCCGGCGACCTAATTCTTTCATCTTTGGACTCCTGCTCGCCGCCAAGGAGCTCCTCCAGACGACCCGAGTGACAGGCGCGTGTTTTGGAGTGGAAGCGAGGCCCGAGTTGCAAGGAATCCACTGATCCGGTGGTTGACTCCGTCGTGCGCCGCCGCGAGCGCGCTCAGCCTCGGGGAACTCGACGGCCCCTTGCAGGCAATGACCGGGAGCTTCATCAGCTCCAGCCCAGTCGAATGCGCCCATCAGGTAGCTTAGTTAGGCCGTAGATTAGCTTAGGTTTCGATTTTTGCGATTTTAAGTAGCGTAGCTCCGCCTCCCTCGCCTGCTGTTTCCGACCATCCCTTCACTCATCCGACCACTCCACCACCTTCGCCTAACTCCTATCCACCTTCTCCACCCAGCCATCCCTCCTGTCTCGCCCCGGAGCAGGACATAGGGTCTTCACCTCCGCCACTCGCCGGAGACCCTCCATATTGACGCACCGTCCACCTTCCGCCCGCTCTGACGGGTCGAGGCAGTTTGCCCTCGACCCAGCTTCTTTCCTGTGCAGGTACCAAGGCTAATCGACCTCATCTGGAGGTCGACACTTCTGGGCACAGTAGCTCCAGTTCGATCACGTCGCCGGAGCTCTCTGGAGCTCCTCTCCTCCATCGGAGCAGAGCATCGGGTGCGGAGCTTCATGGCTAAGCTTTCTCGCCTCTCCTGAGCACCGGACGAGGACTACCGTACACGCAGAGGGCCGGCGAAGCTCGCCGGCCGCCAGTTCTTCCAGATCCTTCGTCCACCGTCAGATTGGCCTCGACGCTCCAGTTTAGATCTCGCCCGTTCATCCACGGAGCAGCACTGACCATCGGATCTCCCTGGGGTCGATCTTCACCGTTGAGCAGCGAGGTTAAGCCACGACGCCTCTCAGCCGTCGGATCTAGCACGTGGCTTCACCACGTCCATCCGATCCGAGCCCGGACTTCTTCGAAGACCCACGCTGCAGCATCTTCGTCCGATCATCCACGTGGACACATACCAGCCGTCGGATCGACTCGAGGGGTTGCTCTTGTGTGCGGCGCACCATCCCATCCATCCAACCTGCCACGCGTCGTGCATCCGACCCTCGACATTAATAAAAGGGGTAATTTGTCCTTAGGCCCCTTTACTTTATGCATTTAGTTTTTAATTCTGTAAATATTTAGTGTAGTTCTTTTGTTTTGTGAAAATTGCACTGTGGACCTCTATGTTTGTTTGAATTGCATTTATACCCCTGCCAGTTGTGGACACGTGCATCCACACGTGATATTTTGGTGTAATTGCATTTTTGGCCCTGTGTTTTTGGCTTGTTAAGTTTTACATTCATAGAAATAGGAATTGCAATTAGGTCCCCCCAGGCCTGAGTCACGTGTATCGTGCGTGGCCCGGGGGGTAATTTGCATTTCTAGCCCTAAGCTTTCCAAGCTTGTTCCTCCAGGGACCCAGAACTTTGTTTTAATTGCAGAAAGGTCCCTGTGTACTGCTGCTTCTTTTGATTTTTGAATAAAATATCAAATCACCTCCAAATTCGATGAAAATTTGACACATGGCTCCTGCCATGGTGTAGGATTTTTGTGAATTTTTGAGGACATTTTTGATTTTATTTACTATTTTTAAAAATTCAAAAACCTTAGTTTTTACTACTGTCTAGATTGAAAAATCACAAAAAATATAAAAACCCCCTCAAAAATTCCCTAAAAATTAGCTACTGTTTAGTTTAGTTTCCTTGCTTTTCTAGCCAATTTTGGCTATTTTTCATTACTTAAAAACCTTAAAAACGTAAAAACACTAAAAAACCCATAAAAATTCTAGTAAATACATTAAAAAACCAAAAACAATAAATTTGGTACCCAAATTTTCCTTGTTTTATCTACTTTATAGGAAAATTACCTCCAGACCCTTTTGAGGCCCTTAGATATTTTATCTAGGGTTTCTTGGCTCGGCTGGACAGTACCTCTTATTTTTGCTACTGTTTGATTTTTAGAAAATAAAATACACATCAGAAAATTGTCAAAAATTCACCAAAAACACTAAAAAACATAAAAAACACAAAAATATTTTTGTTTGAATTTTTGCTTGATTTTTGATACCTTAAATAAATTGTTGAAGTGTGCTTATTTGTGTTTTCCTTATTTTCTTTATATATTAAAAATCCAAAAAAATATAAAAATAATTAAAAACCACTAAAAAATATTTCGTCTTTTATTTTCAGTATTTTTACAACTTTGTAGGCCTTTGGCCAATCCGTGCTCCTTGAGTTCGACCCTGGGTGCTATACCAGGTTAAACATATAGCAGGACCGCTTCCTTGCTTTGATTGATTTTATTTGTATTGAGTGGTTCGATTTTTCTTGATTGACACGTCCGAGTGATTGAGGTCGCAACGACCATCGATTCAGTACCTTTACCTTAGTCTCTCGGGTTTTTGTGTTATCAGAATGGCACCGTTGCCGGGGAGCACGGCTTAGTAGTTTTTCTTTTCTTTTCGTTTTTATTTTCGCGGTTTTTCGCGGCTCTTTCAGAGCTCGCGGCTCTTCGCGGCTTTTTGTCTATATTTATTTTCACTTTATTTTGCTTTATTTTCTTTTTCTTTTATTTTTGTTTTTGTTTTCTTTTGTGTGTTTATTTTATTTTGCATTTTTGCATATATACCTTTATTTTTCATTTCCTTTTATTTTTCTTTTATTATTATTTGATTATTGGTTCTGACCACTTTGTTGTCTCTTGCGAGGGCCCGAGGACCGAGGCGGCTACTCTCGAGAAGCCGACGCAACCGCGGGATTCGGAGGCAGCTCTTTTCTTCGCGGAGCCGCAGGAGAGAGTGAGATAGAGCTGAGTGGGTGAGGATTAGGATAGATTTTTATTTTAATTTCATTATTATTGTAATAATACAGGACTTGGACTTGGACTCTTGGACTATTCTGCCGTAGCGGGTCTGTTTCACCGAGCACCGGTGTGCTCGGGGGACCCTTAGGACTTGCGCGGTTTTTCGCGGCTTTTCGCGGTTTTCTTTTCTTTTTCTTTCTGCCTTTTCCGGTGTTTACGCGGTTTTTTCTCGAGCCCCTAGACTTCGGATTTTCTGGTGATTGTGCCGTAATTAGTAGGATCCACACACCTAACTGCTTATCGGTTCCCATAGATCGTTAATTGGACCTACTTAAAAATCACTAATAAAAATAACCGATTCATTTGCCTTCGTAGCCTACGTGCCGCAGCCCGTCCTGTAAAGCGCTTACTCCTACCCCCGATTTGTCGGACAGAGGAGGGACGGGCCAAGACCGGACTCTTTGGCTTGGAGGTCGGTGACCGGTTAGACGGTTCTTCGCTAGAAATTGCTCATCTAGGACTCGGCTTTCCCGTTGCATCATTTAGGTAGTTTTCTTTCTGTCTTTACTTTTATGCGCGGATCATATTGCATGTAGAGTGTTGGAGACATGTACGCATTTCTTACTCAGCATGCATCATTGATTTGTCGCGCATCGGCTTTTTCGTCTTCTCCCCCTGTTTTGGACTTAATAATCAGGAGAATCGAAAAATTCGTTAGGCGTTTCTTTTTATTGAAAAATATCTAAAAACAAAAACAATAAAATCGGGACTGCTAATCATACTTGACCTAAAAGACACTTCACTAAAAATCTGTCTTGGGGAGAGTAACCCCCTCCTTGTCTGGTTTGGATGAGCGAGAGAGTGATCCACACATTAGGATAGAGCCTCCGATCTTTTCTTGACTGATTACCGGCTTTCAGTACGGGACAGTCGGTTGAGAAAGATCTGGATACCTATTGACCTCACGTAATCGCTCTGATAGACTGGATGATCACCTAAAATAAAATCGACAAGATAATTGACCGATCCCTTCGGTCTTCAGCTCTGTGTGCGTAGGTGAATTGGGGGTTTGCTTGTTCATCTTGTTTGATTGCCAGATCCCTTCGATCCTTTCTCATCTCCCTCCCTCACCTCCCTTCATTTCTCTTTTCCTCTTCTTCTTTATCCCTGGATGATGGATTCCCCTCACTACGAGCCGACCCTTACGGCTTCTTCTCCGTCTTCTGACCATCACTCCAGTCCACCTTCTAGGGAGGTCGGATCTCCGACCAACCTCCCGCTCCCTCCTTCCCTTTCATCTCATCACTCTGGGCACGATGAAGGGAGGATTCTTCGGCGTGATCCCTTGGTGTTCTTACTCCATTGTGCCATAGAGTTTGTCTCCGTCAAGCCTCTTCTCCACCAGAATCGAGGCCATGACCGGTTACACTCACCGTAACGCAGGTCATCCCAGGCGATATCATCCATACATTATGTTTTTTACTCTAGGTAACTTATATTAATTAGTTGGTTTTATTGTTGTTCAAGTTTGTAATGTAACACCTTCTCATTTCAAACACCTCCATCCTCCCTCGTCGTGGCTAACCACCTCACCGACGCCTTCATCCACTTCTTCGTACTCCTTTCATGCAACCTCAACCAACTCCGGTGATGCACGGTGATAGGAGAGCATCTCCTTCTCCTCATTTTTGTAGGAGAACACACACACACACCACATATCTTTTTATGTGCAACGCAAGCCGAGCCCACGCTCGAGCTCTCAATTCCCATCGCAAGTCTCCGTCAGAACATCCTCCATTCGCACTACCATCCCCCACGCGGAGCTCCACGCCGTCGCACGTCGTCAGCCTTCAGATTGGCCTTCTTATTGTTGCTATTCAAAGGAAGAAGAAGAAGAGAGGGGGCGGATAGTAGCCTTCATTGGATCCACCCCTCTCCTTCTAATCTCAGCCATCCATCCAAGGGGTAGAAATTTTATGCACGCACCCCTTTACTTCTGGTATGTTACGTGTGTGCCTCAGCCATCTAAGAGCCCCTGGACACCATGTGGATTAGTGGCAAGTTTTGCATCCATAGCCCTGCATTTTTGGAACATCTTGGTTGTTTTCGAGTATCTTTTGAACTGAAGTTCGTTCTTATATTCTCATCTGTACCCCTTCACTTAACCGGTCATAAATAATTTATCTTTACTCCATTTTCTATGAGATTTTTTTGTTAGAAAGCTGACTTAAATATCTACATGGTGAATTTTTGAATTCGGGGTACTGATTCAGTGTATTTTGTTAATAACTTTTTGAATATCTTATATCGCTTTCTCATTTATGGCTATGTTGTAGAAACTTATCAGAGAAAACCTGTTTTCAAATTTCATCTAAAGATCCTCTAATTTGTGGCATGTAGAATTTCTGCAATATTTTCAGTGATTGATTTATTTCTAGAGCATCTTTCATCTATTTGAAAATATAAAAATCCGATAACGTACCCCTGATATTGTTATATAATCAGATATTTTTGTTCTATTTTTATCTTATTGTTTGAATAGTCAAAAAAATAAAAATATCATTTCACCCTTCCCGCTATCTTTATTTTTAGTCTATTCATTACATCTCAAAAAAATACCAAAAAAACTGTAGCTTTCCCTCATCTATATCTATATCATATCCAAAGGACATTCAGTGATATTAGGTCTAGTGTCCAAAAACTCAAAAAAATATCAAAACTTGCGAAAATCATTAAAAATTGAACAATGTCAAAAATCCAAAAACAAAGTCCTGTTTTCTTTTTTTTTTATAATTTTTTCTATCTAGGAAAAATATAGATATAATTATAGTACTTCATTTTGAGCTATTGATAGTATTTTTTTGAGTGTCCTATTTGGCTTATTTTTCTAAGTATAGAATCGCATGTTTTATCTTATTACTTGCATTTTCTTTTTTCTAAAAATTCTAAAAACATTGCCAAAATTAATTAAAACACAAAAAAAGATTTTATTCTCTTTATTTGAACTTTATTTCACCTATTTTAAAAATCTAAAAATGTTTTCTCTACTTCTTTTATTTATATCTCTATCTTGTTATCTAAATATATATATATATATATATATGTCATTATTCTTTATATTATTATTACTATTATTTTATTTATAAATTAAAAATCACAAAAACATTTGAATATTTAAAAATAAAATCAAAAATGAAAATTAAAAAACCACATTAAAAAATAGACAAATATCACACAGTCAGTTTTGTGCATCCATTTGCCCAGTCTATCTAGTTTGCTCCCTATGTTCGACACTCTACATACTTGCACCTATACACATATTTTGTAGAGTTAAATAAAATAAATTTTAACTCCACACTTTTATTTCATTGCTTTAATTTGTCGGTTAATTGTTGATTAATTGGGATTCCCTCTGAGGTCGCTTCGACGACTGTTGATCCACCTTGCGGATTGACAAGACCTCGGCAAATCCTAGTTATCAAATGGCGCCGTTATTGGGGAGCAACTGTGCATAGATTGGTTTTATTTGATCGTGACTTATTTGTTTTCTTTATGTATATATTTGCTTTATTTATTTTTTTGATTTATTTGATTTCATTGTGGAATTGTCTAAGCACCTCTTTTATTGTTGGCTTTGCTGCGAGGTACCGTACATCGAGAGAGGCACTTTATTCGGAGCACCTGCTTACCTACGTGCGGCTGCTTTCTGACCTAGCACCAAAGAAGACTTGGAGGAGTTTTTGAAGACAAATTTGTGTCCATTTATTTTAGTTATTTATTTGTAAATTCAAGTGAGAGAGAGACACTATTATTGTAATAGTCAGGACTCTCCGAACTCTGCAACACTTCACGAGGTCCAGTGCCCGAGGGGTTGTTCCCTTGGGGGCCTCGTCGATTTTGTCTCGGTTTACCACCTTTTTTATTTTGTTTTTTGATTTTCACTTTTCTTTATTTTGTGTGATTGAGCCCTAGCTTTAGGATTTGCTTTACGATAGTATAGGTCCTAACACTTAATTATCATTGCATGTACCAATAATATTGTTTGGACTTAGAAAAAATTAATTGGAAATTATTTGGATTTGAGACGACATGTTGAAAGAGGTCGTATACAGTGCTTGTTGGACACGTTGTGGTGGGCACCGATCGACATCGAAGACCGGACCTTGGTCTCATTTCTAAGTAGTTGGCATTTTGTGATTCATGATAATAGCAATTCCTATACTTAGGGTGATTTCATCGGCTTGAATTTGCATATATTGTAGGTTTCAATTCTGCTTTGCATCCTTGCATGAAGAGATTTAGAGGTAAAAATACAAAATAAAAATAAAAGACATAAAAACATAGATAAATATACCTATATATATCCCCTAAAAACTAACTTTTAACAAATAACCTCTAAAAACTAAATAAATATCATAATAAAATAATTTAGAAAATAATAAAGATTTTTTAATTTATAACCAAAAATTTATAAAATCATTTATTATTTAATATCTATTTTCTAATAATTTCAAGGAGGAGATTTCCTGGGTGGTCCACGTGGACCAACCAGGTGGCACAGAGAGTTGACTCTAGTCAACTATCTGACCTGCTTCCTATAGCTGTCATGACCTAGCGCGTAGGTCTTCTTCTCGATTTATGGAGCCTACTCTTTGCATCTTTTTGGATCGAGACCTTCATGACTTTTCTTCCTTGTATATCAATGATTCACGCCCAAGCGTAACCTCAGGCTTTGGATCAATGCATCGCCCGTTGCCCATCGATCTTTGAGACACTTTTTTCAGTCTGTACATATACCCTCCATCGACCTCCTTTGAATTTAGAACACCTTGTGACCTTGCCTTGGCCTTCCTTTCGCTGTACTCCGGACAGGAGAGGTGACAGCTCCCCTATGACATCTTGAGGTGGGCTCTGGCGAGCCGTTAGGTGCTTCCACCACCACCTTCGGTGGAGCGCCACCGTTGAGGTCCGATCTATGGTCTCACGACCATTGATGCACTTTTTACTTAGATTTTCTTGCTGATATTAGCTTCTAGAACCACCTTTAGTAGTTATTTTATCGTTTAATCACGTATTTTCACCGTTAATCCTAGGATCATAGTTCGTCGGATCTCCGCTCCGACGAACGTCCACCGTGCTTTCCCCTATTCCCTAGTGCGCCAAACCACCTCCACTTCTTCCCCTTTGATTTCCCTACATCCCATGCCTCTTCATACACCCAGATCCATCGTGTATCTGGAGATAAGGTCTCCACCTCTGTCACCGCCGCCGAAGACCTCCACCACCCTTCACCCTTCATCCATTGCCACTAATAAGAGCCCCAACCCCCTTGGTTTTCTGTGCTTGATCTTACTACAGGCGCTGAGAGCCAAAGGCCCCTAGAAGGGGTCGATTTTGCTTCTCACTTGAGGTATATGGAGCCCTGATCTTCCCCGAGCCCCTTTGCCATTAAGTCAGCTTCAGGACCTCGATTGAGGGAAACGATTGACAGAGGGAGACTTGGACAACATTTTGAGTCCCCCGCGAGCCGCTCAGGAGGTCAGAGACACACCTAATTGATGATCGAAGCTTGCAGGAAGCCCAGTTCTTCCCTATGCCTATGAGCCTCGTCTCATCCGTCCGATCGAGCCATATTTCCAGAACGTACGGTCTCCGTCCGATAATCCCACATATCAGCCATCGACCGCCCCTGCGTAATCTAATCGAAGCCGTTGGAAGCGAAGCGTCATTGTTGCATCTGGGAACGACACATGGCATAAGTGAAAGGCGCATCATCGTCCATACACGCCCTACTTGGGGTATTTTGCACTTTGACCCAGGAAATTTTTGTTATTTATTTATCAATATCCAAACTTTCATCTATCTTGTAATATTTTTTGCAATATTTATGATTAACCACCTGAACTTTGTGGTAATTGCTATTGGGTCCACACCAGCTCAGCTCACGTGGTCGCCCACGTGAGGTGGACATTTTACATTCGTGCCCCAACAGATTTTGATATATAGTTTTAGCCCAAAAAAGTGAACTTAAAGTTTAATATTTTTGTGAAAATTACACTGTGACCCTTGCTCGTTGTTTTATTTACGTAAATGCCCCTATCAGCAATGTAGTTTCTTTTTGTTTCTTGTATTTATGTTAAATACTACATTGCTCGAAAAATCCACAAAAATAGGTATAGACTTCTGTATGCACAGACTTCCATGCATATATTTAGTTTGCAGATTTAGGACTTTTTAATATTTATTAAAAATAAAAAATTGCCTTATTTTTCCCTATCTACAGTATAAAATACCAAAAAATATAAAATTATTTTGAAAAATTCCCCAAAAATATATTTTATTTATTTATGTATTTTTGACTTCTAGATCAAAAATCCCTAAAAATTACAAAAGAAAACTCTTAAAAACAGAAAAACCCTTAAAACATTTATAAAAATATAAAAAATGCCTAAAAATCCTAAAATATCTATTTTCTGTTTCTGAATTTTCTTTATATTATTATGAATATATCAAAACTAATTTGGAGAAATTTTGATTATGTTTCCTATTTTATATCTCCATTTTAATTTCAACCTATTTAATTAAACCTTGTTTTAAGGTATTTTTTACTTTAAATATATATAAAAATAAACAAAAATGTCTAAAAATCACAAATATAGTAAAAAAATAATTAAAACCCAAAAATATTTTATTTTCTTTATTTTGATTATTTTTATTAATATTTATATCTATTTTAGTCTATATTGTATACATACTTTATATATAGCTTTATTACATATTATAAAAAGAAAAATAAAATATAAAAATATAAAAAGAATATATTAAATAGAAAATTTAAAAAATCAAAATATAGAAATATAAAATAAAAATAAAACATTATTAAATATTTAAAACCCACGAAAAGACATATAGATAAATAGTCCACAATCATCTTTTGTGCTTCATAGCCCGATCTAGCCATCTGCTCCATGTGTTCGACACTCTACACTACTTGCACTATACACGTATTTGTAGAGTTAAATAAAATAAATTTTAACTCCACACTTGCTTTTCATTGTTTGATCATCATTGTGGGTTAATTGTTGTCTGAATAGGGTTTCTTGCAGGTTGCCAAAACGACTGTGTCTCCGCCTTGTGTGAGACATATTTTAGACCTGTGAAAAATCCTCCTAAACAAATGGCAACATTGCCGGGGAGCAATCGTGCTTAGATTGGCTTTGTTTGATTGTGAATTATTTTGTCTATCTTTTTACTTTATTTATTTTCTCTTTTGTTTGATACAATTATTGAGTTGTCTAATCTCTCTTTGTTGACTTCGCCACGAGGTCCGGTGGATCGAGGGAGGTGCACTACTCAAGGCACCTACGTACCCATGTGAAGACGGGTTCAGACTCTTGACCTAGCATCAAAGGAGGCTGAGAGAAAAATTTTGAAGACAGAGCCATTTTAATTTTATTGTAATCATGTTGCAATATAAAAGTGAGAGAGGGACATTTATTGTAATAAACAGGACTCTCCAGGACACTTCACACTTTACGAGGTCCAGTGCTCGAGGGATTGTTCCCTTGGGGGCCTCGTTAGTTTTTTTGCGGTTTTCATCACCATTTTTTGTTTTCCAGTTTTATTTTCTTTCTTTTATAAGATTGAGCCCTAGGTATAGGATTGCATGTCGATAGATTAAAGGCAAACATATAATTATCAATGCTTGTACCTATAGCCTCGTTTGGACTTAGTCAAATTATAAATTGCTTCTTATTTTGATTTGAGATTGAGCGCCCAGAGAAGTGCTATATAACACTTGCAGGATCTGTTGTCGCAGACATCGATGCACTTCAGAGACCGAACTTTTGGGATCTCTCTTCTTGATATTTAGCATATTGTTCTTCATGCTAATAACAATTACTATACCTAGGGTGATTTCATCGGCTGCTTTTGCATATATATATGTTTCAATTCCGCTGAGTATCTTTGTAAATAGAGTGCTGGAGGCAAGGTGAGCATTTACACTTTAGCATTCATCATCGATTTGTCGCTTGCATTGCTTTTCTAAATCTACCTCAGATTTTGACTACGCATGTGCCAAGTAAAATTGACTCCTCGATAGGCTCGTGCATTTCATACTAAAAATATAAAAAAGTTATAACAACTAAATTGGGAATGCTAATATTACTCAACCCTAAAATCAACAAAAAAAAGAAAAATATTTGTCCTGGGGTGAGTATTCCCCTCATTGTCTTCGTTTTACTTGCTCGCGTACACACTAAGGTTAGTGCCCAAATCCCATAAAGCCAAATCTAAGTGATTGTACAATTTTTTGACTTCTCACCTAACTCTAAATTAGACAAGGTTAAAAGACCAAACTTTCACGGTCTTCACAGAGTTGAGTAGGTGAACTGAGGGGTTTATTTTGTGTGCGTTTGTTTGTGATTTTTTGTGTGCATTGTAGATCACTTCTATGCATTTGCGCCTTTCTTCTCATTCCTCTTGATTTGACCATCATGCTCTCCCTATCATTTTCTTTTGTTTTGAGATGGCCGACTAGAGCACTTTCTATCCGGACTTTGCGGATTCCTTGTACCCTCCAATTGGTCCACCTCCCTTTTTCCGGGAGGACATTGCTCCTGATTTTTGTACATATCCGCCTAACCCATTATTTCAGGATTCAGATTTTGATTTTTACCCATTATCACCACCACCATCACCTTCACATTTCAACAATCCCCTTTTCCTATAATAACCTGAGCTAAGAAGTAATTTTTGACAGCACCCACCATCCTCATCTCATTCACCTGATCATGCGATTTTGGAGTCACGTTTCATGATGTCCACACTTGAGATCTTGAACCAGATGATGGAGCATATAATCTCAAGGATGAATGACCTATTTTGCATAAATAAGAGCCATATTGTCATTCCACCTTTGAGGATATGGATTCACTTGAGGATTATCATGAGAGCTTGCAATCGCCAACAATTCAAAAAATGAGAAAGATTTAAAAATTCAAAAATATTTCAAGAGACACATGATCGATTCGGTCTGTGGGGAGAGGGCCCATCTGGCAGACGCTTTGAACACACATTCATTCACATCTTGTCCCATCCTTGTCCCCGAGGATGACACTATACAGACTTTTCTTAGTCGTCATTGTGTATATGCTGATTCTGATCTCCTCCCTTGTATGGAGGAGGTCCAAATATTAAAAAAAATGGTTGACTGAACCTGAATTGGTGGCTATTCATGAGATCATACAAGCCCCACTTCACCAGGCCATGACCCATTTATCTGCTCCTCAACCCAAGAAGAGAAAGCGAATGAGCGGATCTGAGCATCATATCTTGACCATGGACACTATCCATGCCATCACACACCGCCCTATTCCTAGGAAAAGGAACACTGCTACACCATTCATTAGTTGCGCCATCTCTGATCATACTTGTGATGACACTCTCCTCGACGGCGGTGCTTCGATTAGCATCATACCCTTCTCGTTGGTACAATCTGTTCACTTAGGGCCTCTTAAAAAGATAAGGATGATCATTCAGTTTGCTGATGGCTTTATCAAGAGGCCTAAGGGTATTCTAGAGAATGCCAACATTTCGATTCAGGACATGACTACACCATTAATCTTGTCGTTTTGCCCATGGAGACCTCCACTAGGGAGCACTCTCCAATCATCCTTGGACGACCTTTTCTCGCCACTGTGAGGGTTGTTATTGACTATGGATCAGGAGAGATTCGCTTCCATCCTGTTGACGAGAGCGAGGTGATCATTACTGCACCCACTATTGATCAAAGACTTGCACCTGATGCACCTTCACCTATCTTAGCTGACCCTGAGGACCATGACCTTGATGAGACGATCAGAGACTTTTGTTGTATGTTGCAATCCACTGAGACCCGAGAATTCCTACCCATGGAGAGATACTTGAAAAGCATGGACCTCGAAGTTCCTTCTTCTCGTATTTGGCAATGTGTTGACGACATCTGCGGGATTTACACGATTGACAACTTAGAGCAGAGGGCAGACACAGATGATACCAAGGCCGAATTTTATCTTGTTGCTTTTATTTAGGAATTCAGGCCTTTTAATGAGAATGATGATCTGGTTGAGACTTTTGAGGACGAATATGATTTGACTACTTCCACAAATGAGTTTATTCCTTTTGGTTTTGACCTAGTAGAGACCTCGCATAACGACCTTGACTCTACTTCTTCCGATAATGGGTTTCGTCTCTTTTCACTTTGATATCTGCAAGACACCCAAGGTCGGACCTGGCCACACTACTTCCACTGACCCGTCTGTACCTTCTCACTCTACGACTGTTGAGGATCTTCACCAGGTCGATTCTGATGGGCTTCTGTCCACTGTGGACCCCAATATCGACCTGCATCTTGTCATATCCATTCCTCAGTGGTCTCGCAAGAAGGTTCGCTTTCGACCTTCTTGATTCTTTGTACATCCATTCTTGTTGTATATTCGCTTTCGTTTCCCTCAGTCCATCTCCCATACCGCTCATCCACCCCATTTTCATGTGTACCTCGCTTAGGACGTACCTTGTCCTCAATATAGGGGAGGTGGACAAGCCGAGTGTTCTTTCTTCGTTCTGTTTCATCACTCCTGTTGTTGTCTATACTTAGGGCTTTTTTACCCTAAGTATAGGGGGGTGATGTCTACATCCTCTTCTATCTTTTCTTCCATCTTCATCTCTCTTTCATTCTTTTCTTCTTTTCCTATTTACTTTTTCTTTTTCTACCGAAAAGGTGTTGCCCCTTTTTGTCAGTCTTCTATATTTAGTTCATTCTTTGTCCTAAGTATAGGGGGTGTGCACCCCAAGTTTTTCTTTCATTCTGTGATCCTCTCCATTGTCTCTTCTTCTTGTCTATACTTAGGGATATCTTACCCTAAGTATAGGGGGAGACCGTTTGAGCACTATTTGTTCATTCCCACCCTTGACCCTCCCTGCCTTGTGTATAGTCTGCTATACTTTGGATTACTTGATCCTAAGTAGGGGGGACGGTCAACTTCTCATTTATTCATTCATTCATTCGTTCCTTTAATCTTTAGAATTTTCTATACTCAGTGCGAGTTATGTCTTCTCTTTTTCTCTCTGATCTATGAGGACATAGCTCACGCTAAGTATAGGGGGGCCATATATACTTTGTATATACTTTAGCCATAACTTGTACTTTCAAATTTTTAATAATAATTTTGGATAAAATACAATTAAATTAATTAAAAAACACTTAGTAAAAGATGCATATTTGTTGAACCGAGAAAATCGGAGGGTCGTACGGTTTCACAAGGTGAAACCGCAGTCGATGCGGTGACCGCTCAAAAATCCCGATTCAAACAACAATTAACCCACGACAATCAAGCAGTGAAAGTGTGTGGAGTTAAAATTTATTATAAATCTACAACAAGATGTGTATAGTGCAAGTATGTGTAGAGGTCGAACACAGGGAGCAGAAAGGCTAGATCGGGGCAAAAATGCTCAAAATGTGTGTGTATGTGATCAAGAGTCTACTATGCTATTTTTTTGTGGGTTTTTAAATATATATTTTTTATTTAATTTTTGATTTTATATTTTTGTATTTTGATTTTTAATTTACTGATTTTATATTTTCTTTTTATATTTTTTATATATTTTTTAATCTTCTTTTTCAATATTGGAATATATGAACTACGTAATAAAAGGGAGAAAGAGATATTTATAAAAATAAATAAAAATGTCCAAAAAATAGAAAATAAAGTCTTTTTGGTCTTTTTATACTTTTTTTACTGTTTTTGTGATTTTTGGGAATTTTTCCAAATATTTTTGGTATTTTTAAAAGTCAAAATAAAAGAAAACAGTGAATTAAATACAAGGCTGAAACTAAAATGGGGAAAAAATAGAAAACAGTAACAAAAATTCTCCAAGTTACTTTTCACTTAAAGATAATGAAACAAAGAAAATTCAGAGACAAAGTTTGTATTTTTAGGATTTTTGAGGAATTTTTAGGATCTTTATAAAGGTTTTTGGAGTTTTGCAATTTTTAGGAGTTTGGTTTTGTAATTTTTAGTGATTTTTAGTCTGAAAGTAAAACACACTAAAATATGCAAAATATATTTTTTTGGTATTTTTCTGGAAGGTTTTTATATTTTTTTATGGATTTTATAAGCTAGACAGTGCTGAAAATGGATGTTTTTTATTTTAATAAATATTAAAAAGCAATAATTATGGAAAATAAAAATATGGCGAGATTCTACTATGAAACAGAGATCTAAACTAATTTTTAGGGATTTTTTTGGTTTTATAAATGCGTGCAAAAATTACTAGAAGCATAAGGAAAAATCATGTTTGCAGGGGCATTTTTGTAATTAGGGTAGAAGGTGAGGGCCTGCGTGCAAAGTTTTCAGAAAGTATTCACTAATTAGCAAAGTTTGTAGACTAAGTTTAAAAACCTAGAACTGCATTGGTTTTACTGTAAATTTCCCACTTAAGCACGTGCAATGCACACGCCTGGGAAGGGTGTTTCTGTAAATAGCCAAAAATCCAGGGGCCAGATCGCAATTGTCCAAAAAGTTTTCTACTGAAATAATGAGTTCATGGACTAAATGCTAAGAGTTAAAGTTCAGAGGTTATCGCCACAAAATGCCCAAGCACGTACGTGGATAGCACGTGCCTGGCGAGGACGTCTACGCAATTTGCCAAAAGCCCGTGGGGCCAAAATGCAAAATACACAAATAAAACAACTGCAGAAGAATGTTTGAAGAGTCTTGATTAAATACAAAAAGGACTGGGTGGATGTTGCAAAATACCCAGAATAAGGGGCGGCCACGGATGGCGGATATCTCTTTACTTGTCCACGTGTCGCGTCCGAGGTGCGCGATGCCCCTTCGCGACGGGCGGCTAGGATTAGAAGCCTTGAGCAGATCGGACGGTGGGGCTGCAGCAAGATCTGATGGCACATGTGCTTCGTGAAGAACGCGGCCCAGATCGACGGTTCTGGAGGGTGCAGCAAGAACACGCCAAGAACAAGTCACCAACGACCTTGACTCGCCAAGATCTTGGTGCCCCGAGCTGTGAATACCCCTCCGAAGGCCCCACACAGTTCGTGGAAGCTTCCTCAAGGGGGATAGCGGCTTCAAAATGGCCTACGACGGCCGGAGCTCCGCTGCGGAGTTGGCGAGGGAGGACGGCCCCCAGGAGCTTCGAGCTGCAACAAAATCGACCCCCAGGAGGGCCTTTGCGCGCCTGGCACCTGCAATCAAAATGCGCAGTGACAGAAGATGGTCCAGGGGCGAAAACGAGTGGGTTTAGAGGAAATGGACGACGGAGGAGAAACTCGCCGGAGAAGCTCTGGCGAGGGTGTGATGGGTGACGCAAGGGGTGAAGTGCGAAGTAAAAAAAAGGGTTGAATCCTAGAGCTGTTGAAAGTAAAGTAAAACAAAGAAAACGAGAAAAAATGGACCTCAATTGGCTTTAAAAGCCAAGAGATATGACCTCGACGGCGGTGGCCGGAGATGGGAATGGTGGAGCGCCCAATCAACACATAATCGCCTCCCAAGAGGGCTGGGAGTCTCCCTGTCACCGAGACCAGTATTGAGCTCAAGCAAGGGGGACCAACATGAGTCAAAATGGGGTTCCAAAATGGGCTGCTGCGGTCCCTGCGGGTGTCGACAACTTGGCTGGGGCGGCAAACGTAGCCGGCATTCACCGGAGCTGACCTGCAACGCCGGGGTCGAGGACGAGCTCCAAGTGGTCCGGCGAGATCCAAACTCGCCCCCAGATTCCCTTTTAGCTCCAGAAACACCTGCAGCCGGTCAGTAGGGCCACGGGCAAAATGCTGTGGCCCACGAGTGAAGAAAATGTGGGTGGAAGGCAACGGTAGATATGGAACTCGCCGGAGCAAGCTCCGGCGAGATGGCGTAGGGGGTAATCTGAGGGTGCTACTCGACAGGAAAAGGATGGATTATTCCTAAGGCAACCCTAGCCAAAACAAATGCAAGAAAGACACAATGAAACGGACCTCAAAGGTGTGAAAACCCAAGGTTGATTCCTCGACGGCGGCGACCCACCGGAGGTGGTGGAACGACACCTTCGACTCGTCGAAGGCCTCCCCGAATAGCTGGAGGGTGTGTTGTCACCACACCCAGTCCGGAGCTGGGTCTTGGGAGGTTTCAAGCGGGTCAAAGAGTGTTCAAGGGCAAGAGGAAGGTTTGGGGATGTTTTTGAAAGGTGCTTGGGTCGGCTCGAAGATCAAGGGAGAACGGGCTACACAGTGGTCCTCTGCCAAAGGAAGAAGATGGGCGAGCTAGAGGGTTCCTAGGGGAACAACTTTGCAGAAGGGCGCGAGCCCAAAGGATGAAAGGGCATCCCGCGAAAAACCCAAGAAAGTGGGTGCTCGAAATTAGGGCTGCTAATTGAATTGGATCATTCGAATTCGATTAGAATTCGTTCGATAAAAATTCAAAAAAAGTTCGATTCGAAGTCAAATGAACTAAATTTGAATTTAACTTTTGGATTCGATTCCCAAATGAATCGAATCTGAATTCACTTGGATTCGTTCAATAACAATTCGATTCGATTCGATACACACATATATGATATGGTATGAAGCATTATATATATATGTAAATAAATGTAGTATATAATTTGTAAAATCCCCACACATGACACACAACTTAATATAATAAATAAAAATTTTCGTCATCTTATTCTAAACATCCCAATCTTGGGATGCCCATTGCGCACACCATACCCCCTCTTTACTCCCACAAATTCTCTCTCTCCCCTCGACACTCATGAGAAAAAATCCTAATATATGATGCTGCTCTCCAATGCTGCCAGCTCCAACCTCTCGCTCATGCTCACTCTCTCCAACTTTGCTGACTCCAGCCTCCCACTCCTGCTTGCCCCTCTCCAATGCTTCTGGCTCTAGCCTCCCACTCCTGCTTGCTCTCTCCAATGACATTGGCTCCAGTCTCTAGCTCTTGCTCGCTCCCACAACAGACAACACCACCCTTCCAATAGCCAACCCCACCATCAGCTCCTGTTCTCCCTCGCCATAGACAACGACATCGGTTCTAGACTCACCGACGTCGTCAGCATCTCTCCATCTCTCCATCTCCCCCACAGCTACTGGTATTACCACACACACCCCTTTTAACCAAAAATCTTAAGATTTAGGTTCTATCCAAATAATTTATGTGATTCTAAAATATACTGCAAACAAACACGTGCTAAATTTTTAAAAACCATCCTGTGGTCACAGATTTCAAATTTCTAACAATCTTTTCATTAATCACATTCTTAATCCTCCCATCCATCATATGAAGGATATGGTTAGATCCTCAAGCGCATCACGGAAGCGTGAGCATCGTATCGAATACGACGAGGAGCGACTAGTCGCACTAGTTGCTCGATGCAGCAGAATTTAAAAAATTTTCTTACGAAGAAACCACATGATCCAAGAACGCTTCTCGGATCGTTTCGTCTAAATCACAAACAAGTAATAGGATTACCTCTTGAAGCGTGGTTGCGATCGAGTCTCTAAACGAAGAGACCTCCTGTCTCAAGTCCGATCCGACGGAGGAGACGTTTGCGAGCGCGGGGATGAACCGCGTGCTTCTCGCAATCCATATTGATGATCCAAGCGACGGATCTCCTGATCTCGACACACGAGATCCGACGTCTTCTTCACGAGCGAGGCGCACCGAAGGAGACGGAGATCCACGAGCAGACGAACGGGCAGCATAACGACGATGCCGCGACGATGGAGAACCTCTCTAGGTCATCCATGGAGGACGACCACATGAGAGGGAGAGAGGGCTGTTGAGTAGAGAAAGAGAGAGAAAGACTTTGCTCCAATATTGCATGTAAAATAGAGAGCATGGTATGCCTCTCTATTTATAGGGTTTTGGGATCCATGGATCTCAATCCATGGGACATATAAAATCAATGGATGAGATTGATTTATGTCAATCTAGTGGTCAAGATTGTTGTTTGTAAAAACCAACAACTTTAGATTAAAATATTAATTGTCAAAATCAAATATAAATCAATCCAATAAATAAGAAGAGAATATGCATGTGGGGGCAATCTCATGGAAATCCATGAGATTGCATGCTTCCTTGATTTTCTCCATTATTTATTTCCAACAACTTTTGTTGGTTATTTATTCATCAAAAATAATTCACAATTATATTTGAGAATATTGCAATCTTGACATTGGAAATTTGTGAATCATATTCACAACCCAAAACAACATATAATTTACATTGTCAATTAATTAGACAATGTGTATCCAATACACATTAATAATTAATCAACAAATATAAATTATAATTAGCTCTCTTTAATACATTATAAATCACATTTATAATATATTATGAATAATTGGATATTATTATCCACATTATTCTTATCCATAATAATTAAATCACATTTAATTATATTGGATAACTTATTCTCATGTGCTCAAATAATATGAATCACATTCACATTATTTACATCTTTGATAATCAAATCATATTTAATTATCTAAGATAACTCTCCTTATAATATGAATCAAATTCATATTATTCATGATAATTAAATCACATTTAATTATCCATTTTCTCAATGCTCAGATACATATATCAACAATAGAATTATCCATGAACTCTTTCAAGGATAATGCGCTTTATCCGCGAATACTTGGAGATAAGGACAGGGCGATTGTATTGTTCCACTTATAGTGACATGGATATTGAGATCATATCTCAAATCCAGATCGCGGGCCTCCCATAGATGCTTGATTAAATCAAGACCGCAAATCTAATCTTCTCATTGCATCTGAATCACATTCAGATCAATGTCCAACATTTGGACTAAGATCAGATTACTTCTCTACTGAGAGGAGTCACTAAAATCCAGACCCGTTTCATCACTCCCTAGGAATGGAAGCGTCATGGTTATACAATCGTTTATGATCACATCACCCTCAGGTATTCCCAACACCTGTACATCCTACATACTGGAAGACTCAGAATAAACCCGAAGTATTAGATCAACTTTACACTGTCTACTTCAGGGTTCTATCAGTAAGTTTCTCATTTGATCATTGGGAGTCGGTGTTGATCATATACTTTCCAAAAGTATATATCATACCTAGGTCTTGATCATATACTTTCCAAAAGTATATATCAAACCTACAAATTCGGTCAAGCTTCCAAAGCGAGACGACCATGCGCATGGCTTTTGATTCTTCCCAATATCTCATGAGTGAGCTCATGTCTTCCGGTTCAGTAACTGAACCTGTATGATCCCTTTGAGAGATCGTACTACTCATATGCCCTTATATGCACACCAGCGCGTCGGTGTATAGACCTTGATTAGGTCATCAACCTATTGGTCTGCCAAATGTACATACTCAAACATACAGTAACACATCTGTCTCCGGTCAGAGGATGCGTGCCTGTATCGTGACAGCATACGATATAGGACTTTGGTTATCTCGATCTCGTTAAGTCAACTTTTTGACCTAACTAATCTGACACCTCCGAATCTCTATTCCTATGCAGAGGACCTGCATCAAGAGGTCGGTCAGATATCAGCATTTAGAGAAAAGGTTGGCATCTCCTTCTCAGGCTGGAGATCATCTCTTAATAATCATTTGATGGTGCTTGATGAGTCCTCAATCTAACTCTTTAGATATTCATCCAAGAACCATCCTCTATGATTCAATAATTGAATCAACAGCTGTATGATCATTAAGATGGCCATGGTACATAACCCTAATTGTACTAAGGGACCTATTATGCAAATTATGTATTCTTCATTTCAGATCAGGGAATGATATTCACAATAACATTTATTGCATAATGGCTTTCCGTGGGCTCGCATGTCCAACATCATAATATCCATATCTTATGATAAGGGCAACCAAGCATTTGAATACAAATAATATCTTAGAGACAATTAAGGTATGAATAGATTTCATGGATTTCGAGCTTTGCCTAAATGGCTAAATGTGCAAAAGATCATAGCTGCAACTAAATTCCATTTCTCATCAAGAGTACAAGGGGACTAGGTTATCAAGAAGGAAATATCATCATAATCTTTAATAAGCCCAACTATGCCCCCATAAGAGTGCATTGAAATAAGGTAAGCATGAACTGTTCATACTTGATGTAGAAAAAATATTACATATTAGAAAATTGAAGATCAGAGCCATACCAACTGAGTTCTCAGTACGGTCTGTTGGGTTTTATACACCTCAGATGTTGGATTCAACTCTATAAGTCAGTTCACATCGCCCTTTTATGGTTCTGATGGAATTTAGTAATTCTTTTTTTCTCAGCTATCACGGAGATAGGTCACAATTGAAGGGAAGATATTGAGTATTCTTTAGAGATGCGTGGAACATAATCTTCTGGTTATTATTTTGGACATGTATATCTATTAATCTATATCTTGTATTTCTATATTGGCATGGAATTTAAAATATAATTTTGAGTATGTGTTTTCATTTTTTAGAAGTATAATTCAAACATACCATCTTCTCAAGATAGTGTCCATGAAAGGGCCATTGGGCGTGATGATGATATTAATGAAAAAGTGGAAGAAGAGGGTGAAGAAAAAGGAAAAATCAATTCCTGAAATAATTAATAAGATTGATAGAAAGAAAATATCAATGGTTAAGAGAATGAGAAAGTTGGTGGAGTGCTAGTTGAAAGGTGTAGATGCATTGATTGAATTTTCATCATAGATACAAAAAGAAAAGATCAATGGTTTATCAATATGTCAATAATTATTTTTTCTTTATATATTCAATTCACCATAGGTACAAAAAGAGCAAGTGAGGATTGCAATAGATATACATGAACGACAAAAGTTAGGTACTTTAATGCAATTTATATTATCCATTTAATTTTACCATTTACGTTAAAAGTTTTTTACTTATTTCAATTATTTTTTCACAAGTTAGTATCACAAAGTCTATTCATCTATCTGAAATTAAAATATTATTAATATATATATATTTTATTATTAGTCACGTTATTAAATAAAAGTCTAATTCAATAAAAATGAATCGAATTTGAATATTCGAAACTCCAAATGAATTGAATTTTAATTTATATTAGAAATTTGTTTAATATTCGATTCGAATTCGGATTCGAAAATTTTATAATGAATTGAATCTGAATATAGGTGGATTCAAATGTATTCGATTCGATTAGCACCCCTACTCGAAATGGTCCAGAAGGCATAGACCTGGGGTCAGGGAGTTGACCCCCGGTCAGCGGATGGCGTGGCCTGATTGGGCCACATCATCCGCAAAAAGACAAAAAAGAAATAAACACTTTGTAAATTGAATTAAAAATAGTAAATGATTTAATTAATTTTAGGTTATTTAATGAAAAATGTTTATTATTTTATATAGTATTTTATTCCGATTTTTAATTATTTTTATGAGGTATATTTTTACAAGTTACTTTTATACCCCTATATAGGTATATTACCTATATATTGTATCCTTTTATTTTTATTTTGTGTATTTTACTTTTATTATTTTTATTTATTATTTTCTAAAATTATAAAATACTTTTATCTACACAAATATATTTTTATTTTAATTTTATGATGTGTTTTGTATATTTAATAAAATATAAATATGTATTGTATAGGTATGGGTATAGGTAGTATGTAAGTATTTTATTTTGAGTTTTATTTAGGTTTTTATTCTGATTTTTATACACATAATTATTATAAGTATTAATTACAACATTATAAAAATATAAAAATACAAAAATAATGAATAAATAATAAATTGAAAATTTTAATCTGTACAAGTATACAATGAGGGTCCAAAACTCAACTTTCAAACCGTAGCTCCGCCAAATGCGAAGCCACCGCCATTAAATAGCTTATTTTATTCTATATACAATTAAAGTGAGTTTGATGCATTTGGAGTTTTCATTTGTGAGATACGGGTCTGGGAAGTTGGGATTCTGGAATTTTATTCAGACCATAACTTTTTATCTGTGTATTATTTTTTTGTGAAATCAATTTTGATTTTTCTATATTTAATTATCTACAACTTTCATGTACAAAGTTTCTTTATTTGATGCACAAAAAGTGGAACCAAAAATAGGTCCCAAAATGAATAAAGAATGAATTAATAAATATAGGTATTTGGCCCTTATCTCCCCCTACTTTATTCCTTGTCGACCTATTCATCAAGATGCCTAGGTCTCGGGGTTTCGGGTCATAAAATATTTACAATATTTTATTCTTTTTCTTTTCTTTTCTTTATTCTATAATTTTGGCATTAAAAACAGTATTTTACACAATATATACACACATATGCATGAATGCTAAAATGCATTAATTAAGCTTATCTACACGCATTTACTAGGATTTTTAAGGCCAAAATGATAGAATAAAGATGATGAAACGTAGATTCATCATCCCCCTATACTTGCCTTTGCTAGTCCCTAGCAAACACTTATGCAATAAGTGCAGAAAAGAAAAACAAAGAAAAGAAAAAGAAGAAGGTGGATTAAGTGTAATTATCAAACTTGTCTTCGCAAAATCAAAGTTTGGAGCTTAAGTCGGACCTTTGGAATTTTAGTGCGGGCGGAACCTTAATGAGAACTGAATTTGAAATCCAACAGTCCTCGAGAATCCCAAAACTCTGTCCAAGTCTCCTCAATAGCCAGGTCAAAAATATCTCAATTCATACGCAAACTCTTACGACTATGAATCTGACTCGTACAGTGTAAGTGATTGTGGCTCTCCCCAGCTAGAATGACAAAGAAACTGACTTCTCCAGTACGACAACCCAATGATTCCCCAATCCAATAACTCCATCCTCGAGGAGCGGAGTATTCCCTTCTAAGTTCAAGTGGCAACCAGCTCAAGAGGAGGGGGTGAAGAGAAGAATGGACGGTAGCCAGTGTAGCTACCTATCCTGGGATGCAAGACTAGTGTAGTCAAGTCATCCTGCTGCAGGCTCACATATTTGACTTTGGAACTCAAGCTTGCTTATTGACTTTACAACATATTCGTATACTTTGCAGGCTTTTTATTTTTGTATATGCCTGACCCTTTTTTTTTGAAGTACTATATACAACAGCATTTACATAAGGAGTTTTTCCTCTTGAGCCAGTAGACTATCCCTCTTTTGAAGCTTTATTGCAACCCACACTCTCCTGTCTTTAGACTTCCTAATCACTGGACGGGTTGGGGTGCACTTCCCTCCCTAGAGGAGGACAAATGTTTCCACTTGTGTGCGTCTCATACTGGCAAATCCAATCCCCTCACCACTCCAACTGAGTTGAGCCATGTCAAAGGTGCAGATGTCCAAGTTATGTCATTATCAACAAGAGTCGTGCGTGTGCTCCGAAATATTCTACTTAGGCAGTCAAGAATCCATTGAACCAAGTCCCGTGATCCTCAAAGAATTAAGTCAACTAGACCTGAAGTACCTCAAACCCAGTTCCTATAAGGTTCCTGTTATTAGGTAGATTTTGAGGTCCAATCAAGCTCCAATCTCCGGATTTTACTTAGACTCGTTCAACTATCAAACTCAATCCGAAAAATGCGAATGCTATGCAATGCCATGCAGAAAATATTTTTGTGATGCAATTTTCAAAGATTTTGAACTTTTTATGGATTTTTGAAAAGATGATGATGCAAATGCAGATGCATTTGTTTTGTATTTTTCGAAAAGATTTTTCAAATGTTTTTGGATTTTAATTTTGCAAATATTTTTGGGATTTTTGAAAACAAAAAGTTTTTGGCTAAAAGCTAGGTTAAAACTATATACACGGGAGTGCTTCTTATATATACAAGAAGTGGATTTAAGAATTTACAAGGGTAAGTGGTCAATTATATATATATATATAGTGGATTTTGGTGTGATGTAAATATTCCTCAAACTTATTTGACACAAACTTTTTCAAACAATTTTTGAAAACTATAGTCCAAAATAATTTTTACAAACATTTTTACAAACATGTACACACATTTGAAAACCATTTTGCAAAGGTTTTCAAAACAGTATAGATAGATTTTTCAAACGATTTTTGCAACCATTTTTCAAACCATTTGCAAATCATTTTTCGAACATTTTACTTCACACAAAGAAAATAAATTTTACAAACCACACATTTTTACAAAGGTTGAAAACATGTAACAAAATATTTTCAAAATAGTTTTCAATAAATGTTCACAAAGATTTTCAAACTATTTTTCAAACATTTTGCAAAAAACATTTTCACCTGATTTATCAATCAGTAAATACAAAAAGAATTTGAGGAATGATAACATCTTTTTATTAAGGATTTTAATGAATTTTAAAGAATTATTAGCCATATTATTTAGAAAATACGAAGGTACGTGTTATGGCTAAAGTATATACGCAGTATATACGACCCCCTATACTTAGCTTGAGCTATGTCCTCTTAGATCAGAGAGAAAAGAGAAGACATAACTCGTACTGAGTATAGGAAAATCTAAAGAATAAATGGACGAAGAAACGAATGAACGAATGAGAAGTTGACCGCCCCCCCTATACTTAGGATCAAATAATCCTAAGTATAGCAGACTGTACACAAAGCAGGGAGGGTCAAGGGTGGGAATGAACAAATCGTACTTAGATTGTCCCCCCCTATACTTAGGGTAAGATATCCCTAAGTATAGACAAGAAGAGGAGACAATGGAGAGGATCGAAATGAATGAAAAACTCGGGGTTCACACCCCCCTATACTTAGGACAAAGTACGTCCTAAGTATGGAAAACTGTCTACAAGGGCGGCACCTTTTTGATACAAAAAGAAGATAGAAAATGAAAAGAAGAAAAGAAGAAAAGAGAAAATAGATCAGAAGATGGAAGAGAAGATCGTGAGAATGTACGCATCGCTCCCCCTATATTTAGGGTGAAAGAAGCCCTAAGTATAGGCAATGACAGGAGTGATGACACGAAACGAAGAAAGAACACTCGGCTCGTCCACCCCCCTATACTTAGGACAAGGTACATCCTAAGCAAGGCAAACACGAGAATGGGTGTACGAGCAATACGGTAGAGAGAACAGAGGTACACAAAAGTGAATATATAACAGAGATGGATATACAGATGGTCAAGAAGGTTGAAAGCGAACCTTCTTGCGGGACCGCTGAGGAATGGATCTGGTGTGATGCAGGTCGACATCAGGGTCCACAGTGGACGAAAGCCGATCAGGGACGACCGAGTGAAGATCCTCAGGGGCCCTAGGATGTGAAGGCACAGACGGGTGAGTGGAAGATGTGTGGTCAGGTCTGGCCTTGTGAGGCTCGCTGATATCAAAGTGAAATGGGACGAACTCATCATCATCGGAAGTAGTGTACTCAGTGTCGTCCTGTGAGGTCTCGTCCAGGTCAAAATCAAAAGGCACGAACTCATCGGTGAAAGTAGTCGAAATTTGTTCGTCCTCAATAATCTCAACCGGATCATCTTTCTCATCAAAAGGCCCAAATTTCTGAAGAAAAGAAACTAAATCAAATTCGGCCTTAGTCTCATCAATATCTATGTGGACAGGAGCGGACTCATCAGTGGAAGTAGTCAGAGCATGTCCGTCCAGTATAGTCTCTAAATCTTCCCTCCGCTCAATGGTATCGATTGTGTAAATCCCACGGATGTCATCAACACATCGCCAATCACAGGAAGCAACAACACCAAGGTCTATGCTTTCCGAGCTTTCCTCCTTGGAGAGGAATTCTCGGGTCTCATCATCGGTCATGAAGAAGGTCTCTCTGATATCCTCATATAGATCATAGTCCTCGGGGTCAGCCAAGATAGGTGAAGTCATATCAGGTGCAGGTCTCTAGTCGGCAGTAGGTGCGGTGATCAACGCTTCGCTCTCGTCAGCAGGACGGAAGCGAATCTCTCCTGATCTATAATCAATAACGACCCTCGCAGAGGCGAGGAATGGTCGTCCCAGGATGATTGGAGAGTGCTCCCCTGTGGAGGTCTCCATGGGCAATACGACAAAATCAACGGTGTAGCTCGTGCCCTGAATCGAGATGACGGCGTTTTCAAGGATACCCTTCGGCCTCTTTATTGATCCATCAACAAACTATACGATCATCCTGGTTTTCTTGAGAGGCCCTAAGTGAAGAGACTGTACCAACGAGAAGGGTATGATGCTAATCGAAGCACCGCCGTCTAGGAGAGTGTGATCACATGTGTGGTCAGAGATGGTGCAGCTAATGAAAGGTATGGCAGTGTTATTCTTCCGAGGAATGGGACGGTGTGTGATGGTGTGGGCAGTGGCCATGGTCAAGATGTGACGCTCAGATCTGCTACTCCGCTTTCTCTTCTTGGGAAGAGGAGCAGATAAATCGGTCATGGCCTGCTGAAGTGGGGCACAGATGATCTAATGAATGGTGGCCACCACTTCAAGTTCAGTCAACATTTTTTTGAATTTTTGGACCTCCTCCATACAAGGGAGAAGGTCAGAATCAGCATATACACGAGGCATGCCAAGAGCAGTCTGTACAGCGGCATCCTCGGGGTCAAAGGTGGGACAAGGTGTGAATGAATGTGTGGACAAAGGATCTGGCAAGTGGGCGCTCTCCTCATAGTCTGACTCGATCAAAAGTCTCCCAATCTCTTTTTGTGTTTTTAAAATTTTCTCATTTTTTTGTATTTTGGACGATTCCAAGCTCTCATGATAATCCTCAAATGATTCCATATCCTCAAAGACTGGAGCAGCATTTTGGTTCTTATTTAAACTAGTAAGGTTGGCAATCCTCAAATTCATATGCTCCATCATCTGATTCAAAGTCTCAAGTGTGGATACCATGAAAGGTGACTCCAAAATCTCAGGATCGGGTGTGTCAAATGTGGGTGGATGGTATGGGCAAAAATCACATTCCGGATCGGGATACTCAAGGAAGAGCGGGTTGTCGAAATGTATAGGTGATGGTGGTGGAAATGACCGGTGAAGGTCAAAGTCCGAATCCTGAAATAGTGGGTTGGTCGGATATGTACAAAAACCAGGAGCAAAGTCCTCCTGGAAAAAATGAGGTGGACCGGCTGGAGCGAGCGAGGAGTCCGCAAAGTCCGGACAAAATATACCCCAATCGGCCATCTCAAAACAAAAGGAAAAATGATCGGGAGTGCATGAAGATCAAGTCAAGAGAAGTGTGAAGAAAGGCGCAAGTGTGCAGAGACAATCTAGAATACACAGAAAACAACCACAGACAAAAATGGAAAGAATACAAACCCTCAATTCCCCTACTCAACTCGGTAGAGACTGAAAAGTCGGTCTTTTTATCTTGTCTGTTTTAGAGTTAGGTGAGAAGTCAAAGATTGCACAAACACTTAGGGGGCTGAATGGGATTTGGGCACTGTCCTTAGTGTGTGCGCGAGCAAGTAAAAACGAAGACAATGAGGGGATTACTCGCCCCAAGACAAGATTTTTCTTTTTGATAGGTTTTAGGGTCAAGTAATATTAGCAGTCCCAATTTTATTGATTATCACTTTTTTTTGAATTTTTAGTGAGAATCGCATGCGCCTAACGAGGAGTGAATTCCTTTAAGCACCTAGGTTGGCAAAATCAAAGGGAGAGGCGGAAAAGCAATGCAAGTGACAATCGATGATGTATGCTAAAGAGAAATGCTCACCTTGCCTCCAGCACTCTACATGCAAGGATGCTCAGCAGAATTGAAACCTATCTATAGCAAATGCAAAATCCGATGAAATCGCCCTAAGTTTCAGCAATTGCTATTAGCGGGAAGAACCACAAGCTGACCACCAATCCTCAACCCTAGAGTCCGGTCTAGGCTCACCCCTCCTCTGCTCAACACACTTGAGTTTAGGAGAAAGCGCTTTGCGGGGAGAGCTCGCGGCGCGACGGATTGAAGGTGATGATCAACTGTTTTAAAGTTTGACTAAGTCCAAACGAGACTATAGGTGCATGCAAAGTTATTAGGTGTTTGGCCTTAATCTATCGCAAGCAATCCTAAAAGCTAAGGGCTCAATCACACAAAAGAAATAAAAAATAAAACCAGAAAACAAAATAAAAAATGCGAAGAAAAGCTGACAAAACCGCGGTGAGCCCCTAAGTGAACAATCACTTGGAAATTAGGCCCGAGTGTCTAATGTCTGAGTACATGTATTATTACAATTAATAGTCTCTCTCACTACAAATTACAAAAACAAATATGAGGAAATAAATACAACAACTACTGTGGAGCTCGGTCTACAAAATTCCTCTTCGTCTCCTCGGTGCTCGGCTGGCAGATGCCGGCTTCACGTGGGTACGTAGGCGCCTCGGGTGAAGCGCCTCCCTCGATCCGTGGTTCCTCACACAAAGTCAACAAAAGAGGAGGTTAGATAGCTAATGACTGAGTTTTTCAGAGGGTCTAGATGTCTCACAAGGCGAGAGATCCAGTCGTTGAGTCGACCGCTCCAAAATACCCAGATCAATCAACAATTAACCCACAATAAATGTATGCAATGAATATCCAAAAATGTGGAGTTAAAATTTATTATAACTCTACATGCAAGTGTGTATAGTGTAAGCACAAGTAGAGGTCGAACACTGGGAGGCGAAGGGAATGTATGTGATGTACAATTTATTCAATCCATTGTTCATGTCCATTTATGGTTTTTGTGGGTTTTAATTTTATATATTTTTTTTATTTTTTATATTTTTATAATTTTTATTTTGTTTTTATATTTTAGATATTTTTTATATATTTTTAATTATTTAATATATATACACATAAAGATATATATATATATATATATATATATATAAGAGGAGAGAGAGAAGTAATATAATAAATGGATATACATATATATAGATATAAATGCTTAAAATAGATAGATATAATATTTTTTTCTAATTTTTTTGTTATTTTTCTGGAATGTTTCTAATTTTTGTGTATTTTTAATTTCAAAAATGTCCACAATATAAGACTAATTAAATGACCGAATAGAATTTGGGTTTTAAAAATATAAAAATAAACTCCAAAATAACCCAAATTAATTTTAATACATTAACAATAATATATAGATAATTATAAAAGAGAAAAATGTATTTTTGATATTTTTTTAAAGGATTTTTCTATTTTTTGTTGGGTTTTGGAGCTTTCTGATTTTTTTGTTTTTCTTTTTTTTTTATATTTTTAGGGTTTTTCAATTTCTGTACTCAATATAGATATAAATATTCCATATATAATTTTTTTTGTAATTTTTCAAAAACATTTTATATTTTTTTTGTATTTTCTAATTTAAACAGTACAAAAGGGCTTCTTTTTCATTTTTAACAATTAGGAAAAATGCAAAAAAAAAGTGAAGTAAAATATGGGCTTGCAAGAATATCACATGAAACATCTATCCTAATTTTTCTGGATTTTTAGAAGCCTCATAGGTATTTTTAATAAATAGATAAAAGACACAAAAATAAAACGGCCTGGCAGGGGCATTTTTACAAATAAAATAAGTACCAGGGGCATCGGTGCAAAAATACCTACAGAAATAAACATTTATTTAATGTTTTGGGGCTTAATACAATTTACAAAACCCGCCAGGGTTAAAGTGCAATTTTCACGCGCCTCACGTGGGACTGCACGTGAGGCGCGGAGGGACCTATTTATAATTCTAAGAAACTCAGGGGTCCTTCAGCAAAAATCACAATTTATTTACACGTGATATTTATTTTACAATATTAAATATTAAATACAAAAAGTACTGGGGTGGATTTTGCAATTTACCCCAACCGGCGGTTCATCCAACGGTTGATCTTCATCCACTAATCCACGTGGCGCCTACACGTCCGCCGATGCTGCTTCGACGATGGGCGGTGAGGATTAGATCACCCGAAGTGATCTGACGGTTTGAGCGCTGCTCCATCGGACGGTTGTCACTCGAACTGGGGCCTTCGTCTTCATCCAACGGCGAGGAGAGGTGATGGAAGAACAGGGGAAGAACTCGCAGCTGGCGAGCTTCTCCCAGCGAGATATCTCCTCCTCGATGCTCGTTGCAGCTCCCAACGGTCCCCACACGTCGCAGGTACTCCACTCTATCTGCTGGAGGCTTCAGATCGGCCAGAGGACGACCGAAGCGCCCTTGCGAGGTCGGAAAAGGCAAGGAGCTCCAGGTACCTCCGCCGGCATGTACTTCGTCTCTTGGTGCGTCTTGGCGCACTAGACCTGCACAAAAAGACCACATGGCTCGAGGGCTTCACCCTCGACCCGGATTTGAAGCTGTTAGCACAAAAAATGTGCGAGGTGGCGAAGCCTCCGTCGAGCGGCGGAGTTGAAGCTTCGATTCGCGAATCCCAGAGGGATCCGATTGGACAGAGGTGGCTGGGAGGTGTAGAACTGGAAGGGAGTGAAATGGGGTGGTTTTAGCGGTCGGAAAACAGTTGGGGGTACGGTGGTGAAGTCGCCGGAGCAGAGCTCCGGCGAACTTCGAATTAGCTAAACTAGGCTATTCTAATGATCTAGATGCAAAATAAAAGACATGAATGAAAATCGGGGATAAAAATCTACCTAAGAAAATAAGTGCGCATCTTTTATACCTGGAAAAACTCCAGGGAGCAGGATGACTGCCGGAGCGCCGCCGTGGGCGCATCTCCTTCCTCCGCAAGCCTCCACAACCTTCAGGGGACCTCCACCTGTCACATGGATGCACACTAGGCCGAAGGTGGGAGCTCTAGGGCTAGGGAAATGGCCAAAAAAATTTGGAGGAGAAAGATGGGTTATTTATAAACATGTGTATGTGCCCTTATTGACCGGCAAATAATAAGGAATCGGTGATATATATACATTAGATCTAACATGGGGGCGTGTATGTACAATGTACCAAGAGAATTTCTTGTGAAGGATGCAAAGGCTATCGATGGACGGGGAACCCGGGAAAAATGGGAGAAGATGGGGGGGGGTTTGACAGATCTGACGGGCTGGAGGCTGATATATTTTCGAACATAATGGGAGCTCTTATTGACCGGCCAAAAATAAGGAATCCAAGCTATATACATGGAAAACAAGCTATGGGCGTGTATAAGGGTTGTTTTGGGAGTAATTTCCGTGAAGGGACCGATGTGATTGGAGCGACGGGTCGATAGGGAAAATTTAGAGAAAACGCCATGTCTGACAGATTTGACGGGCTGGTGAGGCTGATGGCTGAGTTGACCGAGGTCAACGAATGCTGGAATCCTATTGGTCCACGTTTGCACATATTTGACTCATTATTTAGTCATAATAAATGACCTTATTTAATTTTGATTATAAAATAAAAAATGTTTATTAATTAATGTATTATTTATTTATGATTTTTATTTATTTTTTTGATGTGTTTTATTATGAATTTATTTTAATGATGTATTTATAAGTGTATTTACGTGTATTTATTTTTATTTTGTGTATTTTTATTTTATTATTTTATTTTTCTTATTTTATTTATTTATAACTTATTTTTGTGAGTATAAATAAATTTTATTTAATTTTTATGAGTTTATTTACATGTTTAAATAAATAGGTCTATGTAATATGTAGGTATACTTATAGGTATTTTACCTATATTATATATACAGTTTATTTATTTAATGTATTTTATTTGTTTTTATTTAGGGATTACATTTTTAATAAATATTAAAAATATAGATGAATAAAGAATAAAAGAATAAAGTCCCTTTTATTTATATACATATAGATAACATAGGTATTTTGCCTATGTATTTAGGTAACTTTATTTTATTTGTGTGTTTCTTCTTGGTTTAATTATAGTTTTAATGTACACATATGTTATAAATAATGTATATAAATTTATAAAATATGAATTTGTAAAAATAATGGGTAATGAATAAATTGAATATTTTAATCGGTATTATGTACAATAGGGGCCCAAAACCTAACTTTTACAGATAAACTCCAAAAATTCTGAAACCAATTTTATTAAATACTTCTTGAAAAGATATATACAATTAAAGGTGATTTTGGGTAATTTTGAGTTTTTATTTGCAAGATATGTGTCTGTGAAGTTGAGATTTTTGCTTTTTATTCTGGGTATAAAATGTACACTGTGTATCATTTTTATACAAACTCAATTTTGTAATTTTATTCTCATTATTATCTACAACTTTCATGTACAAAGTTTCTCTATTTGATGAATAAATAATTATATACAAAATAGGTGTCAAAAAAAGCATAAATGAATAAATAAATGAAGTGTTTATTGTACTATTGGCCCTTATCTCCCCCTACTTTATTCCTTGTCGACCAATTCCATGTTGGCCTTGGTCTCGGGGTTCGGGCCATAAAATATTTGCAATATTTTATTCCTTTTTCTTTTCTTCTCTTTATTCTATAATTTTGGCATTAAAAACCTTATTCTATGTACATTTAATACAATAAATAATGAATGTTATTATGAACAGATTGATGTTATTTACATGCATTTGCTGGGGTTTTTAAGGACAAAATGACAGAATAAAGGTGATGAAATGGAGATTCATCACCCCCTTATACTTGCCTTCGCTACTCCCTAGCAAATACTTATGCAATAAGTACAAAAAGAATAAAGATTAAGAAGAAAAGAAAAAGCAAAAATAAAGAATTCAAAGAATAAATTGAATTGATCATGATTATTAAACTCATCTGTACAAAATCAAAGTTTGGAGCTCAGGTTAGACCTTGGTGTGAGAATGTGTGTGGAACCTAGTCGGGAACCAAATTTAAAACACGACAGCCTTCGAGAGTCACAGAACTCGGTTCAAATTCCCTCAATAGACAGGTCAGAACTAGCCTACGTCATACGCAAACCCTTATGACTATGAAGCTGACTTGTACAGTGTAAGTGATAGTGGCTCTCCCCAACTGAAATGACAAAGAGACTAGCTTCTCCAGAATGACAACCCAATGATTCCCCAATCCAGCCCTCTACCGTCGAGGAGCGGGGTATTACCTTCTAAGTTCAAGTGGCATCCAACTCAAGAGGAGGGGGAGGAAAAGAATGGACGGTAGCCAGTGTAGCCACCTATCCTGGGATGTAAGACCAGTGTAGTCAAGTCATCCAGCTGCAGGCTCACATGGTATAACTTTGATGCTCAAGCTTGCTTATTTTCTATACAACATATGTACATACTCCGGCAGGCACTTTATTTTTTATTTTACAAGCCTGTCCACTTTTTTTGGAGTTTTTCTTTTCTTTTTTTTCAACATACTATTTACAACAACATTTACATAAGGACTTTTTCCTCTTGAGCCAGAAAACTATCCCTCTTTTGAAGCTTTATCGCAACCCACACTCTCCTGTCATTTGACTTCATTGAAACTGGACCAGGTTGGGGTGCACTTCCCTCCCTAGATGAGGACGAATGTTTCCACCCGTGTGATTCTCAGACTAGCAAATCCAACCCCCTCACCACTCAAACTGAGTTGAGCCATGTGAAAGGTGCAAGTGTCCAAGTTAGGTCACGACCGACAAGAGTCATACGTGTGTTTCGAAAAGTTCTAGTTAGTCCATTGAGGTGACTTGAACCCAGCCCTTATTTCTCAAAGAATTAAGTCTGAATAGACCTGAAGTGCCTTAAACCTAGTTCCCATAAGGTTCCAGTGCATTTAGGTGCAGTAAGGTCCAACCGAGCTCCAATCTTCGACTTTATTGGACTAGTTCAATCATCAAGCTCAATCAAAGAATATGAATGCTATGCAAATGATATTTACAAATATGCAAAGAATAATGTAATATTTCAAAGAATTTGAGAGCAAAGAGAAAATTTTACACAAAGAATTTTTGCAAATAATTTTGGCACTCAAAGTATAAAATATGTACAACTATGTACACGGGCGTGCCGCTTTATTTTACAAGAATTAAGAATTTACAATTTAGTTTTTAATTTATAGGTATATATGTACACTTATTAAAAAATTTTGTTTATTAATAATTTGTTTATTATTTATTATTTATTATTTTATTTATTTTTATTTATTAGATGTATCTATTCCTCAAACTTATTTGACACAAATTTTTCAAACAATTTTTGAAAACTATAGTCCAAAATAATTTTTACAAACATTTTTACAAACATGTACACACATTTGAAAATCATTTTGCAAAGGTTTTTCAAAATAGTATATATAGATTTTCAAAATATTTTTCAACCATTTTTCAAACCATTTGCAAATCATTTTTCAAACATTTTATTCCACATAAAGAAAATAAATTTTTACAAACCACACACATTTTTACAAAGGTTGAAAACATGTAACAAAACGTTTTCAAAATAATTTTCAATAAATGTTCACAAAGATTTTCAAACTATTTTTCAAACATTTTGCAAAAAATATTTTCACCTGATTTATTAATCAGTAAATACAAAAAGAATTTGAGGAATAATCACATCTTTTTATTAAGGATTTTTAATGAATTTTAAAGAATGATTAGCCATATTTATTAAGAGAATACGAAAGTACGAGTTTTGGCTAAAGTATATACATAGTATATACGACCCCCCTATACTTAGCTTGAGCTATGTCCTCATAGATTGGAAAAGAAAAAATGAAGACATGACTCGTACTGAGTATAGACAAGTCTAAAAAATATACACGTAAGAGATGAACGAATGTGAAATTGACCGTCCCCCCTGTACTTAGGATCAAGTAATCCTATGTATAGCAGACTGTACACAAAGCCGGGAGGGTCAAGGGTGGGAATAAACATATCATTGAATGAACAAATCAAGTGTGCCCCCCCTATACTTAGGACAAAGTGCGTCCTAAGTACAGAAAACTGACACAAAGGGGCGACACCTTTTATTTAGATACAGAAGATAGGAAAGGAAAAGAAGAAAAGAATAAAAGAGAGATATATACAGATTGATGAAAAGATCGTGTAGAATATACACATCGCTCCCCCTATACTTAGGGTGAGATATCCCTAAGTATAGGCAACGACAGGAATGACGAAACCGCACAAGGAAAGAACAAATCAGTGTGTGCCCCCTATACTTAGGACAAGGTATGTCCTAAGTGTAGTCACAGAGATATGGCGATAGATCTGGGGCACACATAACATGCGGGAGAAAGAATGAACAAGGCACCCATATATACAAGCGGTGAAAAACTGGTGAAGTACAGGACGGTATCTGGTAAGCGACTACCGTGCTCTCGTCGTCGTCTCCCTGTGAGAACGAGGACACAGTCAGAAGGTGAAAAGACACCCGGATATACAGTCATGTGGGTGTCGGCTACCGGAGCAAAATAGATCGAAAGGATAGATATCGGGTCCGGTAGCATGAAGCAGTCAATCGGCTTATAAGGTCGGCATGATGGAACAACGCCGATACAGTAAGACCGGGAGGAAGAAAGAACAATACAGATTCCTCCGGTCAATCAGAGTCTCAATAAGATATGGAAAGGTAAAGAACACGAGACCGTGTGATGTCCGGTGGTGATATAGTTTGAAAGTCACAAGAATACACCGAACAACACAATATATGGCTCACTCCTACGAGGGTCCTCAAGGTGAGCGGAATCAGAGAATAATCAGAATACTCGGCTCCGTGCTCCAACAGACAGGAGACACAACCAGGTAGGAGACCGGGTAAAAAACTTAGAAGACTCGGCTTCGTTCTCCATCAGATAGGAGACACCAGAAGTGAAACCGAGTACCTAGAAAATGATGCACTCTCCCGCAGCTAACCCTCGGGGAGTAGTACATGCTAGGCAATGAATAATCAGAACATAAGCTCACCCCTGCGAGGGTCGTCAAGGAGAGCTGGCTCAAAGGAGCTTGATCCATCAGACAGATCATAGAAACGGTCTCGATAGGCGACATATCGGCTACCAGCAGAAGAGACCAGAAAGTCTACAGAATGTGGTAGCGTCCCGCAGACAACCCTCAGGGAACGTGCTGCCAAGTAAGCATGAAAATAACAGATATCAGGAGCTCAACCTTGCGAGGACCGTCAAGGCGAGCAGGCTCAAAGGAGTGTAATCAGATGGGTCCCATGATCCGCAGATTATATAGGCAACTTAAAATGGGACCAAAGATCATGTATATCAGACGACTCGATTCCGTGCTCCGCAGATCGGAGACACAGTCAGAAGTGGGATCCGAGCATAGAAAGAGTGGCGCAGTCTCTCGCAGATAGTCCTCGAAGAATACTGCGATCTAGGCAAGGAATAGTCAGAATGTGTCTCTACCTTGTGAGGGTCGTCAAGGAGAGAGATCGGCTCGAAGGAGCCGGATCCATCAGATGGACCCACAGAATGGTCTCAGTAGTCGACAATTCTTTTTTTTTGATGGGTAGAAAAAAATTTTTTTGATGGGTAAAGTAGTCGACAATTCGGCTACCAACAGAAGAGACCAGGGAGCTAAAATGTGTCATAGCCTCTCGCAGATAACCCTCGGAGAGCTATGAACTAGGCATGGAATAATCAGAAAAGTGGAGCTCTGCCTTGCGAGGACCGTCAAGGAGAGAGGACTCAAAGGAGTCTAATCGAGTCGGTCTCAGGCACCGACAAGTCAGGTACACAATCATAGGGGGAGGCCAATCAAGCATCTCATCTGACTCGGTTCCAGGTCCCATCACAATGGCGACCCAAGCAGTGAATGAAACCGCAGTCCTAGAAATTATCGCATTCTCCCGCAGATAGTCCTCGGGGAGGAATGCGAGCTAGATCAATGTAGGTCATGGGAATGCTGGCAAGTCATCTCAGGTCCTCAAAAGCAATAAATCGTTCAATCATTTGGAGGGCATAAGATCATGCAAGGGAGCAAATAATCATGTCATTCACCAAACATCCCTTGGGTCAATCCAGTCAGCTGAGATGGCACGAAAAATAGTCATGAATCCTCTAAGTGCCAGGGTGGATTAGAGAGTCAGGAGATCAAGGATGGGTCAATCAGGAAGATGGGTCCGCACACCCTTATCAGACGGTCCGAATTAGAATAATCAGTCAATCCTCAAAATCAAGATGGGTGGAACCTCAAAATAGATAGATCAATCAATACTCATGAAATCGTCACCAAGTCATCGCATCATCTCACATCCTCAATCAGTGTGCGAGAACTAAAATTCCTCAATAATGCATCACACCTATGCTCTATGTATCATCAAAAATCCTCAAGAAGCCCTTATGCATGTATCAAAGACAAATCCATCACATCAATCTCAGCATCCTCAACATCATGGCCCGTCTTACACAGATAATCAAGGTAATCATGGAATCCTCGATGCGGGCTATCGATGTGCACAGCATTCCCGGGTAAAGGGAGAGGTGATACGGGGTACACAAGGAAGGTGGATAAGAAGGGTAACAATGGGGTGGAGAAGCTGATTGAGCGTGCGTGCCAATATCATGGGGAGTAGAAAGGTGATACAGAGGGTACGAGGATGGCGGGCGAGAAGATCGGGATATAGACAAAATTGGGTGTTCCACACAAGGCGGGAACACCGTCAAAATGGTGGTCCAAGGAGCATACTCTCCTCGAACTTGAGAAGATGAAGATGATACGGAGAATACGAAGAAAGTGATGAAGAAGAAGGAAACCAAGGACTTGGCGAAGAAATGATTGAGCTCAAGCGCCAATATCATGACTCAATGCATATGAAGAGATATATGTATAAGAGAGGTAGAGAGACTCAAAGATAAAAAATGCATGACTCACACGGGCGGGACCGATTACTCTAGTAATGAATGAAATGCATAATGGACTTCAAGTCCCAATAAAGAAACAAGGCAAACCCCCAATTCACCTACTCAACACAGTGAAGACCGTCAAGTGACGGTCATTTATCTTTTCAGTTTTAGAGTGAGGTGAGAATCACAAAGTTGTACAAACACTAGGAGGCTTGATGGGATTTGGGCTCTATTCCTTAGTGTGTACGTGAGCAATTTAAAACGCATACAATGAGGGGGTTGTGCTCCCCAAGACAAGGAATCCATTACGTTTCATTTTTAGATCCAATAGAGTTAACAGTTCCGATTTTGTTTAAGTTATCACTTTTTCGGGTATTTTCAATGCACGTGCCTATCGAGATTCCAATTTCCATTAAGCATCCTAGGTTGGCAAAATCAGAGGGAGAAGATCGGAAAAGCCATGCAAGTCAAAAAACGATGATGCATGCCAAGTAAGAAGACTTACTGTGCCTCCCAGCTCTCTCCATGCGGGATGCAGAACAGAATTTGAAACCTATGCTATATGCAAATGCAAGCCGAAGAAATCGCCCTAGGTTCGGAGATTGCTATTATCGTGAAGCACCACAAGTCGCTCATTCATCTTTAGCCTCAAAAAGTCCGGTCTTGGCTCACCCCTCCTCTGCTCAACACACTTGAGTTTAGGAGAAAGCGCTTTGCAGGGCTCGCTGTGGCACAAAGGCTAAGAGATAAATGAACGGCTGTTTAGAGTTTGATCTAGATCCAAAGCGAACTATAGGTACATGCAAATATATATTAGGGTGTTTGGACCTAACTCTACGAGCAAGTAACTCCTAAGCTAAGGCTCATTCACACAAAATAAAATAAAATAAAGAAAAGAAAAATTGTCAAAATCATCGAGGCCCCCAAGGGAACAATCCCTCGGGCACTGGACCTCGGGAGTCGGAGTGTACCCGTGAAAGTCCTGTATTAGTACAATTCAAGAGTCACTCTCTCAAATAAATATACATATTGAAATCAAATGCATAAAATGTGTGGACTGTCTTCCAAAAATTCTCCTTCATCTGTCCTTGATGCTCTCTCCTGTTGGCTGGCGTAGAAAAGCCAACTCCACCTTGCTTGGGTGCATAGGTCCTCCTAGAAGGTCCCCCTTTAGTTGGCGGTCCCTCGCATCAACGACATAGAAAGCAGATGGGTCAGAGCAGTCAATCAAACAATGTCAATAAAAATAAGAAGTCAAATAAATAAATATATAATGGACATGAGCAAAGAATTAAATAAATGAATTAAAAACCACATAAAATTCATACAAAATCCGTTGCCTCCCCGGCAACGGCGCCATTTGATGACTGAGTTTTTCAGAGGGTCTAGATGTCTCACAAGGTGAGAGATCCAGTCGCTGAGTCGACCGCTCCAAAATACCCAGATCAATCAACAATTAACCCACAATAAATGTATGCAATGAATATCCAAAAATGTGAAGTTAAAATTTATTATAACTCTACATGCAAGTGTGTATATGTGTAAGCACAAGTAGAGGTCGAACACTGGGAGGCGAAGGGAATGTATGTGATGTACAATTTATTCAATCCATTGTTCATGTCCATTTATGGTTTTTGTGGGTTTTAATTTTATATTTTTTATTTTTTATATTTTTATAATTTTTATTTTGTTTTTATATTTTATATTATTTTTTATATATTTTTAATTATATAATATATATACATAAAGATATATATATATATAAGAGGAGAGAGAGAGAGAAGTAATATAATAAATGGATATATATAGATATAAATGCTTAAAATAGATAGATATAATATTTTTTTCTAATTTTTTTGTTATTTTTCTGGAATGTTTCTAATTTTGTGTATTTTTAATTTAAAAAATGTCCACAATATAGGACTAATTAAATGACCGAATAGAATTTGGGTTTTAAAAATATAAAAATAAACTCCAAAATAACCCAAATTAATTTAATACATTAACAATAATATATAGATAATTATAAAAGAGAAAAATGTATTTTTGGTATTTTTTTAAAGGATTTTTTTATTTTTTGTTGGATTTTGGAGATTTCTAATATTTTGTTTTTATTTTTTTATATTTTTAGGGTTTTTTAATTTCTGGACTCAATATAGATATAAATATTCCATATATAATTTTTTTTGTAATTTTTCAAAAACATTTTATAAATTTTTTTGTATTTTCTAATTTAAATAGTACAAAAAGGGATTCTTTTTCATTTTTAACAATTAGGAAAAATGCAAAAAAATGTGAAATAAAATATGGGCGTGCAAGAATATCACATGAAACATCTATCCTAATTTTTCTGGATTTTTAGAAGCCTCATAGGTATTTTTAATAAATAGATAAAAGATACAAAAATAAAACAGCCTGGCTGGGGCATTTTTGCAAATAAAATAAGTACCAGGGACATCGGTGCAAAAATACCTACAGAAATAAACATTTATTTCAAGTTTTGGGGCTCATTTACAATTTACAAAACCCGCCAGGGTTAAAGTGCAATTTTCACGCGCCTCACGTGGTACTGCACGTGAGGCGCGGATGGACCTATTTGTAATTCTAAGAAACTCAGGGGTCCTTCAGCAAAAATCACAATTTATTTACACGTGATATTTATTTTACAATATTAAAAATTAAATACAAAAAGTACTGGGGTGGATTTTGCAATTTACCCCAACCGGCGCTTCATCCAACGATTGATCTTCATCCACTAATCCACGTGGCGCCTACACGTCTGCCGATGCCGCTTCGACGATGGGCGGTGAGGATTAGATCACCCGAAGTGATCTGACGGTCTGAGCGCTGCTCCATCGGACGGTTGTCACTCGAACTGGGGCCTTCGTCTTCATCCAACGGCGAGGAGAGGTGTTGGAAGAACAGGGGAGGAACTCGCAGCTGGCGAGCTTCTCCCGGCGAGATCTCTCCTCCTCGACGCTCGTTGCAGCTTCCAAAGGTCCCCACACGTCACAGATGCTCCACTCTATCTGCTGGAGGCTTTAGATCGGCCAGAGGACGACCGGAGCGCCCTTGCGAGGTCGGAAAAGGCAAGGTGCTCCAGGTACCTCCGCCGGCGTTTACTTCGTCTCCTGGTGCATCTTGGCGCACTAGACCTGCACAAAAAGACCACATGGCTCGAGGGCTTCACCCTCAACCTGGATTTGAAGCTGTTAGCACAAAAAATGGGCGAGGTGGCGAAGCCTCCGGAGAGCGGCGGATTTGAAGCTTCGATTCGTGAATCCCAGAGGGATCCGGTTGGACAGAGGTGGCTGGGAGGTAGAGAACTGGAAGGGAGTGAAATGGGGTGGTTGTAGCGGTCGGAAAATAGTCGGGGGTACGGTGGTGAAGTCGCCGGAGCAGAGCTCCGGCGAACTCGAATTAGCTAAACTAGGCTATTCTAATTATCTAGATGCAAAATAAAAGACAGGAATGAAAAGCGGGGATAAAAATCTACCTAAGAAAATAAGTGCGCAGCTCTTATACCTGGAAAAACTCCAGGGAGCAGGACGACCGCCGGAGCGCCGCCGTGGGCGCATCTCCTTCCTCTACAAGCCTCCACAACCTTCAGGGGACCTCCACCTGTCACATGGATGCACACTAGGCCGAAGGTGGGAGCTCTAGGGTTAGGGAAATGGCCAAAAAAATTTGGAGGAGGAAGATGGGTTATTTATAAACATGTGTATGCGCCCTTATTGACCGTCAAATAATAAGGAATCGATGATATATACATTAGATCTAACATAGGGGCTTGTATGTACAATGTACCAGGAGAATTTCTTGTGAAGGAAGCAAAGGCGATCGATGGACAGGGTACCCGGGAAAAATGGGAGAAGATGGGGGGTTTGACAGATCTGACGGGCTGGAGGCTGATATATTTTCGAACATAATGGGAGCCCTTATTGACCGGCCAAAAATAAGGAATCCAAGCTATATACAGGGGAAACACGCTATGGGCGTGTATAAGGGTTGTTTGGGAGTAATTTTCGTGAAGGGACCGATGTGATTGGAGCGACGGGTCGATCGGGAAAATTTAGAGAAAACGCCATGTCTGACAGATTTGACGGGTTGGTGAGGCTGATGGCTGAGTTGACCGAGGTCAACGAATGCTGGAATCCTATTGGTCCACGTCTGCACATATTTGAATCATTATTTAGTCCTAATAAATGACCTTATTTAATTTTGATTATAAAATAAAAAATGTTTATTAATTAATGTATTATTTATTTATGATTTTTATTTATTTTTTTGATATGTTTTATTATGAATTTATTTTAATGATGTATTTATAAGTGTATTTACGTGTATTTATTTTTATTTTGTGTATTTTTATTTTATTATTTTATTTTCTTATTTTATTTATTTATAACTTATTTTTGTGAGTATAAATATATTTTTATTTAAATTTTATGAGTTTATTTACATGTTTAAATAAATAGGTCTATGTAATATGTAAGTATACTTATAGGTATTTTACCTATATTATATATACAGTTTATTTATTTAATGTATTTTATTTGTTTTTATTTAGGGATTACATTTTTTAATAAATATTAAAAATATAGATGAATAAAGAATAAAAGAATAAAGTCCCTTTTTATTTATATACATATAGATAACATAGGTATTTTGCCTATGTATTTAGGTAACTTTATTTTATTTGTGTGTTTCTTCTTGGTTTAATTATAGTTTTAATGTACACATATGTTATAAATAATGTATATAAATTTATAAAAATATGAATTTGTAAAAATAATGGGTAATGAATAAATTGAATATTTTAATCAGTATTATGTACAATAGGGGCCCAAAACCTAACTTTTACAGATAAACTCCAAAAATTCAGAAACTAATTTTATTAAATACTTCTTGAAAAGCTATATACAATTAAAGGTGATTTTGGGTAATTTTGAGTTTTTATTTGCAAGATATGTGTCTGTGAAGTTGAGATTTTGGCTTTTTATTCTGGGTATAAAATGTACACTGTGTATCATTTTTATACAAACTCAATTTTGTAATTTTATTCTCATTATTGTCTACAACTTTCATGTACAAAGTTTCTCTATTTGATGAATAAATAATTATATACAAAATATGTGTCAAAAAATGCATAAATGAATAAATAAATGAGGTGTTTATTGTACTATTGGCCCTTATCTCCCTCTACTTTATTCCTTGTTGACCAATTCCATGCTGGCCTTGGTCTCGGTGTTCGGGCCATAAAATATTTGCAATATTTTATTCCTTTTTCTTTTCTTCTCTTTATTCTATAATTTTGGCATTAAAAACCTTATTCTGTGTACATTTAATACAATAAATAATGAATGCTATTATGAACAGATTGATGCTATTTACATGCATTTGCTGGGGTTTTTAAGGCCAAAATGATAGAATAAAGGTGATGAAATGGAGATTCATCAATAGCTCAACAGAAATATCAAAAATAAAGAAGATAAAATAGCAAAAATGAAAGCTGCAAAATAGACAATCAATCACAATCACAAACAAGACCCGAACTAAGCGCTGTTGCTCCCCGGCAACGGCGCCATTTGTTGAACCGAGAAAATAAGAGGGTCATATGATTTCACAAGGCGAAACCGCAGTCGATGCGGTGACCGCTCAAAAATCCCGATTCAAACAACAATTAACCCACGACAATCAAGTAAAGCAGTGAAAGTGTGTGGAGTTAAAATTTATTATAACTCTACAACAAGATGTGTATAGTGCAAGTATGTGTAGAGGTCAAACACCGGGAGCAGAAAGGCTAGATCGGGGCAAAAAGCTCAAAATGTGTGTGTATGTAATCAAGAGTCTACTATGCTATTTTTTTGTGGGTTTTTAATTTTATATTTTTATTTAATTTTTTATTTTATATTTTTGTATTTTGATTTTTAATTTACTGATTTTATATTTTCTTTTTATTTTATATATATATTTTTATCTTCTTTTTCAATATTGGAATATATGAACTATGTAATAAAAGGGAGAAAGAGATATTTATAAAAATAGATAAAAATGTCCAAAAATTAGCAAATAAAGTCTTTTTGGTCTTTTTATACTTTTTTACTATTTTTGTGATTTTTGGGAATTTTTCCAAATATTTTTGGTATTTTTAAAAGTCAAAATAAAAGAAAACAGTGAATTAAATACAAGGATGAAACTAAAATGGAGAAATAAAATAGAAAACGGTAACAAAAATTCTCCAAGTTAATTTTCACTTAAAGATAATGAAACAAAGAAAATTCAGAGATAAAGTTTGTATTTTTAGGATTTTTGAGAAATTTTTAGGATTTTTATAAAGGTTTTTGGAGTTTTGCAATTTTTAGGAGTTTGGTTTTGTAATTTTTAGTGATTTTTGGTCTGAAAATAAAACACACTAAAATATGCAAAATATATTTTTTTGGGATTTTTCTGGAAGTTTTTTATATTTTTTTATGGATTTTATAAGCTAGACAGTGCTTAAAATGGATGTTTTTTTATTTTTGATAAATATTAAAATGAAATAATTATAGAAAATTGAAATATGGCGAGATTCTACTATGAAGCAAAGATGTAAACTAATTTTTCGGGATTTTTTTGGTTTTTATAGATGCGTGCAAAAGTTACTAGAAGCATAAGGAAAAATCATGTTTGCAGGGCCATTTTTGTAATTAGGGTAGAAGGCGAGGGCCTGCGTGCAAAGTTTTCAGAAAGTATTCACTAATTAGCGAAGTTTGTAGACTAAGTTCAAAAACCTAGAACTGCACTGGTTTTACTGTAAATTTCCCATCTAAGCACGTGCAATGCACGCGCCTGGGAAGGGTGTTTCTGTAAATAGCCAAAAATCTAGGGGCCAGATCGCAATTGTCCAAAAAGTTTTCTACTGAAATAATGAGTTCATGGACTAAATGCTAAGATTGAAAGTTCCGAGGTTATCGCCACAAAATGCCCAAGCACGCACGTGGATAGCACGTGCCTGGCGAGGACATCTACGTAATTTGCCAAAAGCCCGCGGGGCCAAAATACAAAATACACAAATAAAACAACTGCAGAAGAATGTTTGAAGAGTCTTTATTAAATACAAAAAGGACTGGGTGGATGTTGCAAAATACCCAGAATAAGAGGCGGCCACGGATGGTGGATATCTCTTTACTTGTCCACGTGTCGCGTCCGAGGCGCGCGATGCCCCTTCGCGACGGGCTGCTAGGATTAGAAGCCTTGAGCAGATCGGACGGTGGGGCTGCAGCAAGATTTGATGGCACATGTGCTTCGTGAAGAACGCGGCCCAGATCGACGGTTCTGGAGGGTGCAGCAAGAACACGCCAAGAACAGGTCACTAACGGCCTTGACTCACCAAGATCTTGGAGCCCCGAGCAGTGAATATCCCTCCGAAGGCCCCGCACGGTTCCTGGAAGCTTCCTCAAGGGGGGCAGCGGCTTCAAAATGGCCTACGGCGGCTGGAGCTCCGCTGCGGAGTTGGCGAGGGAGGACGGCCCCCAGGAGCTTCGAGCTACAACAAAATCGACCCCCAGGAGGGCCTTTGCACGCCTGGCACTTGCAATCAAAATGCGCAGCGACAGAAGATGGTCCAGGGGTGAAAACGAGTGGGTTTAGAGGAAATGGACGGCGGAGGAGAAACTCGCCGGAGAAGCTCCGGCGAGGGTGTGATGGGTGACGCAAGGGGTGAAGTGCGAAGTAAAAAAAAAGGGTTGAATCCTAGAACTGTTGCAAGTAAAGTAAAGCAAAGAAAATGAGAAAAATGGACCTCGATTGGCTTTAAAAGCCAAGATATATGACCTCGACGGCGGCGGCCGGAGATGGGAATGGTGGAGCGCCCAATCAACACATAATCGCCTCCCAAGAGGGCTGGGGGTCTCCCTGTCACTGAGACCAGTCCTGAGCTCAAGCAAGGGGGACCAACATGAGTCAAAATGGGGTTCCAAAATGGGCTGCTGCGGTCCCTGCGGGTGTCGACAATTTGGCTGGGGCGGCAAACGTAGCCGGCATTCACCGGAGCTGACCTGCAACGCCGGGGTCGAGGACGAGCTCCAAGTGGTCCGACGAGATCCAAACTCGCCCCCAGATTCCCTTTTAGCTCCAGAACCACCTGCAGCCGGTCAGTAGGGCCACGGGCAAAATGTCGCAGCCCACGAGTGTAGAAAATGTGGGTGGAAGGCAACGGTAGATATGGAACTCGCCGGAGCAAGCTCCGGCGAGATGGCGTAGGGGGTGATCTGAGGGTGCTACTCGACATGAAAAGGATGGATTATTCCTAAGGCAACACTAGCCAAAACAAATGCAAGAAAGACACAATGAAACAGACCTCAAAGGTGTGAACACCCAAGGTTGATACCTCGACGGCGGCGACCCACCGGAGGTGGTGGAACGACACCTTCGACTCGTCGAAGGCCTCCCCGAATAGCTGGAGGGTGTGCTATCACCACACCCAGTCCGGAGCTGGGTCTTGGGAGGTTTCAAGCGGGTCAAAGAGTGTTCAAGGGCAAGAGGAAGGTTTGGGGATGTTTTTGAAAGGTGCTTGGGTCGGCTCGAAGATCAAGGGAGAACGGGCTACACAGTGGTCCTCTGCCCAAGGAAGAAGATGGGCGAGCTAGAGGGTTCCTAGGGGAACAACTTTGCAGAAGGGCGCGAGCCCAAAGGATGAAAGGGCAGCCTGCGAAAAACCCAAGAAAGTGGGTGCTCGAGATGGTCCAGAAGGCATAGACCTGGGGTCAGGGAGTTGACGCCCGGTCAACGGATGGCGTGGCCTGATTGGGCCATGTCATCCGCAAAAAGACAAAAAAGAAATAAACACTTTGTAAATTGAATTAAAAATAGTAAATGATTTAATTAATTTTAGGTTATTTAATGAAAAATGTTTATTATTTTATATAGTATTTTATTCCAATTTTTAATTATTTTTATGAGGTATATTTTTACAAGTTGCTTTTATACCCCTATATAGGTATATTACCTATATATTGTATCCTTTTATTTTTATTTTGTGTATTTTACTTTTATTATTTTCATTTATTATTTTCTAAAATTGTAATATTCTTTTATCTACACAAATATATTTTTATTTTAATTTTATGATGTGTTTTGTATATTTAATAAAATATAAATATGTATTGTATAGGTATGGGTATAGGTAGTATGTAAGTATTTTATTTTGAGTTTTATTTAGGTTTTTATTCTGATTTTAATACACATAATTATTATAAGTATTAATTACAACATTATAAAAATATAAAAATACAAAAATAATGAATAAATAATAAATTGAATATTTTAATCTGTACAAGTATACAATGAGGGTCCAAAACTAAACTTTCAAACCATAGCTCCATCAAATGCGAAACCACCGCCATTAAATATCTTATTTTATTATATATACAATTAAAGGTGAGTTTGATGCATTTGGAGTTTTCATTTGTGAGATACGGGCCTGGGAAGTTGGGATTCTGGAATTTTATTCAGACCATAACTTTTTATCTGTGTATTATTTTTTTGTGAAATCAATTTTTTATTTTTCTATATTTAATTATCTACAACTTTCATGTACAAAGTTTCTTTATTTGATGCACAAAAAGTGGAACCAAAAATAGATCCCAAAATGAATAAAGAATGAATTAATAAATATAGGTATTTGGCCCTTATCTCCCCCTACTTTATTCCTTGTCGACCTATTCATCAAGATGCCTAGGTATCGGGGTTTCGGGTCATAAAATATTTACAATATTTTATTCTTTTTTTTTCTTTTCTTTATTCTATAATTTTGGCATTAAAAACAGTATTTTACACAATATTTACACACATACGCATGAATGCTAAAATGCATGAATTAAGCTTATCTACACGCATTTACTAGGGTTTTTAAGGCCAAAATGATAGAATAAAGATGATGAAACGTAGATTCATCAATATTATTCCTCAAATTCTTTGTGTAATTATTGATTAATATATCAGGTAAAAATATTTTTTGCAAAATGTTTGAAAAATAGTTTGAAAATCTTTTTGAAAAATCTTTTGAAAACTATTTGAAAACATTTTGTTAAAAATTTTCAACCTTTATAAAGTTTTTTCTTTGTAAAATCTTCTTTTCTTTATGTGAAATAAAAATTCTTAAAAAAACTATTTGCAGATGTTTGAAAAATGGTTGCAAAAATATTTTTAAAAATCTATATATAATGTTTGAAAACCTTTGCAAAATGATTTTCAAATGTGTGTAAATATTTGTAAAATTATTTGTAAAAATTATTTTGGATTATAGTTTTCAAAATTGTTTGAAAAACCATTTTCAAATAAGTTTGAGGAATATATACGTCACACTAAAATTCTTTATTAACTTTATATACATTTGCAAAATCTTTTTAAAAAACTATAAAAAAATTACATATGCATAATCTTTTTAAAAAATCCATAAATAGTTCAAAACTTTGAAAATTGGATCACAAAAATTATTTTTGCATTGTGCATAGCATTTGCATAGCATTCACAATTTTCGGATTAAGTATAATAATTGAACAAGTCTAAGTAAAATCTGAAGATTGGAGCTTATTTGGACCTTAAATCTACCTAATTACAGGAACCTTGTAGGAGTTTGAAACGAGGTACTTCAGGTCTAGTTGACTTAATTCTTTGAGGATCATGAGACTTGGTTCAAAGGATTCTTGACTGCCTAAGTAGAGTATTTTGGAGCACATGCATGGCTCTTGTTGATAATGACCTAACTTGGACACCTGCACCTTTCACTTGGCTCAACTCATTTGGAGTGGTGAGGGGATTGGATTTGCCGGTATGAGACACACATAAGTGGAAACATTTGTCCTCGTCTAGGGAGGGAGGTGCACCCCAACCCATCCAGTAGCGTTGATGTCTAAAGACAGGAGAGTGTTGGGTTATAATAATGCTTCAAAAAAGGGATAGTCTACTAGCTCAAGAGGAAAAACTCCCTATGTAAATGCTACTATATATAGTATTTCAAAAAAAGAGAGGCAAAAAGCAAAAACTCCAAAAAAGTGGACATGCCTGATTGAAAATAAAATGCATGCCAGAGTGTATATATATGTATAGTCAATAAGCAAGCTTAAGCTTCAAAGTCATATCATGTGAGCCTGCAGTTGGATGACTTGGCTACACTGGTCTTGCATCTTCGGATAGGTAGCTTGATGAAGCTACGTTTCATCATCTATATTCTATCATTTTGGCCTTAAAAACCCTAGTAAATGCGTGTAAATAGGCTTAATTTAGGCATTTTAGCATTCCTGCATCTTTGTGTAAATATTGTGTAAAATGCGGTTTTTAAAGCCAAAATTATAGAATAAAGAAAAGAAAAGAAAAACAATAAAATATTGTAAATATTTTATGACCCGAATCCCCGAGACCTAGGCATCTCGATGACTAGGTCGACAAGGAATAAAGTAGGGAGAGATAAGGGCCGAAATACAATAAAAATACCTATTTTTTATTCATTCTTTATTCATTTTGGGACCTATTTTTGGTTCCACCTTTTATACTTTAAATAAAGAAACTTTATACATGAAAGTTTTAGATAATTAAATAAAGAAAAATAGAAAATTGATTTTACTCAAAAATAATGTACATATAAAAAGTTATGGTCTGAATAAAATTCCAAAATCCCAACTTCCCAGACCCATATCTCACAAATAAAAACTCCAAATGCATCAAACTCACCTTTAATTGTATATAATTCAAAATAAGCTATTTAATGGTGATGGTTTCGCTTTTGGCGGACCTACAGTTTGAAAGTTGAGTTTTGGACCTTTATTGTACACTTATACAGATTAAAATATTCATTTTACTATTTATTCATTATTTTTATATTTTTATATTTTTAAATATTACTTATAATATATTTGTATATCAAAATCAGAATAAAAATACAAAAGAAATACAAAATAAAATACTTGTATATTTATAATAAATAGGTATAAGACCTATATACATACCTATATTATTAATACTTTTATTTTATTAAATATACAAAACACTTCAGAAAAATAAAATAAAAATATTTTTAAGTGTATAAATTTATAAAATAAAAAACATAAATAAATAAATTAAATTCATAAAATAAAAATAAAATAATAAAATATATAAGTAAACATACCTATATATGCCTAAAATAGCAACTTGTATTTTTTACCTCATAAAAATAATTAAAAATCATAATAAAATACCTTATAAAATAATAAACATTTTTATTAAATAATCAAAATTTAATAAATTCGTTTACTATTTTAAAATGATTTTAGTAATATTTTTTCCAGGGATTTTCCTGGTTGGTCCACGTGGACCAACCAGGTGGCTTGGGAAGTTGACCCGCCGGTCAACTCCCTGGCCTTAGCCCTACAGTCCTGTCAGAACACCCGACACCCTCGTTTTCTCGATTTTTTTGCCATCAATCCGTTGCTCGAGGAGGGAGGGTACCTTCATGAAAATTGCTCACTGTATCATCATGATTCACGCCGACCTATTAGATTTTCCAAGATCTTCCTCGTTCGCCCGTGATCCTGCCTCGAAGGTCACGCCTCGACCATCTTTCAAAATCGCACCCTTTCCCTCCTTCTTCCTTTTGAACCCTCTTTGACCTAGCAAAGCTCTTATTCTCGTGTGCTCTGGACTGGAGATGGTGACAGGATCTCCTCCAGCCACCTAGGAGGGTCGCGCGTGGCCGAGGAGCGTCTCCACCCCCCACCTCCGGCTCCGGCCATCGAGGTCCATATCTCGCGGTGCACCACTGCTTGAGTTCATTTTTGCGTTGTTTTTCTTTCTCATTAGATAGCCAGTAACCTTAGAATTTGATTGATGCGTTTTGTTTGTTAACTAGCCTAGATTTCTTGTTCAAACACCTTGTCGGAGCTCTCGAGCTCCGGTGGCCATTCTCGACTCCACGCACTACCTCTGCTCACCAATAACAGCCAGACCTTGCCACTTTGTGCTGCCGTGCTTCTTGTTTACTTGCAGGGTCTGAAGGACCCCTTTGGGGGTCAGGTGCATCGTCAACATCACCTAGGTGGTCGGACAAGCACGCCATTCCGAGGGCTCGGATAGCAGCTCCCCGGAACCATTTGGACCGCTAGGAGGTGACCTCTGGATTGCTGGAGTACATGGTGACGGTTGAGGAGCCCCCAGGTGCCCGGAGGAGCGTCCCCTGGTCGATTCAATCTCGACAGGGACTTGTTCATCGGGAGTTCTTGTTGGGTCTCTCACCGCCGTCCGATCAAGGGACGTTCTTCCAGAGGTGCAACCAGCGTTGGATCGCGCCCTCCACCAACTGTCGATCTCGCTCGAGGATCTGATCAGGGCCGCACTGCGCGAAGGGGTATCGCGCCCCCTCGCTTCAACACGTGTATAAGTGACAAAGGGCAACCGTCGGATGCGCCCCCTGCCATGGGTGTTTTGCATTCTCACCCCGTTATTTTTGGTATTTAATATACGACACTAAATCCTTCATCTTCTGTATTAAAGTTTTTGTAAATTTTATATCTAGGACCTCGGACATTTCGTATTTTGCAATATCGTCCTTGCCAGCGAGGCGCACTTGCACTAGCACGTGCGCTTGGGTATTTTGCGGACAAGGCCCAGTTCCTTCTCATATTTCTAATCAGTCCTTAAACATTGTTGTAGCTTATAAAGTTTTTGGGTAATTTTGCGTTTTAGCCCTGGACTTTTTATTTATTACATTGTAGTCCTTGCTTGGCACGTGATTTACGCACGTGAGCTTGGGCGTTTTTGCATCCATAACCGTGAAACTTTAGCTATTTATGTTTGGTCCTGAAACATTTCTAATTAGTTATAAATTTCTGGACAAATTGCATTAAGGCCCTTGGATTATTTGCATATTTACAAAAACGTCCCTACATGTATGTAATTCCTTGATGTTGCTAGTATTTATTTCATGCATCTATAAAACCCCGAAAATTCTCAAAAAAAATAGACTTAAGTTCATGTTGACTTGAGCTTCTATGGCATATTTTTATTTTGCATATTTATTGCATTTTAATATTTATAAAAAAGATCAAAAACAAGCATTTTCAACACTGTTTGCATTCTAAAATTCATAAAAAATATAAAAACACCTCAGAAAATTCCCGAAAAATATATATTTTGTGTCTTTTAGTATCTTTTAGATCTAAACCAAAAATCACTAAAACAAATACAAAAGAAAACTCCTAAAAATTACAAAACCCCAAAAAGCTACCTAAAAATCTTAAAAATTCTACAAAAATCCTAAAAATACAGTTTCAGTTTCTGTATCTTCTCTAATTCATTATCTTTCAATTAAAATTAATTTGAGGAATTTTGGACACCATTTGATATTTTTCATCCTAATTTTAGTTTCAGCAAGCAACCTAGTTCACTGTTTTCAAGTATTTTTACCATTAAAAATACCAAAAAATTTCATAAAAGTCTAGAAAAATCACAAAAACATTATAAAATTATAAAAAAGACGAAAAATATTTTATTTTCTGAATTTTGGTTATTTTTATTTATTTTTATAAATACCTTAACTCTCTCTTTCCTTATTGTGTCTATATACTTTATTTTATCTTTTTAAAGAAAAAGAAAATATAAAAAATATAAAATATAAAAAGAAAATACAAAATCAGTAAATTAAAAATCAAAATATAAAAATATAAAATCAAAAATTAAATAAAAAAATAAAATTAAAAACCCACAAAACATAGCATAAATAGGCAAATACATCACATTCTCACATTTTGAGCATTTTGCCCTGTTCTACCTGTCTGCTCCCTGTGTTCGACCTCTACACATACTTGCACCTATACACATCTTTGTTGTAGAGTTATAATAAATTTTAACTCCGCGCATTTACTTTCATTGCTTGATTTACTTGTTGTGGGTTAATTGTTGTTTGAATTGCGGATTTCGCTGGAGGTCAACTTAACGACTGTTGGTTCGCCTTGTGAACCGACACGACCTCTGCAAAATTTGGTTCAACATAGATACACTGGCTACCATCCATTCTTCTCTTCACCCCCTCCTCTTGAGATGGTTGTCACTAGAACTTAGAAGTGAATACCCTACTCCTCGAGGAAGGAGTTGCTGGATTAGGAAATCACTAGGTTGTTATGCTGGAGAATTCAGACTCTTTGTCCTTTCAGTTGGGGAGAACCACTATCACATACACTATACGAGTTAGATTCATAGTCGTAAGGGTTTGCGTTTGAATTGAAGTATTCTGACCTGGCTATTGAGGAGACTTGAGCGGAGTTAGGGAATTCTTGAAGGCTGTTGTATTTAAGATCTTCTTCGCAATAAGGTTCCTCCCACGATAAAATTTCAGAGATCCGACTTAAGCTCCAAACTTTGATCTTATGAAGATATGTTTGATAATTAAACTTGATCCAATATCTTTCTTTTTTTTCTTTTTCTTTTTCTGCACTTATTGCATAAGTGTTTGCTAGGGACTAGCAAAGGCAAGTATAGGGAGATGATGAATCTCCAATTCATCACCTTTATTCTATCATGTTGGCCTTAAAAACCATAGTTAATGTATGTAAATACCCTTAATTAGCATAATTTAACATCCATGCATTGTTGTACAAAATGTGTATACAGTTTTTTATGCTAAAATTACAGAATAAAGAAAAGGAAAGAAAAGAAAAAGAAAAAATATCAAAGATATTTTATTACCCTAAACCTCGAGACCTAGGTATCTTGATGACGAGGTCGACAAGGAATAAAGTAGGGGGAGATAAGGGTCCAAAATACAATACAAATCCCTATTTATTTATTATTGCTTTATTTATTTTTGGGACTATTTTATTTTCTACTTTTTACACCCCAAATAAAGAGACTTTAAACATAAAATTATAGATAATAAACTATAGAAAAATACAAATTGATTTCATGCAAAAATAATATACAGAATAAAAGTTATGTTCTCAATAATTTTCCAAAATCCCAAATTCCCAGACCCATATCTTTCAATCAAAAACTCAAAATATATCAAAATCACTTTAATTGTATACAAATTTTAATAAGCTGTTTAATGAATGTTGTTTCATATTGTTTAGAGTCAAGGTATGAAAGTTAGGTTTTGGACCCCTATTGCATAATATACCCGATTAAAATAATCATTTTATTTATTTATTATTTATTATTATTTTTGTAATTTTATATTTTTATAATTTTGTAAATATTATTTATAATATATGTACATATTAAAACTAAAATAAAAACATTAAAGACAATATTAAAATAAAATGTATATGTAAAATACATAGGTAAAATAACTATACTTATACCTATATAATAAGCAGACTTATTTATTTATGTGTATATAATATATCAAAAAGTACAATAAAATATGTTTATGTATATAAAAATAAGTTATAATTTTAAAAAATAACAATCTAAATTAAAAAAATTAAAAATACAAAATAAAAATAATAGACATAAAAACATAGATAAATATACCTATATATATCCCCTAAAAACTAACTTGTAATAAATAACATATAAAATAAAAAAAAATCATAATAAAATAATTTAGAAAATAATAAATATTTTTTATTTCACAACCTAAAATTAATAAAATTATTTTTTATTTAATATATATTTTCTAATAATTTCCAGGAGGGGTTTTCCTAGTCGGTCCACGTGGACCAACCAGGTGGCGCATCTCTAGTCAACTCTCTAACCCGCTTCCTATAGCTGTCACGACCTAGCGCCTAAGTCTTCTTCTCGATTTTTTGGAACCTGCTCCTTGCGTCTTTTTGGATCGAGACCTTCATGACTTTTTTCATCGTATATTAATGATTCTCGCCCAAGCGTAACCTTCGGCTTTGGATCAATGCATCGCCCATTACCCATCGATCTTTGAGCCACTTTGTTCCTTTGAATTTCGAACACCTTTAGACCTTGCCTTGGCCTTCCTTTCATCGTGCTCCAAACAGGGGAGGTGACAGCTCCCCTCCAGCATCTTGAGGCAGGCTCTGGCGAGCCTCTAGGTGCTTCCACCACCTCCTCCGACAGAGCGCTGCCGTTGAGATTCGATCTCTGGTCTCACAGCCATTGATGCACTTTTCACTTAGATTTTCTTGCTGATATTAGCTTCTAGAACCACCTTTAGTATTTGTTTTATCATTTATCGCATATTCTCGTCGTTAATCCTCGGACCGTAGTTCACCATAGCTCCGCTCCGGCAAACCTCTGCTCCGGTGAACCTCCGCCGTGCTTTCCCCTATTTCACAATGCGCCAAACTGCCTCCACTTATTCCCCTTCCATTTCCCTACTTCTCAGGCCTCTTCATACACCCAGATCTATCGTGGATATGGAGAGAAGGTCTCCACCTCCGTCACCACCACCGAAGACCTCCGCCACGCTTCACCCTTCATCCATCGCCACTAATAAGAGCCCCATCCACCTTGGTTTTCTGTGATTGATCTTACTGCAGGTGTTGCAAGCTGAAGGCCCCTAGAAGGGGTCGATTTTGCTTCTCACTTGAGGTACCTAGAGCCTTGATCTTCCCCAAGCCATGCGCCATCGAGTCAGCTTCAAGATCTCGATTGAGGGAACTAGTCAACGCGGGGAGACTTGGGCAACATTTTGAGTCCACCACGAGCCACTCAGGAGGTCGAAGACACGCCTAATCGATGATCGAAGCTCGGAGGAAGCCTAGTTCTTCCCTATTCCCACGAGCCTCGTCCCAGCCATCCGATCAAGCCTTATTGCCAAAACGTACGGTCACCGTCGGATCATCTCGCGTGTCAGCCATCGATTGCCACCGCATGATCTAATCAGGGCCATTGGGAGTGAAGCGTCATCGCCACATCTGGTAATGACACATGGCATAAGTGAAAGGCGCATCAACGTCCATCTGCGCCTTACTTGGGGTATTTTGCACTTTGACCCAGGAAATTTTTGTTATTTATTTATTTATTAATATCCAAACTTTCATCTATCTTGTATTAATTTTTGGACTTATGATTAGCCCCCTGAACTTTGTGGTAATTGCTATTGGGTCCACGCAAGCTCACCTCACGTGGCCGCCCATGCGAGGTGGGCATTTTACAGTCGTTCCCCTATAGATTTTTATATTTAGTTTTAGCCCAGAAAAGTGAACTAAAAGTTTAATATTTTTTTGAAAAGTACATTGTGGCCCTTGCTCTTTACTTTATTTACATAAATGCCCCTACTAGTAATGTAGTTTCTCTTTTTTTCTTATATTTATTTTACATAGCTATATTGCTCGAACAAATCCACAAAAATGGATGTAGATTCCTGATTGCACACACTTCCATGCATATATTTTAATTTGCAATTTTAGGACATTTTACTATTTTTTAAAAATAAAAATAACCTTATTTTTCCCTATCCACAATATAAAATACCAAAAAAATATGGAAATATTTTGAAATATTCCCAAAGAAATATATTTTATTTATTTATGTATTTTTGACTTCTAGACCAAAAGTCTCTGAAATTTAAAAGAAAACACTTAAAAATTGAAAACCCCTTAAAACATTTATAAAAATATAAAAAATCCCTAAAAATCCTTAAAAATCTATTTTCTATTACTGAATTTTCTTTATATTATTATGAATATATTTAAATTAATTTGGAGAAATTTTTATTATGTTTCCTATTTTATATCTCCATTTTAATTTTGACCTATTTATTTAAACCCTATTTTAAGGTATCTTTGACTTTAAAAATATATAAAAATTAGCAAAAATTCCTAAAAAATCACAAAAATAGTAAAAAATTAATTAAAACCCAAAAAATATTTTATTTTCTTTATTTTGATTATTTTTATTAATATTTATATCTATCTTAGTCTACATTGTATATCTACATTATATACAGCTTTACTTATATATATATTTTAGTCTATATTGTATATACACATTAGGGTTTTTATCAGTTGTGTCCCTCTAAGGTATTGCAATTTCAATTAAGCCCCACCCTTTTTTGAAATATCAGATTTTCCCCTACCTTCTGGCAAAATTCATAGTTCTGCCCTTTCTAATATCAGTTATGCCCCTATTTTACCTTAACAGAAGAGAAAACTGTGAATTTTGAAAGAAGGTAGGGGCATAACTGATATTTCAAAAAAAGGAGGGGCATATCTGAAATTACAATATCTCAGAGGGGCAGAATAGATAAAAGCCCTATACATTATATATAGCTTTATTATATATTATAAAAAGGAAAAGAAAATATAAAAATATAAAAAGAAAGATCAAAATATAAATTTAAAAAAATCAATACATAAAACTATAAAACAAAAAAACAAAAAATTAATTAAAATTTAAAAAACCCATAAAAAAGACATAGAGACAAATAGTATGCAATCATCTTTTGTGCTTCATAGCCCGATCTAGCCATTTGCTCCCTGTGTTCGACACTCTACACTACTTGCACTATACACACATTTTGTAGAGTTAAATAAAATAAATTTTAACTCCACACTTGCTTTTCATTTTTTGGTCATCATTGTAAGTTAATTGTTGTCTGAATAGTGTTTCTTGCGGGTTGCCACAACGACTTTGTCTCCGCCTTGTGTGAGATATATTTTAGACCCATGAAAAATCCTCTTCAACAAATGACGCCGTTGTCGGGGAGCAACTGCGCATAGACCGACTTTGTTTGAGTGTGAATTATTTTGTCTATCTTCTTACTTTATTTATTTTCTCTTTTGTTTGATACAATTGTTCAGCTATCTAATCTCTCTTTGTTGACTTTACTGCGAGGTACGACAGATCAAGGGAGGTGCTCTACTCAAGGTGCCTGTGCACCCACGTGAAGTTGGGTTCAGACTCATGACCTAGCATCAAAGGAGGCAGAGAGAGAATTTTTGAAGACAGAGCCATTTTGATTTTATTGTATTTATTTTGTAATTTCATAGTGAGAAAAACATTTATTGTAATAAATAGGACTCTCCAAGACACTTCACACTTTAGTAGGTACAATGCCTGAGGGATTGTTCCCTTGGGGGCCTCGTCAGCTTTTTTGCAATTTTCATCACCTTTTTTTATTTTTATTTTTTGATTTTGATTTTCTTTCTTTTGTATGATTGAGCCCTAGATGTAGGATTGCTTGTCGATAGATTAAAGCCAAACACATAATTATCATTGCTTGTACCTATAGCCTCATTTGGACTTAGTTAAATTATAAATTGCTTCTTATTTTGATTTGAGATCGAGTGCCTAGAGAAGTGTTGTACAACGCTTGCAGGATCCACTGTGACAGACACTGATGAACTTCAGAGACCGTAGTTTTGGGATCTCACTTCTAGATATTTATCATATTGTTCTTTACGCTTATAGTAATTATTGTACCTAGTATGAATTCATCGGGTGATTTTGCATATAGATATGTTTTCATTCTGTTGGGCATCTTTGCATGTAGAGTGCTGGAGGTAAGTTGAGAATTTATGCTTTAGCATTCATCATCGATTTGCTGCTTGCATTGCTTTGCTAACTTTACCTCTAATTTTGACCACCTATGTGCTAAGTAAAATTGACTCCTCGATAGGCTCATGCATTTCCTACTAAAAAACCAAAAAAAGTAATAACAATAAAACTGGAACTACTAGTATTACTCGACCCAAAAATCAACTAAAAAAATTTGTCTTGGGGCGATTAATCCCCTCATTGTCTTCGTTTTACTTGCTTTCGTACATACTAAGGTTAGTGCCCAAATCCCATCAAGCCAAACCAAAGTGATTGTACTATCTTTTGACTTCTCACCTAACTCTAAAACAAACAAGATTAAAAGACCAAAGTTTCACGGTCTTCACAGGATTGAGTAGGTGAATTGAGGGGTTTATTTTGTTTGCGTTTGTTTGTGATTGTTTGTGTGCATTCTAGATCACTTCTGCGCATTTGCGCCTTTCTTCTCATTCCTCTTGATTTGACCATCGTACTCTCCCTATCATTTTCTTTTGTTTTGAGATGGCCGACTGGAGCACTTTCTATCCGGACTTTGCAGATTCCTCGTACCCTCCACCCGGTCCACCTCCCATTTTCCAGGAGGACGTTGCTCCTGATTTTTGTACATATATGCCTAACCCATTATTTCATGATTCCGATTTTGATTTTTACCCAATATCACCACCACCATCACCTTCACATTTTGACAATCCCTTTTCCTAGAATACCTTGAGCTGGAATGTGATTTTTGTCCACACCCACCATCCTCATCCCTTTAACCCAATTATGAGATTTTGAAGTCACCTTTCATGATGTCGACACTTGAGACCTTGAACCAGATAATGGAGCATATGAACTCGAGTATGAATGATCTATTTTGCATAAATAAGAGCCAGATTTACATTCCACCGTATGAGGATATGGATTCACTTGAGTATTATCATGAGAGCTTGCAATCGTTCAAAATACAAAAAATGAGAAAAATTTAAAAATCTAAAAATGTTTTGGGAGACACATGATCGATTCGGTTTGTGAGGAGAGGGATCACCTGCCAGACCCTTTGACCATACATTCATTCACATCTTGTCCCATACTTGACCCCGAGGACAACATTATACAGACTTTCTTAGTTGTCCTTGTGTATATGATGATTCTGATCTCCTCCCTTGTACAGAGGAGGTCTAAAAATTAAAAAAATTATTGACTGAACCCGAAGTGGTGGCTACTATTCATGAGATCATCCAAGCACCATTTCACCAGGCCAGACCCATTTATCTTCTCCTCAACCCAAGAAGAGAAAGTGGAGGAGCAGATCTGAGCGTCATATCTTGACCATGGACAATGCCCGTGCCATTACACATTTCCCCATTCCTAGGAAAAGGAACACTGCTACACCATTCATTAGTTGCGCCATCTTTGACCATACTTGTGATCACACTCTCCTCGACGATGGTGCTTTGATTAGCATCATACCCTTCTCGTTGGTACAATCTCTTCACTTAGGGCTAGTGCATCGTCATTTCGATCCAGGGCATGAGCTACACCGTTGATCTTGTCATTTTGCCCAAGGAGACCTCCACTAGGAAGCACTCTCCAATCATCATGGGACAACCTTTTCTCGCCTCTACGAGGGTCGTTATTGACTATGGATTAGGAGAGATTCGCTTCCATCCTATTGATTAGAGCGAGGTGATCATCACTGCACCCATTGTCAATTAGATACCTGCACCTTATGCACCTTCACCTATCTTAGCTGACCCCGAGGACCTTGACCTTGATGAGATGATTACAGACTTTTGTTGTATGTTGGACTCCACTAAGACCCGAGAATTCCTCCCCATGGAGGGAGATTCGAAAAAGCATGGACCTTTGAGTTCCTTCTTCCGGTGTTTGGCATTGTGTTGATGACATCTGCGGGATTTACATGATTGACACCTTAGAGCGGAGGGCAGACATTGATGAGACCACGGTCGAATTTGATCTTGTTATTTTTATTCAGGAATCCAGGCCTTTTAATGAGATTGATGTCCAGTTGAGACTTTTGAGGACGAACATGATTCGACTACTTCCACAGATGAGTTTGCTCCTTTTGGTTTTGACCAAGGAGAGACCTCGCAGGACGACCTTGACTCTACTTCTTCTGATGATGAGTTCGCCCCTTTTCACATTGATATTTGCTAGACACCCAAGGCCGGACCTAGTCACACTATTTCCAATGACCTGTATGTGCCTACTCACTCTACGACTGCTGAGGATCTTCCCCAGGTCAATCCAAATAAGCTTCCGTCCACTATGGACACCGATATCGACCAGCATCCTTACAGATCCATTCTTTGTACATCCATTCTTGTTGTATATTCTCTTTCGTTTTCCTTTGTCTATCTCCCATACCGCTCATCCACCCCATTTTCATGTGTGTCTTGCTTAGGACGTACCTTATCCTCGGTATAGGGGAGGTGGACAAGCCAAGTAGTCTTTCTTCGTTCCGTTTCATCGCTCCTGTTGTTTCCTATACTTAGGGTTTTTTACCCTAAGTATAGGGGGAGTGATGTGTGCATCCTCTTCTATCTTTTCTTCCATCTTCATCTCTCTTTTATTCTTTTCTTCTTTTCATTTTTCATTTTTTTTCTACCAAAAAGGTGTTGCCCCTTTTTGTCAGTCTTCTATACTTAGGACATTCTTTGTCCTAAGTATAGGGGGATGTGCATCTCGAGTTTTTCTTTCATTCTTTGATTCTCTACATCATCTCCTCTTCTTATCTATACTTAGGGATATCTTACCCTAAGTATAGGGGGAGACAGTCTAAGTTCGATTTGTTCATTCCCACCCTTGACCCTCCATGCCTTGTGTATAATCTACTATACTTAGGATTACTTGATCCTAAGTATAGAGGGGACGGTCAACTTCTCATTCGTTCATTCATTCATTCGTTCCTTTATTCTTTAGACTTTTCTATACTCAGTGCGAGTTATGTCTTTTCTTTTTCTCTCTGATCTATGAGGACATAGCTCAAGCTAAGTATGGGGAGGGTCGTATATACTTTGTATATACTTTAGCCATAACTTGTACTTTCGTATTTTTAATAATAATTATCGGTAAAAATATAATTAAATTCATTAGAAATCACTCAATAAAAGATGCATATTATTCCTCAAATTCTTTGTGTAGTTACTGATTAATAAATCAAGTAATTTTTTTGCAAAATGTTTAAAAAATAGTTTGAAAACCTTTTTTAAAAATCTTTTGAAAACTATTAGGTAAACATTTTGTTCAAAATTTTCAACCTTTGTAAAGTTGTTTTGTTTGTAAAATTTTATTTTCTTTATGTGAAATAAAAATGCTTGAAAAACAATTTTCAAATGATTGAAAAAAGGTCGCAAAAATATTTTGAAAAGTCTATATATACTGTTTGAAAAACCATTGCAAAATGATTTTCAAATGTGTGTAAATATTTGTAAAGTTATTTGTAAAAATTATTTTGGACTATAGTTTTCAAAATTTTTTGAAAAACCATTTTCAAATAAGTTTGAGGAATATATACATCACACTAAAATTCTTTATTAAATGTATATATATTTCTATAAAAAATGATCACTTACCCCATGTAAATTCTTAAAAATCTAACTCTTGTAAACATAAGATGCATCTCTGTGTAAATATTTGTATTATTTTCAACCAAAATCTTTTGTTTTGTAAATTTCCAAAAACTTTTTCAAAATTAAAAATACCAAAAACATTTGCAAAATTATTTCTGAAAAATACAAAAAATTGCATATGCATCATCTTTTTCAAAAATCCATAAAAAGTTCAAAATTTTGAAAATTGCATCACAAAAATATTTTCTGCATTGTGCATATCATTTGCATAACATTCACATTTTTCGGATTGAGTATGATAATTGAACAAGTCTAAGTAAAATACGAATATTGGAGCTTGGTTGGACCTGAAATCTACCTAATTACAGGAACCTTATAGGAGTTGGAATTGAGGTACTTCATGTCTAGTTGGCTTAATTGAGGATCATGAGACCTGGTTTAATGGATTTTTGACTGCCTAAGTAGAGTATTTTGGAGCACACACACGACTCTTGTTGATAATGACCTAACTTGGACACCTACACCTTTCCCTTGGCTCAACTCAGTTGGAGTGGTGATGGATTTGCCGGTATGAGACGCACACAAGTGGAAACATTTGTCCTCATTTAGGGAGGGAAGTGCACCCCAACCCATCCAGTAGCGTTGATGTCTAAAGATAGGAGAGTGTGGGTTACAATAATGCATCAAAAGAGGGACAATCTACTAGCTCAAGAGGAAAAAACTCCCTATGTAAATGTTGTTGTATATAGTATATAAAAAAAAGGAAAAAGCAAAAAACTCCAAAAATGTGGACTTGCCTGATTGAAAATAAAATGCTTTCCAGAGTGTATATATTTGTATAGACAATAAGCAAGCTTGAGCTTCAAAGTCATATCATGTGAGCTTGCAGCTGGATGACTTGACTACACTAGTCTTGCATCCTAGGATAGGTAGCTACACTGGCTACCGTCCATTCTTCTCTTTTCCCCCTCCTCTTAAGCTGGTAGTTACTAGAACTTAGAAGAGAATACCCCGCTCCTCGAGGTAGGAGTTGCTGGGTTAGGGAATCACTGGATTGTCATGCTAGAGAAGTCAGTCTCTTTGTCATTTCAGTTGGGGAGAACGACTATCACATACACTGTACGAGTCAGATTCATAGTCGTAAGGGTTTGCGTATGAATTGAAGTATTCTGACCTGGCTATTGAGGAGATTTGAGCAGAGTTTTAGAATTCTTGAAGGTTGTTGTATTTCAAATCCGCTTCCCAATAAGGTTCCTCCCGCACTAAAATTCCAGAGGTTCGACTTAAGCTCCAAATTTTGATTTTATGAAGACAAGTTTGATGATTAAACTTGATCCAATTTATTTCTTTTTCTTTTATTTATTTTTCCTTTTCTACACTTATTGCATAAGTGTTTGCTAGGGACTAGCAAAGGCAAGTATAGGAGGATGATGAATCTCCATTTCATCACCTTTATTCTATCATGTTGGCCTTAAAATTCCTAGTAAATGCATGTTAATACCCTTAATTTGCATAATTTAACATCCATGCATTGTTATACAAAATGTGTATAAAATACAGTTTTAGTACCAAAATTATAGAATAAAGAAAGAAAAAGAAAAAGAATAAAATATCAATGATATTTTATGACCCTAAATCCCGAGACCTAGGTATCTTGATGACTAGGTCGACAAGGAATAATGTAGGGGGGGATAAACGTCCAAAATACAATAAAAATCCCTATTTATTTATTCTTTCTTTATTCATTTTTGGGACTTATTTTATTTTCTATTTTTTACACCCCAATTAAAGAAACTTTGAACAAAAAAGTTGTAGATACTAAAATATAGAAAAATACAAAATTGATTTGATACAAAAATAATATACATAATAAAAGTTATTCTTCGAATAAATTTATGAAATCTCAACTTCCCATACACATATCTTTCAAATAAAACTCAAAATATATCAAAATCACCATAATTGTATATAAATTTTAATAAGCTATTTAATGAAGGTGGTTTCATATTGTTTGGAGTTAGGGTGTGAAAGTTAGGTTGTGGACCCCTATTGCATAATATACCCGATTAAAATAATCATTTTATTTATTTATTATTTATTATTATTTTTGTAATTTTATATTTTTATAATTTTGTAAATATTATTTATAATATATGTACATATTAAAACTAAAATAAAAACATTAAAGACAATATTAAAATAAAATGTATATGTAAAATACATAGGTAAAATAACTATACTTATACCTATATAATAAGCAGACTTATTTATTTATGTGTATATAATATATCAAAAAGTACAATAAAATATGTTTATGTATATAAAAATAAGTTATAATTTTATAAAATAACAATCTAAATTAAAAAAAATACAAAATAAAAAAAAATAGACATAAAAACATAGATAAATATATCTATATATATCCCCTAAAACTAACTTATAATAAAAAACTCTAAAAATAAATAAAAATCATTATAAAATAATTTAGAAAATAATAAACATTTTTTTATAATTTACAATTAATAAAATCATTTATTATTTAATATCTATTTTCTAATAATTTCCAAGAGGGGTTTTCCTTGTTGGTCCACGTGGACCAACCAGGTGGCGCGGAGAGTTGACTCTGGTCACACTCTGACCCGCTTCCTGTAGCTATCAGGACCTTACGCTTAGGTCTTTTCTCGATTTTCTGGAGCCCTCCCTTATGTCTTTTTAGATCGAGACCTTCACGAATTTTCTTCCTCGTATATCAATGATTCATGCCCAAGCGTAACCTCAGGCTTTGGATCAATGCATCGCCCATTGCCAATCGATCTTTGAGCTACTTCTTTCAGCATGTACTATACCCTCTATCGACCTCCTTTGAATTTAGAACACATTTTGACCTTGCCTTGGCCGTCCTTTCACCATGCTCCGGATCCGGGAGGTGACAACTCCCCTCTAGCATTCTGAGGCGGGCTCTGGCGAGCCTCTAGGTGCTTCCACCACCGCCTCCGACGGAGCGCTGCCGTTGAGGTCTGATCTCCGATCTCACGACCATTGATGCACTTTTTACTTATTTTTTTTGTTGATATTAGCTTCTAGAACCACCTTTAGTATTTGTTTTATTGTTTAATCACGTATTCTCGCTGTTAATCCTAGGACCGGAGCTCCAACGAACCTCTACCGTGCTTTCCCCTGTTCCCCAGTGTGCCAAACCGCATCTACTTCTTTCCCTTCCATTTCCCTACATCCCAGGCCTCTTCATACACCCAGATCCATCATCGATCTAGAGATCAAGTCTCTACCTCCGTCAGAGACCTCTGCCACCCTTCACCCTTCATCCATCGCCACTAATAAGAGCCCCATCCCCCTTGTTTTTCTATGCTTGATCTTACTGCAGGTGCTGTGAGACGAAGGCCCCTGGAAAGGGTCGATTTTGCCTCTCACTTAAGGTACCTAGAGCCCTGATCTTCCCCAAGCCCCTTCACCATCGAGTCAGCTTCAAGACCTCGATTGAGGGAACCAGTCGATGCGGGGAGACTTGGGCAACATTTTAAGTCCCCCACGAGCCGCTCTGGAGGTCGGAGACACACCTAATCGACGATCGAAGCTCGGAGGAAGCCTCGTTCTTCCCTATTCCTCCGAGCCTCGTCCCCACCGTCCGATCGAGCCATATTTCCAGAACGCACAGTCTCCGTCCGATCATCATGCGTGTTGCCGTTGATCGCCCCCGCATGATCTAATCTGAGTTGTTGGGAGCGAAGCGTCATCACCGCATGTTGGAATAACACGTGGCATAAGTGAAAGGTGCATCACCGTACATCTGTGCCTTGGTTGGGGTATTTTGCACTTCGACGCAGTCGATTTTATTTATTTATTAATATCCAAACTTTCATTTATCTTGTAATAATTTTTGGAATACTTACAATTAGCCCCCTGAACTATGTGGTAATTGCTATTGGGTCTACGCTAGCTCACCTCACGTGGCCGCCCACGTGATGTAGGCATTTTGCAGGCGTGCCCCTACGGATTTTTATATTTAGTTTTAGCCAAGAAAAGTGAACTTATATATTAATTTTTTTGTGAAAATTACACCGTGGCCCCAGCTATTTATTTTATTACATAAATACCCATGTTAGTAATGTAGTTTCTCTTTGTTTTTTATATTTATTTTAAATATCTACATTATTAAAATAATCAATCAAAAGAGGCCTAGACTCCTGATTACACACACTTCCACGCACATATTTTAGTTTGAAATTCTAGGACTTTTTACTATTTATTAACAATAAAAAACTGCCTTATTTTTCCCTGTCTATAATAAAATACCAAAACAAATAAACATATTTTGAAAAATTCTCGAAAAAAATATATTTTGTTTATTTCTATATTTTTGAATTCTAGACCAAAAGTCCCTAAAAATTACGAAAAAACTCTTAAAAATTGAAAAACCCTTGAAACATTTATAAAAATTTAAAAAATCCCTACGAATCATAAAAAATCTATTTTCTATTTCTGAATTTTCTTTATATTATTATAAATATATTAAAATTAATTTGGAGAAATTTTTATTTCTGTTTCCTATTTTATATCTCCATTTTTATTTCAACCTATATAATTAAACCTTGTTTTAAGGTATTTTTGACTTTAAAAATATATAAAAATTAGCAAAAATTACTAAAAAATCACAAAATAGTAAAAAATAAATAAAAACCCAAAAATATTTTATTTTATTTATTTCGATTTTTTTATTAATATTTATATCTATTTTAATCTATATTGTATATATACATAATATATATCTTTATTACATATTATATAAAGAAAATATAAAAATATAAAAAGAAAATATAAAAACAGAAAATAAAAAATCAAAATATAAAAATATAAAACAAAAATAAAAAATAATTAAAAATAAAAAACGCACAAAAATGACATATAGACAAATAGTCCACAATCATCTTTTGTGCTTCTTAGTCCGATTTAGTCGTTTGCTCCCTATGTTCGACACTCTACACTACTTGCACTATACACACATTTTGTGGAGTTAAATAAAATAAATCTTAACTCCACACTTGCTTTTTATTATTTGATCCTCATTGTGGGTTAATTGTTATTTGAATAGGGTTTCTTGTGGGTCGCTACAACGATTGTCTCCGCCTTGTGCGAGACATAATTTAGATCCATGAAAAATCCTCTTCAACACCCTCCCCGCCTTTTGTACAGTCTTTTATACTTAGGATTATTTGATACTAAGTATATAGGGGATGGTCGACTCCTCATTTGCTTATTTATTCATTCGTTTATTCTTTAGAATTTTCTGTACTCAATACAAGTTATGTCTTCTCTTTTGCCCTCTAATCTATGAGGACATTGCTCAAGCTAAGTACATGAGGGTCATATATACTGCATATATACTTTAGCCATAACTCATACATTCGTATTTTTAATAATTATTATGGCTAAAATCTTGAATAAAATACTATATATAATAAAATTCAATAAAATAACTTTAAAAAGTGGTATGTTATTCCTCAAACTCTTTTTGTATTTACTGATTAATAAATCGAGCAAAAATATTTTTTGTAAAATGTTTGAAAAATAGTGTGAAAACCTTTTCGAAAAATATTTTGAAAACTATTTCGAAAATTTTCTGTTAAATATTTTCAACCTTTATGAAATTGCTTTATTTGTAAAGATTTCTTTTCTTTGTGTGAAATAAAATGGCTTAAAAATGACTTGCAAATTGTTTGGAAATGGTTGCAAAAATATTTTGAAAAATCTATACATACTTTTTAAAAAATCTTTGCAAAATGGTTTTCAAATGTTTGTAAACATGTGTAAAAAATTATTTGTAAAAACTATTTGGACTATGGTTTTCAAAATTATTTGTAAAATTCTTTTCAAATAAGATCGAGGAATATATACATCACACAAAAATTCTTTACTAATTGTGTATATGTATTTATAAAAATAATCACACATCCCTTGTAAATTCTTAAAAATCCAACCCTTGTAAATATAAGATGCATTCCCGTGTAAATATTATACCTACTTTTATCCAAAATCTTTTGTTATCAAAAATCACAAAAAATGTTAACAAAACCAAAAATCCAAAAACATTTGCAAAATCTTTTTGAAAAACTGCATAAAAAATGCAAAACCTTTTTCAAAAATCCATAAAATGTTCAAAATTTGAAAATTGCATCACAAAAAATAGTTTTCATTGCATTGTAAATAGCATTTGCATAGCATTCGCATTTTTCGGGGTCAATTTGATAATAGAACAAGTCTAAGTAAAATCTGAAGATTGTAGCTTGGTTGAACCTTAAATCTACCTAATCACATGAACCTTATAGGAACCATAATTGAGGTACTTCAGGTCTGGTGTACTTAATTCTTTGAGAATCATGAGACTTGGTTCAATGTATTCTTGATTGTATAAGCAGAGTATTTCGAAACACACACACGACTCTTGTTGATAATGACCTAACTTGGACACCTGCACCTTTCACTTGGCTCAACTCGGTTGGAGTGGTGAGGGGATTGGATTTGCCGGTATGAGATGCACATGAGTGGAAACATCTGTCCTCGTCTGGGGAGGGAAGTGCACCCCAACCCTTCCAGCAGAGACGTCTAAAGACAAGAGAGTGTGGGTTGCAATAACACTTCAGAAAAAGTGATCAGGCCTGATTGAAAATAAAATGCATATCAGAGTGTACATTTTTGTATAGTCAATACGAAAGCTTGAGCTTCAAAGTCATACCTTGTGAGCATGTAGCTGGATGACTTGACTACACTGGTCACGCATCCTAGGATTGGTAGCTACACTGGCTATCGTCCATTCTTCTCTTCACCCCTCCTCTTGAGCTGGTTGTCACTTGAACATACAAGGGAATACCTCGCTCCTCGAGGAAAGAGTTGCTGAATTGGGAAATCATTGGGTTGTCATGCTCGAGAAGTTAGTCTCTTTTTCATTTCAGTTGAGGGGAGCCACTATCACACACACTGTACAAGTGAGACTCATAGTCGTAAGGGATTGCGTATGAGTTGAAATATTCTGACGTGGCTATTGAGGAGACTTGAGCAACGTTTTGTGATTCTCGAAGGCTGTCGTTTTCAAATCTGATTCCCAATATGGTTCCGATCACACTAAAATTCCAAAGGTCCGACTTAACTTCCAAAATTTGATTTTATGAATACAAGTTTGAGAAGTAAACTTAATCCACTTTCTTTTTATTTTTATTGTATTTATTTTTTTTGCACTTATTGCATAAGTGTTTGCTAGGGACTAGCAAAGGCAAGTATATGAGGTTGATGAATCTCCATTTCATTACCTTTATTCTATCATTTTTGCCTTAAAAACCCTAACTAATGCATGTAAATAGCCTTAATTTGTACAAATTAACATTCATTCTTTATTCCATTTATTGTGTATAAATTACTATTTTTAATGCCAAAATTATAGAATAAAGAAAAGAAATAAAATACCAAAGGTATTTTATGATCCTAAACCCTAAGACCAAGTCAAGAATTGATTTGGTCAATAAGGAATAAAGTAGGGAGAGATAGGGCCAATAACTGCATTAAAATACACACAACTATACTCAAACTTCAGACATTTGTAAGTATTTTTATACAACTCTGATTCAAATGATTTCAGTTACATTAATTCAATAAAAAATATACAGAAAAATGTAAAAATATTACAAAAATATCATCTGAAATAAGTGACAAATGGAACAGCTTCACTTTTTCCTATATGCGTGCAATCCAGATTTTATATCTGGAGCACAGGAACTCCAATTTACCCTAACTCACTTTTAAAGTTCATCATTTTAAAACTTTTAGATTTTAAAAATACTTTGAAAGTGGTCGGGGCTTTTTTGTGAAAAGTCGATTCTAGGACTTGTTTGTACAATAGTTTACGGCTTTTTCTTTATTTTATTTAGGTTTCATTTTAACTCCTTTTCTTTTGATTTCAGTTTTATTTTGTTAGTTGTATGTTCTAATTTCTATTAAAAATATAAAATAAAAAGATACAAAAATAGATCTTCTCTATACAAGTCAATTTGGCTTGTATTCTATCTTTAGCGCTTTTTTATTTATCTCATAAAATTAAAAATAAACAAAAATATTTCCATATTTCTTATATTATTAACAAGAAAACAAGACTAAAAATCATAAAAATCCGAAATGGGCATTTTATACCTTCAAAAAAACAGGTTTTTAATTTACATCTTTGGGAAAAAAATTCTTCTGCAATATTCTAGATAACATTATTTTGAGAAAGTTTTATGATTTGAGTTTTTATTTTGAGGTATCTTATTATTTATTTCAAGCTTATTTTCATTGGGTAGACCTCTCTTTTTTTATTGGTACCCATGAACATAAATACAATCACTAGTATCCAAAAAATTTGTTAGTCCACTCCCATTGGTGGAGACCTCCTCCAATATCCATCATCTCTTCCATTCCTCCACCAAATAAAAGAGCCTAAACACCCATTTTTTTGAAATCATCCACCATTAGAGTCTTCGTTCTAGCTCCTCTACCTCCATTATAATAGAGTGAAGGTTGGAGACCAAGCCACGATGAAGGGAGGATTCTTTGGTGTGATCCCTTGGTGTTCTTGCTCCATTGTACCACATAGTTTGTCTCTGTCAAGCCTCTTCTTTGCCCGAATTGAGACCATGACCAGCCATGCTCACCGAAGCACTGGTCATCCCAGGCGAATTCATACATATGCTACATTTTTTACTCTAGGTAACTTATATTAATTTAGTTTCTTGTGTTGTCGTTCAAGTTTGTAATGTAACACCTTCTCATTTCAAGCGCCTCCATCCTCCCTCGTCGTGACTAACCACCTCACCGCCATCTTCATCCACTTCTTCGTACTCCTTTCACGCAACCTCAACCAACTCCGCTCACACACGATGGTTGGAGAACTTCTCCCCATTTTCGTAGGAGAACCCATACACCCCATGTAACTTTTTGTGTGTAACACAAGCCGAGCCCACGCTCGAGCTCTCATTTCTATCGTAGGTCTACGTCAGAACATCCTCCATTCACGCCACCATCCCCCATGCGGAGCTCCACACTGTCACATATCGTCGGCCTTAAGATTGGCCTTTTTGTTGTTGTTGTCCAAAGGAAGAAGAAGAAGAGAGGGGCAGATAACATCCTCTGTTGGATTTGCCCCTCTCCTTCTAATTTCAGCCATCCATCCAAGGGGTAGAAATTTTGTGCACGCACCCCTTTACTTCTAGTATTTTACGTGTGTGTCTCAGCCATGTAAGAGCCTCTGGATGCCACGTGGATTAGTGGCAAGTTTTGCATCCATAACCCTGCATTTTTTAGCATATTTTGGTTGTTTTCGATTATCTTTTGAACTGCAGTTCATTCTTATATTTTCATTTGTACCCCTGCACTTAAACGCTCATAAATCATTCATCTGGACTTCATTTTCTACGAGATTTTTTTTAAAAACCTGCTTTAAATATCTACATTGTATCCAAAGTTCAAAATATTCTGATGTACGAACTATTAATGGTAATTTTTTTATTCAGGGTACTAATTCAGAGTATTTTGTTAATAACTATTTGAATATATTATATCACTTGCTCATTTTTGGATAAGTTGTACTATCATATTAGACAAAACTTATATCCAAATTTCATCTAAAAATCCTCTGACTTGGCATGTAGAATTTCTACAATATTTTGAGTGATTGATTTATTTCTAGAGAATCTTTTATCTATTTGAAAATTTAAAATTATGTTAACGTATCCATGATATTATTAAATAATTAGATATTTTTGTTGTATTTTTATCTTATTGTTTGGATAGTAAAAAAAATCAAAAACATCATTTCAGCATTCCTGTTATCTTTTATTTTTAATCTATTCATTACATCTCAGAAAAACACCCAAAAAATAATGTACATTGCCCTCATCGATATCTATGTCATATCCAAAGAGCATTCAAAGTAATATTAGGTCTAGTATCCAAAATCTCAAAAACATTTCAAAACTTGCAAAAACCACTAAAAATAGTAATACTGTAAAAAATTCAAAAACAAAGTCATGTTTTCTTTTATATAATCTTGTCTATCTACGAAAAATATAGGTATAATTTAAGGACTTCATTTTGAGCTATTGATGGTATTTTTTGAGTATCCTATTTGCCTTATTTAGAGATACAAAGTCTGTTTTATCTTATTACTTACATTTTCTTTCCTCTAAAATTTCTAAAAATATTGGAAAAATTAATTAAAACATAAAAAACATTTTATTCTCTTAATTTTAAATTTATTTAACCTATTTTAAAAATCCAAAAAATGTTTCTCTATTTCTTTTATTTATATATCTTTCTTATTATCTAAATATCTGTATATATCATTATTATTTATATTAATATTACTATAATTTTATTTATAAATATAAAATCACAGATTTAAATATTTAAAAATAAATAAAAAATTTAAATTAAAAAACCACAGTAAAAAAATAAACAAAGATCACACAATTAGTTTTGTGCATCCATTTACCTAGTCTATCTAGTTTGTTCCATGTATTCGACATTCTACATACTTACACCTACACACATCTTTTGTATAGCTAAATAAAATAAAATTTAACTCCACATTTTTTAATTTATTTCTTGATTTATTTGTGGGTGACAAACCGCAAAAATCCTAAGTTAATTTGCAAGAATTATTGTTTAAATTTGTCATTTCATTATAGGTGGAAATTTAAAAATGATCAAGAAATAACTGCAATAATTTATTTAATTTTTAATCAGCGTGGTTTCATATTTATTTTACATAGGCAAGTCCCAAGGTCGAACTCAAGGAGGTAAAGGAACGACCTAGAATTTTGTCCATCAAATTTCGTGTATGGTTTTCAATGAAGAATGTTTTTGGTATTTTTTAATGCAATTTTGAAATGCAAAATGCAAATGCGGCCGGATTCAAGGACTAGAAAATGAATTTCAATCAAAAGATGTCCAAAAAATAAGAAATTTGACTGAGATGTAAATATGATGAAATAAATGCTCTGTATTTTTTTTGGAATTTTCGGATGCAAGATGAATATTTAATGAATTTATGAATGCAAAAAAAGTGAATTTCAAAGTTATAATAATAATAATTAAACCTATTTACTTTCAAAGAATAAAATTATCCAACATCTATCACTGGGAGATTGATCTCACAAAAATCCTAAACCTTGAAAATATGAGATTTAATACCTATTAAAAATTAACGACTAAAATATGCAAAATGAATTTTATAGAGCAAAATATGCATGCAAATATAGTTCTTTTTGGGAACTATGTGAAATACAATTAGTTCTACGATTACTGAATTTTTGGCAATTTTTGGGGTTATGGTTAGTTACTTATGAATTTCGAATAGCAGATTGGGCAAAATATGAAACTTTACACCAAAATAATAATTATTCATCAACCAAATAAAAATATGAAATCAATGCCAATAAGTAGAGAATTAATTGAAGAACATCATGCTAATTTTTAATTCATAAAATGGTTCAAGAAATAGGTTAAAAATAAAGGAGGAGCACAGAGGTATGTTTGCAATATTATAGAATACAAGATAATTATGAAAACTACTGTGAAGGGACTGAATCGTAATTATCTAAACTCAGGGGGGTGTTACTACAAAATTTCTGGATGGCACGTGCAACGCATGTGCCCTCAGGACGGCTGTTACTGGATGGAATTGTGCAGAACTCCAAGGCTTTGATGCAAACTACCCCTCACACACCTGAGTATCACGTGGGGAGTCGTTCGTTGAAGATGTTCCCACAATGCATGTGAGTATCACGTGGCGGGGTCCTCAGGCTTTACGCCCGGTGGCTCACGGGGGAGAGTGGCTGAGGTCGGGTGGCTCTGGTTCTTTTGGCCCAAACAGTGGCTTGCGGAGGTGGCGCTAGCAGCTTGTTCACTGGAGGACATTTGGAGAGGGGCTGCTGGAGTTGAGGAAGTAGGTGGAGCGAGTGCTCCTGGAGGGGCGATGAAGATGCTATCATCGTTGATGGAGGAGGTGCTGCTCCTTCTCCTGCTCGAAATCGAAGGTGAAACTGGAGACTGGTGGGAGGTGAGTAGCGGTAATGGAAGGTGAAGTGGTGAAGTAGCTCGAGGATACAAGTGTGGTGGATTGAAGTGGAACGCAGTGGAGGTGTATATGCATTGATGTACATTAGCTCGATGGCCAAAGTCGGAGTGATGTCAGTCATGAGTAGAGCTGCTGTTTGCAATGAGGCTCCGAGCCTCGGACCACGCAGGGAAGAGAGAGTTGGTGATGTCACCGTCCGATCCTCTCCTTCCTTGGGTAATAGGTGGATGGTTCGCTCCGTTGGGGGAGTGATGGGTTTTATAGGGTGAGATGAGGGTCGACTATGGAAGGCGATTGATTTTGAGATCTGTCGATGGGATCCAAAGAGGGTAAGGTGATGGTCTGTGGCACCGCTGCAAATGGAAGGAGATCTTGATGGCCGAAATTGAGGGAGGTATGATTGGCGGCGGTAGAGTTTGATTCTGACGAGGATTTGATGAGGGAGACATTTTGAATGGCGGCGTCGATCAGAGGAATGCGAGGGAATGACAGTCTGTGAGATTTACGGAGTTGTGGTGAGGGTAATTGGGAGACGGCAGTGCCGTGAAAATCACGGCGATCGGCGACGATGCTCAAGAGGAAAGGGGGAAGGATGAAGATGCACATGTGTCGTCCGATCGGCCAAGATCGGACGACCATGAATATGCCACGTAGTTTTTTTTATTTTTTTAATTTATTAATGTTTTAACATTTTTAATATAAAAGTAAATGAAAATGAAGGCCAAAAATGGATGACACGTGGTGGCTCTAGGAGCTGCCACATGTCACCATCAGAAAATTTGAAAAATAAAATACAAATATAAATAAAAAGAAATAGCAAACGACCTTGGATCGAAAAATTTTCTTCACAAAAGTTGCTCGTCTCAATAAGATCAACAAATTTTATGAAGAGACCAAAATCAAAATCGATCATTTGCACAAAGTGATTTATTTAGGGTACTCTATGTACATAGAATACCTTGATTTTTTATTTTTATATTTTTCTCATTTTAAGATAAAAATTGGAAAAATTACGATGAAATCAAAGATAAATATTTACATATTAATATATTTTTTTTGGATTTTTATTAATTATGAAAATAAAGAAATAAAATTAGTATGAAAAAGGCAACTTTTGTATAGACTGTTAGTGAAGACTCGGACTCAGTTAGTTTCTTTGATTTCAAGCTCATTTTGGAATAGGATTTTTATGCATTTTAATAAAACTTTATCAAATAAAATAAATGGAAAAGAAATAAAATAAAATGAGTTAATTATGTACATAAAATAATAGGTCAAAACTGCTAAAATACATAATGTACAAAAGAGGCCCAAAGCCCAACTTTCACATATGAGCTCCGATTCACTTGAACTTGGTCTTGATTTGAAGGTAATTGAATGTACATTAGTTCAAAAGTGAGTAAGGTCAAATCAGACACTATATGAGGAAGATATTAGCATTTTAGTCTGAAAATCCTTGAATTAGGTTTTGAGTTTCTGGTCCACTTTTTTATGTTAGTGTTTTTTTTGTATTTTTTATCCATTCTTGTTAGTAATACGTACACAATGGAGGTGGTTTCAGGTCATTTGGAGTTAGCATGAATTAGTTAAAAATAAGGGAAGTTAGGCTATTTTACAGTTCAATTGGGCTGAGATTTTTGGCTCCTTAATTTATGCAATTATGAGTGATAAAATGCAATTATTATTTATGCATGCATGAATGCTAATTATGTAGAATAACAGAAATATGCCAATGATTTTTAGGGATTTGAGATTAATTAATGTCTTTTAGAGTGATTAATCTGAGATTCATCATCCCCCTATACTTATACCATGCTCGTCCTTGAGCATCTAAAGAAATGCAATGAGGTGAAATGAGATTGGGTTACATACCAAGACCATGAGCAGAAGGTGAAAATGGAACTAAACCTGACCTTTGGATGATTAATTTGGTGGAACTTCGGTGAGACTTACGATTTTAAAATCAACAGCCTCCATGTTCTACACATCATTGTCAAAGTTTCGGCTTCGAAGTCATCTTAGATCGACCCTCCTCCCAAAGCATACCCCCATGAACATTGAACAATCGACTCATGTGTGTGAAAGGTTTTAGCTCTTCCCATCCAGAATGTCGGACACCCAAGCAAACCTCTCCTCCAATAACTCGTCCTCCGGGAGTCAGGTATTTCCTTCCAAGGTCTGTCCCGTTGTGTTCACAATAGAAGAGGGGGAGAAATTAGAAGAAGGAGAAAAGAACTGGAGGGTGACTAGTGTAGTCACCTCTCCTTGTGAAGTAGGCCAGTTTAGCCATCTCCACCAAGATCTGCAGGTTTTCTTGAATCTTGGACCTTTTTGGTCAAATATTTATTTGGTAGTGGCTTCTTTGTATTTGGATTTTTGATAGCTGTGCATGGATCTTGTTGTGCCTATACGGATATGGAATCTTTTTTGCCTTACATGTTTTGGGGTCTTAGAAAAACTATGCCCAACCATCCATCCCTTTTTTGAAGTTTTAATTCAACCCGTACTCCGGTCTTTAGATGTCCACGCTACCAGAAATGAAACTCACACAGTCTTCCAGCACCCCGTTTAAGCTGAGCTAAGTGCATAGAGTGAGAGTATAAAATAATTTCCTATTCTAGAAGTGTACCCAGAATGAAGAGACCAAGTTAGACACTAAGAGTCAAACCTTGCACACTGTCATGTGGAACTTGAAGAATTAAGTCAAAGACATGAAGCTTCTAAAATCCTCATCTCGATGAAGTTCCTCTGAAAATTAGGTGGATTAAGGTCAAGTCCATATCACTCTCTGATTTTGCTCATAACTCGGTTCAAGACCCAAGGGCTTTTCACAAATGCAAATAAATGTAATGCTGGATGAAGTGCAAGTATGTAAAAAACAGACACAATTTTATTTACTTTTGTGATTTTTTTGTAGAATTTGTGATTTTTTTGAGATATATATTTTTTATGCAAGGATTTTTTATGCAAAAATGAATAAGAAGCTGGTTTTTTTTAGAATTGTTTGGTTGGACACAGTTGGTGTTAGTTGCAAAATTTCTTTTTTTACAAGTTAGTTTCCCATCCCCTAAATATATATAGACTTACGTGAAAGTACGAGCTATGGGTAAAATATATACATAGTATATACACACACACCCTATAGTTAGTGAGTGTTATGTCCTCAGAGCACAAGAAGCGCAAAGAAGACATAGCTCGGGCTAAGCGTAAGAGAGTAAAAAAAGAAAAAAAATGGATTGTCCCGCCCCCTATACTTAGATTGTGAACAGTCTAAGTATAGAATAAGAGAAAAAATGAGGCAGATAATGGAAGAAATGGATGGAGAGAGTACATAAAGTGGGCATCGGGTCCCCCTATACTTAGGCTCTAGTCATCCTAAGTATAGGAAGAAGGGTGGAAATGGGGTGATTGTGAGAAGGAGTGGATGAGGAGAATGGTATATACATATGACATCGGTCCCCCCTATACTTAGGCCTTGACCTAAGTAGACGAAGAAGATGTACAAGGGAACCGATGAGGTCGGGAGGGAGGGAGGGTAGCCGATGATTATGGTGATTTTCAGCCTATCTTTTTGTGAGCCTGTGGTGGGAGATCGTAATGATACGAGAAGATGAAGCATATGAGTCCCAACTATCATCAGTCTTATTTTCAAGAAAATCATGCTGGAGATTAGATGAATGTATGAATCAGATGAAAGCCAACCATCATCGGAGTTATCCTCAGAGGAATAGTATTTGAAAGTGAGGTACTCCAGATATTCTTATTCTTCAATTGCTTCAGTTGTTTTCTCAGAATTGTTCCTTCTTGGGATCAAGCGATTCGTCTTCGGGTGATGAATACTATGAAGCACCGATCTCAGTCAGTGATGACACGAAAATCCGATTACTCAGGCAAAGGTATCTAGATGGTCGTTGCGACCCAAGCAATCAAACTCAAATGTGTCAATCAAGAAAAATAGACCACCAATAAAGAAAAAATCAATCAAAACAAGCTAGCGGTCTTGCTATTAGTTTAACCTGGTATAGCGACCAGGGTCGAACACAAGGAGCACGAATTGGCCTCGCAGCCTACGAAGTAGTCAAAAAGAAAAGAAAAAGAAATAAAAGGGGTATTTTTGGTGGTTTTTAATTTTTTTATATTTTTTGGATTTTTAATGAATTAAGAAAATGATAAAAGCAAGGAAACAAGACACTTCAACAATTTATTTAATGCACTAAAAATCAACCAAAAATTCAAATAAAAATATTTTTGTGTGTTTTATAATTTTTACTGTTTTTAATGAATTTTTGGGATTTTTTTTGATGTTTATTTAATTTTCTAAAAATAAAACAAGGTCAGAAACAGTTGGTACTGTCCAGCCGAGCTTAAGGAACTAAGATAAAATATCTAAGAGTCCCCAATAAGCCTGGAGGTATTTTTCCTATATAGAAAAGAAAATAAGGAAAATTTGAGCTCCTAAATTATTAATTTTGGGTTTTTAGTTTATTTATTAGAATTTTTATAAGATTTGAAGTTTTTTTTCAATTTTTAGGTGTTTTAGATAATGCAAAGTAGCAAAAATTGGCTAGAAAATCAAACAAGCAAAGACAAACAGTAAGTAATTTTTTTGTAATTTTTAGCTAAGTTTTAATATTTTTTTGTGATTTTCCAAATCAGACAGTAAAGAAAATACGTGTTTTTGAATTTTTAAAAATATTAAAACAAAACAAAATTGTCCCCAAAATTTCCAGAAAATTTTACACTATGGCAGGAGCCATGTGTCCAATTTTCATTGGATTTGGAGTTGGTTGACTATTTTATTAAAATCAAACATAAGGGCACAGTACACAGGGACCAAAACGCAAATACCAGGAGTCCTGGGGGGTCTGGTGCAAAATACCCAGGTAATCACGTGCTTGGCACGTGCCTGAGGCACTCAGGGACCCAAATGTAATAAAAACTAAGTGCCTGGACGAATTGGTAACAGGTACCAAAAGTCCGAGGGCTAGTCTGCAAATAACCCACAAATTAACGCACATGCATATAAAAACAGCTCACAGGGGCATATATGCAATTAACCAAAAGTATTCATTCATTGAGTAACATCCAGAACTACAAGGGTGTAAATGCAAAAAGTCCAGAAAACCACGTGTCGAAGCACGTGCTACACCATACACATGGGCAAAAATGCGAAGAAAATAAAGTGTAGGGGTCCACAATGCAATTGTACCAAAACTAAACAACTAAATAACATATTTACAGGACTAATGCTAAATAACAGAAAAGATAGGGCCTAAGGGTAAATTACCCTTTATTAAGTCGATTTGCTGGATGGATGCCACGTGGAGAATCGAATGGTCTGGATCGGGTGGCACTCCAACGCTGAGCTCCTCGGGCGAATCCAACGATCAGGGCCTCGCCACGTGTAGATCTGACGGTGATGGTGCGTCGCGGCTAAGCCTCGCTGGACCGACGGTTGGGATCAGTCCTCCACTAATCTGACGGTGGCTGCTGCTCCTGGAATGGACGGCTCAGATGAAAACTGGAGTGGGAGGCTGATCGGACGACTGCTGGAGATCCTCGAAGAACAGATGGCCAACGAACTTCGCCGGCCCAGTACGCTCGCTTCGAGCCTCCTCGCAGGGCTCTGATGATCGAAGAATGGTCGGTGTGGGCCTCCGCATCAGATGGGGGTCTTCGATGACCCAACCGAGCTCTAGAGAGATCCGGCGAGGTCGGCGGAGGGGAAGCCGCTGGACCTGAGTCAAAGGACCTCAGATGGCCCTCGATGTACCTGCAAAATGGGTCCAGAAGACTCGCGGGTCGAGGGCAAAGTGCCTCGACCCTGTTAGGCATGGTGAAGGTGATCGGGGGGTCGGAGTGGGCGAGCTCCGGCGAAGGTGTGGACGGAGGAGCTCGAGCCCCAACTCCTGCGCGAGCTGGGTTGAATGGGAGTATGGAGAACGTGCGCGGGACGAAGGCGGAGGTGACGGTGGATTCCGATGATCGAATGGAGTCACGGGATGGTCGGAATCAGCTAGAGACGACGACAGAGCAAATTGGGGGAAACATGAAATTGGCGAAAAAGAAAAGGAACTACAGCTACTTGGGTGGACGAATAGACTGTGGACGAGCTGGCGATGCTCTGGGTCGTGGCCTCGAGGAGCGTCTCCCTCCGAAGCTCAAGCTCTCGCTCTGGGCGGAGCACGGCGGTGGTACTCGCCGGATCAGTGGTATCCGATCACTCTCCTCGCTGCGACAGCACCTGGAGTGAGCTGTCACTCTTATATTTTAGCTACAAAAACCTTTGCAAATGCATGTAGATATGTGTAAATAGAAATAATTACTAAAAGCATGCATTGTGTAAAAACCTATAATTAGCATGTTTTTGTGCAAAAATAAAAGAATAAAGATTAAAAAGAAAAAGAGGGAAATATTTAGAATAAATATTGAGCAACCTAACCCAAGGGAGGGCTCAGCATGGGCCTGACCGCATAAAAGCCGAAGTAGAGGGAGATAGGGGCTCATATGTGTAAATATATATGTAAATAAAATAAAAATAGTTTCCTCACAAAAATAGATGCAAATGGGTTTGTAAATACTTGTATATATTTATAAGTATAAAAACAAAATAAAAATTTAAAAATTAAAAAGAAAACAAAAACACCACTTGTATAGTCACCTTGTATATAGACCATCCACATATTTATTTAGCCTTATAAATAAATAAAATTAATTTCTAAAATTTTTGAAAATATTCTATATTATATGGTGTAAATAAATAAAATAAAAACAATTAAAACAAAAACAAAATAAAAATAACAAAATTAAAAACACAAAAATATATTGTAAATATACCATGTATATAAATGTATATATGTATTTATTTCACCTATGTATATAAATAATTAAAATAAAATAAAAATATCTTTTTATTCCTTATTCTATAATGAAAATAAATAAAATATAAAAGGGGAATAAAATTGTACAAAAATAACAATTAAAAATCAAAAATCAAAATCCTACATATTGTATATATACCTATATATAACATATTATTTACATACCTTATTTTTATTTTTGAAAAATTAATTGAAAATCACTAAAAAATAGAAAAAAAATAAAATAAAAATATTTCATGTTTTAAGTTTTCACTAATTCGGCCGTTTGCCACCTGTTATTTCACTTCCAAATATTGTCCACGTGGCCGACTCCTATTGGTCTTGGGATTTTTGACCGCCCGGTCAACTACCCCCCCAGGACCACTTCCCACGGGTCCTTAGCGGGTACCCATCTTCTCGGATTTTTCCCTGCTAAACCCGATCGCCTACCACCTAAACCCCGGGTCCGACTCCTTAATGCTACATCCGAGACCCTCGCCGGGGTATCCACATTGGGATCCGCGCGCTCGATCGCCCTACCCGACCTCTTCTAGCTGGACCCGCACCCATATTTAGCTCGAGCTCCGCCACCTCGAATCTCATCTTTGGCTATTCGATTCCACCCCCTGTGAGCTCTGGTGTGTGCGTGAGAGTGACAGCTCACTACTCGTGCTGTTGAAGCGAGGAGAGGGACCGGATTCCATCGATCCGGCGAGCTTCGTCGCCGTTGCTCCGCCACCAGCTGGAGCCCGAGCCTCGGAGGGAGACGCTCCTCGAGGCGAAGATCCAGAGCTTCCTTAGCTCTTCCCCAGTCTACTCGTCCGTCCAGGTAGTCCCTTAGTCCCTTCTTTCGCCGTGATTTTTCATTTCGCCCAAATCGCCGTTCCGCCGTATTACGCCGATTCCGACCATTCCATAGCTCTGTTCGATCATCGGAATCTACATTCATCATCGCCTCCTTCCCGCGCATCTTCTCCATACCTCCATCCAACCCAGCTTGCACAGGAGCTGGGATTCGAGCTCCACCGTCCCCACTTCGCCGGAGCTCGTCCGCTGCGACCCATCGTTCACCGCCACCCCACCTAACCGGGTCGAGGCAGTTTGCCCTCGACCCGCGAGCCTTCTGGGCTGTTTTGCAGGTATAGTAAGGGCCATCTGAGGTCCTTCGACATCGAGCCAGGAGGCGTACCTCCGCCGACCTCGCCGGAGCTCTCCAGAGCCCGGTTGGGTCATCGGAGCCTACCGGCAGACGCAGAAGCACCCCACGCTTCTTCTCCGACCTTCAGCGTGCTTCCAGGAGGATCCTAGCGCACGCCCGAGGCCGGTGAATCTCGCCGGCGAACAGTTCATCCAGCATCCTCCGTCACCGTCCGATCGCCTCAGCCCTCCAGTTCTGATCCAGACCGTCCATCTCAGGAGGCTCCTGCACCGCCAGATCTTTGGAGAGGCGATCCCAGCCGTTGGTCCAGTGAAGGGTTTGGCCCCTGACGTCCTTGACCGCTTGATCGGACACGTGGCCACGCCCCCGCCGTCGGATCACCCCGAGGAGCGCAGCGTTGGATCCCCAGTCGCCCACCACCGTTCGATCCCACACGTGGCGTCCATCCTGCGGTCCGCGTAATAAAGGGTAATTTACCCTTAGGCCCCCTTTCTTATTTTATTTCGCTTTTAGTCTTGTAAATATCTAGCGTAGTTGTTTAGTTTTGGGATATTTGCATAGAGACCCGTGTGCTTGCATGTATTTACTGATATGCCCATGTGTGTGGTCTGACACGTGCATCGACACGTGCTCTTCTGGGCTTTTTACATTATCTACCCTGTAGTTCTGGTTGTTATCAATTGAATGAAAGTTTTTGTTTATTTGCATTTATACCCCTGTGCGTATTTTAATTGAGCATGTGTGTTATATATTGGGTTATTTGCAGATAAGCCCCTGGGCTTTTGGTACCTGTTACCAAAAGGCCCTCAGAACTTATTTTCTTCACATTTAGGTCCCTGAGTGCCTCAGGCACGCGCGACGCGCGTGACTTCCTGGGTTAATTACACCAGACCCCCCAGACTTTCGGGTATTTGCACTTTGGTCCCTATACACTATGCCCCCTCTTTATTTTTAAAAAAAATAGCAAATCACCTCCAAATCCAACGAAAATTGGATACATATCTCCTGCCATAGTGTAAAATTTTCGAGGATTTTTTAGGACATTTTTGTTTTCATTTGATATTTTTAAAAATTCAAAAACATCTATTTTCTTCACTGTCTAAATTTAAAAATCATAAAAAAATATTAAATAGTGTCTAAAAATTACAAAAAAATTGTCCATTGTCTATTTTGTTGTGTTTGATTTTCTTTCCAATTTTGGCTATTTTTCATTACTAAAACCACTAAAAATTGAAAAACACTTAAAAACTTATAAAAATTCTAATAATTAAACCAAAAACCCAAAAATAATAAATTAGGTGCCCAAATTTTCCTTGTTTTATTCTCTTTATAGGAAAATTACCTCACAGCTAATTTGGGGCCTTTAGATATTTTATCTAGGCCCTTTTAGCTCGGCTGGACAGTACCTACTGTTTTAGTCACTTTTTGATTTTTAGAAAATTAAATAAACATCAGAAAATTCTCAAAAATTCACCAAAAACACTAAAAAGTATAAAACAGATAAAAACATTTTTGTTGGAATTTTTGGTTGATTTTTAGTGCTTTTAATAAATTGTTGAAGTGTGTGTTTATTTGTTTTTCTTATTTTCTTAATTAACTTAAAATCCAAAAAAATTATAAAATAGTCAAAAACCACCTAAAAATATTGTCTTCTTTTATTTTATTCCCTTTTTGACTACTTCGTAGGAGGCAAGGCCAACCCGTGCTCCTTGTGATCGACCCTGGTCGCTATACCAGGTTAATATAATAGCAAGACCGCTAGCTTATTTTTGATCGATTTTATCTCTCGTGGTGGTCTATTTTTCTTGATTGTTCGCATTTGACTGCTTGGGTCGCAACGACCAATTAGCACCTTTATCCGAGTGGTCATTTTTGCGTTCATCAGAATGGCGCCGTTGTCGGGGAGCACGGCTTAGTAGTTTTCATTTTATTCTCGTTTTTGTTTTCGCGACTTTTCGTGGCTCTTTCAGAGCTCGCGGCTTTCTCGCGGCTTTTGTCTATATTTTATTTTTGTTTTATTTTGTTTTATTTTCTTTTCTTTTGTTTTTATTCTTGTTTTATTTTGAGTGTTTATTTTATTTTGCATTTTTGCATATATACCCTCATTTTATTTCCATTTATTTCTCTTATCATTATTTGATTTTTTTAGTCTGACCACTTGTCTCTATTTCTTGCGAGGGCCCGAGGAGCGTGGAGGCGACTTTCGAGGAGCCGACGCAACCGCAGGACTTGGAGGCGGCTCCCTTCTTTACGGAGCTGCAGGAGAGAGCGAGAGAGAGAGAGTTGAGTGGGAGAGGTTTAGTTAGATTTTTTATTTTTATTCTGATTATTATTGTAATAATACAGGGACTCAGAGACTGGACTTGAGGACTTTATCTGCTTAACGGGTCTGTTTCGCCGAACACCGGTGTTCTCGGGGGACCCTTAGGAGTGTTTCGCGATTTTTTTTCTCGCGGCTTTGTTTTCTTATCTTTTTAGCTGCCTTTTCCAGTGTTTGCGCGGTTTTTGATCGAGCCCCTAGATTTAGGATTTTATACTTGCTTGTGCCGTAATTAGTAGGGTCCCCACACTTAATTCTCTGCCTGCTCCTATAGTTCGCTTAATTGGACCTACTAATAATCAATTAATAAAAATAACTGACTCATTTTCCTTCGTGGCTTACGTGCCGTAGTCTACCCCACAAAGCGCTTTCTCCCACCCCCGATTTGTCGGGCAGAGGAGGGGTAGACCAAGACCGGACCCTTGGCCTGTAGGACGGTGACCAGTTAGACGGTTCTGCGAGTAGAATTGCTGATCTAGGACTCGGTTTTCTTCGCTGCATCATTTAGGTAGTTTACTTTCTGTCTTTACATTTATGCGCGGATCATATTGCATGTAGAGTGCTGGAGACAGGTTCGCCTTTCTGACTTTGCATGCATCATTGATTTATCGTGCATCGGCTTTTTCGTCTTCTCCCCCTGTTTTTGACCTAATAATCAGGATAACCGAAAAATTCGTTAGGCGTTTGTTTTTATTTGGAAAATATTAAAAAGAAAAACCATAAAATTGGGACTGGCTAAAACTATTGACCCTAAAAGACGCTCACCTTAAAAATTTGTCTTGGGGAGAGCAACCCCCTCCTTGTTTGGTTTGATTGCGCGAGAGAGTGACCCGCACCCTAGGTAGAGCCCTCCGGTGCTGTTTCCAGCTGATTACCGACTCTTCCGTGTGGGCCAGTCGGTTGGGATAGTATCGGTAATCCTAACAGGTCACGTAAGCGCTCTGATATCTTGTGTGTTCACCTAATAAAAATTGACAAGATAATTTGACCGAGCTTTTACGGTCTTCAGCTCGCGTTGCGTTGGTGAACCGGGGGTTTGCATTTTGATCATAGTTTCTCCAGATTCCATCCGTACTACTCGACCAGATCATGATGATGGGTAGACGCTCTCTTAGGCAGCCTCTGGCTGCACCGCTTTCGGGCACGTCTACCCAATCATCTAGGTTGACCCGCGAGAGCCGAGACCAGTTCTCCGAGCCCGAGTACGATTCCGCCCTGTTCCCCCTCGACCCCCTTTCTTTCGGTTCTGAGAGATATGAGCCAGAGGAGAGAATAACAGATTTGACAGCACCTGAGTATGGCTCATTTGATTTTGCAGACGTCATGGCCGGTAGTTCAGAGGACCGCTCCAGGACAGAGCACATCGTGATGGACCAGGGAGCGATCGACTCCACCCTGATCGCCTCGTTAGAGACAGTGCAGCAGCAGCTGAGGGATCAAGGAGCTTTTATGATTGAGATGAGGAGAGAGTTGGAGCGACTCAGAGCAGAGAGAGATCAGAGCGAGCCTGAGGACGGACCAGATGCAGAGGCACGAGCCGCAGCAGCAGCAGCAGTCGCCGCCACAGCAGCAGCTGCCGCGGCAGGAGGACCACCGAGACCGATGCGGGAGTTGCACAACCCCGGATCTACACTGATGCATCATTGGGTGGTGGTACCTGCTATCGTGGGGGACTTCAAGTTCCCCCCGAACACCCTGCATATGCTTCCCCATTTTCACGGACTTTCCATCGAGGAGCCCCATCTCCACCTCCAGGAGTTCTTGATGATCTGCAGTACTGTCCACGACCGCCATGTGGACCAGGATGCGATTCGGATGATCGCCTTCCCCTTCTCCCTAGCAGACAGAGCAGCCACCTGGCTAAAGCATTTGGGGAAGTTTGTTTACACCTGGGAGCAGCTCCGCACCGAGTACTTGAACAAGTACTATCCACTCGGGCGGACCAATGCAACGAGGGCCCTGATCAGCAACTTCTCCATGCTCCCCAACGAGCAATTCCATGAGGCATGGGAGAGGTTCCGAGAGCTCACAGACCGATGCCCGCACCATGATATCTCGAAGCCGAACCTTGTGCAGAGCTTCTTCAGCGGGCTGACACCAGAGCTCCAGGGCTTGGTGAACGCTTCTTGTTGCGGGTCCTATTTCACCAAGGATCACGACCAGGTCTGGGCCATCTTCGAGGAGATGGCCGAGAACTATATGGTGATGTCCCAGACCCGGTTGTATACACAGGGCAGACCCCAGCAGCAGCCAGGACCCGTGCAGTACCAGAGGATAGCACGGGTCGATGCCGGTCCATCCAGTTCATCCGCAGTTGCAGCAGCACAGGCAGAGTTATCCGCTGCGGATATGGGTATCATCAGCGAGAAGTTGGACCGCATGGAGCTGATCGAGAAGAAGTAGTGCCAGGGCGTCACTCAGATGGAGTAGATGGCACAGACTCTGAGCGACATGAAGACCCAGCGCATGTGTCTCCAAGAGGCACAGACGGCTTCCCAGCCCCGTCTTCAGTCGCGAGGCGATACCAGCGGCAGCAGCAGCTCGTCCCAGCGCTCCAGCTCCTTTCAGCAGCCTAGACAGGTTCACCTTGTACAGGCGGAGCCGTACCAGCAGCAGCAGCCCTCTTACCAGTCCCCACCATCTCCAGACTTGCAGATGGTGGTATACCAGCCGGATCAGCCTCTGGCAGTACTCTCGCCAGCTCAGTTCGATGCAGAGCCGTTGATGGATGTCAACGGGATTTGGTATGACCGTCCTCAGCCTGGGATCCGACGAGACCATCCCGGATTCAGGTGGGGGAATGGAGGTACCCAGCCCCAGCAGCAGCCATCAGGTCAGGGAGGGCAGTATAGCCAGCAAAGGGATCACCAGCAGCAGCAGCCCCCAGCCTACCAGCCATACCAGCAGTCGTCCTTCGTTCCTCGTCCCTATCAGCAGCAGGGACAGTCTTGGAGACGTGAGCAGCAGGCTCACCAGTCACAGCAGCAGCATCCTTCCTCCTACCCCTCTCAGCAGCAGCAGCACCAGGCCCAGCAGCCTCATCACCAGAGAGGCTACCCGTCGGGCTCCCATGAGAGCCCCGCCTTGGATGACATAGCCCGCATCCTCACGGACCAGCAGGCTACTTTTCGACGGGAGATGGACGAGTTCCGCCAGGATATGCGGGACCTGATGAGAGGGAAGGCCGCCATCCCTGCACAGATAGAGCCGAATCCGAACAGCCTGAAGAGGAAATCTGAGCAGGTAGTTTCCACTGAGCATGCCACCCCTAGTGATCCATTTGATGATATGTCTTCGGATCTATTTGATGCTGATTTTGTTACACTTAGGAGCGGTAGAGCACCAGCAGGCAGCGCCTCATCTGAGCGACGACTCGAGGATCCACCCAGTGCGCCAGATGAGGAGGAGGAGAGCGGTACTGAGGCCGTACACGATGATGATGGTGGTACTGATGCCACCAAGGATGCTGATTCCACCAGCGGTACTGAGGCCGCCGCTTCACCAGTTCGAGGAGGTGGTGCTGATGCCACCAGAGTAGCCGAGCCAGCCCGCGGTACTGAGGCCGCGAGACGTCCAGTAGCAGAGACAGCCCGAGGTGGTACTGAGGCCACCGGTGTTCGTTTTGATAGAGATGTTGTTTTTCCTTCTGTTGATGTACCTCAGAATACTGGTTTTAATAAAGGAAAAGGTTTAGTTTCTTCTGGTCCCACTGTGGTGATTGATGTATGTGCGGATCCGGCCGTCAAGCCGTCTAGACCTCTTCCTAGTCCTTCATCTGAGAAGGACCCTGTGATCCCCTTCCCTAGAGCCCTTCAGATGGGGAAGGGGAAGAAAAGAGAAAAAGACCCAAAAAAGAGAGAGCAGGAGGAGTTCAGCCAGAGCATGATCGACAGATTTCACATACAGCTCACCCTTCAGGAGGCTTTGCAGCACATCCCCCTTCTTCAGCGATATTTGAGAGATAGGACCACAGTCAGGAGGAGGAGGAGGAACCACCATTCTGAGATACATGTGCTGACGAAAGCCACGTGCTTTGCGATCGAGAACCGTCTGCCGGCCAAGAAGCCAGATTCAGGAGCCCCGTATGTCAGATGCCAGATTAGTGACCAGAGGTTCGACCGCACTCTATTGGATAGCGGATCGTCTATCAACCTCCTTCCGGCAGCCCTTCTCGACCACTTCGAGTTGGGCACTCTTCGACAGAGCAGGACAGTCCTTCAGTTTGCTGATCGATCTGTCAAGAGGTCGAAGGGGTTGTTGCGAGACGTTATCGTCACTATTCAGGGCCTGCAATTCCCTTGGACTTCGTAGTGTTGGACATGGAGATCCCTGATTCAGTGGCCGATACCCCCATCATCCTCGGTCGTCCGTTCTTGGCCACAGCCAAGGCGGTGACTGATCATGATAGCGGGAAGTTATACTTTCGCGTCGAGGGCGAAAGTGTACAAATAGAGACGGTCGAGGACTACAGAGTCAGAGAGAGAGCATGCTCAGAGACCAGCACAGACACAGAGCAGCTGACAGATGTCGGGTTAGACATCCACCAGGACTGTGATTTTGTGATCACAGATGATGAGGTAGCATGGGCAGACCCTGCAGCACAGGCCATCCTCTCATTTCCAGACACCACTGATACAGAGATGACAGCAGAGGAGAGCTTGGAGAGCACAGCCTTGGTCCAGGATACTACAAAGGCAGCAGATCCGGTTCTTGACTTCGACACGGTTTCTAGTGATGGTGGTGCTGAGGCCACCTTGTGTGATGGTGGTACTGATGCCACCTTGTTTGATGCAGATCCCTCGGATTCAGAGTCTAATTGGGCATATTGTGATGACCAGATGCCAGACATGAGTCCACCTGAGCCTATAGATGAGGAGGAGGTAGAGGCAGAGCAGATTAGAGACAGCACAGTTGAGCAGCCTCCTCCAGATCCAGTTTGCGAGAGCTCGTATTCTTTCTCCCAGGCAGATTTGGAAGACTTAGCAGCATTCACGCACCTTCTTCCGAGGCCAGATTTGCCAGCACCCAGCTGTCCAGAGCTGAAGCCGCTCCCTACTTCGCTGAAGTATCAGTTCCTTGCGGGCGAACCTGAGATTTACCCAGTCATCATCTCCGCCGATCTGACTGGAGAGCAAGAATCCCGCTTGATGGGGATTCTTGAAAAGAACTGCAAGGCAATCAGATGGAGCGTAGCAGATCTCCATGGGATTAGTCCATCGGTGTGCTCCCACCATATTTATCTCAAGGAGGGAGCGAAGCCGTCGCGTGAGTTCCAGCGGCGACTGAACCCCAACCTGAGAGAGGTCGTGATGTAGGAAATATCAAAATGGTGGAGCGCAGATTTTATTTATCCCATTTCCGACTCCAAGTGGGTTAGACCCTTGCATGTGGTGCCCAAGAAGACGGGCATCATGACTGTATCAGTGAGTCGGGAGAAGAGATTGCTACACGAGTACCCACCTCTTGGAGGGTCTGTATTGACTATAGGAGACTCAACCAGGCCGCCAAGAAGGACCATTTCCCCCTGCCTTTTATTGACCAGATCATTGAGAGACTGGTAGGGAAGAGCCATTATTGCTTCCTAGATGGGTACTCGGGCTACAACCAGGTGGCCATCGCTCCTGAAGATCAGGAGCAGACCACCTTTATTTGTCCCTTTGGTACATATGCCTTTCGACGCATGCCATTTGGGCTATGTAATGCCCCTGCGACTTTTCAGAGGTGCATGCTGTCGATCTTTTCGGACATGGTAGGGGAATGTTTGGAGGTCTTCATGGACGATTTCTCGGTCTACGGTGATGGATTCGACTCCTGTCTTGACTGCCTAGACCGAGTACTCCAGCGATGTATTGAGTACCATTTGGTTCTATCTTGGGAGAAGAGTCACTTCATGGTGACTCAAGGGACGGTGCTTGGTCACATCATCTCCAACAGGGGCATGGAGGTTGATCCGGCCAAGGTTGATGTCATTAAAAAACTCGCACCACCGTCCAATTTGAGGCAGCTACGGTCATTCCTGGGGAACGTTGGATTTTATAGGAGATTTATTCAGGATTTCAGCAGGATTGCCCGGCCGTTGACTGACCTCTTGACGAAAGACACTGAGTTCCTTGTCGATGACAAGTGTCTTTCGTCCTTTGCGACTCTCCAGCAGTGTGTTATTGAGGCTCTTGTCCTCCAGCCGCCTGATTGGTCTCTCCCATTCGAGATCATGACGGATGCCTCCGATTTTGCCGTAGGGGCAGTGTTGGGACATAGGAGGGATGGAGTTCCATTTGCTATCCACTACGCTAGCCGCACATTAGATTCCACCCAGCGGAATTACACGGTCACAGAGAAGGAGATGCTAGCCATAGTGTTCGCCCTAGATAAGTTTCGATCTTATATCATTGGATCTAGAGTGACTTTGTACACAGATCACACCGCCATCAGGTACCTCATGGCAAAGAAGGATGCCAAGGCCAGACTCACTAGATGGATCCTTCTACTCCAGGAATTCGACATTGAGATCAAGGACAAGCCTAGAGTCAAGAATGTGGTGGCGGATCACCTCTCCCGTTTAGAGCAGCCTGAGGAGTCTGAGCAGATTGATCCCATTCGAGATACCTTCCCAGATGAGGCGATCCTTGCTATCGCCTCACTCCCGTGGTATGCCGATATTGTGAACTTTCTCGTTGCTGGGAAAGTCCCACAAGATTGGCCCAGGCAGAGGCTTGAGACCTTTCTTGCGAAGGTCAAGTCCTACCATTGGGAGGATCCCATCCTTTACCACGAAGGAGGGGATAGCGTCTGGCGTCGGTGTATTCCTCAGGAGGAACACCATAGCGTCCTCACTTACTGCCACAAGCTTGAGGCAGGAGGACATCATTCTGGGAGGAGAACGACACAGAAAGTGCTCCAATCCGGCTTGTGGTGGCCTACCCTCTTCAAGGACTCTGACGAGTTCGTGAAGAGATGTACTGACTGTCAGAGGATGGGCACTTGTGGACAGCGTGATATGATGCCGATGCAACCCATTCACTTCTGTGAGGTTTTTGACGCATGGGGCATCGATTTCATGGGTCCATTCCCTAAGAGTCAGGGATTTGAGTACATTCTGTTGGCCGTGGATTATGTTAGTCGTTGGGTTGAGGCTATCCCCGCCCGAGCCGCTGATGCGAGGACAGTTTGCAGATTTTTGAGGAAGCACATCATCACGCGGTTCGGGGTTCCACGAGTTCTGATTTCTGATGGGGGGTCTCATTTCATCAACGACCAGGTGAAGGCCCTTGCTAGCGAGTTCGATATAGACCATCGTGTTGCTACACCTTACCATCCACAGACGAATGGTCTAGCCGAGGTGTCGAATAGGGAGATCAAGACTATATTGCAGAAAGTCGTCCGCCCTGACCGAAAGGATTGGTCACAGCTTTTGGACTCGGTCTTGTGGGCATATAGGACGTCTTTCAAGACTCCATTGGGCACATCTCCCTTTCGCCTCGTATATGGCAAGCCATGCCATTTACCTGTTGAGCTGAGGCACAAGTCACTTTGGGCAGTTACAGATATTCTTATGGATCCAGATGGTATGGGAGACCAGAGGAGGGCAGAGTTAGCCGCCCTGGAGGAGCTTAGAGATACAACTTTCTCAAACAACCTACAGTATAAGGAGAGAGTGAAGGAGTGGCATGATTCTCATATCAGCCACAAGCATTTTGAGATTGGACAGAGAGTATGGCTGTTTGATGCGAGGCTTCGTTTATTTCCAGGGAAGCTACAGAGCAAATGGAAGGGACCCTACTTGGTCAGAAAGGTACACGACAACGGTAGCATTGATATATCCGAGTTGTCTTCTGAGAGTACCTTTCGAGTGAACGGCCAGTGGCTCAAGCCATTTCTAGATCATGAGCCGTGGGTCGCTGATCTTGCCCCTATTCATTTTGCGTGAGATGTGGTCTTTGACTCACATCTAATGCATCTCACGCCTGAGTTTCACTGTTCCTCCGCCTTGTATAGATCCAGATGTCTATATCACTACATTCTTTAGTCCCACATCCCTTTCTTCATCTATTGATTATGCTATACTTAGGGTGCACTTTACCTTAAGTATAGGGGGGATGTAGGACCTTTGGGTATTTCTTTTGTTTCTGTCTACCCCTGTTTTTACTGCCTATACTTAGGGATATTTTACCCTAAGTATAGGGGGGGTAGACCCTGTACATTCTCCACTCGGTTTTTCCCTTAGTATACAGCCTGCTATACTTAGGATTACTTGATCCTATATAGGGGGAAGACCCGAGACACTCTCTTGACTTTTCTATTTCATTCATTCTTCTTTGTATATAGCCTTTCTTTTCACTTCCCTATACCTAGCACGAGTTATGTCTTCTTCATCGCTCTTGACTTTGAGGACATCGTTCGAGCTAAGTATAGGGGGGTGTGTATATATTTCATATATACTTTAGCCATAACTCGTACTTTGTGTGAGTGTGTTAATAAATAAAATGGCTAAAAATCACAAAATAATTAAAAATTTTCATGTTCATAAACTTCTTTTATTTGCACATAAATAGCTAGTGTACAAATTATTTTTGTAAAAATGATTTCAAAAATCTTTTGTGTAAAGCTTGTGTAAATATTTTCTTATCAAAATTATGTATATAGTACAAAATTTTTCCAAAATGTTTTGAAAATCAAAAGTTTGCAAAAATCTCGTGTAAATGTGTGTAAATATCTTTTTGCAAAACTTGCACTTCATGCATCATTCATACACGATTTCAAAACATTTTTCAAAAATTTTGCATGTTTGTAAAATTTGTGTAAATAAGCATCTTTTGTACATATGTATATAGTTTTTCTGGATGATAGTTGACATTTAAACTAGCCTGGAATCAAATTGAGGAATGGAGCTTGATTAAGATCTTAATCCACCTAATTTCTAAGAGGAACCTTATAGGGCTTAGGTTTAAGGCTTTTTCAGGTCCATGGTGACTTAATTTTTTGAGTCCACTAGGCTATGAGCACATGTCATCTCAATGAGCCTAAGTAGAGCACTTAACAACAACACATGACTCATATAGATTATGGCTTTACTTGGACACCAGCACTATGCACCGAGCTCTCTACGGATGAGGTGGTGAGGAGGCAGTCTTCCTTGACTTGGGGTAGCATATGAGGGTAGTACTTCTAGGCGGAACCTCTCTTCTTCTTTTAGTGAAGGAAGTGCGTCTCAACTTGGTCTGGTTGCCATGAGGTCTAACGACGGGAGTTGTGGGTTGCAATAAAGCTTCAAAAGAAGGATAGTCTACTGGCTCAAGAGGAAAAACTCCTTGTATATATGCTGCACATGTATATGTTGTATAGATGCACTTGAAAAAAAAATGTGCAAAAAGAAAATAACTCCAAAAAAAAGTGGTGGGTCTGAGAGAAAATGATAATCCACCGGAGTATGTATATAGAGTGCAATAAGTAAAGCTTGATTTCATGATCCACCTTATGTAGCTTGCAGCAGGGAGACTTGACTACACTGGTCAAGCTCCCAAGGGTACTTGGCTACACTGGCCTTGACCCATTCTCTTCTTCCTCCTCTTCTTGAGCCGGTTGAACTTGAACTTAGAAGGGAATACCCCGCTCCTCGAGGAAAGAGTGGCCAGATTGAGGTCATAGAGTTACCTTGTTGGGGAGGGTTGTCAAGTTGCCATTTCTAAGGTGGAGAGCTTAGACTTCACATTCACAGGACAAGAAAAGATTCATGGTCTTCAGGGTTTGTGATTGATGACTTGTTCTGATCTGGAGCATTGAGGAGTCTTGGTTATAGATTAGTGGAACTGAGAGGCTGTTGAGTTTTAGACTTAAGTCCAAATAAGGTTCCGACACATTAATAATCCAAAGATCTGATCGAGCTCCATACCTTAATTTAATGAAGGCAAGTTTAATAATCAGCCTTGATCCATATACATTCTCTTTTTCTTTTTCTTTATTTCTTTTTCACTTCTTTTTCAAATAAGTGTTTGCTAAGGGACTAGCAAAGTTAAGTATAAGCACACTGGAGCTCACTGGGGGGTGGAGCGAATGGCCAATGATAGGAATGAAAGTGGCGGAGCTCGGGCTATATATGTTGGAGGGTCCGGGAAGATGAGCGCGGGTAGGGCATTCTGGAGCGCGGATCCCGAGGCTGTGGCTCCGGCGAGGGTGTCGGATATATCAGGAAGGAATCGGACCCGGGGTTTAGGCGAGGGGGAATCGGGTTTAGGTGCTAAAATAGGGGGAAGTCGGGTCAGGCACCTAACCCATGGGAAGTGGTCCTGGGGGGGGGGGGGTAGTTGACCGGGCGGTCAACAATCCACAGGGCCAATGGGTGAAGGCCACGTGTAAAAGATTTAGAAATTCAATTAAAAATAACAAATGGCCGAATTATGGAAAAGTCCAAACATGAAATATTTTTCTTTTAATTTATTCTATTCTTAGTGATTTTTAATTAAATTTTCAAAGTAAAAATAAGGTATGTACATAGTAGGGTTATATATAGGTATATATACAATATATAGGATTTTGATTTTTAATGTGTTATTTTTATGCAATTTTATTCCAATTTTATATTTTATTTAATTATATCATAAAATAAGGAATAAAAAATATATTTTTATTTTATTTTTATTATTTATATACATAGGTGAAATAAATACATATGTACATTTATATACATGGTATATTTACAAAGTATTTTTGGATTTTTAATTTTGTTCTTTTTATTTTGTTTTTGTTTTAATTTATTTTATTTATTTACACTATATAATCTAGAATATTTACAAAACTTTTTGGAAATTAATTTTATTTATTTATAGGGCTAAATAAATAGGGATGAGTGGATTATATACAAAGTGAAAGTGATGTTTTTGTTTTCTTTTTAATTTTTCTATTTTTATCTTGTTTTTATCTTTATAAATATATACAAGTATTTACAAGTCCTTTTGAGTCTATTTTTGTGAGGAAAATACTTTTATTTTATTTACATATATATTTACACACATGAGCCCCTATCTCCCTCTACTTTGGCTTTTATGCGGTCAAGCCCATGCTGAGCCCTCCCTCGGGTTAGGTTGCTCAATATTTATTCTAAATATTTCCCTCTTTTTCTTTTTAATCTTTATTCTTTTATTTTTGCACAAAAACATGCTAATTATAGGTTTTTACACAATGCATGCTTTTGGTAATTATTTCTATTTACAACTATATACATGCATTTGCAAAGTTTTTTGTAGCTAAAATATAAGAATAAAGAGTGATGAATGAGTATTCATCACCCTCCTATACTTAACTTTTCTAGTCCCTTAGCAAACACTTATTTGAAAAAGAAGTGAAAAAGGAATAAAGAAAAAGAAAAAGAGAATGTACATGGATCAAGGCTGATTATTAAACTTGCCTCCATTAAATTAAGGTATGGAACTCGATCAGATCTTTAGATTATTAATGTGTCGGAACCTTATTTGGACTTAAGCCTAAAACTCGACAGCCTCTAAGTTCCACTACTCTATAACCAAGACTCCTCAATGCTCCAGATAAGAACAAGTCATCAATCACAAACCCTGAGGACCATGAATCTTTTCTTGTCCTGTGAATGTGAGGTCTAAGCTCTCCACCTCAGAAAAGGCAACTTGACAACCCTCCCCAACAAGGTAACTCTATGACCTCAATCTGGCCACTCTTTCCTCGAGGAGCGGGGTATTCCCTTCTAAGTTCAAGTTCAACCGGCTCAAGAAGAGGAGGAAGAAGAGAATGGGTCAAGGCCAGTGTAGCCATGTACCCTTGGGAGCTTGACCAGTGTAGCCAAGTCTCCCTGCTGCAAGCTACATCAGGTGGATCATGAAACCAAGCTTTGCTTATTGCACTCTATATACATACTCCGGTGGGATTATCATTTTCTATTAGACCCACCACTTTTTTGGAGTTATTTTCTTTTTGCAATTTTTTTTTCAAGTGCATCTATACAACATATACATGTGCAGCATATATACAAGGAGTTTTTCCTCTTGAGCCAGTAGACTATCCCTCTTTTGAAGCTTTATTGCAACCCACAACTCCCGTTGTTAGACCTCATGGCAACTAGACCAAGTTGAGACGCACTTCCTTCACTAAAAGAAGAAGAGAGGTTCCGCCTAGAAGTACTACCCTCATATTCTACCCCAAGTCAAGGAAGACTGCCTCCTCACCACCTCATCCGTAGAGAGCTCGGTGCATAGTGCTGGTGTCCAAGTAAAGCCATTGTCTATATGAGTCATGTGTTGTTGTTAAGTGTTCTACTTAGGCTCATTGAGATGACATGTGATCATAGCCTAGTGGACTCAAAGAATTAAGTCACCATGGACCTGAAAAGCCTTAAACCTAAGCCCTATAAGGTTCCTCTTAGAAGTTAGGTGGATTAAGATCTTAATCAAGCTCCATTTCTCAATTTGATTCCAGGCTAGTTTAAATGTCAACTATCATCCAGAAAAACTATATACATATGTACAAAAGATGCTATTTACACAAAGTTTTTCAAACATGCAAAATTTTTGAAAAATGTTTTGAAATCATGAGTGGATGATGCATGAAGTGCAAGTTTTGCAAAAGATATTTACACACATTTACACAAGATTTTTGCAAACTTTTGATTTTCAAAATATTTTGGAAAAATTTTGTACTATATACATAATTTTGATAAGAAAATATTTACACAAGCTTTACACAAAAGATTTTTTAAATCATTTTTACAAAAATAATTTGTACACTAGCTATTTATGTGCAAATAAAAGAAGTTTATGAACATGAAAATTTTTAATTTTTTTGTGATTTTTAGCCATTTTATTTATTAACACACTCACACAAAGTACGAGTTATGGCTAAAGTATATATGAAAAATATACACACCCCCCTATACTTAGCTCGAACGATGTCCTCAGAGTCAAGAGCGATGAAGAAGACATAACTCGTGCTAGGTAAAGGGAAGTGAAAAGAAAGGCTATATACAAAGATGAATGAATGAAACAGAAAAGTCAAGAGGATCTCAGGTCTTCCCCTATACTTAGGATCAAGTAATCCTAAGTATAGCAGGCTGTATACTAAGGGAAAACCGAGTGGAGAATGTACATGGTCTACCCCCCCTATACTTAGGGTGAAATATCCCTAAGTATAGGCAGCAAAAACAGGGGTAGAAAGAAACAACAGAAGTACCCAAAGGTCCTACATCCCCCCTATACTTAGGGTAAAGTGCACCCTAAGTATAGCATAATCAACAGATGCAGAAAGGGATGTGGGACTAAAGAATGAAGTGATATAGACATCTGGATCTATACAAGGCGGAAGATCAGTGAAACTCAGGCGTGAGATGCATTAGATGTGAGTCAAAGACCACATCTCACGCAAAATGAATAGGGGCAAGATCAACGACCCGCGGCTCATGACCTAGAAATGGCTTGAGCCGCTGGCCGTTCACTCGAAAGGTACTCTCAGAAGACAACTCGGATATATCAATGCTGCCGTTGTCGTGTACCTTTCTGACCAAGTAGGGTCCCTTCCACTTGCTCTGTAGCTTTCCTGGAAATAAACGAAGCCTCGCATCAAACAACCATACTCTCTGTCCAATCTCAAAATGCTTGTGGCTGATGTGAGAATCATGCCACTCCTTCACTCCCTCCTTATACTGTAGGTTGTTTGAGAAGGCGGTATCTCTCAACTCCTCCAGGGCTGCTAACTCTGCCCTCCTCTGGTCTCCTACACCATCTGGATCCATAAAAATATCAGTCACTGCCCAAAGTGACCCGTGCCTCAGCTCAACAGGTAAATGGCACGGCTTGCCATATACGAGGCGAAAGGGAGATGTGCCCAATGGTGTCTTGAAAGACGTCCTATATGCCCACAAGACCGAGTCCAAAAGCTGTGACCAATCCTTTCGGTCAGGGCGGATGACTTTCTGCAATATAGTCTTGATCTCCCTATTCGACACCTCGGCTAGACCATTCGTCTGTGGATGGTAAGGTGTAGCAACACGATGGTCTATACCGAACTCGCTAGCAAGGGCCTTCACCTGTTCGTTGATGAAATGAGACCCCCCATCTGAAATCAAAACTCGAGGAACCCCGAACCGCGTGATGATATGCTTCCTCAAAAATCTGCAAACTGTCCTCGCATCAGCAGCTCGGGCAGGGATAGCCTCAACCCAACGACTAACATAATCCACGGCCAACAGAATGTACTCAAATTCCTGACTCTTAGGGAATGGAGCCATGAAATCGATGCCCCATGCATCAAAAACCTCACAAAAGTGAATGGGCTGCATCGGCATCAA